>CM019149.1:251568545-252239571 GCA_009733165.1 Naja naja | reverse complement strand
CCTCTCCCTGATGTCCCGTGTTTGGATGCGTACGGATCTGGATGAGTAGGAACATGTCTCACTCAACCCGCCAAGATTGAGTGGCTTTGTGTGTCGGCGCTCTCGCCCAGCCAGGATTGTTTATCCTGGCCATAGAGGTATTACCCCCTGTGGATAGGGCGCCGGAATCTGGGGGTCCTCATGCCCTTGTCACCGAGACTCGACTACTGCAACGCTTCTCTATCTAGGACTCCTCTTGCATACCATCCGGAGATTGCAGTTGGTGCAGAATGCGGCGCATATGGTGATGGGAGTTACCCGGTTCTCCCATGCTCCTCCTGCGTGGCTTGCATTGGTTGCCGATTGCCCGGTGAGATTCAAGGTTTTAGTTCTGACATTCAAAGTCCTACACGACATGGGTCCCAATATCTGAGGGAGCCGCCTTCTTCCAATAGCTAGTTCCGCCGCTCTGTGCGGGCTCATAGGCAAGGACTCCTCGGGTTCCATCGGCGGGCCAATGCCGGTTGGTACTTCCCAACCGAGCCTTCTCTGTTTGCCCCCGACCTCTGGAATCAACTGCCTCTGGAGCCCGCCTGCCCCTGATCTCCGCACCTTCCTCACAATTAAAAACTTGGTTGTTTGACCAAACCAGGCTGTGACCCTTCCTTGGGAGTGGGATGGGTTTTTAATGTATTTTATTGTTGTGTCTTATATTTGGGCTTGTTGGTTTAATGTTTTTTTAAATATTTATTTTTCCGTGTTTTTAGTTGTGAGCCGCCCCGAGTCTTCGGAGATGGGGCGGCATACAAGTTCAAATATAAATAAATAAATAAATAAATAAATGTATAATATGCCATACACTAAATAAATAAATAAACTGAACAGGAAGTCCTACTTCCCTGCCATGCCTGAGCTGATCAGCTTATGATAAACAATTACATGGCTATAGAAGTGATAATTATTTATTGAATCTTTGAAATTGTACATGATTCTTCTAGTGGTCTGATTTTAGTTAGGTTTTATAGTATTAGGCCCATATTTTAACTGAGGTTAATATTAAGACGGAGATGAAATCATCTATAATTTTGCGGATAGCTTGATTCAGTTTACTATAGCTCTGCTAGCCTTAGCATGAACCCTGACTTCTAGCTATGTTAGACTAGGACTGGTGTCAGCAACCTGCGGTTCCAGAGCCGCATGCAGCTTTTTTGACCCCTCTCCTGCGGCTCCCTGCTGACCCGGTCGTGTGACCTCTCTCCACCCCAAGACCCTGGTCTGGCCCGGTCACGTGACACCTCCTTCCTGAGAAGGCAGAAGCCTCTGCAGAGCTGCGTGGCTGAAGCGCAACAAGCTTTTCTCCACGCTGCCTGCAACCGGCCACTTTTTGTGATTCTGTGTCCTTCACGGACAGCTCAAAGCCAGCTGCGGTCCCCTTCGTGTCGTCTCAGGAAGGAGGAGAACAGGGAGGAGCAGCCATCACTGCAGGATGCAGGGAGGAAAGAGGTCCGGCTCTCCTGTGCAGCGTGGCCCGCTACTCACCTGTGTGTGCACTGGCAGCAGTGGGAGGAGGAGTCACCATCACCACCGCTGTGATCCTGGCCCAGGAGGGTATCCTGCTTGTGTATGTGAGCGTAAGAGATGACAGAGAGAAAAGGAGTGAGAGAGAGAAAAGGAGAGAGAGAGAAATGAGAGAATGAGGGAGAGAATGAGAGACAGAAAAGAGAGAAACAAATGAGAGCGAGAGAGAAGAGGGAAAGGGAGAGAGAAATGAGAGAGAGCTGGACGGAGAGAATGAGAGAGGGAAAAGAGGGAAACAAATGAGAGAGAAGGGGGAGAGAAAGGAAGAAAGAGAAAGAAAGAACTTGCTCAGACCTATGACTAAAGCAATGGCAAGCTAGATCTCCTGCCAAGAAAACTGCAGTTTTCCAGAAGGCACAAGCAAGTCTGATTTTTTAAAGGAAATAACAGAGATGACAAAAATGCATTTGAAAATAAGATTATTTATAATTTTAGATAATGTATTATATTGTCAAACTCAAAAGAAATCTAAATATATATGCTATTGCTGTTAGTACAATCTTGCCAACTTCTATCAACTTAGAGTTCACTATGAAAAAACTACAGAGAAGCAATTTCCCACAATTAATAACTTTATTTGGGATTTGCTATCGTATTCAATGAGAAAGAAAGAGGGAAAGGGAAGGAAGGAAAGGAAAACTAAAGAAAGAAAGAAGGGAGAAGGAGAGCAAAAAGAGAGAAAAACAGAAATGGGAGGGAGGGGGAGAGAGAGAGAAAGACCCATTTCACACAGAAAATACTGGGAGCCTAGGTAAGAGTGGCTTGGGGGGGTCATGTGACTGGGTGGGAGTGATGTTGAATTGGCCACGTCCACCCAGGTTTTGTGGCTGCCAGTGTTTTCTGTGGGAAACGGGTCCAAATGGCTCTTTGAGTGTTTAAGGTTACAGACTCCTGGATTAGGACAAGAAAACAGGAGTGTAAGTTTTTCTAAATCATTGTTTATCAAATCTGTACATAGTCTTTCCTGAGACACACATTTGTTGCAAAAGGAATATAAATATGTCAATTTATCTAATTCAAGTATTTATATTAACAAGCCCAAATCTATTTTAAATGATTTTGAATTGTAGTTTTTTTTAAAAAAACAACACATTGTATTTCTTTGATCACAATAAGATGAATAAAGTAACCTTACATGTACTCAATTTATATAATGTTGTTGAAGTTTAGAATACAGTGTTTTGTAAATGTAGTAGAAAATAATTTGATGTTTCTTTTTCTCTTCCTTGTTAAGTGGTTGGATCCAGTGACCTCCGACTAGCAAATAGGAGTATTTAGGAAAATGTAGAATGTGTTATATGACATCTCTATCATGAATTTTATTTTAAATGTATTTACACTTATCATTTATATATGTGTGTACATTATTTGTATAAATATATGTGTGTGTAGGTGTATGCAATGTGTATCTTACTACCGTGTTTCCCCAAAAATAAGACACTGTCTTATATTTTTTTTGGCTCCCAAAAACACACTAGGTCTTATTTTTGGGGTAGGTCTTATATATTTATGGTGCCAAATAGTGGGTGTGAGTGTGTAGGGGGTGTTTCAAGGGTGCATGGTTGCTCCCTGAAAAGTCTTCCTGGAACTGGAGATTTACACTAGGTCTTATTTTCGGGGTAGGTCTTATATTAGGGCAAGTTTAGAAAATAGTGCTAGGTCTTTCGGGGTAGGTCTTATTTTCAGGGAAACATGGTATATACTAATAAAATTGTTGTGTCTGTAACCTTTAACTGAACTAAAGAGTAAATCATAGGGCAAAACATTTTGAACCAAAGCATCTCAAATGGGCTAACTTACAAAATCCGGGACCCATGACTCCTGTGGAATTCAAATTTGGCAAATTTTATAAAGCATTTTACGGACATAAAATTATCATAGAACCATTTATGATGTAATAGAAAATGTCATACAACTTTTCTTGTGGTCAACTCTTGATGTTTGATTATGCTATATACTTCAACATGGGCTACTTTCAAGGTAGATCATCTCTGAATATCTTCCCTGAATTTTTAATAACTTTTCAAGTATAAGTGTTGTCATTATTGAGGGCACTTAGGAATCTTTTTAGGAATGTATCTCTGAAATGGATGATCTGTCACGGGTTATGTAGTTTCATTTATAAGGACAAGACTAATCATTCACTGCCTCCTGATGATCAAGTGATCTGTAAAAGCCACAGGAATATATGCTCAAATAGTTCCTTCCTCCCTGGTGGAATCATAAATCTTCAATGTGAAGCATTTCTTATAAAACAGTTCTATCTCAAGTTTGAGAACTTCATACAAGGAAAGTTTATACGGTTCATAGATTGTACATTTGTCTTTGTAATTATATCTTAATGAAAGTCATAAAAATTAAAGGTATTCTGGGAGGAAACATATCTTATAAAGTGGCTATACACATAGCATCTGAAAAACCTTTTTTATTTATGTTAGTGGTGGATTATTAAGGTAATATTCATTTGCATTATAAACATAATTAAAATACATGTGTAGACTGAGTTATGGACACTAGATATTGTTCCTTTCTTGGGGCTGTTAACAAAAAATTAAAAAGATAATTATTTAGTCAATTTTTCTTTTTTTTTCCCCTCTGTAGGCTTATGCATCAGGATGCGACATAGTGATATTGGGGACAGATTTTGAAAGGTTACAAATAATTCCTGGAGCAAAATATGGAAATGTACAAGTGGGGTGTGTAGATTGTTCCATGCAGCAAGGGAAGGTAAGTAATAATGGTACTTTGGTTATATTCTAATTTCCTATACAATATGATTATAATAACGACATATCAAATTCAGTAGGAACTTGCTGTTGGGAGTCTTTTTTTAAATTACATTTATATGCCGCCCTTCTCCGAAGACTCAGGGCAGCTTATAATTTTTGGGACACAACCCAATGCGCTTAGCAATAGCCTTCATTCCATTGTATATGCCTGCTTATTACTAGAGCTTTTTTGCCCGCCCCAAGCAGCATTTTTACAAAGTCAGCTAATTTCCCCCAACAATCTTGGGTCCTCACTTTACCTACCCCGAGAGGATGGAAGGCTGAGTCAACCTTGAGCCTGGTGGGATTTGAGCCTGCACTAATTGCAGGCAGCTGGAACTAAGTGCTAGGCGTTTAACAGCCTGCACCACCAAGGCTCTTTCACATGGATCTATACTAAAATAGATAAAAATGGCATAAATATATACTTAATTAGACCTAAAGGAATGAATATGCTTAATAGATAACAATTTCTTTCAGTTGAGTACTCAATTATATTTCTAGATTCAGATGTATTAATAATTATGTAATGCATTCCTATATTCATATTAAGCAAAATAAGGAAAAAAGTACTTCACCATCTTGGTTTTTAAATTACACTGAGTCAAAGATAACCAAACATTGATATTTAGATTAGTTATTTTATTTTTTATTTGACTTGTATTTAGTATTAATTTTAACATTTTAGTGCTTTAATTTTTTCAAGCAGTATCAATACTTCAAAAATAGGATATTTAATTTTACTAATCAATTTTATTTTTAATTTAATTTTGTCCCTGTAAATGGAAGTTTAAGGTTTGTGGTTTCTTTCCCCTATAGGTTGAATGTAATTTAGTTATCACCAGTTTTGTTCCAGATTTCTCAAAAGTTGTTTTACTACTTGATATTATGATTTTACAGTTTTTCCTTTCAGTATATGGTACTTTTGTGCTTATTGTATTTACTTTAGCTTCTGTGCTTTTTTGGATAGAAATTTAGCTGGCATTTTAGGTCATGTTGTGTATTGATAGTTTAGAATCACATTTTTCCTTGTATTTCATTTTTAGAATATATCTTACTATATTTTTCCAGTCATTCTGCAAAAATAGCATATGAAATATGTTTTTTAAAAATCAAACCTGCCTATGAAATAAATTACAAGCAAAAGCAGAAGCGAATTCAAGCATCAGCATGAATCTTTGGCCATATTAGATTGTTGTGTACAATGTGAAATGGAAGGACTTTTGTTTCTCCATTTATGCATTGAAGTCTGCTGAAGAAATTCATGCTGATGATTTTATTATTTAAATTAATATATTAAAATATTTTTCTATTTCCTAAAAATAATTCTGTAATGTTAAATCTGCTTGTTAAACTATTTTTACTTTTTTCTCATATATGTATGAATTTCAGATAACATATGTTATATCTGTATGCGTAGAAATATATTTATATTGATTTTACACCTGTTCTAGATAAGTTAGGAATATAGATATAGATGTATATTGTTTGTCTCTATGTTGTATGCCACCCACAATCATACTGTTTGAGTTGGACTGCCTGACAAATATAATAAATAAATAATTATTTTATTGGCTGATATTCTTTCAGCCAGCAGGACATGGTTGAATAAACTTCTGTGCCTTGTAGTTCTATGAAATGGAGACTACAAAAACTGCTGACTTAAATTGCAATTTGTTTTAGATTGCAGCTACTTATGGAAATATAATTTGCATCTTTGAGCCAGTCAAACATCTAAAGCAGAAGAAGAATCATAATTCTGTAAGTGATTCATCTTTTCTGTCATACTAATTAATTATATACATAATTTGCTTTATTTTTGAAATCTAATAAACTTTGAGTGGGTTATTAACAGTTACACAAATTTTCCTGACATCGTAATAGAGAGCACTGTACTTAAGACATTAAGAAAAGCTATATTAAGAAAAGCTATATAATTATTAAGTTAATTTTTACATGGAGTTTTGGTCAATTTATTTGATTGGTTTTATCTAGCATTTGCACTGTTATTTAATAGCAACTGATGGCCTTCAGTCCTGATGCTAGTTTTAGCTCCCATGATTTAAATTTTTATGAACTATTAGACAAAACAAAAAGTATTATAGAAACTGTTGAAATAGCACCAGACTTTTGTAAAGTGTCTGAAAGAAGTCAGCTTTCTTAAAGTACTTTGTTAGAAAAGGAAAAGGTGTAACAGTTGTTTGCTATGTAAATTAAGGTTTTATTCAGACTTAAAGGCAAGCCTATATTGAAAGCAACTCATTTTGTAATTTTTACATAGACAACTTTCATAACTACCATATGGTATACACAGCTGATTTTGACAATTTTTTTCCCTTCTCTGCTTACAGTCCTGGAATTTCCAGATAGTTTTTCATCAAAGGATTAAGCTGGCAGATTACAAGTAGCACTCTAGGCAGTGGAAAGTTTAAGTCACATTTGGTTTGAGTGCTTTATTTTTATATTAAGATGACTGAATTTTTTAGCCATTTATTTATTTATTCATTCATTCCATCCAGTATCTCAGGTATCCTGAAGGTACAATGATCTTGAATTACAAAGCACTGGAAATTTGACTTATGCAACTGTAATGTCTTTCATGGTGCAATACTGATTACTGCTTTTCAATTACATTTCAAAATTAATTGTGCACATGATGAGTTTCAGTGAATTTGCTTGGAAGACACTAAAACAAAATTTGAATACTTCAGAGAGGAAAAAAGAAATTAAAGTCACATACACTGAAAAGTAACATCTAAGAGCTAAAGATGAATCTTTCCCATGTTTACTTATTGAAGCTAGATAATTGGAGGGAGTGGATAAGCTAGTACTTATTTCCTGAAATCATTTCCTTATACGAGCTTCTTGTTTAAGCATTTCAAGAAATAAGTACAGCTAAAATAAATAAATGACACATTGTGAAGTAGAAGGAACATTGCAGCACAACCTTTTATGCTTCATATTGTAATAAAGTTTATTTAATTCAATATGACCTAGGATCAATATATATTGAATTATAATGATCAAACTTTGCTCTTAATAAGATTTGTTTTATGGAATAGATTAATATGTTTGTGTGATAACTGTTACGTGAATGGTCTGACAACCATTTCTACCTTGTCTTGTTAAATTTAGTATTTTTCTTTCTTTAATAATAGCTAAACAGATATAAAATTTTATTTCCATTTATGTTAAATGTTTGTTTTAAAAATGTACAAATGTTTTCAAAAATTATTTGCCATATCAGTATCTGGTTTGATAAAACGACTTCTGTTAGAGTTATTACAAATGTTTATAGTTTCAATTGATTACATGCTACCATAGATTTAAGGATTTCACATTGTGTTTTATATGATTTAGGGATTATGTTATCAATGGCAGAATTCAGATCAGATTTGCTTGGAACATGTTGTGCACAATTTAACCTGGGATCCCACAGGTAAGGAAGGATACTAGTTCTATTTTAAACATTTCTAGTCACTTTTCAGTACATTTTCAGATGCTCTAAATCAGGGGTGTCAAACTCAAGGCCTGTGAGCCAAATCTGGCCCACAGGGTGCTTAAATCTGGCCTACAGGTCCAGCCTGGAAATATCAAAGGACTGGCTCACAGTGCCTCTGCCGGCCAAAACGGGCCACGGAGAGGCTGCATGCAACTCCACACAGCCCATTTTTGGTGTCCCTGGCCTTCTTCAGCACTCTGCCTGGCAAAAACAGGCCTGTTTTCAGCCGGGATAGTGCTGCTGGAAGCCGGGGAGGACAAAAGTCCTCCACTTTTTTTTTTTTTTTTTGGGTGGGGCCTCCACGGACCCTGTTTTGGCTGACAAAGTGCTGCAGGAGACATCTGTCCCGATTCCCCCCACTGTTCCCCGCCAGCCCACGGAGGAGACTATAATGCTGTACTTTCTTCCAAATAGTAACCAATATAAGTAGAGATTCCCATTCCCATTTCATATAATTGATTACAGTCTACAATTCAAATATTGTCATGGGACAAAAAGGAATAATTTATAAAGTGATGTTCATTTGCTAATTTTTTTTAATGTCTGTTTTTCTAACCTCTGTCTACAGTATGGTATTCTCCATGGTTTTATAGAACATAGTTCAAAGTTTTCATCTAAATATCTTTAATTCCATAGTGGCTTTTGGTCTATTAAAACTAAACAAATATGTGCCTTTTAATTTGAAAAATCTAGGTTCTCGTCTATTGATTAGTTCCAGTTGTTTGCAGCTTTGGTCTAATGTCAGTTTTGAAAATCTAGCAGAAGATGAAAATCGTGAAAAAACTGATCCTCAGAAATGGAGAATCATCTGGCAGAACAAGTAAGAAATATATTAATATTGCCTTAATCATGTTTTTAAACTTGATTTGTAGTTTAGTGTATCAGGGGTATCAAACTCTATTTCATTGAGGATCGCTAGGGTTGTGTTGGACCTCAGAAGGCTGGGGGTGGGCATGGGACGTGGCGGTGGTGGGCTTGGCCGTGGTGGGGGTGATGAGCATTTGACACAGGCTCAAGATACATTTTTCCCTTTCCATTCAAAACTGCTATTCCAGGCAAAGGAAGATTTACTTTCTGGCACAAATAGTCTCAATTCCATAATGTAGAGATTAAAGACATGTAGTATCCCTGGCTGCTATGGGGCTTGATTCTTCTGTATAGTAGCAGAGCATAAATGAACTGACAATTTCTCCAGATGTCTCTAAAAACTGTCTGTCCAACAGTCTATCAATCTTTGTTACCAGCTCTGACACAGCCCTAGAGAAGGAATATTAGTAATAATTTACAAAATTGATATACCACCCAATTCTCAATGACCCTGGGTGGCTCACAACAATAAAAAATTCACAAATCAGTCACAGATAAAAGATTAAGATAAAAGCTGACAAACTCAGTAATACTACGGGGCTTACTGTCTCTCATCAAAGACCTAGATGAAGAGCCAGGTGTTTTTGGCTCTTCTGAACAACAGCCATCCAGAACCTGGAGAGTACCTAGTTCTAGTTGGCAGATGCTGCTAAAGACAAGGTGAAGAAGGTGCTGCCTCCTGCAGCACTCTGCCAGCCAAAACGAGTTGTGAAAATTGATGTATCTTCTAATGAGCTTCTATTAGAAAATGTTTTGAAAGATGATATAGAAGCCTTGCTATATTGCAGCTTAGTCAGCTTTGACACAACTGACACATAATGACTATGTCATTATGCTGCTGCCAAATGATTTAGACGCCATCTTGGAAGAAGAAAAAGAACAAATGTTAAATGAATCAAATGTGAAAAATTAGATCAGCTTCATGAGGCAGAATCTCAAGGTTTAGATACAAGACTTACCTCAGTAGTTCAAAGATTAGAATCTGGTTCTCCTTATTGGGATTTAGAAGCTA
Organism: Naja naja; assembly: GCA_009733165.1. Lineage (NCBI taxonomy): Eukaryota > Metazoa > Chordata > Lepidosauria > Squamata > Elapidae > Naja > Naja naja. Next base: position 252,229,865 of record CM019149.1, on the reverse strand, counting down.
TGCAGAGTTAAAGCTGGTTAATATTTGGGTGGAAATATGGGGGGGGGAATAACCCAATCTTGGAGGGTATCTAGTGCTGGTTGGCAGATGCTGTTAAGGGAAGATGAAGAAAGTGCTGGCTCTTGCAGCACTCTCCCAGCCAAAATGGGCCACGGGAGTTAGGGAATAATCTGTATCTTTCAAGAACATTTGTGAATGTATATATACTGTTCTTAAGAACTTTTTCTTTAAAAACTGTTGTTTTGTTACTGAGAGATGATTGCAATAACTGTTGAGACCATCTTCAGCATTATACAGGTAATTGCCTCCCTTATAGTAGCAGCAGTGCCTCACCACAAAAATATTTTCACCCTCTCTGACTCCATCTAATTCAGGTGGTGTTTATTTAGCAATTGCCTTGGTTAATGACCATTCACAGTAAAGACAGTGATGAAAAAGTAACTTTACAATCAATCCTTGCATTTATGATCCTCACAAATCTCTAACGCATAAGAAAGCTGAAGTAAGATCGTAAGCATAGTCACAGTTTCACTTAACAACTACTTTATTTAACAACTAAGCTGCCTGTCCCAATTGTCGCTAAATGAGGGTTACCTGTAAACTGTCTTTGGTTAGCTAAAATAAGCCAGTATGCACTCAAGATATATGGATGGATGAAATTTATTATAGATTGATCTGTGATGTTCTCATGATGTCAAAAGGCCATGTGGTAGGCTAGAACACTAATTAACTCTAGTTTTGTTGTTCACATATTCAGACATCAAAGAAATTCCTTTAAAGTAGATCAGTTGCATTTGAAATTTAAGTATGCCCCAGTCAGAAGCAGTATTTATGTTGATTGGAAAAGTTATTATATCCAAAAAGTGTCTAACAAATTTGTCACAACAAATCATTAAGTTTTTGAAATCTCAGTTAATTACCATGCTTTCCCTTTCTTTTTATAGAACTGCTTCTCAAGTTCATCTAATGATGTTTTCACCAGATGGAGAATTTTTTGCTACTGCAGGGAAGGTATGATAGACTTTATTTTTCATTTCAATTTGTATCAATTCTTTGTACAAAATATCAATGTTTTGTAATAGCAATAATAATGGTAAAATTATTTTAGTATTAATATATTTAAACATTAGTTAACAATAAAGTAGCAGAAAAAAATCAATTAACAACCATATCAGATCATGTGTGTGTGTGTGTAAAGGCATAACATACATATATATGCAGTATATACCCATGTACATTCACTTTGCTTGTGGGAAGGGATGTGGTTACATGATGTTGTGCATTGCTTAGCAATGGAAATTCCAGTTTCAATTACTATTTTAAAATATGGATTACTTGTATAAGTAATTTCTTGTCATTTTTCTTTCATAAGTAGGAATGTTAATTGGACTGTAGGCTAGTACATGCTATTAAAAATAATAAGTTGAAAAGTGAATTTATGACTTACAATTGAAAAAACTCTCCTACAGAAGTTACATAAATTAAAAACATTTATGGTTTATTCATTATTATACAGGATGATTGTCTTGTAAAGGTGTGGTATAACACTGATTGCTGGAAATCAGTGATTGCATCACAGCATACAACACCAGAAACCACCATGCAGGAACTCAGTTTCTCATTTATTTATCTGGTTCATCCTCGGTCCGTTGATGGTTTTTCATGGCGAAAGACAAGCAACTTCATGCCACGGTAGGAATAGCTACAAAATAAATAACATTCAATAAATAAAAGTTGTGATTTCTTTACATCTTCATGTATATGGTTTGTATACTGTAATTTATATTCTTTCTATCAATTCCAAGTAAAGGTGCCTTCTGCAATTGACTGATGGCAAATTTGTCAATGCCTATGGTGTTCAAGTGGTGCTCCAGTATTTTGGGACTGCACCCAAGGCGCCTATTATTATTATTCATCGCATAGTCAGCCAGATGTTCAGACTGGGTTTGGCATTTTTGTCTACCTACCGAGTCCTTAACCTGGGATAGGGAGATCTGGATATTTGATGGTGTTACAGATATCGCCACAGGATGGAAGCTGTTCCAAGTAAAGCTGCCTTCTGCAATTGACTGATAGCAAATCTGTCATTGCCTATGGTGTTCAAGTGGTGCTCCTGTTGTTTTGGGAGTGCACCCAAGGCCATGATGATAATGATGATGATGATGATGATGATGATGATGATGATGATGATTATTATTATTATTATTATTTTAAGCACCATAAAACTCATGGCTCATGATGAGTCCTCCACAAGCTTGCTGCTTCAATTTACTGTATTTTTCGGACTATAAGATGCACTCCCCCCCCAAATGGGTAGAAATGTCTGCGCATTTTATAAGCGAATACAGGCCCATTTTTGGCCTCCCAAAGCCTCCACGTGTCAAGGTTCCAACAATTACCCTAATTAAATCCCTTTTTTGTCTATGGGCTGGGTGTCCCGGAGGCCTCAGCAGATGCCATTTTGCCCTCCCCGGCATCCAGAAGCACTCTGCAGGCCAAAAATGTGCCCATTTTTGGCTTGCAGGGTGCTTCTGGATGCCAGGAAGGGCAAAAATAGGACCCACAGAGGCCTCCGGAGGCCAAATACAGGTATGTTTTTGGCCTGCAATGCTTCTGGACACCAGGGAAGACAAAAATGGGATGTGTGGAGGCAACAAAAAAAAATTTCTTGTTTTCCTCCTCTAAATCTAGGTACATCTTATGGTCCGGTGCATCTTATAGTCTGAAAAATGCGGTAACTATCAGCAAAATTGCTTGGTGTCACCTCAGTACAGACTGAGTAGAAACTCCTGGGCAGAAGCTCCTCAGTGCAGACTGAGTGGAAGCTCCAGTCCTTTTCCTTCTTTGGAGGACCAGCTAGAGACATGCCAGGCACAACTCCAGAGCTTCCTACACATGAAGAAGTGCCTTCCTCTAAAAAAAGGTTTAATTAATTTCCATTTTCCATCCAACAAAGGTTTAATCAACTTCTGTTGAGTTTCAGGCCACACAAGGTCCATAATAGCTGTTACCTTTGTAACTCTTTTTCATCACACACAGCATATCAAAAATTAAAAGGAACATTGATTATAACCAGTTTGATTTAATTATGCATTTGGGATCAATTAGTGTGAAACTTATTTTAATGCCTTATACTTTTCTTAGAATTACTATATAAACGTAGTCTTTGACTTAAACCCGTTAAATTAATGACCATTCAAAGTTACAACAGACCTGCTCAAGGCTATTTACGATCCAGAATCAAAGTTGTAACACCCTCTCCCATTTTGAGCACTTGGCAACTGGCCTGCATTCACAGCCATTTATTTATTTATTTACTTATTTATTTATTATTTGGTCTTATATGCCGCCCTATCTCCCGAAGGACTCAGGGCAGCTCATATGAAAAACAATGAATACAAAAGTTAAAAGGAATTAAAAAATATTAAATCAATTGGACCAAATAAATATTTAAAACCCTACCACAAAACATTTAAAACAAACCCCTCCCCTCAGTCCAGGCCGGCTTGTTCAAATAGCCAAGTCTTTAGGCTGCGGCGAAAGGAACGGAGGTCATGGGCCAATCGTAGCTCCAGGGGAAGCTAGTTCCACAAAGTGGGCGCCCCCACAGAGAAGGCCCTCTCCCTAGGGACCGCCAGCCGACACTGTCTGGCCGACGGTACCCCAAGGAGGCCCTGTCTGTGGGCACGCAGCGGGCGATTGGTGTTCGATGCTGGCAGGAGATGTTCACGCAAGTACCCCAGCCCTAAGCCATGGATGGCTTTATAGGTAAGCACCAGCACCTTGAATCTCACGCGGAGGGCAGCCGGCAACCAATGCAACTCGCGCAGGAGGGGTGTAATATGGGAGTATCGGGATACCCCCATCACAACCCACACGGCCGCATTCTGCTCCAGCTGAAGCCTCCGCGTGGTCCGCAAGGGCAGCCCCATGTAGAGGGCATTGCAGTAGTTGATCCGGGACATAACGAGCACATGAGTGACCGTGCATAGCGCATCTCGGTCCAGGTAGGGGCGCAACTGGCGCACCTGGGCAAATGCTCCACTGGCAATGGCTCCCACCTGCTCCTCCAAACTGAGCCGTGAATCCAGGAGAACATCCAAGTTGCGAGCCCTATCTATGGGGGGAAACACCTCTCCCCCATAACCAAAGGTGGAACATCCTGGACCACCCGAGATGCCGGTACGCATAGCCACTCGGTCTTGGCAGGGTTGAGCTGGAGCCTATTCCTCCCCATCCAGATCCGCACCACTTCCAGGCAACAGGACATCACGGGGAGGGCATCACTGAGTTGGTTTGGGGTGGATATGTAGAACTGGGTATCATCAGCATACTGATGATACCTCACCCAAAAACCACAGATGATCTCACCCAGCGGCTTCATATAGATGTTGAACAGGAGGGGAAAGAGGACCGACCCCTGGGGCACCCCGCAAGCAAGGGGCTGCGGAGCCAACCTCTGCCCTCCTGCCAACACCGATTGCGAACGCCCCGAAAGGTAGGAGGAGAACCACCGAAGAACGGTGCCTCCCACCCCCAACGCCCTGAGGCGCTGCAACAGGATACCATGATCGATGGTATCAAAAGCCGCTGAGAGATCTAATAGGACTAGGACAGAGGAATATCCTCTGTCCCGAGCCCTCCAGAGATCATCCATCAGTGCGACCAATGCCATCTCTGTGCTGTACCCAGGCCTGAAACCCAATTGGTACGGAACTTGGTACGGAACTAGGTAATCAGCTTCCTCCAGGAACCTCAGAAGCTGGGATGCCACCACGCTCTCAACAACCTTCGCCATAAAGCGAAGGTTGGAGACTGGACGAAAGTTGTTCAAACAGCTGGGTCCAAGGCAGGCTTCTTGAGGAGGGGCCTCACCACCGCCTCCTTCAAGGCGGTCGGGAAGAACCCCTCACTTAACGAAGCGGTGACAAATGCCTGGAGCCAGCCTCGTGTAACCTCCCGGGCAGCATACACCAGCCAGGAAGGACACGGGTCCAGTAAACACGTGGTGGAACTCAGCCTCCGCATGGCCCTGTCCACATCATCCGGAGTCACTGGGTCAAACTCATCCCCGATTGTAACAACCAGACCCGACACTACTCCCTCGTCAGATGATTTGCAACATCTCACAGTCATATGACTGTGCTTTACATTTTACATTTTTCCCCCAGAAACAATGTGGACAATGGTTAGCAATCACAGCATTTGCTTAACAACCCTTGTGATTATTTCACTGATGGCCACAAAAATGGTCAAAGTGGGCATGGTCATGTGCTGACACATTTAATGACTGAAATGACATATGTTTGTAAGTCATAATTGCAGAGCAGTTAGAGTTGTAAGTTGAGGACTATCTGTATAATTTTAATAGACAAGGTTGGAATTAGTGTCTTTACTAGTATTGGAAATATACTCTGCAAATATAGAAGATAACATAGGCTATAGAAAAAGCAACATAAACACTTTGTGTTCTCTTACAATGAAGGATTTTTGTTTTAGTTACCTAACAGGTTCTACTCTCTCAAAATATAGATAGTAAGAAATAGAATAAAGGGTTCCAATAGAAGACAGTATAGCTCAGGGTTGAACTGTGGAGTCCTTGCTCTTTAAACTTGGTTGTTTGCTTGCAGATGTTTCATTACATGACTGGGTTATATCAGCAATGCCAGTGAGTGTGAGGTTTGCTTCCTGCTTATATTTAGTAGATTAGGATATTGTTTTCTGCCTAATCATTTATTTTGTGTCAATCCTTGTTCATCTGGTCGTTTTCTTTTCTTCTTAGCTTTTTTATTGGCACTATTGAATGGTATGCAAATCATTTTATATATCCATATGGGTAGGTTAACTCATAACAAAATAACAATAAGAAGAAGAAAAATTGAAATTAAATATAATAATAATACTGCAATCCTGCATTAAAAATCAATAGTTTCCATGAGATTTTAAAGCATCTGCTGCCCAAAACAATACATATGAAATCAAAGTATGTGGTATTGCAATAACGCTGAATAGGATTCAAAAATCCTCTTTCTGAAATTTATATTTTCTTTTTGCTTAACCTGGCTTTCTTTCCTAGTGGTGCTGTGTGCAATGTCCTGTTGACCTGCTGCAAAGACAATATATGCCGCCTCTGGGCAGAAACTCTGTTGCCTAATGATAGCCTCTTATATGAAGGTGGATATAACCATTGGCCTGAGCCAGTGAAATTAAATCATTTTAAGAGGAATGCTTCTAGCAAGGAAAGCATGAAAAATGCTTTAGAGGTAAGAAGTGACATCTACCAGATATTAATAATTGATAATCCTGATTTGAATATTTAGTTTGAAAATGAGTTTTTATATGTATTTTTAAGAAAGGTAACTATCCAACCCTATTTAAATGTAATCAGAGCGTTCTGTTCAGAATTAAACAGATGTGTAGAAAATATTCTTCTGCATTTCATTATGTCATATGAACAATATATTTTTTGGCTTCAACAGTTAAATCTAAGACCTTTCCGACGAGGAAGAAGAAGATCAATAGCACTTGCACATACTGGATACTTGCCCCATCAGCAAGATCCTCATGTAGTTCATCGAAACAGCCCATTGCAGTCAAATGCACTTTGCCATTTCCACATTGCTGCCAGCATCAATCCAGCCACAGGTGATCACGAATAAGCAAACTTAATTCTAGATAAGTGGGTTCAATTTAGATTTATCTCTATAAAGCACATTATACTATAATGTTTACAGATGCTAAAATGTGCTGAAAAGAGAATATAATTTTAAAGTTGTAAAATGATTCAAAGCATTGCTTTGAAAATTCTTTCTACTGCATCAGTAGTTATTAAATGTATTTATGATTGCATTTATTTTGAATTGTTTTCATTGCAATTTTATGGATGTTTTTAGTTTCATGTGTTGCAAGCTGCCTGAAGAAGAATTAATAATACAAATGTGATTTGTAGCAATGATAACTATAACATTCAGTAACTTTTGTTGTAAGTCTTCATGCAGCTTCATATGAAAAATGCTGATAAATTGTTTTTAAGGTAATTAGTGTTAGTCATTATAGCAAATGTCTATTAAAATCAGTAACCGCACCCAAAATGAGTTAGATGTAAATACATCAGCGTATTCTTTCTTAGCTAAATACAAAATGAAATTGTACATTTTTAAAGTTACATTATTTGGCTTAATTAGCTCCTTCTAAAAACCCTCTAGAACTTTGCATCAACAAATATGTGTCACATCATTAGTCCTAATTAATTTTTTAAAATAAATTATGTTTTATATATGCTACTTGTTTATAAAAATTCGAGGCAACTTAGTTCTAAACAGATTGTCCTGGCAAATTACTGATTAGTTTCTTTGTACCTGCTGCTGGTAAAGAAAATTATCTGTCCTGTAATCTCTGTATATGTCCCTTTCTAAAATAGTCTGCCTAAAATGTAAAAATAATTTAAATGTATGTTTCTGAATATGATGTATATTTTTGTTTGTAGACATTCCCTTGCTCCCTTCTATTATGTCTCTAAGTCTTAATGAAAGTGAAGAAAAAAGTGGTCCTTTTGTAGTGCACTGGCTAAATAATAAAGAATTGCATTTTACCCTATCAATGGAAGTTTTTTTACAACAGTTTAAAAGAAATTTTGAGCATATTTCTTCAGAAGTCAGCACTGAAGAACCTAATCAGATGACTTTCAAATCTGATGAAGGTAAAATGCATATTGTTATCTTCTCTCACTCTTTTCAGGCTGCATGGAATAATGAATTGATTCATGTATACTGGCTATTTTAGAATATGGAAATATTTCCTGTGTTTTACATAGTCTTGTGACCTAGGCAGTATAAACATTTATGAATTATTTATAGAACTTATAGGGATGCTTATGTAATGATCCTAGGCATCTTATTAAAACTAATATAAACAAAACAACTCTTCCCATCAGGTGCCAGATCAAATGCCCTCCAAGCTCGTACTAGCCCATTGCTGGAGAGGGGGAGGGGGGAGCTAGATCTTCATAGCCTTCCAGAAAGTTAAAGGATAGGAATTCTTTGCATGTCAGGTAGAAAGCTATTTTAAAGGACTGGGATGGCTACTTTGGATGTATGCCTCCAGGATCCCATCAAGTGACATTTAATGGTAGAGATCTGGAGCATACCCACAAATAAGCTGACTCTGTCATATAGAGTTTAAAGATAAAAACAAAATTATTACGAATAAACACATAACCTAGCATAGTAGTTTTTCTAAGATCATTGATCAGCATTTTATACAGCATTAGTAAAAGGTTGCAAAGGTGCCTAAATAAAATAAAAACAAATTTTCTAGAAGATTAATAAATAAAATACTTCAATTTAACAAATAGATAAAATACTAAAGAACACAGTGCTTCAAAAGAATTGACTAAATCGGGGTCTCCAAGGTTGGAAGTTGTGGACTTCAACTCCCAGAATTCCTCAGCTGCCCATGCCGGTTAGGGAATTCTGCGAGTTGGTCTACAAGTCTTGAAGTTGCCAACTTTGGAGATCCTTGGACTAAATTATAGAAGTACTTCATGCATAAAATACTAACATACTGATTTACTAAAGTACTATGTGAGGGTCAATGAAACTTTTATGATTAGTAACAAGTGAGATGTAACAGAAAGATTAAAATATAAATAGAATAAGAAAGTTGGTATATTTTTGAGGTCCAAAAATTATGAGAATTTTTTTCCTGTGTAAAGTAAAGGTTGCCAAAAGCAATTTTTTGGCTCTCCTGAAAATGTTACAATTCTGGTCAAAAGCAAACGAGACTGTTCTTAGAAGAGGTGGAATTTTTTAACAAGTGCAGTTATGAGTAAATATTCAATAGAAGGCAAATTCCTACACAGCATGGCTCTTTGGTCAAACAGATCTAGCCTATCAAAGGATTTTATTAAATGTAACATTTAAAATTATATAGTTATTTTAGGAAGAATGTCTTAATCCTGTACTATGTGTAACTATGGAGATGCCTTTCACTAAGATTGTTTCAGAGGAGTTCCAAAAAAAATCTCTTTTATTCCAAGATTTAAGTATATTTTTATATATAGATCTTTTCACTTTTTTATATAATTCTACTAGAAACTGATGACAGTAAAGAAGAACAGAGAAAAAATCAAGAACAGAAAGAATTTCCTGGTGAAAAACCTGTTTCAAATTCAAGCTCCATACTCTTGTCTTCAGCTATTATTGATCATGAGATTGAAATACAACTAGCTGAATGGAATAAAAATGCAGACATGCTATTTAGTATTCATCCTGTGGATGGATCATTGCTCATATGGCATGTTGATTGGCTAGATGAATACCAACCAGGCATGTTTCGTCAAGTACAGGTACTACAAATTTCCAGGTACAATGTATTTAAAAATGTAATAGTTTTGGAAGCTTGACTTGATTCTGAACTTTTTCTCTCTTTTAAAAAAAAATGTAGGTGTCGTTTGTTTCAAGGATTCCTGTTGCCTTTCCTACTGGTGATGCAAATTCACTTTGCAGAAGTATAGTGATGTATGCTTGTACAAAAAATGTTGACCTTGCTCTTCAGCAAGGCAAACAAAAACCATCTAGCCTTGGTCGTTCCTGCTCTATGTTAATTTCTTCAGGTCATAGTAAATCGCCCAACAATGTAAAACTAAGCATCTTCACCCCAAATGTTATGATGATTTCCAAGCATGCAGATGGATCTCTAAACCAATGGCTAGTCAGCTTTGCAGAGGAATCTGCTTTTTCAAATGTTCTCAGTATTTGCCACAAATCACGATACTGTGGACATCGTTTCCATCTTAATGACTTGGCTTGCCATTCAGTACTTCCATTGCTACTCACAACCTCTCATCACAATGCAGTCAGGATTCCAGTTCTTGATAGCACAGAAGAAGCATCTCCAGAACATCAAAATAAAAGTTCTGCCTGCACATCTCAGGATCTTACTGCTGTTTACAGTGAACTTATCCTCTGGAGAGTTGATCCAGTTGGCCCACTATCTTTTTCTGGTGGAGTTTCTGAGCTTGCAAGAATAAATTCTCTTCACGTATCTGCTTTTTCAAATGTGACATGGTTACCTTGCCTCATACCTAGTTACTGCTTAGGTACGTTTTCTTCCTTGTAAGTAAAATTGGTATATATTATAGAAAATATGTTATGTTTGTACATTTACAGGAGATTCTTACATAATATCTGTCAGCAATTCCTTGAAACTGCCTCTCTGAAGCATGTTCAGATATGTACAACCACATAGCTTTTATTAAGCTCTTCATATCTAAAAAAAGCATAGGATGAAGACATTGGAATTCTTTTTATTAAGAGTTATATTTTTCTACTTGTCTTTAGGTGCATACTGTAATTCACCAAGTGCTTGCTTTGTTGCGAGTGATGGACAACATTTGAGACTCTATCAAGCCATAATAGATGCCAAAAAGCTACTCTGTGAACTGTCAAATCCAGGAATTTCTGTAAGTAAAGTTCAACTAGAGTTGTAATATTGCCAGATAAATTTAGTTTATCTTTTCATTTAAACAGAAGATTAATTTTGATTTATGAGAAATATTTTCTAATCTCAGGATCATAGAACCTCTGAAGAAGCTACCATATATTTTTCTTGAGTAGGGTTGGTTTAAATAAATGGAGATTTTGGCAATGTTGCATGAGTATACCACACTATTTTAAGCATCTTAGCCATACTGTATTACTGCTGAACTATATAATCTATAAACCACCAGTCTTTGAAGTATGTTCATTATGATTATTTCTAGACTAAGAATATCTGAAATAAACTTATTAAAAATATTAAGTGTTAAGTACAAGGAATATAAATTGTCTATGATCTTACATTTTTATTTCCCAATTCCAGTATTTCATTATTAGCAGAATTAATGTCAGTGTTCTATTTTTATATATTAAGCATAGACACTGTTAATAAAACACATTTTGATTTTTTTCAAAAAGACAATTGGTAGACTTACAATTGCTTAAACTATGAACTAAAAACTATCATATGTAAATTTATATGTATTTTTCGGTATATAAGACACTCCGGGCCATAAGACACACATTACCTTTAGAGGAGGAAAACAACAAGAAGAAAAATCTACCTCTGCCTCCCAGCATCCATCTGGTATTCATCTGGCTAGCATCCTTACAGCAAACAGCCTGGTCAGCTTCAGCATGTTATCGCAGCCCCAGCACGTGTCTCGTCTGGGTTCCGCTCCATTGCACCCACCTCCAGTCAACTGAGCTGAGTTGCTGCTGCCACCAAGAAACACTGGAGCCTTCACTGCTGGTCACCACCTATCACCGCCCATTTGCCACTGCCCAATAGCCGCCCACCCGTTTGCTGCTGCCTATTCACCACTGCCCAATTGCCGCCAATAGGCGCCAGGGGACTTCCTGAAGCGAATGGGCCGTGGCGAATGTGCGGCGATAGGCAGCGGCAGCAGTGGCAATCCCCGCCACATAGAACAACTGATCGGCAGTATTCCAGGAGGTTGATCCAACTGCCAATCAACTGCTCAGCAGTGAAAGCTCCAGCGTTCCCCAACCCCCCCCCTCCCACCGCAATATTCACTGTTAAGATGCATAGACATTTCCACCCACTTTTTGGGGGAGAAAGTGTGTCTTATAGTGCGAATAATACGGTAAATAAAAAGGAACATGAAAAAAAATACAATAAAGAAGATTGAAATATCCAGCCCAATGACTATTAGAATCCTTTGGAGTGGGGTGAATTTAAATAAATAGATTTTATAGCCTTCTGGTTATATTCAAGAAAACAAAAGAAAACAGGCAAATATGGTTTGTCCTTGTTTTTATAGGGTAAAATGCGATTTAATTAGTTGATTAAATATTCCATGATATGCAAAATATTTTATCCATTTGGTTCACTTAAGCATTGCATACATACAACAAAACAAGAAACAAATGCACCATTAAAGTTAGTTTTGTTGCTATAAGGAATTACTAGGTTGGTGGTACAAAAATACTTCCTATTACTATAGTATGGCTAATTGTCAGTAGATCAAAATGAAGAAATTAATGAAATTAATACTATAATTACATGACAATTAATTACTGGCTTTTGTTACTAATTTCAGAGATATGTTGGCAAATTTTTTAACATCATAAGTCAGCAATCTACAGCTAGACCGGGTTGCATTGTAGAACTGAATTCTATTACAGAGCTGGTAAGATTTACTATTATTTTATCTCATGCTTTATTTTAACTTCTTCATTAAATATTGATGAATAAAAGATAACAAAAAACAATGTTAGCCAAGTACTTGTTGTTAGTCAAGTATTTGTTGTTAGCCAAGTATTTAATATTTATATCATAAACTAATTAACTTATTTTTATAGTATTTAGATTGTTGCCACTCTGTTTATTATATTTAAAATGTATCTGTTTTTAATTTAGCATGGTGAGAAAATGCAGCTACTTCATGTTTTTCAAGAAGATTTCATTATGAATAATCTTGAGAATAGATTCTCAGAAAAAGAGTCAATACTACTTGATCCTGGTAAAGCATATACACTTTAAATCTTAAGTAAAATTTATTGTGTAATAAGGACTTTTGCTTGTGGCATTATGTTTGTTGCAGACAGCATTGTATGACTTCTGATTAAAAATTAAATATGTCATTGTTTAAAAAAATCCTTGAGTTTAAAAGAAAAGAATTTCCATGGGAGGACAAAGTTGTCCTTCTAGGACAAATATCCATTTTTAGTTTGTGCCTTGCTATATTAGTTTTATGTTTATGAAGAATTTATTATGAGGGAAGCTTCAGAAGTTGCATTTTGTCTATAATATGAAATGGTACAATCATTTTATCATCTTCTCCCTCTTACATGTGCTGTATGTTAGTCAAAGCTAAGAAATATAAATAGGAACAAACAACTGATTTTCCTCTAAATGTAAATATAGTCATACCCTGAGCTGCAGGTTGCCACTGATGGTGTTTTTAAAATTGGTCCAGCAGCTACAGAAGCTCCTTTCTCAAAATCGCATGGACTTCTGGACTAAATTAAACATAACATTTCAAAACCCTTAAAGTAGGCCATGCATAGAACATACCATAATAATATGAACATCTATGAGGAGTTCATACCTTAACTTTAACAAGGTCAATTTTCACTAGGTAGGGTTCTGTTTAATAAAATTAATATAACAAATTTAATCTAATCTGATAAGGAACATTAAGTCCTATTGTCACCTTTAGATCATTGTAGTTGCACCATTAGTTCCAAGAAGACTTTTGAATTATAAACTAGAAAACTGTAGCTCCTTTAAAAGTCAATTTGCAAGACCTAGCTAAAACATACAAAGGTACAATAATAAATAGCTGGAGATCTTAATTTTTTTTTTAATTACATTTATATGCTGCCCTTCTCCGGAGACTCAGGGCAGCTTACAATTTTTTGGGATATAACCCAGTGTGCTCAGCAATAGCCTTCATTCCATTGTATATACCTGCTTATTACTAAGCGGCATTTTTACAAAGTCAGCTTATTGCCCCCAACAATCTTGGGTCCTCAATTTACCTACCCCGAGAGGATGGAAGGCTGAGTCAACCTTGGGCCTGGTGGAATTCGAGCCTACAGTAATTGTAGACAGCTGGATCTTAAGTGCAGGCATTTAAGTGCAGGCATTTAATTGCTGTGTTGTACTGAAAACTTTTTTTTTTTTGCAGGATATCAGAAAAATGGATTTTCTGAAAAATTCTATTTAATTGTAATTGAATATACTCAAAATTGCTCACTGTTACATATGTGGAAATTACATTTGAAATCCCTACCAGTCTCAGTGGGTATGTTTAAATATTTGACAATATATGTAAGAATTTATACATTATGCTTCCTAAATAATGTACTCATTTGACAATTGCAAGATAAATTCATTAAATATTTATTATTGAATTTTCAGTTCTATGTTCTATAATCTCTGAATTCTTTTTCAAATACACATATGTATGGTTTTTAGCTGCTCTTTGTCATTGTCTCATAATCTTCACACATTTTGACTAAAGACACAGGCAAATTATTAATAAAGTAAAATATTTCAAAGCTCTTTTGTGTTTAAGACTAAATAGACAATGTATACTAGCTTTTTGGTGGGGCGCTAATCCATAAGTAGAAAGTAAAAGGATATTACAAGCATATAGAATCCAAAAGTGCCAATAAAACTTCAATATAGAAAGAGAGGGTAATGAGATAGTAATTTCACTTTGTCATTGCAGTCAGAATTATTCTGCATGAATTTGAATATTAATGAAAAACATGAACTAAACGCTAAGCTAAGCTTGACGGACTAGGTTCACTGTCAACATATTTAATGTTTATAATTGTAATTCAAGAGCTGTTGAAAGAGTTCTATAGAGGCACTAGATCCAGTCCATAATGCCTACACTATGCAATATTGTGCTGGATACGAAATAATTCATGCTAAAAGAAGTGTCATGGTCCAGGTAAAGATCAATATGTCCTTAAAATATTTTGAAAGGCAGGGCATATAAATATGAAATATTGTCTTTAGTAACTGGCTCAGCCTCTGATGTTGCTGATTTCTAGTGACTTATAGAAAAATATGTTGATAGAAACAAGAATTTAGTTATTGTAATTTCAGAATATCTTGAAATTTCATAGAGCAGATTGTATTTTAAATAAACATTAAGTAAAATATCCCAATTTTTTTGTAGATGAAAAGTTACCTCCTAAGGCATCTGAAACAGAATCTCAAGAACTGCATTCTTCTTCTCTGGACCAAGAAAAGTTTCACAGTTCCATTACAAAGAAATACCAAGTTTGCAGAGATAATCTTCAAAGTACCAGCCAGTTAGTTCTTTCTTCAGAAATTGTCTATAGTCAAGAACTAAATTTACCAGAAGGAGTGGAGATAATAAGCATTAAACCATCAGCAGGTTTGTAAATTAAAAAACAAATAGGGGAGGAGGAAATTGTTAGACTTTCATCTAACTTTTCTTCAGAGTTTTCAATAAATCTTAATGGTAACTTGAAAGCCTAATATTTAAAGAAAATTAATGTAAAAACAGCTATTAAACTGCCTTGAAAGTTACAACATGTTACAAAAGTAAACTTGGATTTATAAACTGTAGAGCACTAAATTTTTCTCTTTAGTTCTGAAAAAAATTGCTTGAAAATTTCATGTTCAACTAATTTTTTTTTCTAAGGATTTTTGATTTTTAATCTTAGGTCACTTAAGTTCTTCTTCAATTTATCCAGTCCGCCAAGCTCCTTATCTTCTTGCAACACTTTGCTCAGATGGGAAAGTTAGGTTTTGGAGGTGTAGAATGTCACAGGAAACAGATGTATTATCCAAACCAGAGAATACTAAGAACAGTGGTACGTATGTATGGGAAGAATGGCCATTGCTTATTGAAGATGGACATCTTAGTAGCAGTGCCCTTGAAGTGTCTGGTTTACCTCTTGAAATTAGCTGTGCTCATACAAATCGTTTAGCTGTGGCATACAAGCGAATACCATCCCAAAACAGTAATACTCAAGATTTTTTGGTGAATGTCGGCATTTTTGAATGTGAATCTACAGGAGGCTCTTGTTGGAACTTGGAACAAACCCTTCATTTAGATGAACTAAACCTATCATTGGATTCTCTGACTGTCAATAGTAGTTCAATGGCATTAGGAAATAAGAACTTAACATTCAGAACAAAGCATTTGGTTCATTTAGATTGGATGTCTAGGGAAGATGGCTCTCATATATTAACAGTAGGCATTGGTTCAAAGCTTTATATGTTTGGTCAGTTGGCTGGGAAAATACAGGAACAAAGTGCTAAGGAAATGCTTGTACTGCCAGTATGGGAAAATGCTAAAACCTCTTGTACATCTAGATTTATACTGTTACGATGTGTGGATTTGGTCTCATCAGTAGAAGGGTCACCTCCTTTACCAGTTTCTTTGTCTTGGGTTCGTGATGGCATCCTTGTGGTTGGGATGGATTGTGAAATGCATGTTTATTCTCAATGGCAGCCATTTTCAAAACAAGATCCCATTACCGCAGACTCTTACAGTAGTAGTACACCATCTATAACAAGTTTAGTTAAGCAAAGCCAGTTGTCTGGTGTTCCCCTGCCAAAGCGAACATTAACCCGATCCATGGCTAGCTTTGCTCAAAAACTTGGTGGGAAACGAACTGTATTTGATCTGTCACTGGAGATGGAAGATTCTGGTCTTTTTGAAGCAGCTCATTCATTATGTCCTACTTTACCTCAGTATCATCCTGTGCAACTTTTGGAACTCATGGATCTAGGGAAAGTACGTAGAACAAAAGCCATTTTATCTCATCTAGTCAAATGCATTGCTGGAGAAGTTATTGCCATAAGTGACCCTTTCCATGAGAAAAGGTACCGCTCTCTCTCAATCTGTGCTAGTGGGAGTAGTACAAGAGACCCTATGACATTTAACAGATGTGTAATAACAGACTATACAGAAATAGATTCTGTTCCACCTCTTCCTTTGTATGCATTGCTTGCTGCTGATGAAGAATGTTCCTATGCTTGTACTGAAAAGTCAAATACTCCAAAGAAACTTAACAAACATGTGACTGATGAAAATTATGAGGATCTATTTCAAAATTCCAGCCTGTATACAGATGAACTGACTACAATTGAAGTAGATGAAGATGACAAAAAGCCAAAAGTTATTGATCTTTCTCAGTATAATCCGACTTACTTTGGACAAGAGCATGCCCAAGTTCTTTCTCGTCACTTGCTTCATTCTAGCTTACCAGGACTTACCAGGATGGAACAGATGCTATTGATGGCATTAGCTGATACAATTGCCATTACCAGTACTGATATAGGAGAAAGCAGAGACAGAAGCAAAGGTAAGCTTTGTAATGACTAATCCAGATTATCTTTTTAACAGTACCGTCTATGCTTGCTTACTTAATTAATCAATCAATTGCAAACATTTCTAAATATTAGATGGCATACAGAATACATCAATTAATTATTAAGGCTACTGGCCTATATGAAATGTAATGATACACAATAGGTTAAATTTGGTAATTAGAACTGTAAGCCACCCAAAGTCACTGGTTGAGATGGGTGGGTATAGAAATTCCATAAATAAATAAAATAGAAGTTTGAGTTGGGAAGTACCCAAAGAAAATTAATACTTTACTTTATTTAAAATACACTAATATGATTCTCTAAATTCTTTTTCTATCTGTGTTATTTTTTTAAGTTATTTTTTAGCATTAAGTTTACTACTACTTAGGAAAGTATACAAATAGAAATAGTGTACAGATAGAAATATTTTGCTTAAAGGTTTGAAGTTCGAAAGTTAGAAGAACTATCTCTTTTTCTATATGGACTGGCAAATTTCCATATACTGCAGTGTTTATGGGGAAATCTTTAGCTTCACAGCGACATTTTCTTCTGAATTTAGTAATATTAATCTCAAATAAAAAATTAAATATTGTAGGGCTCTATTTGTCTGCTATAATTATGCTGCTTAATAATATATTAATTATTGATTGATTTAAAATCCATTGTAGTACATAAATTAGTTACCCATTCCCTATATTGTGAAACTATGCCTAACAAGTAAGATACACACACACACACACACGAAAATATGGCAAATAATCATACAGTTTTGTTTGAAGAGTTTCATTTTGTAGACTAAATCTTCATTCATAGGAGGAGAAACACTTGACGAATGTGGTTTGAAGTTTCTTTTGGCAGTTCGTCTTCACACTTTCATGACAACTTCTCTGCCACCTGCTCACAGAGCTCAGCTATTACATCAAGGTAAATATGTTCTTCACTCTTTGCAAGACACTTAATGCAAAACAAACAATATTTTAGATATAACTAGGATTGTTTCTGAAGAAATATGATCTGCGGAGATGGAGAAACTTTGGCATAGTGCTGAAGAGATGCATTGAACAATTGAATAATACAGGTTTTTCAAACTGTTAATTCTTTTGGCTCTAGGACAGTATCAAGTCTCTGTGAGTATAGATGTATCTTTAAACAGTTAAGTACGGGGATCTAAGTTTTTGTTTTATTTGTGGCATACAGACTTAATAAATATTTTGTATTTTACAACTTTTTAAGTGTAGCTAATTGCGAGTCCTTAATTACTCACACAAATTATAACATGATTTTTTTGTATGTTACTTCATGTTACCAACTTGTTTTTAAAAAAGTATCAGAAAAAGAATCACTAAATATTTTTAAGGTAACAGTTAACAATTATAAAGTAAATTAAATTATAAAGTAATTATTTGTGATTATTTCAGGTTTGTCTTCAAGTCATTTTGCTTGGGCATTTCACTCTATTGCAGAAGAAGAACTTCTAAACATGCTTCCTGCAGTACAGAAAGGTGATCCAACATGGTCAGAACTTAGAGCTATGGGAATAGGATGGTGGGTTCGAAATACCCATAATTTGCGCAGGTGCATTGAGAAGGTAAAAGCAGTTTATAACAAATTAGCTTGTATCTTGCTATGAGTTTCATAGATAATAGAGGGCATGATATATTTTTCAGATTTTTTTAAAGCAGAATGTTTTTGAATATGGATTAGAAAGAAGATAGGAAAGGAATACTGTAATAAAAAAGCTTCCCATGAGTATTTTTTCTATCTTTGATACTGTTGGCTTGTATATAGTTCATCTTCTGTGTCACATATTATAATTGTCATATAATCATACAGTATTGTTTCAGATAACAGTAAGCAATAAGCTATTTTTGTTTTCCTGTTTTACATCTGCTGATTAATATTAAAACAATGTGACAAATACTTTGCCTTAAATAAAACTGAAGTTTGCACTTGAACTATTGACATAACTGTATTTGGCTTTATTTTTATAAAGGGATAGAGTAAGTAGAAACATAAATTGTAATTATTTTAAATAGATATACTTTTAAGAAATGGCTTTGAACAACCAGATGAACTAAAGAGGACTTACTATTTTTACTTTTAAAATGAAAGGCTCTTCTATTCTATTATATTTATTTAACTACTGATTTACCCAATGAATAATTTTGTAAAGTCTTCTTTTTGTTAGCTTGATTCCTGATAACTACATGGACACAGCCATATCATCAGTACAGAAAAAAATATACTGTTTCCAAACTTCCAATCTAAAACCCCAAATATTTTCCTTTACAAATAAAACAAAGACTTTTAATCAAACCCAACCAAGGTAGACAAAGTATGCTACCGGTTGAGATTTCTTACTAGAATGTCTCACCTAGATGGTTTAAGGAAAGACATGCATCTTATGAACTAGCCCATTCATTATTTGTTTTTCCTTATATGGATATTGTGTCTGCAGTGTTTATTTTGCTTTATTTGTTTTAAGCAGCAGAAATATTAATTGGATTTATTTTGGCAAGTTGTTCAACTACTCCTAGATTCCTTCAGGTTAGTTAGTGCTTCCAGTGACCAGATATGGGATCCTCAGCAATTTAAGTACAAGATGAAAATTATCATAACTCTGTGATCTGATGATAGGTTTCAAAATTACCAAGCATGAATGCATTCAAAGCAAGCTTTTGCTTTTCTCATATTCATATCAGCTTTTTATTTAAGCATTAGCAGGGTAGCTATGAGCTATCAGAAGCTGCATTCACAGCAGTTTATGAGATTTCATGCAGGCAGTTGATCAAGGGAGAGAAAGTGTTTTCTAATTCTACACTAAGCTTGAAATGCAAGAGGTTTGCTAGAAGGTAAGTCACTTATCCACATACAACATAAAATTTACTTTTTATCAATAATGGTTTCACCTCTAAAGAAAAATCATGTATGCTTTATAAGTAAAAGTTGGTTTAGCTTTTTCTGTTCATTAAACATAAATTATTTCATTAATTGCTCAAAATTTTTCTGGGCAAAATAACTATGGCAAAATACTACATTTGTAACCATAAAATTTACTATTATCCTTTCAGGTCGCTAAAGCAGCCTTTCAAAGAAACAATGACCCTCTGGATGCAGCCATTTTCTATCTTGCAATGAAAAAGAAGACTGTAATTTGGGGACTATACAGGTACAATTTTATAGCAGAATTTAATTCAATATATATTGCAACTAGTTTTCTTGCATTCCTACTGCTTGGTAAAAGTAGTAGACATTCCAGTATTACCTAAAGGACATTAAGGAGCAATATAGAACGAGAGCAAGAGATAGAGAGGTTGCTCCTTTATCTACTACTGAAGTACCTTCAAAATTTTTCAAACTTCTAAATTTCTCAATTCTTGAACTCAAGTTAGCTTTTAAATCTACAGCATAATTTGTATCAACACTATTGGACCCTTTTCAGGGATAATATAATATAACATAACTTCCACATTTTTACTTGAGGCTGTACTTTTGTGGGCATCTAATAGAAATATAGAATAATAAAAGGAAACAACTGGATATAGAGCAGCACAGGCTATCTATTACCTAGCCAGATATGAGTCACCAGATACAAAACAGAAACAGAATAACCTTCAGTGATATGAAAGTGATTTCTTTTGAGGAACTCACTTGTTTTTTTTACATAATATGGGGTGCATAAAACAATTCAACTGGTAAATCTTAAATTTCAATTAAATTTGTGGATTCAAAGTTTGGTTTAAAACAATATAAATGAAGGGAATGGAAAGACATAATTGAATGTAAATTCCCATGCTCTTAAGGACCAGAATATAGGAGCTTTGTTTAACTGGGCAATCCTCCCAGCTTCAAAATCTTTATCAAGCAGTTTATAACTACTGGAAGTTTGAGAAATATTATTTTATGTGCTTTATTTCAATATCTTCTGATAGCTTATTTTTTCCATGGCATGTCATCTGAGCACTTTTATTCTATCATAAGCATAATACCCAAGTTAAATATTGACCATTTCTAATTGCACATGGAGAATTTTAGCAGCAAGTTGATTTTTAAAATATGCCATTTAGAATCTGAGAACATGTTTTTTTTGTTTGATAAACATAAATTATTCAGTTTTTTTTTCTACATTGTGACTTAATAAATGATTACATTGGCAGGTCCCTAAAAGATACTAAAATGACGCAGTTCTTTGGAAACAATTTTAGTGAGGACAGATGGCGTAAAGCAGCACTGAAGAATGCTTTTTCATTGCTAGGCAAGCAACGTTTTGAACATTCTACAGCATTTTTTTTATTGGCTGGTCACTTAAAAGATGCCATTGAGGTAACTAATATGTTTTCTTCAGATTATTGAAAGAAATCACAGTGCATCTAATAATGTATTTATACAACCAATGTTTTAATAGTACAAGCAGATTTGAATGTTACGTTGAAGTCCAGCTATATGCTTAATAGTATCCTCTAAATATGGTTAGGTCAGATATGAATATAAATATGGTAGTAGACTTAAACTGATTGAAAATAGGAATAGCTTTGTCCAATGTCTATACAAAACAAAAGGAGTATAGAACACTAAAATATGTTTTAATACAGAATGAGAAATGGAGAAATTTTCAGTCTAAGGAACCCTTGTGGCTCATTGATTAAAATGCAGTATTGCAGGCTAAGTCTGTCCACAGCCTGAAGTTTGATTGTGGTTAATTCGGTCTTCCATCCCTCCAAAGTTGGTAACAGGAGGATCCAGGTTGTTGGGGGCAGTATGCTGATATTGACTCAGTGCAGTATATACTGTAAGACTAAGTGCTATTGCTATAGGCTGAGTATAATCATGCTGCCATCAAGTCAAACATGAGCTATCCTTCTTAAGTAAGTCCCATATATTCTTTTAACTGCTATATATGAAAAAGCTGAAAAACATTCATAAGAAGGTAATCAAAATGATACAGGGGACTTGAACATTTTCCTATGAGAAAAGGCAAGAATGTATGGGACTGTAGTCTGGGGAAAAGTGGGTAGGAGAAATTCATGAAGGACGGATTTATCAAAGGCTATTGGCCTTGAAAATGCAATGTTATTTCTAGTTTGTAAGCATCATGTCCTAAAAACCAGTTGTAAAAGAACAACAGCAAAAGAAGGTTAAGCTTCCATATTATCTGTGTAAATATGCCAAAGGTATCTGGATGGCTGCATACATAATCCTGGACTAAAATAGGCCAGTGTGTTCCTTATTTCTGTTTGAACCTTTAAAAAAAATCACTTCTTTGTTTATTATAGGTCTGTGTAGAGAAATTAAATGACATTCAGCTAGCTCTTGTAATTGCACGACTATATGAATCAGAATTTGAAACATCTGGTACTTACAAATCAATTCTTCAGAAGAGAATTCTGGGAAGTAAGCCTCATTCCACGGAAAGTCCTTCAAAACCACATTTTGATCCTTTTCTCCGAAGTATGGCTTACTGGATTTTGGAAGAGTATGGTCATGCTCTTGATACTCTTTTAAGCCATCCCACTTTGAATGATGAAGGTAAGCTGAAACAATTTAGATCTACCTTTGGAATGTGTGCATGTTATTAAATATTAAACAAACTCTTTTGATAAGTATGTAATATTCTACATATAGTCCTGGGTGGTTCTCATGAATGACGAAGAACTGTGGCCTCCAAACTAACTAACAATGATTTTGAAATGATCAAGTGTTATCCAAATGAAACATACTACTAGAAGTACAAAACACTGTAGGTGCTGATTCATTTTTACTATGTCACAATGTTATCCCAAATCTTGAAGCTTTCTATGATTATTACAACAATGAATGGAACTATACTGTGATGGAATAAAATATATGTATTAGAGAGAAAAGGCTTAAACATTTTGTGATAAATCATTTTGCCATGTTAAGAAGCAGAGTAGACATACTGAACAAAGATAATCAACAATTAGACTTTTTTGTGTGTTCCTAAAATAAAAAGTGTATCTTTGTTTCCTTAGGGTATAAATGTTGTGTCACAGTATTGACAGCGAGACAATATTTGAATTATTTATTTTAGAAAATAAATTCTTCATTTTTTTTTCATGTGATATCTTTCTAGATGAAGGAAGCTTCTCAAACTGTAGCCCTTCGGTATTTAATTTTTATAATTATCTAAGGACACATCCTCTCTTGCTGAGACGCCATTTTGGGTCTTCTGATTTATCTTCCACAAGGATATGTGTAACAGGAGAAAATGGGCTTGCAGATGAAATCAATTTAGAGGAAAGAAAATTATTCTTTACTGCAGCATATACACATTTGAAGTCAGGCTGTCCCATGTTGGCTTTAGAAGTGTTATCAAAGATGCCTAAAGTGGTCAAGAAGTCAAAGTGTTTAAGAAGAACATTTAGTTTAAGGAATACTAGTAAAGAATGTTCACCCTCTTCTCCAATGCCAGTAGAATTGAAAGATGACCAGTTTTTCAGGACTGACAGGTCAGAACCAGTGCTAAATGGTTTAGGACCATTATCAGATGCTTCACCAGACAAACATTCAGATTCTGATGCTTTGTTTGATTGGAGTCAGCCAGCTACAGTCTTCCAAGATGACCCATTGGAATTAAAATGGGACAGTGACAAAGATGAGGAATGTGAGGATTCTTGCCTCGTAATGAAACCTTTGCAGAAGATAGCAAGTGAAAAAACAAATGAAGTTAGTCCTAGCTACACTGAAACCTACAGTTCAGGAGGTGAAAATGATATCTTAGTTTCATCAGAAGATATAATTTGTGTACAGCTGAAATTTAGGGCATGCCTGAAGATTCTTACAGAGGAACTTCGAACATTATCCACTGGCTATGAAGTAGATGGTGGAAAATTAAGATATCAGCTGTATAATTGGCTTGAAAGGGAGGTGGTAGCCCTTCAGAAGACATGTGAATATAATATTGAAGCAGATGATTCTCAAAAAGAAATTATTCCAGTAATGGGTGAAAATTCCTTAAATGAAAGAACTGAAGACCTATCAGATATACAACTAAAGGAAAATATTCAAAGAAGACACTGGCTTATAAAATACCAATCACTTTTGCGAATGTTTCTTAGTTATTGCATCCTCCATGGGTCTCATGGTGGAGGCTTGGCATCTGTACGAATGGAACTGATTTTGCTTCTGCAAGAATCTCAACAGGTAAATAGAGGGTTTTTTTATTGATTGGGCTTGGGCTTAAATAATACATAATAATTTAAATTAATTACTAGCAAACTATTTTTAACTTATGTGCTTATACCAATTTGATCAAATATTTCTGGCCTTACATCTAGAATGCTACATTGTTTTGAGCTATATATTTATAATTTTGTTTTCAGAGGAAAAACCAGTAAATTCCAGATAACATTTTTTTAATAAATTTTTTTAAAAGTTTATGCTTCCAGTATTTGAACTTTAAGTTTCCTGAAGATGAAAATTGAACTGGAAGTTTGGAAGAAAAAAAGAAGCTTAGAGCAGCTATAGATTGAAACCTTAGCCTAGAAAACAGTTATGCTTCCTATTAGTCACTGGGCCAATATTATTGTTCCTAGACTTTATTGCAGTCTAAACAAACTTTTTCCCTGGATTCCTTATTTTCTTCCACCTTTAGTGGCATTTTTGGGCGAGAAAGAATAATTATTCCAATTAACATTATGTCAATATGTCTGTGTAGGTATAGAAAAAATTCATCTTTGTAGGAAATTTGAAAGTCAAATTATACTCTTTATTTTTCATCCTATTTATAAAGGAATTTTCGGAGCAAGCATATAGTAATAGTGTATCTGAGCAGAGCACAATATTGTACTTGCCACGGTTGTGGCCAATCCATTGTTGCATCTTAGTAACCTGACACATGATATACTACATGCTATTCTTTCTCTTGACTCTCCACCCCACCCAGATGTACAGAATAATAAGGCAAGTATCTATAATTTGACAATTTTTGCATATTTTACTGATCTTTTAAAAGATCTGTAATTACATCAATTGCTGTAATTATACAGCCATATTAATATTTATATATATATATTGAGAGTTGTTTATTTTAGGTATAAATAGTCACCTAATACCTTGCTTGAACAAGTAAAATGAAAACAAGGGATTCAAGATCATATGAATAATTTTGTTTGAAATATGTGTTTCTTCCAGATACACGTAATGCACACATTAGCAGCATCTTTATCAGCTTGCATTTACCAGTCTCTCTGTGGGGGTCATAACTGCAGGTAATTTTTTTTTACAAAAATAAGTTTTTTGGCACAATGAGAACATTTTTATTTTTCCCTTTTATGAGGTAGAATCAAAATTTGGTATAATCCAACAAGATTATATCTTTGCTTGTACAGGTAATACTTTAGAATAGAATAGAATAGAATAGAATAGAATAGAATAGAATTCTTTATTCGCCAAGTGTGATTGGACCCACAAGGAATTGGTCTTTGATGCATATGCTCTCAGTGTACGTAAAAAGAAAAGCTACATTTGTCAAGAATGATAAGGTACAACATTTAATGATAGTCATAGGGTACAAACAAGCAATCAAATCATACTAGGCAACAATCAATATAAATTGTACGGATACAAGCAACAAAATTACAGTCATTCAGTCATAAGTGGGAGGAGATGAGTGAAGGGAACGACGAGAAGATTAATAGTAATAGTAATGCAGACTTAGTAAATAGTTGGACAGTGTTGAGGGAATTATTTGTTTAGCAGAGTAATGGCATTTGAGAAAAAAACTGTTCTTGTGTCTAGTTGTTCTGGTGTGCAGTGCTCTATAGCATCGTTTTGAGAGTAGGAGTTGAAACAATTTATGTCCAGGATGTGAGGGGTCTATAAATAGACCCCTCACATCCTGGACCTAATCTTTTCGACTCATGCAGTATACAGATCCTCAATGGAAAGCAGGTTGGTAGTAATTGACTTACAATAGTTCATTTAGTGACTATTCAAAGTTACAATGACACTGAAAAAAGTGACTTATGACAATTTTTCATACTTACAACCATTGCAGTCCCCATGTTCATGTGATCAAAATTCGGATGCTTGACAACTGGTTCATATTTATCACTGTTGTGTCTCAGGGTCATGTGATCACCTTTTGCAACCTTCTGACAAACAAAGTCAATGGGGAAGCCAGATTCACATAACAATTGGGTGACTAAGTTAAGAATCTCAATGATTCATTTAACAACTGTGGCAAGAAAAGTTGTAAAGTGGGACAAAACTCATTTAAATGTCTCATTTAGCAACATAAATTTTGGGCTCAATTGTGGTTGTAAGTTGAGGACTACCTGTATTCTTCAAAAATGGGGTTAATTATTCTCTGATAATCTAAAGTACTAGGACCTCAATATCAGAAAGCTATAATTCATCAGTATCAAGGTTAATTGACTTCTGGTTGCATTTCCATCGTGTCGGAGCGGAATCTGCAATTGTGTGTGGTTTCGCTCTGAGCTCTCTAGTTGGAGGGTCTCAATTGGGACGGGAACCACCTTGTAGGGGTGGTGAAGAAAGGGGGACCACCTGGCAGGTCGAGGGGAGCCTGGTAAGGAAAACCCTCCGAAGGCGAGCTGCAGCGGTAGCCTAAAATGGCTACCATGAAGACAGGAGGCAGTCTGAAAAACTAAGACTGTGCTGGAGCGGAGAAGCAGTGAATGGTGTGGACTGGGTGATATACATCAAACTTTAAAGTAACCCTGATAAAACAAATAGAAAAAGATTCTCATTAAGAACTGTACTAGCTGCGACTGGGAAGTGAGAGAAGAACTGGGAGATTCAAGGAAGTTACTTTTTGGGGAAAAGAAAAATTAAAATGGAAAGTAAAGAATTCAGAGAGAAAATTTTCATTAAAAAAAAGAACAAAAAATTAGAACTGGTGATTGGGCAGGATTTGGCATGAAAAAGGCATTATTTAAAATGCTGAAATTGACTGTTCGAAAAAGAAAATAACAGCTAATTTGGAAAATTGGTGAAGTTTATAAAAGCGTAAAGAAACGGGTGGGGGGAAGTGTGGAAAGTGAAAACTGGATTAAGAGCACCATCTGTCGACAAAAGAAAAATCCTGCAGATCCCTTCAAACTAATAATCTAAAAGGAATTATATACTATTATGACCCCAGAAAGTTGAAATATTAAAACTAAAAAGCGAAAAAGTATATGAAGATATTATCCCCGGAACTATTGGTTATTTTTTGTGTGAAATTTTTTGAAAAGAAATAGACTGATTAAAATTGGGAAATAAAGTCTTGAGGACTTTGACTTTTAAAATTAAAGAAAGACGCTGGTTTAAATAAAATAAAAAATATAAGACAATTGGGTATTTGGATACAACAAGCAAAATAAAGATGACTGAAATATATAAAGAAATAAGGTTGGAACTTCAAGCTGCAAATGAAATATGGGATAGAATTTTGGACTTATTTACTAAAATACAGAGTACAGAGGAAAATCCAGAAATGGCAACAAAAACAACAGAAAAAGAAGACAAGGGGAAGAAGTCAGATAAAAGAGAAAACAGCAAAACAGCAAAGAGAACAACAAATAGCATAAAAGAACGAAAAGGAAATTAAATCTGAGATGTTCATGATTGATGTAATAAATAAAGGACATTAATTACTTTGAAGGTTAAACAAAAAGAAAGGAAACTACAGAAAGAAGGACAGGAGAGAGTGGGGATAAAATTAGATAACTTGGGAAAAACAGCAGAAAATAATAGAGAAAGGAAGAATGGTTAAGAGAAAGGGCCAATAAATGATAGAGAATGGAAACCAAGCTAAGAAGAAATGAACTAATATAGCAAAGAGAGTTAGAGATGTTGGCTAATAATGGAAATGTTGGGGATTCCACATGAAGGAGTATTTTAGTAGTTTAAATATATATAGATAAATAGATTGTGAGGAACTTGGAATTAATAACTTATAGAATCTAATCGGAATCTAATTGGAACAGATATGAAAATAAGATCTTAAGATAGGATTATTAATCAAGATATATAAGTATCTATGGAAGATATAATAAATTAATATGTAACATGGGGAAGAAAATATGTGGAATCTGATAAGAGAATATATATCTTTATAGTAAATGATAATACTCTTAATGGATTATATAATTTGTAACTTATTTGTATAAGGTAATGACGGATCTGAATATCTCAAAAAATGATTATATTGTTATAAGTTTATATAATTGGCTAAATGAAAATAAGATGGAAAATATAATTTGTGTAAATGTGATGAAGTTAGAGGGAAGGATGTGCATGGAATATACATGACAGTGGCTAAAGCAAAACTATCAAGGGGATAAAATGATGAACAACTTTTAAATTAAGATGGTAAATGAATATAGAGAATCATTAAGAATAAAGAGAATGATACAAAGTAATGTATGAGAATATAAAAAGGGAAATTGATAATAGGTAATGATGTGAAATTAGAAAAGAATTATTTATTTATTTGTTTGTTTGTTTGTTTGTTTGTTTGACTTGTATGCCTCCCCCTCTCCAAAAAGGACTCGGGGCGGCTCACAGGTAAAAACAGAACAATAAATTAAGTTAGCTAAAATAGAATTAAATTATGACAAGCCAAATTAACTAAAAACCCATTAATAAATTTAAAATTACTAACCCATTCCCCAAGGAGTCAGCACAGCCCAGCCTGTTCAAACAACCAGGTTTTTAGGTCATGTCAGAAGGTGCGGAGGTCAGGGGCCAGGCGGAGCCCCAGAGGTAGTTGGTTCCACAGAGTGGGAGCCACTACAGAGTAGGCCCTTCCCTGGGATACCACCAAACGACACTGGGTCGCAGACGGCACCCCGAGGAGTCCCTGCCTGTGCACTCGTACAGGGCAGTTGGTATTCGATGCCGGCAGTAGACGCTCCCATAAATAACCTGGACCCATGTCTCGTAGGACTTTGAATGTCAATACCAAAACCTTATGACCAATATGGTCATGTTTGATTTAAAATGTAAAAAGCCTGGAACCACACTGCCCACCTAAAGATGTATTTAAAGAAATAAAAACAACTATTTGCAAAAAAAAGTACCAAGGTTAATTTACAGTATGGCATTCATTAAAAATTATTACCATTATTATTGCCTATGTCTTCATCTCCAGATTATATTTCTATAGTTTGGAATCCATAGTTTTTGAAATAAATTTGTATTTAACTAACTATAATACTGACAAATACAATTATTTTACATTGTTAGCTTAATCAGAGTCTACTCGGCTAATGTTAAATTGGCTGACTTAATTAAACTAGAAATATAAGAAAGGCTACAAATTCTTAGATCAGACATAACAAGCAACTGATTAAAACAAACTATAGCTTTTTAATGAGGTAGATCTGGCTTGCAGATATCCAAAACTGATTTTTTTTCTCATTATACTTTGCTGTTTCCTGATCACATCACATTACTTGTATTAGAAAACATTAGGTATCTGAGAATTGACAAACATCTTTATTACATTCGTAGTTTCTCATGAATTATATTACCAGTAAAGGGTTAGGTATACTCTTTCAAACATAGTTTGAATCTATTTTTTATTTGCTATTGCAGAAATATGGTTTAGAATTCATACATTTCAAGCAAACATATGAGCGGGGGGGGGGTTCTTTTGTGACATGTTTCACAAAGCATGGATCATCTTATTAAATATTTCTTTTAAATCTGCTTTTTTCAGTATGATCACTCATAGAAAGAGTTAAGATTCTGTGTGATAATTACTAATAACCTGAGCAATAACCCGAGATTTGATGAGATTTAATATTTTGAAGGTCATTTAGGCTGCAATGTGAGAGCACATTTGATGCCGTGGGTAAGGCATGAGGCTAGAAACCAAGAGACCATGATTTCTGATCCTGCCTTGGGAACAAAGCTAGGCAGATAACTTGGGTCACTTTCTCTCATCCCTAGGAAGGAGACAATAGCAATCCACCTTGCCATGTAAACTGCCAGGGACTTCTCCAGGCAGTCTCCAAGAACAATTGAACAGGAAAAAAACAGCTGCCATATAACTATGAGACTAGTTGTCAGTATTTTAGTGTTCATGCAAAATAAATGTGTGTATTGTAGAACCATCCATAGTCTTATTTCTACATGCCATTTCTAGCGCTATGTAATTATCTTTCTCCATAAAGGTTAGGAAGAAGCAAGGAAGTCCATAAATTAAGTCATGTACTTTCTGTTTCTGAATGTTAAGTTTACCTGATCTTAGTAATAGTATTATAGCACTAATGTATTCAGTAATCAATCTTAGTTTGAAGCTGACTTTAAATAGCAAGTCTCATAATAACATATCACAATGCAAAATTTTTGTAGCTTTTCAGCAGCTGATGTTATTAACACTCTTGATTAGAATATGAAGGAAATAGTTAAGCTAAGTAAATCATGATTGACCATTATATTCAAATAATACCATAATTAATACTGATTTTTACAATTTTTTAATAGTTTATTGCAAGCAAACCAATTCACTGGGATGATTTATCAGACGTTGTTGCTCTCTCATCGGCATTCTCTAAGAACAGCAAGCTCAGATGAAACAGTAACACCAAATACTACACCAGCTCAATGGCCAGGTAATCAAAATTTAATTTTCTTAATGGAGTTTTGAACTGTCTGGCTTCTTTGAAGTACAGTGTATTGTTCTGTGTTACAACATCAAGTTTAAAATAGTTTCTGTCCTGTTTCTTCTTCTGATATGACCCTCTGGCTATTAGTTGTTTTTTCTTCCACTTTAAATTAAACACAGTATTAGGTAACCTCATGGTGATTAATTGTCTTTAAAAATTAAGGCCTAATTCATAGATAAATATAAGGCATAATGTGATTGTTTTTAACTGGCTTGTTTTGCTATTTTGGACTCTATAGTTACATTTAATTTCCTTCATACTAATATACCTAAACCAGGCCTGTTCCCATTTAGTTTAACCAGATTCACCAAGTCAACCAGACTCTGCCTTGATTGATTAATTAATTAATTGTGGAAAAAAATCCTCTTGACTTTAGTATAGAGTTCCCTTTCTGATTGGTGATCTGAACAGAGGGAGGGGCAGGCACCTTTACAGGCACATGTGCATGCACGAGTGGGACCGCATGCATGCGCATGAGGCCATGACCGCACTCATGGTGACACTAGCATTCGTGCAACACTTGTGACAACGCTAACACGAGCATGAATTGTGTGTGCACACATGCGCACACTGGCGAGCCACTCATACAGCTTGGTGACCAAGAGGCCATGGCCCAGTATTGGGCCACAGGTTGGGGACCCCTGGTTTAATATTCATGATGAATGCAGGCCATGACCATACTGTGTTCTTCAAAACCAGAAGCATGGTCAAAATGAATTCTGGTGAAAAGCTTTTAATATGAACCTGTAATCATAATTTTCTTGGTTAAGCAACAGTACTTACAAATTTTTGTATTATCCACATCCATGAAAGGTGAGTTATTTCATCCACTTCTCCAATGAATACATCAGGTTGATTCTTTGATCGTAAATACACTAAAAAAGTCAATTAGTAATAAGGCAAATAATTTAAAAAAGAAAACATGATATAGAATTTTGCAGTTCAAAAATAAAGCATAAGGCAGTACAGTACAATGATTAATAAATGAAAATAGCTTAATCATAATAGGATAAATCAGAAATAAAAACAAGAATGCCAGCTGTTGCAAAAGGAATATAAATTTAAATCAAGTAATAATCTGTTCTCTGCATTAAAAAAATCAATAACTAAAGGAAATTCAGAACATAGCATGGGATACTTCTCTATTTAGGAAAGAGTATAAAAAATGTGTAGAGTTTATAATAAGAAGAAACCTAGAAACATATCTGTAACCTCTAGGAAATCCTTTCTTTTTCCACCCAGCCAGTGATTCTTCAATCTTGCTAACGTCCAGATTTGTGGATTTTGACTTCCAGAATTCTCTATAATGGTTATACTGTTTGGGAGTTCTGGAGGTTGGTTCGGACTTCTGCAATTGCCAAGATTGAGAAATGGTCCAAACAATATTTTTATAAATGTGTTTATTTCAGTAAAAAAATTACACTAATATTATCAGTGCCCCCTTATAGTATTTTAGTGTTTCTGGAGATAATTGCAAATGGCTTCTCTTGTCTTTCTTTATATATGATTTATCACTAAATGGCATTTCCTATCTATTCAGGGATAATGGATTTAATACAATTACTGAATCAAGCTGGGGAAGAAGCTCAATCTGGGATCACAGTTTTGCTCTGTGAAATTCTTACGGCAATCTACCTTAGTCTCTTCATTCATGGTCTAGCAACACATTCCAGCAATGAATTATTCAGGATTGTGGCCCATCCTCTTAATGACAAAATGTGGTTTGCTGTCTTTGGTGGTGGTGCAAAGATTCCCAAGAAAGGACCAATTCAAGAAACAACAAAGATGGGTTAGTACATTATTTTTTTCTATATGTAAATATTTACTGAACTTGGTTTCTTTCTAGTTTTTATACTGTGTGTGTTAGTAGGGTGGTGTGGTGGCTCGGCAATTAAGACTCTGGGCTTGTTGGCTGGAAAGCCCAGGTTCAAGATCTGAGCTCCATGTGATGGGGTGAGCTCCATCTTCAGCCCAGTTCCTGCCAGCCTAGCAGTTCAAAAGCATGCAAATGCCAGTAGAAAAATAGGTACCTCTTCAGTGGGAAAGTAACAGCGCTCTGTGACATCATTCTGGCCACATGACTGTGGTAATGTCTTCAGACAGCGCTAGCTCAATGGCCTTGAAATAGAGATAGGCCCTACCCCCTATGGTTGGCAATGACTAGCAGAATAAAATCTGCAGGGACACATTTTTTATGTTATCATACAGTGACAGAGTTCTAATATAATACTAAACCTTAATTATCAATACATACATGAGCAGAAATATCATTACATAAAAATTGTATTTTGGGTAGCCATCTCTTCCTTCCAATTTAAGGAAAGAATAAACTAGAATTTGGTTTCACTTTATTGAAGTGTTGACTTATTCCTTTTGAACAAGAAAATAAATGTGGAAAAATATCCTGAGTAAACAATTTGGGAGTAAGATATACCTCTTGCTGGCTTGTTTAACAATGACAGTAGTAGAATTTTGTGGGGTGGGGGACATCATACAAGTAAAAGAGTGAAAAATCAGGTTTCAATAAAAATCAGGAGGATTTCTATTAGTGCACATGGCTTAATATTGTGTATAATATTCCTGTTGTCAAAAAATAATACAACTCTTCACTTTTTATGCATGCCTACTTAGGGGAATACACTTCTCTATATTCAAGGAATCTAGTGCAGTAGTAAATAAACTATTCATAATTTTAATATAAGTAAAATTGTTGCCTTATGAATGTATAATGTATACATAAAGAGTCCTAAATAAATTTGAAAAAGGTCCTGTTTGGAAAATTAAAATCAGTTTCTGTTTGTAACCTTGTAATGTTGACATCATACTGGTTGAACATTTTTTAAAATGTTGAAAAGTTTGTTTTCTATTATGTATGACAGCAATATTCTATCTAAGCGTAGTCTTATGTTTTCTCTCTTTGGCAGGTAGGCACTTCCCTATGCCTAGCCCACACCAGGTAGTAGTATTTTCTATGGAATGCGTGGGGTTTACCAAATCTCTAACAGCCATCAGTACTCATAGTCCTATCAAACTTGCAGGCAAGATGCTAGCTTCAGTTCTAGGCATTTGAATCTAGTATTGAAATGTGTTGTGACCTTGCATAAAAATGTAATCAAGCAAAAACAGTCTCTTTGTAAGTCATGATCTCTGATTTTTGGTTTATTGTCAGAAAAATTAACTAAAATTTCAACTATTACAAATCATATAGTTGGTTATTTTCATACTAAATTAGTTTTAATAATGAAGGAAGACCATGACTTGCAATTGTCAGAAATATTCCAATATATTTGTGTCCATCAAGCTGCTTGTTTGTGTCACATGACTGTATGCATGTGGCTATGAATTTTTGTTAGTTTAGCCTAAAAATAATTTTAATGAAAAGTAATTTATTAATTGAAGATTAATGTAGATTAGCAAATAATAAAAATGTATAATGGAGTTTACAAATGATAGGATTATACAACTGATTTTATTTTGATTATAATTAGATATGTAATTAGCAAGTCTGACACCAAAAGATCTTTGGAGAGATGGATCTTGACAGATGGATCTTCACAGACTAGAATACTGGGACGTATCTAACAAAATGAAATTCAATGTAGAGAAAAGTAAAGTCCTACACTTAGGCAAGAAAAACCAAAAGTACACATATAGACTGGGTGAAACCAGGCTCAATAGCTGTAACTGTGAGAGGGATCTTGAAGTCTTAGTGGACAACCAGCTAAATATGAGCCAGCAGTGTGCAACAGCAGCCAAAAAAGCTAATGCAATCCTAAATTGCATTAACAGAGGGATGCAATCAAGATCAAGTGAGGTACTAATACCACTCTATAAAGCCTTAGTAAGACCACACCTAGAGTACTGCATCCAGTTTTGTTCACCACATTATAAAAAGATGTTGAGACTCTAGAAAAAATACAGAGAAGAGCAACTAGGATGATTAGGCGACTGGAGACTAAAACATATGAAGAATGGTTACAAGAACTGAGTATGGCTAGTCTAGTGAAGACAAGGACCAGGGGAGACATGATAGCAGTCTTCCAATATTTGAGGGGCTGCCACAGAGAGGAGGAGGTCAAGCTATTTTCTAAAGTGCCCGTAGGCCAGACAAGGAATAATAGATGGAAACTGAACAAGGAGAGATTCAACCTGGAAATAAGGAGAAACTTTCTGACAGTGAGAACAATCAACCAATGGAACAGCTTGCCCTTGGAAGCTGTGAGAGCGTCATCACTTGAAACTTTCAAGAAGAGATTGGACTGCCCTTTGTCAGAAATGTTGAAGGGTCTCCTGCTTGGGCAGTGGGGTTGGACTAGATGACCTACAAGGTCTGTTCCAACTCTGGATATCTGTTAATCTGTTAAAATGGTGGGTAGAACTCAATTAAGCCAGGAAACGCCATCTTTGACACAGAACTCAGATTTCAAAAAGATCTATAATCTTGTATTGAATATTTTTACTACTGATGTCAGCTTTCTTTATGGGTTTAGATAAAGAAGTCAGGATGAAGTACATAAAATTGATTTCAGTGAAATTCAGATAAAAGAAATTAATCTGTTAATAGATTTTCTTTGCACTGTTTCAGAGGAGGGAGCATAATTGATTTATTCATTTAATTCGGATTTGAATTTTTGGTAGAATGTTTTTTAGGGTTTGTGTTTAGATAGAGATAAATAGAAAATTATATAACTTTTCAGAGTAGACAGATACTACTTAAATCTATATTGATAGTACTCAACCTATGACTACTATTGAGCCCAAAATTGCTGTTGCTAAATTAGACAGTTGTTAAGTGAGTTTTGCCCCATTTTACAACCTTTCCTGCCACTGTTGTTAAATGAATTACAGCAGTTGTTAAATTTATAACACAGTTGTTAAGTGAACCTGGCTTCCCCATTGATTTTGCTTGTTTTGCAAAAGATGGTCCCATAATTCTGGACATGCAACCATTATAAATAAGAATTAGTTACCAAGCATCCAAATTTTAATCACATGACCACAGGAATGCTGCAACGGTTGTAAGAGTGAAAACTATTGTAAGCCACTTTTTTCAGTGCCATTGTAACTTCGAAAACTCACTAAACAAATGGTTGCTAGTCAAGCACTACCTGTATGTAGTTTCATGCACTGGTTTGTTTAATGATTTAAACATTCTAAAAATGAGAATAAAAATTATTCCTTTTAAGGTAGCATGCATTATTTGGGATTGTAAGAGTGGTTAAGATGCATAAATATAAGGACTGCGAATTCTAGGCCTGCTTTAGTCATGAAAGCCATCTGGATGGTTTTTAAGTCACTCTTAGCCTAACCCCACCTCGTAAGATTGTGTAGAAAATAGATGACAGGAATATTAGGTATGTTTGCCATCTTGAGTTTGTGTTAATTGTGTTTGGATGTGTGTGTGGATGGATAGAAAGAAAAAATTATTTCTATTGGTTACTTAAATTATTTATAGCTAGCTATTACGTTTATGAAATATTTATATAGTTAAAATATAAGTAACTGGGTATGGTTGGCATAAAAAGATAGACTTTTCAAAGATGCTCAAGACATATAAGTGTTGACTTTTAGTGTGCTAAAGAGAAGAAGTCACTAAATTAAAATGCACTATCTTCTCCAAAATTCCAGCTTTGGAGAAAGCTGATATTACTATCTTTGATAGTTTGACTATTTGATAGGAAACCTAATCCCAATTATTTAGGGATATCATCTGGATTGTTAGTGGATTAGCATTCTGGTTGTATACAATGACGTAAACATGCTTAAGTGGATTTGATCAATACATGTGAAATAATATAAAATTCTTAAAATAAAAAGCTAAGATATATCTCAGAAAATTTAAATTGGCATCTTGATTGGTGGAAGCATGTGAAAATAGGAATTCATAGGTTGGTGACAGTTGACTTATATTGCTGTGAATAATATTAATTAAGGATATCAGGATCAGAGTTATAATAGGGTAATTGGAGAAATGTTAATAAAATAAAGATGTAGTTTTTTTTAACGGAGTGTGCCTGTTGTTGTTCATTGTATAAAAGGAAAGGTAGCAAGAATGAATGCAAAAATTTTGAAGAATTAGTTTGTCAAGTGTGCCTGGAAGGTGTTTGACAGAATTTTGAACAATACAGATGGTGACCATGAGCACTATTTGGGGATTGAAATGAAGCTTTATATTATGGAGGGGATGCATAGACCAGGTTTTTCTCCTTCAGCAATAATTAAAAAATATATGATGTTATTTGATTCAAAAAAGTACGTGAATAATCTTGAACAATGTAAAGATTTGTGAGAATATGGATCTGAAGATTGCTTTTTCAACTTAATAAGAATAATATGTGAAAGAAGTAAAGCATGCATAAGAATCATAGGAATACTGAGTAAATGGTTCTGTATTGTGGGAGGAAAAAAACAAGGATATGTGATGTCTCTCTGGTTGCATAATGCAGTTATGGATGAATAAATAAGGAATGTAGAAGCTTGTGGTGATATCAGAAGTGTGTTGGGTGGAGTACAAATGTGTTTGTATTTCAGGTATGTAATTTATGCCATGTTGTTGGCTGAAAACCCAAATAATTTGCAATACATGTTAGAATATACAATGCAAAGGGGAACATGGATCTGAAAATTAATGTGTCAAAGAGCAAAGTAGCTATGATTGAAATGAAAATGGAATAAACAGTTGAAACAGTTGTAAATTGAATAAAAGAAAATCTGGAGAAAGAAAATTAGTTGTGTAAACTACAAAAATATTTTTTTTCCTTATTGAGGCCATTTCCCTACTATAAGTATTTTTGTACCACCGCTCAGTGTTGCCGAAGTCATCTACAGTGTCTTATTTCATTAAAACAATTATTGGGTGATTCTATGTAGATACTGTAGGGAAGTAGTGGAGAAACAGAATCAATATTCAGAATTCATTCAGGCACTCTATATGATGAATAAATATTAGTTAATTTTAATGATTTATTACAAAATGTATATTCATTAGGGATCAGTAGCTGTTCTCTGAATGGTTTAGATATTATATGAATTATTCAGTTTATTTCATTAAGTGCCAAAAAACCAACCTCTTTTGTGCCCAGAAAACCTGATGTTTAAGTGGTAAAAGCATTAAACAATTCGATGTTTCAGGTCAGGTTTGAAATTTAAAAGCATATAAAAATAGATCATTGAATAGTTTAAATGTAAAAATAACACCTTTAAATTTATGTATTTATTTATATTTATATTTATTTATTTATTTATTTATTTTGTCAATCGCTTACAAGATAATAAGTATAAAGATAAACTTAGTTGTGAATACATGAAATGAATATATATAAGAAAAATAAAAGAAACAATAGGACAGGGACGGTAGGCACGTTGGTGCACTTATGCATGCCCCCTACAGACCTCTTAGGAAAGGGGTGAGGTCAATAGACAGTCTAAGGTTGAAGTTTTTGGAGTTTGGGGAAGAAACCACAGAGTCAGGTAGAGTATTCCAGACATTGACCACTCTGTTGCTGAAGTCGTATTTCCTGCAATCAAGTTTGGTGCAGTTAACCTTGAGTTTGTATCTGTTGTGTGCTGTTGTATTGTTATGGTTGAAGCTGAAGTATTCATTGACCGGAAGGGCATTGCAATGTATGATTTTATATACTATACTTAGATCAGACTGGGTGGCGTAGTTCTAGGTTGTCTAGGTCTAGAATTTCAAGTCTGGTGGCATAAGGTATTCTACAATGAATAGAGGAGTGTAGAACTCTTCTTGTGAAACATTTCTGGACTTTCTCTATTGTATTAATATCAGATACGTGATGTGGGTTCCAGACTGATGAGCTGTATTCGAGTATTGGTCTAGCAAATGTTTTGAGTGCCCTAGTTAGTAGTGTGATATTACCAGAGAAAAAGCTACGTAGGATTAGGTTAACAACTCTTAATGCCTTTTTGGCTATGTAGTTACATGGGCTCTAGCACTTAGATCATTAGAGATGAGTATTTCAAGGTCCTTGATGGAGTTTGGATCATCAACAAGGTCTTGACTATTCAGCTTGTATTTTATTTTCTGATTTTTTTGCCAATATGTAAGACAGAGCATTTATTTGTTGAGATTTGAAGTTGCCATTTGTTTGACCATTCTGATACATAGTTGCGGTCTTTTTGAAGGGTAACAGTATTGTCTGTGGTGTTGAATAGCTTTACATCATCAGCAAGAGAACGCAGTTGCTCTTAATATGATCACAGAGGTCATTTATGTAGAGTATGAAGAGAGTTGGTCCTAGAACACTGCCTTGGGGGACACCACTGTTGACAGGTACAGAATTTGATAAGACGCTCCCAATTTTGACCATTTGTTGTCTGTTTGACAGGAATGCTTCTATCCAGTTATGCAGTTGTCCAGAGATACCATAAGGTTTTAGTTTTAGTAGTAGTTTGTCGTGTACCACTGAATCAAAGGCTTTACAGAAGTCTATGTAGCTTGTGTCTATTGCTTTGCCCTGATCAAGTTGTGTAGACCATATGTTTTTGCAGTGTAAGTCTCTTAAAAACTATATAAAATAATTTCTGAGAATTAAATTGTAGTAAGAATGAAAATATCATGGCAAAATCTTTTTATTTGGTTTATGTAAATGAAAATTTTTAAATACGTTATTAGCAAATAAATTAGGATGAATTCTATGTAAATTGCATACCTTAGTATTTGGTGAAATAAATAGGACATTTGTAAAATGATGATACAGATTACAGAAGGATACCGTATATTCAGAGTTACGTATTATATTGCAAGCAAATATTTCAATAATTTTGAATGCTGGATTTTTAACTGTGAATATATATTCATTTAAAATACTGCATAAATGGGGTAATCTACCATTCTTTCAAGTAAAAACATTTTACAGAATAAATTTGTAGCTTACTTCTTTTTTAAAAATCCACATTTTAATTTAATTATATTATTTCTTATTTTTAAAAAGGCATGCCATGCCAAAATAGTTCTGTGATATCATTCAATTAAAATTAGGTCAAACTGTTTGGAATTTCAAATGGCTAATGGAATGCAAATTGTGATGACTGTTGCAACTTTCCATTGCAAGCTGTGGAATGTTCAAAATGTTGCTGCTTGTGCAAAACATGATACAGTTTATGGGTTTTGATACTAAGGCAGTGTCATTTCAGAATGTTTTTAATTAATTTTTATTTTAGTATTTGGAGTATTATTTGACCGAATTGGCTTAAGCAACTTCTATAGGCTTGGGGCCATAACTCTTTCATTCTTTGTTATGTCATTCTGTTAGAAAGACAAAACATCTTTACTTCACACATCCGTAATTCTTCCTCTCTCAAAATGACAGTCAGAGATCATATCAAGTAAATATAGTGCCTATCTGCAAGTCCTTAAACCAAATGTGTCATTTCAGATGGTCATATGATTGCTATGGAAAGCAGTTACAGAATTCTTGGAAAGAAACATTTGCTTTAAGAACTTGTAGATAGGTGTTACATTTGTACCCCACACATTTTAAAGAACATTTTGGTCTTTGACAAAAATAAATGGTTTCACACCTTTATACAAGAATTCTTATAACTTCAGAAAAATGGTAAACCATGTTTAAAGTGCATTTCTTTAAAAAAAGTGGTATTTTCAATTTTTATAACATGTTTAAAGTTGCTTGATAATTTTATAATTAATGAGTTAATAATATTGCCCACTTAAATAGCAAATTTATTTTACAATAGGGAAGATTGAATGGGAATTAAAGATAAGCATATTTTTCAGCCTCTGTATCATGTAACATTTTGTTCAGCTTATTATTTTGTGCCTCCATTTCAATATAAGAGTAAGCTTTATTTTATTTAGTTGGAAAACTAATGTTCCATAGTAAGCAATGCATGTGCATGCTTGTTCTGGCTAAAATACTTTGAACTGTAATATGTAATATTTGATATATCTTTAGCATTAAGGTAAGTGAGATTTTCATCTTTATATATTAAATAGTTTAATGACAACTATTTTGAAATAACATTTATTTTCAGTAGAAATGTTTATTCATAGACTTAATAGAGAACAGTGAAAAAGGAAAAGAAACTTGTATACCCCTGATATGTTTATATTTTCTATTATAATGCATCTCTAAGAGTTTATAAAATTAAACATATATTAACATAAACATATAAGCATTGAATATTACTGTTCTCAAACGTATGCAAAAATGAATCATTTGTTTAAAATGCATTTCAAATTTTTGTGGAAACGTAACCAAAAATTTATAAGCAGAAGTAAAAGCTAGTCATGTTATTGTTTAATTGCAATAATTAAATATAACAGGCATTGATTTATAGTTCTTGTTGGTTTTTGCTATAATTAAGCATGTAGGTTATAGTTGATTTGAAAATGAAGATATCATTTATTTGATAAATTTCATTGTCCTATAAAGATGAATGTGGTTTTTTTATAGCTTCTTCTCCTATAGATGATGGTGAAAAGCAAAATAAGCGGTTTAGACTGACATCAAAGTCATCATCAAAAGAAAATTCACCTAGTATTTTACCTGGAAAAGAACAAGACACTTCAATTTACAAAGAGAAATTTATTCCTCCTGAACTTAGTATTTGGGACTACTTTATAGCAAAGGTATTTTTTACATTGTTGGAAGTAAAACTTGTCCTACTGTTCCTTCACAAATGAAAAATCTATCTCTGTCAACTCTTTCTTCAAACTTGTGCACCTACAAATGATAATCTTTTCAAATAATATCCTAATCTCTCCTGAGAAATATAAGGATTAAGCTTGCATTCTTACATGTATATATCCTATAAATGTAATAAATAAATAAAATAATAACACCTTAGAAATACATAAAATGCCAATTCAGTATAAAGGCAAGAGAAAGGCTAGTATTTTTCTTACTCTGACAAGCAAAATTGTAACACTTCAACAATATATATCATATTTAAATCATATTTAAATTTAAACACTAGATATTTATTATTTAAATAAATACATGTAGTGTTTTTTTAACTTGTTTCCTTCTTTTAGCCATATCTTGCATCATCCCAAACTAGATTTGAATATGATTCAGAAGAAAGTCAGGACAGCAGTGATGAAGATGAAGATGAAGATGGAGCGTTCTTATCAGATTCAAAACTTCAGGAACACTCTAACTCAAATTCATTTAGGTATAAATTATTACTGAATACAGTTTTTTTTTACACAATTCAACAATTTTTCAGGCATGTTTTCATTCATCTTCTTACATTAGGTCATATATTGTATGATGCTAATTTAGAGTTTTCCCTGTCTTTTGGTTGGGACAGCAGACTAGTCAGAAGAAACCTCTAAAGCATTTGATATTTCAGCAATGCATTGTATATTTTCCTTGAATCCTGCAAATTAAACACATCACAGTGTTCTCTAAAGGTACAAAACTTAGGTTCTAGTTTAGCACAGGCATAAATGTTAATGCAGAAGAAATTATATAATTCTTCACCAAAGCTAAGGCTTTTCAAAATTTGTATTGCCATGATTTCTTAAAATTATTAATCTATTGGTATGACTTCCATCCCTATTCCAGTGATGGCTAACCTTTCAAATCTTATCTCAAGAGTGGCCTTGCCTAATTACAATGTTTTATCCAAAGAGAGTTTGAACAGC
Source organism: Naja naja (assembly GCA_009733165.1). Lineage (NCBI taxonomy): Eukaryota > Metazoa > Chordata > Lepidosauria > Squamata > Elapidae > Naja > Naja naja. The sequence goes on along the minus strand of CM019149.1, from coordinate 252,187,724 downwards.
TACTTTATAGGGTTGAAGTATATGTGGGGAAGAAGATTGAAAATGCATTATAATTAGGGTTAAATTTAAAATAAAATATTAATTATTTGTGTCCTGATTTGCTCTTATAATAAATTTAGAATAATGTATGCTACCTTGTAATAGATATGTTTACTGTACTAAGAGAAAAAGGATTAGCTAAATAGTTAAATACACAATATTTTCGGTCTTCAGCAACATGGAAATTGCTGGAAAAACAATAACATATTTTTTGTTCTTTAGTTGGTCATTGATGCGCTTGGCTATGGTTCAGCTAGTTCTCCATAACTTGAAAAGTTTCTACCCATTGGCTGGACATGATCTTACAGGTAATTAATATATTTTTGATCATTGGTGGACATCATTGTTTATATATATATATATATATCACTGCATTAATTTAAACTAAAAGTAAGTAAACAGGAAGTCTTTTTATAGTTGTCATTTGAAATGACTCAATTTTGATTTGAAATATAGTACCAAGCTTGTAATGTATGTTTTTGAACTGGGGATCTTTCAAAATGATGACAGCCAAAATTGAACTTTGTCAGTAAAATTCGGAACATCTGATATCTGATATATGTATATGATAATAGATTGTAAGAATATATTAACTGCAGACATTTAAATTCAGATAGACTACCTATTTATTCTCTAAATTTCAGCAGACTGTTTTCAGACTCAACTACCAATTCACAAACCATTTCACAATTCATGCAGTGTGGGATAGAATGGGTGAGATGAGGTGAGAAATAAGAATTTCTCTCTTTCTCTCAGCAATATTGCTGCAGATGGCAATGTTTCTAGTTCAAGAGCTGCTAGGAATAGGGAAAATTTATTTTTCTTTAGGAAAATTATTAATTATTAACTATTAATAGCTGATGCAGACAACTTATGCATACTTAATGAGAAACTAGGTCCTGTTTTCACTCAGTAAAATATTTCTGTTTAGTCTGAAGAGTTTACATTGTTTTTCATTCAATAGTATGTTTGCTAACTTCAATTTTGATATACATAGCTACTTCTGAAGTTCACCTTCAGAGAAAACATGTCTAGAAGGTTTTTAGTGTTATTAATGTTCTGACAACAGCAACAGTTGTGGAAAGTATATAGTATAAAACATTCAGAGAATATAATATCATCATCATATTTGAATGACCCCATAATCCCTTGCGGGGTGGAGCAACTGAATGGAGCTAGTGTTTAATGGCCGGTTGCCCTTCCTATTGCCAATGCGGAGCTTGGTTCAGCAGATATATTGTCATTGTGCCCAGAGAGAGAAATATCTGCCTCTACCTAGGACTGAACTCGCAGCCACCTGATTGTGAGGCGAGAGCTCCACCTCTAGCCCACCACACCACTCTATTCAGAGAATATAATATACTTTAAAGAAAATATTGTACTGAATAAAAAATATCTGTCCTTAGAACTTCCAGTTTGTTCACCACTATGCCATGCAGTTTTAAAGGCTCTTCAGCGCTGGGAACAAGTTCTTCTCAGGCGACTTAAAATGCATGGAGGTCCACCGGAAAACTTTATTTCTATTCACGTTTTACAAGATGCCTCATCTTCAGGCCCTGCACTACTTCGCCACAAAGCTTTGCTAGAGCCAACAAACACTCCTTTCAAGTAAGTTTATACCTGGAACACATTAAATTTTGTTATATTTCTTACCTACTATTTAGTGAAGTATATGGAAACTCTTGGTAATGCTTATTTTTCATTCACAAATTCACAATTTAGCTCTGCCATTTCTACATCTTTTAACTTTTCATTGCCACGAATTATAGAAATTGTTAAGTTTGGATTAACTACCTAAAAGAAAACATAAGAGATATATAAAACTAGGGCCTTGAAAATGATAAAGAAGGAGTTCTTTGACTGAAAACAAGTTTTGCATCAAGAACAACCATGGGTACAGTTAAGAGAGACAGAAAATGCCTTTGAGTTTCTATGACAAAACGTCCAAAAGAAGGTTAATATGCTTGAGTGATTCCCACAAGAAAAAAAAAGTAGAAATTTTGGGGCAAATACTTTGGCTTACCAATATGCTATGTCTCAGAATTTATAAATAAAATATAGGACATAATGATTTCCAAGATTTATCAAGTTCTATACTATCCCCTATTGTTTGCTCTGTGTGTGTGTGTGTGTGTGTGTGTGTGTGAGAGAGAGAGAGAGAGAGAGAGAGAGAGAGAGAGAGAACATACAAACATATATATGAGATATCAATAAGGTATGCAATTAGAATGTAATCTCTGCTGATCATCTTGGCTATTGGTTGCTTTATTATTTCCCATGCTTGCTTGACTGTATTTGTTTCTAGGTGATATTTCTTGCTTGGGTATTTGTTTGTCTTCTTGTTTTTCACCATTTTTTTCTTCCCTCTAGTTTACTTGTTTCTGTTACTTGTTTCCCTCCCTAGTTTATTTGTTTCTGATCTTAGCATGCTAAAGTTATTTTCTAACAAGAACTTCCATTTTGATGATGCCCCCTGGTTTGCCTGTATAGTTTGAGCTGTTTCTGACAGGGTTTCAGTCTCTTATCCCTGGGTGGACCTTTGCAATTCTTTCACTTCTGCTTTTAAATATTTCATCTTTGTGTCAAATATAGCAATAGCACTTAGACTTATATACTGCTTTATAGTGCTTTACAGCCCTCTCTAAGCGGTTTACAGAGTCAGCATATTGCCCCCAACAATTTGGGTCCTCATTTTACCCACCTCGGAAGGATGGAAGGCTGAGTTAACCTTGAGCCTGGTGGGATTTGAACTGCCAAATTGTAGGCAGCTGGCTGCAGAAGAAGCTTGCAGTACTGTACTCTAACCACTGCGCCACAGAGGCTCAAATATAAATAACATTGTAAATAACAACTAATGAAATATTGTGCGTATGTGTGTGTGTGTATTGGCCTCTTTTCAGTTCTCTAGATATTTCCCCCACCCCCCAATAAAATAGAATTCATATTTTGTAAGACTTACAAAAGTTCATCCTCAAAAAAATCGTAAAAAGTGAATAAACTATCCAGGCATCTTTCTGATTTTAATTTTTGTTATAATTCCAAAAATTTCCCTTACTATCAGGCCTGTTCAAAAGCTTTCTGTTTCTCTGTAATCTTTGCTAAATGTTTTTTTGTTAACTATCCATTTTTTCCAGGGAAATTCATTGTCCTTTATATAAATTAGAATAATTTATAAATTATTATTTTTCATTTATGTTCACCTCATCTGTTATTACTGTTATTTCTCTCTTGCAATTTTAATATTATTTTATTTCCCTTTTCCTTTCATAATTTTATTCTAGCAATTTCTTGGTTTCTTGCAAACTCAAAAATGTTTGCTTGTCTAATTCATTTTTATTTCCCTTTCTCTTGCTGACAACATAGACTTTTTTTTCTGTAAAAGGTTATATTTGTTGGATAATATCTTGTGTTCTCTAGAAGCTTCTTTAATTCTTGGAAGCTTTAATTCTTGTGAATCTTTTTAAATTATGTATAGCAAAATGGATGAGATCATACTTTAGGTAACATTTATGTAGAAATATCAAGGAAAGATATATAAATCAGTGGCAGCCATGTAAAGGAGGATGAGTTAAGAGCTAAAGGGATTAATTCAGAATATCTCAGTGAGCTTTCAGCCATGGTGGCACAGTGCCTAGAATGCAGTGTTGCAGAAGTAGTTCGATTCTCACCCATTTAAGGTTGACTCAGCCTTCCATCTTTCTGCGGTCGGTAAAATGAGGATGCAGATTGTTGAGGGCAATATGCTGACTCTGTAAACTGGTTAGAGAGGGCTGTAAAGCACTGTGAAGTGGTACATAAGTCTAAGTGCTATTGCTATTTTAAGGATTAAATGTGAGTTTTGTGGTCCTTACCCATTCCTTAATCAGACTAATATTCTAAATATACTAATTTGAAACATGAGTCATACTTTCAACTTCAGCCATTAATCAATAGGTATCAGTAAAAAGCAGCTGCTGTGAAAACAAAGTTGTAATTATTTCTTCCCGAGTATTCTGTGACCACTTACTTCTAAAACTGTTCAATAATTGCTATTAATGCAAGTTGAACAGAAAAGATGTTGGCTTATAAAATATATTATTTGAGTAACTTCCTTCAGTCTTGCAACCATCCCATCTTCCAAGTTATAAATCATATAACATATACAGAAATTTTTGCAGTTTCTCAGTAAAATGATTCAGTATGATCAGCAGACCCTAGCTATGTTCTACTTACTGCAACTAGAGAAATTATTTTTAACAAGAATAAAATAGATGATGTACTGGATAATATCAGATATATTATGTTTTACTTGTACTTGTGCCATTTTCTTTCTATGCCTGAGGAATATTCGCAATAGGTAATCAGTTTTCTGCTTTCATTTGTCAATATGCATACTAATGTATATAAAATTAATCACTTCTATTTGTTTGAAATTATATCACATGTTAAAAATGATTCTCATTTTTAGATCCAAAAGTCATTATGCATTATCCGTAAAAAGACTTTGGCAGTACCTCGTTAAACAAGAAATGGTCCAAGAAACATTCATCAGAAACATATTTGCAAAAAAAAAGTGTTTAAATGAGGTTAGTGTTATATGTTTATGCAGAAATTAAAATCAATTAATTACAATTTAATTAATTTCTTTTTAAATTTAAAATTTTACTACTATTCTATAGAAATAAAGTCCAAAAATTTCTTCTAGGAATATAGTAATGGAAAAGGTGAAGGTATATTGCATATAACTATTTGCAATCCTCTGTGGATTATTGAATCATTGGATTGTATTACTGACTTTTAAGAAGAAGAAATATTCATCAAGTTATCTATCTCTAGAACGTAATACAAAATAATATATGGTTGACTACTTGGTCTGCTATTCTCATGCATTATCTTCTAGGCTTATTCAAAGTAAACTAATTAACCTTCAGAACACACCCGTAATAACTTTGTCAGCTGTGCCCTTTCCCTTTTTTCATAACTACTGTACATCCCAAACTATGATTAATAATTCTTGACTCTTTAGGTGTAATATCTGAGCTTCTGCCTCTTTAATTTAGTGTTCAGCACAGATATAATTATGTCTCTGGTTTTGGGGAAAGGAGGACAGAATTCTATTTTTCTTTTAAGATTTTTGGACCATCATACATGTAAAATTCAAGCCGAATTAGATCTGCATAACCTCTGAAAAAGCTAGTACATATATTATCTACATGTAAAGCAATTTATTTAACTATTTTTTAAAGTAGAGGAAATTATACTGACTTCAGGTAATTTCAAAAATATTCTATATATGCTTACCTTGCGTATTGTTTCATATTATTAATATATTAATTTTTCATGTAGTTCTTTCTGTTGTTGTTGTTTTCCTTTTGGATTTAGTCATTAGAAGACCAGGCTGAACTTACTAAAACTACTTCAGGAGAAGAATCAGGAATCAATAAGGTATGTATTATAATAGCCTTGGTAGTGCAGGCTTTTAAATGCCTTGCACTTAAGTTCCTGCTGCCTGCAATTACTGCAGGCTCGAATCCCACCAGGCTCAAGGTTGACTCAGCCTTCCATCCTCTCAGGGTAGGTAAATTGAGGACCCAAGATTGTTGGGGGCAATAAGCTGACTTTGTAAAAATGCCGCTTAGTAATAAGCAGGCATATACAATGGAATGAAGGCTATTGCTGAGCGCATTGGGTTGTATCCCAAAAATTGTAAGCCTCCCTGAGTCTTTGGAGAATGGCGGCATATAAATGTAATTAAAAAAAATAACAATAATAAGAGATGTATGCTAATTATCCTGAAAAGTTTTCTAGAAAATCTTTTAGTACCTCATATGTAAGATATTAATCAAACCAAATTTGCTAAAATCTACAGTCAACTGGCTTTTTAATCTAAGCAGCATACTAGTAGTGTACAGGCATTCCTTGATGTGCCATTCATTTAGTGACCTTTCAAAGTTACAATGGCACTTAAAATAAGTGACTTATGGTATAATATTATGTGTATTCAAAAGAGATTTGATACAGACAGTACAGTATTGTTGCAGAAATGGAAACATAATGTATAATAAAGGAAAATGTATAATAAAAAGTAATAATAAAGTGACTTTTGACCAGTTATCATATTTATGACCATTGCAGCATTCCCATCATCATATGATGAAAATTCAGGTGCTTGGCAACTAGCATGTATTTTGACAGTTGCACTGCCTCAGGGTCATGTGTTCACCATTTATAACCTTCCCAGCTGGCTTCCTACAAGCAAAGTCAATGGGGAAAGCCACATTTGCTTAACAATCATATGATTCAGTGATTCACTTTACAACTATGTCAAAAAAAGGTTGCAAAATGGGGTTTAATTCATATAACTGTCTTGCTTAGCAATGGAAATTTTGGGCTTGATTCTTGTAAGTTGAAGAATACCTGTACAGAATTGTACAATATTCTGTAAGGCCGTGAAGACCTAGTTATAGGGTTAGAATGTGTTTAGAGTCCCATATCTTGGCTTATCAACATGTGTGGCAATACATTCATCATTGCTTTTTATTGCTTTATATTTTTATGATATATGCCACCTAGAGTCACTTGTTGAGATGGGTGGCTATAGAAATTAAATAAATATTGTACTTAACAATATTCTGGTTTGAAGTTGCTGATTTTTTTTAAATTACATGCAATAAATATCAAATAATTTTCCAATTCCAAGCTATTACGTGATCAGTTGCTGACTAATAAATGAGATATTTCTTAGGTTCAGCTTATCTTTTAGGAATTTTCACTACCATTTTTTAGTTTTTTAGATGAATGAACTGAATTTAATCTGAATGAATGATTATATAGATATAGGATTCCACCAAAATGTTTTATTAGGCTATCTCGAATTTATAATTATGTTTAATTAGGCTAGATATATTCCTGATTAATGTATGATCTACATTACCATGATCTAAAAAATGAAAGCCTTATCATTGTGTTGTATTGTGTACATTTCCCTTTCTCTTTTCTTTTTAACCCAGATAGAGCATGATGCAGGATCTCCTGGAACTAAAGCAAAAATTATCCATAAAGAGTCTGACATTATCACTGCCTTTGCTGTCAATAAGGTATAGACAAATGGAAAATATTCCTTAGATATTTTGAAATGTTGTAACTTACATCCATATGAAGGAACTTCTATTGTACTTCCAAGTAGAGGATCTACACTAAATTATTACTTTGTAATAAAGATTTTTGGTTCTACAGCACCAAGAGCACTGACATTTTCCTTGAAGTATAGTTTTTATTTTTATTATTTACATTTAAAAACCACCTCCCTCCCTCACAGAGGGACCCTGGGTGTTGTACAAATAGAATGTTAAAAACATACAAAATATTATAACAGAAACTAAATATAAAAATTTAACACATTACAAGAATATATTTATGAAATTAAAGAGTAGCAGCAGGACAAACAGATTAATGTAACAGAACTACATGGGAAATTTTAAGTGGGAAGTATTTTATGTTAAAAATATTATAAAACTGATCATTTATATTATAACTGGCTATCATAAGTAAGTGGAGATGCCATGGAAATCTTAGGAACTATTTCATTAATTCTATCATGATGGAATTACTGTTTGTCAGTAAACTTCGAGCAGCACTGATAACATCAGTCCTGCTGGTTACTTTAGATATGAGTCATATTCCCTGTGAAGAAGGTGTTTCATGATTTGCTGATAGAACAATCTCACTATTGCAGAATAATGTCAATTTAAAGTTGTTGCATATTCTTATGTGTCTCTTCAAATTTCTGGTTGTTATGTAAAAGCCCTATGTGGTACAGGAATAAGCTATATCAGGAATTGTCTTGCTGAAATTTAATCTGCCATTCTTGCCCAGCCCATTCCCTCTTTAATTTAGGTGACAGGCCTTTTCAGCAGTAGAAACGGGACTGTGTTTCTCCAATGTATTTGATTCCATCCTTTGTAACATTTCACAAGGCTGTTTAAAATGTTATTCAAATGTGCCTTTAGTCCAAGTTGACTGTGTACCTATTGTAGTTTTGTATAATTCTGATTTGAATATACCTTAGTTGATTCTCTGGTCTTCAGATTATATAAATCTTTTGTCCTTTCACTTTAGCTGATTCTTGATTTTATTCTTGCCTTGTTCATTGCCAAGAGTCTGGGTATACATATTGGGGCCCTAGACAGATAATGTGAAATAAATATGTATTTCTGCATTTTAGGCCAACAGGAATTGTATTGCGATAGCTTCAAGCCACGAAATTCAAGAACTGGATGTTTCTGGAATTTTAGCAACTCAGATCTACACTTGGGTTGATGATGATATTGAAGTAGAAGCTAAAGGGTATTTCTTTTTATTGTATTTTTTGCCCATATCCTTAACATTGACATGTAGTCATCTTTAACCACTGTTAACATTGAACATTTAATGATATCCTATTGAAATACTGACTTATAAATCATGATCTATCTTCTGGTTTTTTGTAAAACTGATTAAGCCTCATTCCCTTTCTTTAGTAAACTTCAGCTCATACATCTTTCTCTTTGTCTTACTAAATCTAACTTCCTAATAATTAGATTTGACTTACTGTGTTGTTAAAAACACTTTCTTTGACTGTTAGACAGCATTTCTCTTCTTTTAAACCACTAACTGGCTTTGTCTTAAACTATCCACTGATTGGCTATGTAGATATTACACCTCATAAGAAAGTCTTAAGTGCAAATGCATCACCAATCAAATAAATTACTGCCAATAACTCACATGATATCAAGTGAAAATTCATGGATATAGGTAGCTAAACATCTTTTAACTTTGATTTAGAATAGGAATATGATATTTGTACATAGTAATTCATGGCCAATATTCATTTAAACATTTTGTTTTATAGAGCTGATGACTTCTTAGTTATACATGCTCGTGATGACTTGGGAAACATTCAAGGAACTACTCCTTATACACACAGCACTCCTGGAACACCAATCAATATGCCATGGCTTGGCAGCACTCAGACTGGCAGAGGTGCTGCTATGGTGGGTCACTTGTTATCGAATAAGAATGACCTTAAACATTTATATTTCAATGGCTTTTATTTTATTTATAATATGTACTTCTAAATTATCTATTAAGATTACTTTGAATATTAATATTAATTTAAATAAATCTTTAACATGGTTTATTTGAACAATTTTGGTTGTGAGGTTACATGTTAGAACTTCTTTTTAGAACTTCTGTGTGTTTTCTGTGCACTGTAGCCTACATAGGTAAGTGAAACCTAGAAGAGGATTTTTTTATCTATTTTAGTATTTTCTTCTCAGGCAACATACACACTAAGTGAAAAAAGGAAGCAAAACCAAATAAATTCTTATGCTTTCCTTGATACTTGATTTATAAGATACTCATCTGGAATTGACCCCTTCTTTGCTTTCTTTCAATGCACATTTACTCTATTTTTCAGTATCACTGTCACTGCCTTTTGGTTTAGATAACTTATTTATTTCTTTTGATTACATTTGTCAATGCTTCAAGCTTTAATAACAGTTACCTTTGGAATTTTTGATGTGGCTTAGATTGGTTTATGCTGGTATTTAAAATGAGATATTGTTTCTGAGGCTTCTGAGGCATTTTTAGATAATGTATTGATTTATGAAATGCAATATAGAATATTTTTTAAATTAGAACATAAAGCTCTCTTACATTTGTATTATTTACATTTTTGTCATGCACCAGTGACAAAGTTTTCCTCATCCTAAGTTAAATATAATACATGAGTTTTAATAGAAACAATTAAGTTGTAACATATGTCTATAGTCACAATTTTTATTGGCCCCCTTCTATTAAGTTTCTGCCAATCATTATGTTTTTAGCTTGTTCTGCATTTCACAGCTTAATCATCCCAGTTTATAGTCAAAACTACTGTTATGTATTTCATTGCTTAACAGTTTTTACATAATATAGTTTTTCTTATTTCTTTTAGTAAGACAATCTAATCAGCAATTAGATACTGCTGTATAGAATGTTCAAAGTACATCACAACTATTATAACTGTAATTCTCATTGTAACCTAGCATAATAAATAGATGTTATACTCATTTTTTTTAAAATTACATTTATATGCCGCCCTACTCCGAAGACTCAGGGCGGCTTACAATTTTTGGAGCACAACCCAATGCGCTCAGCAATAGCCTTCATTCCATTGTATATGCCTGCTTATTACTAAGCGGCATTTTTACAAAGTCAGCTTATTGCCCCCAACAATCTTGGGTCCTCAATTTACCTACCCCGAGAGGATGGAAGGCTGAGTCAACCTTGAGCCTGGTGGGATTCGAGCCTACAGTAATTGTAGACAGCTGGATCTTAAGAGCAGGCATTTAACAGCCTGAGCCTGAGCCACCAAGGACTCTTTTGGAGAAAGATGGAAGGGATGTGACAAAAGTGTACCAGAGAACAGCCAACTTCTTATTTCACTCTTCTTGCTTTTCATTTAGATTCCCAATATTTCCTCAATCAAGTGATTCTACCAACAAACTTTAAACATCTCTCCCCCCTGAGCTCTATTTTGTTTTTAATTATACCATGTTCATTTTCTTCCCAGGAACTCATGTGAATTTCTCATTTAGGTCTATCACTTTTACATAAGTATTCCTGAAAACCTTTGCTTGTTTTCACTATCCAGCACTTAAATTCTGAGGCATGACAGCTCATTCACTAAAACTTAGCTTCAGTGTCATCTTAATCTGTTATAGGTCTGTAACATCAAAGAAAAAAAGACAGACATAATTAAATTGCTGACAAACATTTAACACTTTCTGTCACTTTTATCAGATAAACCTTACTTTATACAGATGGGCTGCTATTTATTTATTTAGATTTACGTCTTTCACACATTTTAGAAAAAATAATCTTACAGTATCAACTGATTAAAAAATCAGATTATGAAATAAATTATAGCTATATTATATCTTAGTGTTTACTACAATTTGTGCTTTGTCATCTAGGATTCATTACATAAAACTTTTTTTCCAACCAACGTTCCAACCTAAATCTTCTGTGGATGATTAAATGCAAAAAGCATAGTTTCTTCACTCCTGCTTATTTTTTGTAAAAGTTTGTTTAACTCTTTCTTACATGCCTCTGCTTCTGCCTTTGTCTTACTTACCTTACAATATACAGGAATATTCCAATAAATTTAATGGAATCAGAAAGGAATTGGCAAGAAAAGAGGTAAGATTGAAATCTAGTGTATGTGTTTAGCAAACCTTAGTTTTATGGACCAAAAACTTCCAAGAACTTGGATTTAGATTCTGTTGATATGAACTTTGGTTGATTGCCATCCATTTCTCAAACCCCAAATCATGAAGCGAAGCAAACATAGTAGTGTCTGCATTTTACCCTATTAATATCTTTAAAATAATATATTTTTGAATAATTCTAAATGGATCTTTTAATCTTTGATATTTAATAGATGATCAAGAAGAATCTCAATAATGTCAGAAGAATGGCTTCTCACCCAACGCTACCATATTGTAAGTTTTTTATTTCTAATTTGTAATTTCATTGTAATTTATAAGAGAAAAATACTAGATGAAATCTAAAAAAGTCTAAATATCTTTGAAATTATAATTTGCAGTTATATTTTTTGCAATAGTACTTGATGTGGCTGGACTTGAATGAGTTAAAAACTTTTCATATTATGCTAAGCTCCTTAATGTGATATAGCTCAAAGTTTGCCCTCAATAATTAAGAGCCAATAATTATTATTTCTAAAATTACAAGCAAAAGAACAATAATTGAAGAATTTTTATTTTAATAATTTAGGAATGTATTTCTAAACGATTATAATTGCTAATCTGTGTTGTAAATAATTCTTCACTTCTTTTTTGAGTTTGTTGTAGGTTCTTTTTTCTTCTTCCTTTGTTAATGTCAAAGTTATATATTTTTCTATTGCAGATTTGACAGGTGCCCAGGATGGCAGTGTGAGAATGTTTGAATGGGGTCATTCTCAACAACTTGCATGCTTTCGATCTGGTGGCAACTCCAGAATTACACGAATGAGATTTAATTATCAAGGCAATAAGGTACTATACTTTTATCTCTTATAAGACAAAAAGAAATCTATTTAAATGTCACTTACAGTTCTATATTCCTTTAATTAAGGCTTACAACAATATGTACAGATTTTAAATAAGAGTATAAATTTACAAATTGCTTATAAATTTGCTCTTCTTCCTTTCTAAAATTTATATGGTTTTTAATAATTAAAAATAATCCAACTATTACAAACATCACAAATGAATATTTTTATTTTTATTTTTGAAAACATAATAAATTAGATGTTAGCTGTTGCCCAGCAGTAATCCAATAGCTAGTATCTCTGTTTTTACTCAGTATATAACATCCCCTAAATTCAAACAGCTTTGTGAGTCTAGAAAGAAGATTGACCTGAAATGTTAATGCTATCGCAATGTCCTTTCTTTAGTTTTTTAAATCACTAATTATAAGAATAATGGTGATTGATCATTCATTTTCAATTATCATTATTTGATCATTCAAATAATGAATTGAGAAACATGGTTCCACTTCCACTTTGAGACAACCTAACCCAATGTATTAAGCTACTAAGAAACTTTTCTTCTAGAGTTAGACTTTTAACTTATCATGCCTAAGGCTCTCATACCTAAGGCAGGACTAGAACTCATATATTTTTAGTCTGGTCCCTTAATAACTAGACAAAAGTGCTTCTCAACATAGGCATACAATATTATATGTAATTAAATTTAAAGATTAAAGTAAGTTTAATTATTATTAATTAATAGGGTTTGATTATATGGCCTTGCTGTTAACACAGTGTTTATTGTTATATAGCTATAGAGCAGGGGTCACCAACCTTTTAGACCTCAGGGACCACCAAACTCATAATCCCGAGGACCACTAATATAAATTTTAAAAAGGTAATATATTTAATATAAAAATTTTAATTTTTATATTAAATATAAATTTAATATTAAAAAGTTAATTTTAATATATAAATGTATATGAGTGTGTGTGTATGTGTATAATTTTAATATAAAAATGGCCTGGTGGTCATATGGATGGGTGGGCGTGGCCAAGCCAACATCACTTCTTTGCCCTCGTTGTTCTCTCTCTCTCATTTCTCTCTCTCTCTTCTCTTTCTCTCTCTCTCAGTCCCTGGGAGTGTGGGGGGGGGGAAAGGTGGTGGGAATCTGACATGGTTGGTCATCTTGACTTTGCTGTGGAAGGTAAGCCGAAAGAGCAAAATAAGGCGGGAAAAGCTCCAGGTTGTTTTGAGCGCCTCCTCAGCCATCTGGGGAGTGAAGAGGAGAGGGGGAAATTCCTAATGAACTGACCCCGTGGGGCAAGCTTCATTGATTCCGCCAGCACTTGCAGAAGCAGCCGACTCGTGCCGCAGAGTTGCGGAAGAGAGAAACTCTTGGGGAAAAGTTCGTCAAAAGTTGCAGTCCTTCACACGCACCCCTCACCCCCTTCCCCAAATCCTGAAGATCACCAGCTTAGAGAAGGGCTGCTAGGGAAAAGGGCGACAAGAGGCTTTTCTCTCCTGGATTGCGACCTTTGGCACGTCGGGGTGTCAACTTTGCAGGGATTTTTGCTTTGTTCTTTCTCCCGCCACCGGCACCACCCCTGTTGCCGACATGGGTGTGACCGGGTGGGCGGGGCCAACCAGGGATGATTGTTTAGTTCTACCACCTGGTGTGAGGTAGTCAAATTTCACCACTGCTTCGGAGGCTTCAAACGAGGGGAGTGAAGGAGGGGGAGGTTTATAATCATGGTTTTGATTATAAGCCTCCCCACTCCCCTCATTTGAATACTGCCCCAGGCCGGCTGGGAAACAATTTGGAGGCCAGTGAGCCCAGCCCCTTACTTACCTTTGAGAAGTCCTCACCCAGCCTTCGAAATTCGTTCCAGAGGCAGCGAGGAAGCCACAGGGGGCTGCTGCCAGCCACGTTTGAATGTCGCTCCTCTAACTTAGAGATTGGAGAACAAATGCTACTCACATTTGCACGGCATTAGCGAAGAGGTGGGGGTGAGGGGAAAGGATCCGCACATCGAGGAGGTTGAGCAGCTGCCAGTGATGCCCTCAAGGGAAGATGTTACAAGGGGGAGGCTTGACCCCCCCCAGAAGCTTCTCTTCCTCCTCGCCAGAAGCACTCAAGCGCAAAGCACTCACCACCCCTCTGGCCCCCAGCAAGTCACCTCCTTTCCGCTGAGCGTGTGAGCGCTTCTGGTGAGAAGGAAGAGAAACTCCTGAGGGCAGGGGCGTGGGAGATCGTGGCATCGGAGCTCTTCCAGGGTGTTTCCTGGCCTGCGAGAGGAGGGTGCAATCTGCACCCTCCCCCAGGATCTTCTCTTCCTCCTCACCAGACGCGCTCACACGCACAGTGCTCACTGCCCCTCTGGCCCGACAAGCTGCCTCCTTCCCACTGAGCATATGAGCGCTTTTGGAGAGGAGGAAGAGGGAGTCAAGCCTCCCCCTCGCAACATCTTCACCTGAGGGCAGCTACATCCTGCGGCTCAGGAGGTCCGTGCTCTTCCCGCTGCTGCTCAGCCTCCTTGATGCGCTGAGGCAGGAGGCAGCAGCCAGGACACAGGAGACTGCAGTATTTCTCCACCTCAGCATGCTGCGGCCCACCAAAATTTTCTCACGGCCCACCAGTGGGCCACAGCCCACCAGTTGGCGACCACTGCTATAGAGGGATTATAGAATAAGAGACATATCTATTTTTCTTTTTCTTCTTTTTAAATGGCAAAGATTGTCTACTTATAAAGCTATGGCATCATTTGCGTAAGCTCCCCAATTATTCCATATTTCAAGCTATGTTTTGCAATATATGATAGTGCTTTTAATCTTTCAAATTGCACCCACACATTACAATATCAGTGTTTCTACCTTTATTAATTATTGATGTTTGTTTTATAAGGGATTAAAAAGGAGAATGGTTTTCTTATTTTGGAAAATTATAAGATGAGGGAAAAATATCTCCCATAGAAAAATGTCTCATGTTTCATTTTCTTTTCTCTGTTCATTATCAAATGCAATTTCATGAATAAAATTACACAAAGAATCTTTCCAGTTGTGAAATTATAGCTCAGTGAGATCTATGATTTTTTTTTTGGTCATACTTCAGTAGAGTCCAATGTCTTGTTTATAGATAAATATTTTGTATTAAACTAGTTGGATCCTATTGTTCTGTAAAATTATGTTACACGAAAAGATATTTTGAATGAATAAATGAAGAGGCTTTTGTTCATATGAATTCCATTCAGTTCTTCCAAATATATCAGGAATTGTTAATGACTTAATACACATTCATATCCAAACACATCTGAAAGAGCTTAACTATGAAGGAATCAAGTAATTAAGTATTAATATAATGTAAAACATGTATCTTCTTTCTTTAGTTTGGGATCGTTGATGGTGACGGACACATAAGTTTGTATCAAACAAACTGTAAAGGTTGCCTACATAATGGAAGCACACCCAAACCATACCTAGTAAGTCAGAATATTTCCTAGTTTTTTTTAATTTACCTTTTAATTTATTTTTTTATAACCACAACAACTAAGTCCTTATTTTGATTTGTTACATAGCTATCTTACTTGTATATAGTTTCTTTTTACATAGTAGACAAATATTCTTGGTTGAAAATTGCATGTATACCAAATCTTTATTATATTTTTTATTTGGGGAAGGGAGAATAGAATTTCCAAGCAAAAATAGACTTTCATACTTCAAACATTTTTCCTCATAGATTTGATGCTCTTGAAGAATCATTTGAAATCTATAAACTAACTGTGACTTAAGATTGTAGTATTTTATGCAGTCCAGGAAGTTACAGGTAGTCCTCGAGTTACAATCACAATTGAACCCAAAATTATGTTACTAAGTGAAACATCTGTTAAGTGAGTTTATCCCATTTTACAATTTTTCTTTCCACATTTGTTAAGTGAATTACTGCAGTTGTTAAATTAGTAAATGGTTGTTAAGTCAGTCTGATTTCCCCATAGACTTTGCTTGTCAGAAGATCACAAAAGGTGATCCCATGATCCCAGAACACTGCAACCATTGTAAATGTGAGTCAGTTGCCAAGCATCCAAATGTAACTTGTGTGACCATGGGGATGCTGCAATGGTCATAAGTGTGAAAAATGGTCATAAGTCATTTTTTCAGTGCCATTGTAAGTTTTTTTTTTTTTTTAATTACATTTATATGCCGCCCTTCTCCGGAGACTCAGGGGGCTTACAATTTTGGGATACAACCCAGTGTGCTCAGCAATAGCCTTCATTCCATTGTATATGCCTGCTTATTACTAAGTGGCATTTTTACAAGGTCAGCTAATTGCCCCCAACAATCTTGGGTCCTCAATTTACCTACCCCGAGAGGATGGAAGGCTGAGTCAACCTTGAGCCTGGTGGGATTCGAGCCTACAGCAGTTGTAGGCAGCTGGAACTTAAGTGCAGGCAATTAACAGCCTGAGCCACCAAGGCCCTAAGTTCAAATGGTCACTAAGTGAACTGTTGTAAATCAAGGACTACCTGTATTGAGATAATCTATAAACTAGAGATTAAGGTTCAGTTACTAGCAGAATTGAAGATTCTGCTATAAAAAAATAATAAGCAGGGGAAAAACCCTGCTAAGTATACTGTTGCAAGCTTCAACTTGAAATTAATATATCATGTTTCTAAGTAAATATGCTGAAAATTAACCATATTTTTGTTGCTTTATTATACTTATTGTTCCTTGATATTTTCAGACATGGCAATGCCATAATAAAACGGCTAGTGATTTTGTTTTCATCAGTTCTTCGTCTTTGATAGCTACTGCTGGGTTATCTACTGACAACAGGTATTAAAAAATTTTCAAGATCATATTTATGTTCACATTTTTATAAAGTAACAAAAACATGATAAAATCAAATAAATAATAAAAAACAGCCATGATGGTTCCAGAGATTATTTGCACATTGTGCTATACTAAAAAATCTTGGATGGCATTTAGAAAATCTGTACATTGACAAAATTTTCATCTATCACTTACAAATGGCCACACTGTTTAGAATCTGCACATATACAGATGGTCATTGAATTACGACCACAATTGAGCCCAGAATTCATCTTAAGTGAAACATTTATTAACTCACTTAACAACATAAATTTGGAGCTCAATTATGATTGTAAGTCAAGGACTACCTATATTTCAAAGCATTGTACCATCCAATCATATCTTTTCTTTTTATAATTTTCCTCCCTCAGGGTTACTATTAAACTGTAATTTCTATAAAAATATTTGAATAGAAATTGTTAAATTATACTTATAGTTTTAAAAAATCATATTGATATTACTTCTTCTTTCCAATAAAATAAAAATAAAATGTTTCAGATAATTTTGCTCTTATTTGATGAATTGTTGCTCTTATTTGATGCTTTTTAAATTCTAATTACTAATTCAGCTGTTCTTGTGATATCATTAGATACATTACTATTGCTGTGTTTGTTTCCTCTTAGAAATATTTGTCTGTGGGATACTTTGGTTGCCCCTTCTTGTAGCTTGGTTCATGGTAAGCTTAACTAGCATATATACAAACATAAAACTATAAGTTTTAAGATTTAAGATCTTAAATTACATTTCAGCTTCCTATTGAGAAATAAGATTTTGGTTAGAATTAGCCATTTTACTAATATAACATTATGCACTTGTACATGCAGTCAAGATAACTCTATTTGATAAAAGATCTATCCATTTTTCTGTACATATATGGTAATGCTAAATAATAAATTGAAACATTTGGAGTTCAGAACAGTGGTTTTGAATTTAAATTTTCAACCTCACATGAAAAACTTTTTCAGTCACTGTATAAGTTTTAAAATTGGAACAGCTCTCTCAAAATAGTCCAGGTTTTGATAACATGGTAAGCCATGACAATATAACTCAGCCAAAAATAAACTTATATAATTTCTATAAGCTATATAAATTAGTTGAATAAATAAAAAATAGATGAATAAATAACTTACGGCTACAATTTATGGCTTCTGACTTCTTACATCAGATGTGTAACTGAATGTTACCATAGTATACTTTTAACATGTTTTGTGAACTAGGCCAAAAAGTTATGCTAGAGTTTATAGAAATAAACATCTTGCTATGGGACTTTTTCTGCAAGTAACAGAATAACAGAGTTGGAAGGGATCTTGGAAGTCTTCTAGTCCAGGGGTGGCCAACCTTTTAGACCTCAGGGACCACCAAACTCATTTTAAATCCCAAGGATCACTAATATAAATTTTAAAAAAGATAATATATTTAATATAAAAATTTTAATTTTTATATTAAATATAAATTTAATATTAAAAAATTATAATATATAAATGTATATGTGTATATATATGTGTGTGTGTGTGTATTAAGTTTTCACGGGTATTTATATGTATGGTATTCAGCTTTGTTCGGGTATTTTTCCACGTCATTATAGTTGTGCTTTTAAAGTAGCAACGTTTCGGCAGAATCTCATCTGCCATCATCAGGCTTGTGTATTGGGTTCGTCTGTGTGTCAGGCTTTCACAGCCATTTCAGTTTTAAATTTGGTGCTAGCCTCGTGCTGTGTTAGAATGGTTTTTTCTTCATCCTGATTGGTTGGGAGTCTTGGTCTGTGTTTATTGGTCTTGGAGTTTTCTGTGTTCTGCTTGATTGGTGTCTATCTTTTGTATGTTTTGTAGCATTTTTTTGTCTTGATTGGCTGGCAACGTTGTGTTTCCCGTATTGGGGGTTTTTTAGTGTGTCTTGGCTTCGGGTGAATGGCCGGCTATCATTTATGAGAAGGTTTCAAAAGATCCATAAATAGTCAAGGTCAAAAAAAAGAGTTTTTCCTACTTCTAACAAATGTTTTCCATTGATCTAATTCAAAATAAAATTGATGCATCCAATAATTCATTACTGATGCTTTATTTAACAGTATCATATAATAAATATATTAAATAGTAATAGAATATTACTTACATTTCTTTTAAAAAATTGTATTTCAGCATTTACCTGTCATGATACTGGAGCAACTGTTTTGGCATATGCCCCCAAACACCAACTGTTAATATCTGGTGGAAGAAGAGGCTACACCTGCTTAATAGATCTTCGTCAAAAGCAACAGAGACAGTTTTTCCAAAGTCATGATTCTCCAGTTAAAGCAATTGCTGTAGATCCTACAGAAGAATATTTTGTTACAGGATCTGCAGAAGGAAATATCAAGGTCATCCATTACAAAATTCCATCTTGTTAATTTGTATAAGAGTAGTTTCTTATATATTCATTATAACATTCCTGAGAACTATTTTATTTGAATATTTATATAACTGTCCACCTTATAACAAACTTTGGGCAGCCTCCAATCAAAAGTTAAAATAACATAATTAAGGATTTAATATCCTTATTAAAACTATAAAAACAAATACAACAACAACCTGGCTCCAAGTCAAGCATCTAATATGCATTCATCTTATCCCAGTGCTGGGGGAGCAAGGTGGAGGGAGAACCTGCTAAACTTCAGAGGGAAGATGTTCATGGACAGGAGCTCCCACAAAAATGGCATGCTTCCTAGCTCCCATAAGATGGCAATATTTAAGAGAAAGGACTAACATTGTGCCCACCCTATCTAACCTGGTAGGACAGGTATATGTCCTATTTAAAATGTATACTAAATTGTTTTTACTTAGCCTTAACTTTTAAAAAATATTACTTATTTAAATATTCATCTTTAATTTCCATTTTAATTGAGCTCATAAAAAGAACCATAAGTAAAGTAACTGAGTGTTTACATAATTGAAGCATATTTACCAAACTTAGGGACATCAACTCAAAATCACAATCTGTTTTTTCTCTTTCTGTTTGCATTTTAGGTATGGAGTCTGTCTAATTTCAGTCTTCTCCATACTTTCCTCAATGAACATTCTAGACAATCTATTTTCAGAAATCTTGGGACAGGTGTCATGCAGATTGAGACAGGACCAGCAAATCATATATTCTCCTGTGGAGCTGATGGGACAGTGAAGATGAGAATTTTGCCTGATCGGTTTAATTCATTTGGTGAAGTGTTGAAAACTGATGTGAAATATGTGTTCTAAAGTGCTTTTAGCACTTGTAAAATATTATAGAATATTATCAAGCATAATTGTACAGGTAGCCCTATAGTAATATTTCCTGGTGTTTATATTTATTTCTTGGAGATATAGTCCTTAATGCACTAATGCCTTAAAGGTTAGCAAGTTCCTTCTTATTCTACATAAGAATAGTTTTTGAGGATTCAGTAAATATTTATTATGTATTTTGTTGAGTACTGTTTGTTCTTAATTGATAATAATGCCTCATTCCATGCTGTTGAGCATGGTCTTTATCGCTTAATTTCTAAAGACCGTTCCATAAAGCAGCCTTATCATATCATCTCTTTTAGCCTGACAGAACAATCAGGTGCCAAATTCTTTATTCTAACTGTATATGGGTTGTACTCGTGTAAAATAAACATACGACATAAGCAGATACCCATGCTATACTGAGATTTGCTATAGGAAGAAATGCTACTGAGCCACCATTGGTAATATTTTCCTGAGATCTAGTTTGTTCACTTTTACAACTTGAACTCAGTCTTTAGCATGAAGAATTAAAAGATAAAAGTTTGTCTTGGAACTTTTCATGCTTGAATGACTGCTATCAGGATGGCAGTCTTTTCCTTGAACCAAGATATATATATATATACATATATACATATACATACGTACGTACGTATGTATGTATGTCTTGGTGTATTCTTGTCCATGTAAGATTGAGAGTATCTTACATGGGACAAGACGCGAATACACCAAGACCTACATACCTTTACCCGTGAAAATCTACGAAAACAAAATATATATATATATATATATATATATATATATATATATATATATATATATTCATTCATTCATTCAAGTCCTTATTTAAAATAGGCAAATAGAGTATAAATATCTAGCATACAGATTGTTTTAAGAATTATATTTAAAAATAATACATAACGTTTAAAATCCATGAAACTGAATTTAAGTATATGTTGCATAGGATAATTGAATAATCTGGGTGGGGGTTATAAAATCATCTATGCTTAAATCATTGGTAAAACACAGGAAATTGACATATAATGTTATTTTCTCAGTAAATTTTGTTTTCATTTAATCCAAACATGCTTATTCTTCCGCTGGCACTTAAATCATAGCATTTAGCTTTCATTTCTGAAATAAACAAAATAAGAAAAGGTTGCAAAAGAAAACTATTCTAATGTATGATAAATAGTATAGATTTATATTTTTTAAAAATCAAGAGTTTGAAATTTGTTTTTGTTAAAAATGTAATAACTGTACACTTAATTTTTTTGACCAAAATATAAAAATGTACAAAGCTTTCAAAATTTTCTATGTGCTAAAATAGGCCTTGTATGTAATTATTCTGAACTACTATTATTTTACTTGTGTGAAAGTCTCGGAAAATAATTGGATTAGAGATAGATTATTTAAATGCAAATTATAAACAGTTTACTAAAATATTTTTGTGGAAAAACTCAATACAATTTCACGTGAAACAGATTTTGACTGGGAATAGATGCTGTAAATAAAACAAAAGTGAAGGGCTTGTATAATTAATTTTGTACTATTCTCAGGACACTACTTTTAAAAATAACATTTCTTACTTTTTATATAGCATTTTAAATGTAATTTTAGCATATTTCTATGCAAGCATTAAATAAGGAAACAAGTGTTAACATAATCAAAAATACATTTGTGCAATAACCTGTACTATTCTTATAAAGGAGAAATGCATAGCAGCATTTTAAAAGAGTTACTGCAGCTATTTGATGCAGTGAATTAAAATTTTGAGTCAGTTTGCAGATAATTCTGTGGGAAGAATATAAATTGCAATATTGAATCACAACAATGACTCTGTGAAAATAGCTTTATACACTTTAGGTCCATTCCACATATATTCATTTTGCTTGCTTAGAAGGTACATGTTTAATAGCCCAATCTTGTAATTGTTTAGGATGTACGTATAAGCTTGGGGTCCTGAGCTATCAACAACAGTAATGTTCTGCTATGTTTGTAGGAAAATTACACTGACATAAAACTAGTACCAGTATTTAGGAAGATATGTTAAATGTTAGTGTTATAACCATTTATTTCATTTAAGAATATTAAAATTAATTCTGTTGCCCTTCATATTTTATTCAGAAGATTAATGTGGAAATAATCATTTTAATGCTTAGTATATAAAGCCTGATTTACTGAATTGTATATCTGAATTGCAAAATCCGAAATTATACCAAAGTTTTAAGAGTTTAGCTTACTTGTAATTCAAGCTCCTTATATTAGATTTAACATGGGGTTTTGAGAAAGACTATAATCTTTAGTAAACTTTTTGATAAGTTGCACTAAGTTTAAGACTCCAATATTGTGTAAAGCTCTGCATTTTTTACTAGAATAGCTAGTGTTTTCATTAAGAATATGCTCAATCTGATATTTTTAAGACTGTCATGTATTTAGTACATATCTACACAAACAACCATGTACAACTTTTACGATGCCATAGTTGATCATCACTTTATTTGAAGGCTTAAAGATTTAAGTTATATTAAAATGTTACATGCCTCTCTTATGTCCAATTAGTATCTAGAGAATGTTTTTCCCATTAATGTACTTCTCCCTTCTCTTTTGTTAGTGTACCAAATGAAGTAGCTGGAATTTTCTATTTTTCTAAAAGCATATTAGAAGTTCAATTTATTTCTTCTATAATTAAAAAGAAGGCAAAATTACCAAATGCTTAAGCATTCTGCCACTAATAACTGCTCAAAAAATAATAGGTAAGAGTGGTGCAATTGTCAATATTATAGTTGCCATTATTATGATTCTGTACATTTCTGTATGTACAAAACAAATTACAAAGCATATGCATAGGTTTAGAACCCCCAAATAAAATTTATCATTAGCTAATTAGTTCTGTTCAATGTTTGCTTTTTAAATGGTACACAATTTCATAAAAATAAACTTCTAATACTTACTGTTTGTAGTATTCCACACAAGAGATGCTTCCTAAACCCTAGTCCATGGACTGGCACTGGGTGGCATGCCAGAAAATGGGCCATGCAAACAAGCAAAGGCCTCTCTGTGGGATGCAGGCAGCACATGAAACCACAACCGCCTCGGTCCGTGGAAAAACCTCTCTCTACGGAATGGGTTTCTGGTGCCCAAATGATTGGGGGTCGCTGCTCTTAACTTTGACTATATTGGAACATCTTGTTATTTACACTAAAATCTAAGAATTTTTGTATTGTTTTGTACTTCATCAATATTGTGGGGCCCACTATATCTCAGTTTTGTATTGAACTGCTTTTGCCAATATCTACCTGTATTCACCCTGACATCAAGACCTATCTTTATTTTTCATTAGTTTAATGGGGTCCATTATTTCTTAAAATCAGCTTAATACTGTTTAAAAGAAGTTATAGAATAAAACAGAATTCTCAACAGAATTTATGGATAATTCATGACATGGAATACCAATACCATGCCATGAATGATCCATAAATTTCTGATAATGTGCCATGGTTTATAGTATACTTTATACTTGTATTAGCTGTGCAATTAAAGAGAGTAGAACTCAATTATAATTTGAAGATAAAAGAATTTCCTGGCCCAAGTGCCCCTTTCATTCATATAAGGGGAAATTATTTTTGTCTGAATAATTCCTAGGTTGCTTAGAAAACAGGAAAATGGTAATTTCACCTACTTACAATAACTTGCAGATAATTTAATATTGAAAATTAGTATCCTGGATTGCTTCACCCTTCAGAATTTTTAAAAAGCAGCTATCACACATTGCTACATATGATTGTAATGGCTCCTGCCATTTTTGTGTGCTTTCTCCTAGAAATGTAGTTTCTGCATTTTTATGCTACTAGAGTACACAAATAGTATAAAATACTATAAACACTGATATAAAATGTATGTTTATTATGCTTGTCTTTGTGCAGTCTTCAGACTAAAACTTGCCAGCTCAGAAGCCTTTAGGAAGATATAGAATGCATTTATATACTTACATACTTGATTGTTGGTCTTGGTGTTAATCTATGCTCATCTGATTGTTCACCAATAAAAAGCAAATCAAGAAGTAAATACACTAATCAAGGATCTGCCAAACAAGCTAACAGCAAACAGCCCAACCAAATAACCTCCAAAAACAGCCCCCCCAACATTGACATGCAAGCTACTACAGCAGGGGTATCAAACTTGTGGGCCAGATGTGTCACGTGTTGGCCACGACTATTCCTGGTTTAGTGAAGGGGGAAAGTCACAATATGTCCTGTGACAATGCGAGTTTGACATCCCTGCACTAAAGTATAAACAGAGAGCAAACTGCATTCCTTACTTGCATTGATGATGTTATCTATTTTGGGTAATGAAAGTCTGCATGAAAACGCAAATTCAGCACCAAAGACTCTTCACTTCAACCCTGAACTACAAGGTACATATACATACAGCCAAAGTTAAATACTTTGGCCACCTAATGAGAAGGAAGGACTCACTGGAAAAGAGCCTAATGCTGGAAACAATTGAGAGCAAAAGCTCTCATGCAATCAGCATGAGCTGAAATAGACTCTTGGGGACGGTAAAGGACAGGAAGGCCTAGATGAACATTGTTCATGGGGTCACGATGGATCGGACATGACTTCAGACTAACAACAACAACACAGCCATTTCCTATGTGTTACATAGTATTATCATATATCTCTTGAGCAACCTTGCTACACTGAGAAGGTTATGAATATTTGTTTCCATTGATGAATAATGTAAACTTCAGCTGCCAGTTTATGTACCCCTGTACATAAAACAGCTTCCTCAGTACTATATCTTGGTACCAGTTTTTTTCCAATTGGGAAGTCAAAGGAACAGCAGAAAAAGCTAATAGCAAACTATTTCTGTAATACTTTTGAGAAAACCACCAAATGTGTGTGGGATCTAGGGCAACACTTCTTAAGGTTATTTTTGCCTTTCTGCTGAGTTTTTCCAGCACTGATGTTAAATGTGATGGCAACTAAAAATATCTCTATTAAGCATTAATATCCCAGCTTGAGTTCCTGAGCAAAAGTTGTAATATGTCAACCTTCAAATGATTCTATGGTAATCCCCATTAGAAAAAGGACCCCTTCTTTAGATTTTTCCAGTCTGCTACAATGGGCACTTTATAATATAACTCAAGTCTAATGAAATTTAAACCACGGAGAGACTTCGGTGGTGAGGTCACGGTGGAGCGGAGCAGGAGAGTGATCTCTGCAACCCTATATCTGAATTTTTGTGCTTGGAAGCTCTCAGAGGCATTGTGAATCTTGGACAGACACAAATCAGAAGGGGAAACCTAGGAGCAATGTGGAGGAAAGCAACCTCCCACTGCAACGAGGGGAAGCCCTTTGAATCCGGCATGTAAGAAACCCGGCAACTATGGTGGGTCCAAAGCCGTGACAGCCAGCTGCAATTGGGAAGCAAGAAAGTGGATCAATGCAAGACATCAGAGGAAGAATGGCAGACCAGGACAGCTTCAGAGGTGAGAGAAGAGAGTCCTGTGAAAGATTTTTGACAGAGAGTCTCCAGGGAAAGAACACAGCGGCAAATTGGCAGGGGGTAGTGGAGCAAAAGGTAGAGAAGGAAACAATTGAACAGTTTGACAGCTGAGAGCACTGCGGAAGAAAAGATCAAGGCCCTGCGAATAAAAATTTAAAATTTCTACGATTTGGACTGATTACTAGCAGAGCAGAAAAGGGACATTAGAGATAACAATTGGAACTTTATTGGAGAACTGTAGCTGAACAGAGTGGAACCATTTTGATAGAGAGCAGTGACTGCAATTTGAGAGTGAAAGTGACTAAGTAGTTAAAGACAGCTGATGAAACAGGAAATGAGAAAAGTAACTTGACGGTGTGTACAAGAAAGGAAAAAGAAGAAGGTTGAAAGAAGAAAACTGAATAATTTCTAAGTATTTGTTTAAAAAAATAATATATATACATATATAGCTGATTGTAAGAATTAACTTATGTATCCTATTTCATAGATTGCTACACTTTTCACACTCTTTATACCTTATATACCCTTCATACCTTTTCATATTTTATACCTTGGATATTAGTATGGGAACAACTAATTATTTGATGTATAATTAATTAACTGCTATATATGGATTCATACAGATTTAATTGAGCTATAAGATACGATGTAGTATATAAGAAAATAACCAAACATATTTAAACAGAGGAATATTTTATTGAATTATATATGTTTACTCTATAAGCTATTATATTTAGGATTATAATTAACTAATTTATTAAAAGGATTAAGTAAGATTAGAAAATTAAGAGCATTACAGATTATTACAGATTATAAATAACGATATTTATCTTTACATTCTTGCATAAATACATACGTATATATATATAAGGTGTACATAAAACTAAGGATAGACATTATTAGACCCTGCAGTGATAAATTGAAGTGATTAGAATAAGATAAAAGGAAAGAGATAAACACAGAAAACTCAGAAGGGAGTTAATATAACGGATGATAATACTGAAAGGCTTTCTTAAGAAAATAGGTAGATTTGGGAAGCCTGAGATGTCCACCACGACAACCATTGCTAAAACTGGGAAGAAAACAACATCCAACCCAGCATCAATGAGAGCATCACCAGTAGGACAACGTTCGATAGAGGGCATGTTGAATCCTGAGAAGACGAGTCAGGTATCAAATATGCAAACAATCCAAATGGCACTAGCAACAATACAAGAAACGATGGTGAGAAACCATGCAGACTTTAAAACTGAAAGGTGAAATATGGAAACTAGATGATAAGATAGGTACAATCCAACAAACAGTAGCAAAGCTGGAACATAAGATGAAAGCAGTGGAGGCAAAGGTCGAACAGACAGACAAGAAAGTAGAATCAATAGAACAAATTAATGGGAGAGAACAGGAAATTAGAGGAGGCAATTTCATATTTGGAGATGGAAAAGGCTGATTTCTTCCTCAGATTTCAGAATGTAACAGAAGAAAGGGGGGAGGATTTGCCCAAATTAATGGCAGATCTCATAGCAGCAGCGTTACAAAAAGGACCAGGAGGTTCAAAGGGAAATGAATGAGGTATATAGAATTTATACTAATTACACAAGACGTTTTAAACTTCCAAGAGAGGTACACATACGATTCTCAAGGAAACAGCTGAGAGATGAGATATACAAAGTGATGAGAGACGAACCATTGATAGTTAAGGGGACAGAAATTGTAACGTTGAAACAAATTCCAAGAAGAATAAGGGAACACAAAGAACTACAGATTCTTGGCCGCCCAACTGAATAAAAATAACATCCTGTTTAAATGGCTCATCCCAGAGGGAATGTTAATATGGCAGGACAAAAAATTTAAAATAGACTATAGAAAAAGCAAGGGAATTTTTTGAACTGTATGTTGTATCAGGAGAAGACAGATCAGCAAAGAGGAAGTGGAAAGTAGGAGTCGAGGAAGATCTGGTGGAGGAAAGAGAAATAGAACAAGAGGAAAGAGAGCAAGAAGAAGTGGAAAGAAGGCGTAAGAACAAGACACCAAAAGAAACAAAAGCAAATAAGCGTCAACAAGTAATAACTACAGAGTAAGATGGCGGAAGAAATCAAATCGATCTCCATTAACATTAACGGTTTAAATTCACAAATTAAGAGGGAAAAAAACGATAACTAAATTACAGAAATTGAACTTAGATATTATATGCCTTCAAGAAACATATCCAGAAACATCGAAGTAAACTGTTAGAAGCAACAAAGTTATATTTGTATGTATCTCTAGCCCAACAAAAAAGGGGGATAGCAATATATATTAGGAAACATTTACAAGCAAAACAGGTATATGCAGACGAGGAGGGTAGGATTCTGATGTTAGAAGTTTATATAAATATAAGAGAATGTTATTGACAGTGATATATGCACCAAATGAGAAACAAGAAAAATTTTACACTAAATTATACAGAAAACTATTAGAACAAGAATATGAGAATGTATGCCTGCTAGGTGATTTCAATGCGATAGCAAATTTAGGAAAATATAATAATGAAAACCCAGGGGAAAAAAGGAAAAGGAAAACACTACCAAAAGTATTCTATCAAATGGCGGAAGAATTAGGATTAAAAGATATATGGAGAGAAAGAAATGCAGACAAAAAGCAATATACTTACTATTCAGCACCACATACATCATGGTCAAGATTGGATATGCTATGGACAAATGTGGAAATTGAACATAATACAAAAGAAATAGAAATTGAAACTAACACATAGGCAGATCATAATCCTATTAAAATGATTTGGAAAGGATTGAAAAAGAATAGAAGATGGGTGTTAAACAGGGAGATCCTAAAAGAAAAAGAATGTGTTAAGATGATGAAAAAAGAATTGGAGTTCTTTCTGAAAGAAAATAAAAACAAACATCAATTCCAAACTTATGGGATACGACTAAAGCATATATTAGGGGCTTAGCAATTTCATATAATACATGTAGATTCAAGGGAAAAAAAGGAGAACAATCTACTAGATACCCTTAAGGAGCTTAAAAAAACACTAGAAAAAACACCATATAACAGGACAGCAAATATGGAAAGGATAATGAGCAGGCACAAACTGATTATGTTAGTGCAAGATGAATGGTTATAGGACACGAAAAAGATAAAACAATTACTTTGAATACCTGAACAAGCCGGGAAGGTGGCTAGCTAGAAGGTGACTTATGAAAGAAAAGGAAAAAAGATTGATCCAACAATTGAAGGATGTCGATGGTATGTTACAACATCAAATTGAAAAGAAAAAACATATTGTTAAAAGTTTTTTTAGGGAAGATGTACCAGAGAAAAATATCCAACAATATTTAGAAGAGAAAGGGCTACCCGCGATCCCGGAAGAGAATAAAGAAGAGATAAACAGGGAAATAACACTAAAAGAACAGCAAGAAGCAATCCTGAAGCAGAAAAGCAATAAGACACCAGGACCGGATGGTCTCCCAGGGGAACTGTATAAAACGCTCCAAGAAAAATTAGAAATGCAATTATTAGAACTTTACAATGAGGTACTGACGACAGCGAAGTTACCCAAGTCATGGAGGGAGACATACTTAATATTGATCCCAAAAAATTTGGACCATCAATTAATCCAAAATTATAGGCCCATATCCCTTTTAAATGTTGACTACAATATATTTATGTCCATAATGGCAGAAAGACTGAAAAAAATTCTTCACCAGATCATACATAGCGACCAAAATGGATTCCTACCGAATAGACAAATCAAAAATAATACCAGAATGGTAATGAATATAATAGAATACTATGACGCAAACCCAGGAAAACAATTGGCAATGGTCTTCCTCGATGTGCAAGAGGCATTTGACAATGTTAATTGGCAGTACATAATACAGCAATTAAAAAACATGCGATAAATTTATCAAACTGATCTCGACAATTTATATGACACAGATGGCTAGTGTAATATTGAACAGTGATAGAACGGAAACATTTAAGATTAACAAGGGAGTAAGGCAGGGATGCCCACTGTCACCCCTTCTCTTTATCCTTACTTTAGAAAATCTATTGGAAAACGTTAGGAAAAATGAAGAAATTAAAGGAGCTTTAATTAAAAAGGAGCATTATAAGGTACAGGCATTTGCCGATGATATAGTATTTTTCCTGGAAGATTCAGAGAATACGGGAGTAAAATTAATAAAGGAAATAGAGGAAATCGGCAAGGTTGCAGACCTTAAGATAAATAAAAACAAAATTATTGACTAAAAATCTAAAGGATAAGCAAAAAAAGAATTAGAAGGGAAACTGGGAATGCAAAGTGTGAAAAAGGTAAAATATTTAGGCATTTGGTTAACAGCAAGATGCTCTTCAATTAAAAAAGATAATTATGACAAATTAATACAAATTAAAAAAGAATTGGAAATGGGGAAAATTACAGCTATCATTACTGGGGAAAATTGCGGCAATTAAAATGTCTACGCTACCAAAAATACTGTATCTTTTTCAAACTGTACCAATAAGATTGGATAAAACTTTTTTTAGAGTACTAGATCAAATAATAAGCAAAATTGCTTGGGATGGGAAAAAAGCCAGGATAAAAATGAAATTACTGCAGGATAAAAGAGAAAGGGGTGGCTTTGGACTCCCTGACTGGGAAATGTATTACCAGGCAGCTGCTATGGTATGGATTAAGGATTGGATCAACCTGGAAAATAGAAGAGTATTGTCAATAGAGGGTCACGACTTGCAGAGAGGGTGGCATAGGTTTCTATGGGATGGGAAATATAAGCAGCATGCATACTTTCAGAGACACATGATTAGAGATTCATTAATTAGGATATGAAACAAGATTAAAAACAATCATTATACTAAAATACCGTACTGGTTGTCAACTATGGAAGCACAAATCTACCCAAATGCAATGGATCTGGGAAAAAAGAGGAATTACAAAGATTTATTAGACACACAAGGAAGATTAAAAATGATAAAGAACTACAGCAACAAAATATAAAAATAGATTGGTGGCCATACATGCAAATCCAGGCAAGATATAAAAAGAACAAAGAACAATTTGGTTTCTATATGAAAAAGCATCAATTAGATAAAATCCTACAAGAAATGGAAAAGAAAATGATTTCAAGAATATATAATTTTCTACTAGATTTCAAAATGGAAGAGGAGGTGGTCAAAGAGATGATGGTGGTATGGGCGAATGTTGGCCATAATATAGACCTGGAAAATTGGGAGAGAATGTGGGGATCAAATTACAAACTAATCACATCTATAGCATACAGGGAAAATCAATACAAAAAGTTTTATAGATGGCACTTTCCCCAAATAGGTTGGCAAAAATGTTCAGTTCAAACCCAAATTGTTGGAAATGTGGAAAAGAAAAAGGCACTTATTTCCATACCTGATGGATGTGCCAGGAAGTGAAAAAATACTGGAATACAATTAGACAATGGCTAGAGGAAATCACGAATCAGAAAACTGAACTTAATCTGGAAACTTTTTTATTAGGTATAAACACAAAAATGCAATAAAACAGATAAATATATCATGCTACACATATTAACAGCTGCAAGGATTTTGTATGCACAACTCTGGAAAGAAGGCATGGTTATAAAAAAAATAATAGACTGTATAGAGATGGACAGACTAACCATGAAACTAAAAGACAGTGAAGATTCAATTTACTACAGGGCCTGGGATGTCTGGTATGAGTGGTTTAGAAATAAAAAGAAAATAAAATGGCAATTAGGAAAAGAGAGAATATGTAAATATGTAAAATATGCCATAGAGAAGATAGATGTGTAAGGATAAAAAATACTATTTATAGCAAGAGTAAAATGTAATAGTAATGGAATAAGTAACTACATATATTGAAAAATGTAAGGAGATGTAAAAGATGTCTTGATGTTGATAACAATGTATAAAGTTTTATGTTTTTAAAATTTGAAAATTTAATAAAATTTATTTAAAAAAAGAAATTTAAACCATGGTAAAGGTGTGAGTCTTTCACTGTATGCACTATGTATTCAGTTGTAAATTAGCCATCCAATTTAGCCTAGATATGCAAACCCTACCCTTGTTGGTTTCTAGTTGTGTCTTGCAATTTTCTAAAACTGAATTGAGTAAACCATAGATATGCTTGTCATGAGAATAGCTTACATTTATTGATATTAATATGGAAAATGTGCTGTACAGAACAAGCTTTAGATGGGCAGAATCCTCTATTTTACTACTCAGTTCACCAATACCATTTTAAACAAATATGCACCCTACAAATCAAACATGTTTTTGTATACATAGTAAGAGGTACTACATGTAACAGCTGACACATAAACAAGAATATCCAAACAGAAAAGAGAGCACTGACTACAACGTTAATTTAAAAGGCCTATAAGAGCAAATAAGGAATGCTCCCATTGTCAGCATTTCAAATTCCCAGAGGTTGTAGGAGGAGCTGCTGGCTGCTTGTGAATGAAGCAGAGGATGAGTAGAAAGGAGAGAAGCAGTTTGTATTGATTCCATTGCATTTCAAATTCCTAGAGGTTGTGGGAGGAGCTGCTGGCTGCTTGTGAAGGAAGCAGAGGGTGAGTAGAAAGGAGAAAAATAGCGGCCTGCACGCCTAACAGCGCACGAATCATATAATTATAAACCAAGAATACCAATAACATTTTTAGGGTAAGTGCGCTTGAGATTGTGATTTTATTTTATTTCAAAATGACCGGCTTAGTTCAGTGTAATACTTGTTTTACAGCTGTCTTTCGCAGTACTCTTTTCAAACTTGGATACTGTCCTGTTTGTAAAACAATTACCAGTCTACATGGACAGATTACCTATTTAGAATCTCTAATCTGTGAAATTAGGTGCCCAACCCCGCCATCTATTGAGCTGCCGTGCTACCAGCCCCCTCTACCACAAAGATCCTATAGGAAAAGGGCAGTATGGACAAACGTGGCATCTGGCAGGGTGAGAGCTGTGGACCATAAACGCAAAACTTTTGCTGTGTCCCAGCATAACAGATACAGTGCCGTTGCTGACCTTAATAGGGACACTAAAGTGACAGGTCAAGGTAGTTGTGATAATGATAACTCAAGTAAGCCGGGGATCATGGTCCTAGAAGAACTTACTTTGGAAAGGAGAAAGTGTGAATCAGGTATTATGCATCAGTCACACAAGAAGAGCAAGGCATCCAAAAAGACAAGCCACCTTCTGGTTGGGGACTCAATTGTAAGGGATGTAAATTTAGGAAAGGATACTGAGGTTTTGAAAGAGCTCAGGTGTCTACCAGGTGCTACTGCCAGCAGAGACAAGAAACGTATTCTTAAGATAGTCAAGAATGCCAGCAAGGACTGTGATGTTGATGCTATTATACATCTTGGCACAAATGATCTGTCCCAGAAGGATATACTTTCTGTTCAGAAAGATTTCCAGAGCTTGGGGTATGAACTTAGTAATACGGGCTGTAGGCTTATCTTTTCAGAGGTTCTACCAGTATACAAGGAACAAAAAGGGAAAGGGCAGCATGTAGCAGAGTTTAATGTGTGGCTAAAGGAGTGGTGTAAAAGGGAAGGCTTTGGTTTTATTAGTCATGATGTCTGCAGCTGGTCCAATGAAAAACTGTACAAAAGAGATGGTTTGCAAGCATCAAAGAAAGGGACTGAGTTACTTGGCATTAAATTCACAGATTTCCTGGATAAACATTTAAACTGAACAGTGGGGACAGAGAATTAATGGATTCAGAACATTTCTGTCCCCAGCAACCTAAGACTAATAAAGTGCATGCAAAATAAATGTTTATGCAGGTAAGATTATCAACCTTGATGCCAACTAAAACCAAGCATTTAATAGTGAGTGCGATACCATGTGCATTAATCAAACAGGTGGCAAGAAAGTAGGGGCAGGCAGGCACAACACAGGTTATGTAGACAGTAAACACAGTGTCAGACATAAAGATCTCAAGTGCCTATATACAAATGCACAAAGTCTGGGGAACAAACAGGGTGAACTCGAACTACGAATACATGAAGGTAAATATGATATAGTTGGAATAACAGAAACTTGGTGGGATGAAACCCATGAGTGGAACATACTGGTAGAAGGATACAAACTATTCAGAAAAAACCCAGACCCCATAAAAGAGGAGGTGGAGTTGCACTGTATGTAAAGGACCACTATATTGCTACAGAAATGCATGAAACCAAAGATGAAAACCTCCTAGAATGCATATGGGTCAATATAAAAGAAAAAAAGAATGACATGGCCATAGGTGTATATTATAGGCCACCCAATCAAGCAGAAAAAATAGATGTCCTTTTTGCCAGCCAACTAACAAACATACACAGGAAACACACAACAATAGTAATGGGAGACTTCAATTATCCTGATATCAATTGGAAAACTAATTCTGCACCAAGTGAGAAATCAAATAAGTTCCTGACCAACCTAGTTGACAATTTGTTGTCCAAAAGGTAAAGGTGAAACTAGAGGGACAGTCATACTAGACTTAATTCTTACAAATAGAGAAGAAGTGATAGAGGGAGTTGAAACTGCAGGAACCTTGGGTGAGAGTGATCATGTCATATAGAATTCAACATAACACACAAACAAGCAACAGAACATAATGACACCAGAGTCTTGGATTTTAAAAGAGCTGATTTCAATAAACTCAGAGAGAACTTGGGAAAGATTCCATGGATGAAAATCCTAAAGGGGAAAACAACTCAAGAATCTTGGGAAACTCTAAAAAGTATGATCATAGAAGCCCAGACCAACACAATACCACTGAGAAAGAAAAACAAGAAATCCAAGAAGAAACCAGCATGGCTGCACAAAGATCTCTCTGGCAAATTGAAAGAAAAAAAGGACAAATACAAAAAATGGAAAGAAGGACACAAAACTAAGACAGAATATCAGCAGATAGCCAGAATCTGCAAAGACGAAGTCAGGATAATAAAGGCTCAGAATGAACAAAGACTTGCAACAAAAGTCAAAGATAATTTAAAAAGTTTCTTCCAACATATAAATAACAAGAAAAAAAATCAAGGAAACAGTCGGTCCACTAAACAGAGAGGATGGCAAGGAAGTAACAGGCAACAGAGAGAAAGCAAAACTGCTTAACTCATTCTTTGCATCCGTCTTCACGCAAAAATATAGCTCAACCCACCAAAAACATAACTAAAAGACAGACCAGAAATAAAAGTTAAAATAAGCAAAAAAAATAGTTAGAGAACACCTGTCTGATCTTGATGAAAACAAATCACCAGGGCCTGATGGATTACATCCCAGAGTTTTAAAGAAGCTGGCAGAGATCATCTCAGAACCACTGCACCACATTTCAAAAATCCTGGAGCACTGGGGAACTACCAGAGGACTGGAAAAGAGCTGATGTGGTTCCCATCTTCAAAAAAGAAAAAAAAACAGACCCAGAAAAAAAAAACTATAGACCAATCAGCCTAACATCAATACCCGGGAAGATACTGGAAAAGATAATAAAAAAACAGATCTGCCAACATCTAGAAACAAGTAAAGTAATAACTAGCAGTCAGCATAGGTTTGTTAAGAACAGATCATGCCAAACCAATCTTATTTCATTCTTCAGCACAGTGACTAAATTAGTAGACCAGCAAAATACTGTGGACATAATATATTTAGATTTCAGTAAGGCATTCGACAAAGTAGACCATAACCTACTTTTTAGTAAGCTAGAAAAAAGTGGAATACATAGCCCCACCACTAGATGGACTCGCAACTGGCTGGCAAACTGTACTCAACAAGTAGTCCTTAATGGGTCTAAGTCTACATGGAGGGAAGTAAGCAGTGGGGTGCCACAAGGTTCCATCTTAGGCCCAGTACTCTTCAATATTTTCATTAACGATTTAGATGAGGGAATAGAAGGGGAACTTACCAAATTTGCAGATGCTAGTAAGCTGGCAGGAATAGCTAACACCCAAGAAGATAGGCTCAAGATCCAGATGGATCTTGACAGACTAGAATACTGGGCTGTATCTAACAAAATGAAATTCAATGTAGAGAAAAGTAAAGTCCTACACTTAGGCAAGAAAAACCAAAAGTACACATATAGACTGGTTGAAACCAGGCTCAATAGCAGTAACTGTGAGAGGGATCTTAGAGTCTTAGTGGACAACCAGCTAAATATGAGCCAGCAGTGTGCAGAAGCAGCCAAAAAAGCTAATGCAATCCTAAATTGTATTAACAGAGGGATACAATCAAGATCAAGGGTACTAATACCACTCTATAAAGCCTTAGTAAGACCACACCTAGAGTACTGCATCCAGTTTTGTTCACCACATTATAAAAAGATGTTGAGACTCTAGAAAAGTACAGAGAAGAGCAACCAGGATGATTAGGGGACTGGAGGCTAAAACATACAATGAACGGTTGCAGGAACTGGGCTTGGCTAGTCTAGTAAAGAGAAGGACCAGGGAGACATGATAGCGGTCTTCCAATATTTGAGGGGCTGCCACAGGTAGGAAGGGGTCGAGCTATTTTCTAAAGCGCCTGTAGGCCAGACAAGGAATAATGGATGGAAACTGAACAAGGAGAGATTTAACCTGGAAATAAGGAGAAACTTTCTGACAGTGAGAACAATCAACCAATGGAACAGCTTGCCCTCCGAAGTTGTGGGAGTGCCATCACTTGAGACTTTCAAGAAGAGATTTGACTGCCATTTGTCAGAAGTGGTGTAGGGTCTCCCGCTTGGGGGGGCGGTTGGATTAGATGACCTACAAGGTCCCTTCCAACTCTGATTATCTGGAAGATTGCTCAAAACGGGTAGTCGTGACTCATTCCCAACTGATACGGAACTGATAAAAACAAGAATGGGCTGAATGTCCATTTCTGTAAGCATTACTCCCACGTTTCTAACTCCTTTTACAAAAGAAATCATTGAGAAATCCTTTTAGGATGGTTACCCAATCTAACATTGCTCATCGTGCTCTCTCTAGCAAAAGTGAAAAATAGTCTTGCAGAGCCTTAACGACGAACCCGTTCATCTGATCAAATCGGAATCTCAGGCTTTCGGGGGACGAAGTGGGGCTGTGCTCTGGGAAAGCTGCAGCGCCGACCCCGATTATCCTTGCTCTTCTCATCCTAATAGGATGAACAGATGGTTTGCGCGGGATCGGCCGCGGCATTAAAAGCTGGCAGAACCAGTCCAGCACACCTAGCAGCACACCTAGTGAACTCCTCCTGCTGCTCCAGCTCACCGCCCGCTTCTTTGATCCTTTCCCACACAGCTATTGGCCCGAAGTCTCCAGCTCCGCCTCCTTTTCTTCTGATGCCGCCCCCCCCCCCTTCCTCTTTCCAGAGCCACGGAGAGTTGGAACTACCTTACATTGTTGGCATATGCGTTGGGATCTCCGGTGTCCGCGGAGCACATAGTAAGCGGTTTTGATGCTAAGGCCGGTGGGGAGCGCTGGGGCAACAGCAGGAGTTGGTGGAGCTGGGAAGGCGAGAGAATTTCTTGGGTTTAGCAACGTTTCATGTTTGCACTAAGGCGGAGATGAGTGGGTGGTCCTCGCCCATAGCTTTGGCTGGCTGTGGGTGAGACTTTTCATAAGCAGTCAAGTCTCCGTTTTCAAGCTAAATTCTTCCGTGCTTTAAGTCTCTGGTTCTTAGCTTTGTGATTAATTGCAATTCGTTATACGTTATTAGCGTTCCCCACGTTGCATAGTGCATAGTGTGGGTTTTTTACCAGAACTAGGAATAGGACTAAGAAAGTGGGGAAGAAGGAGAAAGCTCCTCCTATGTACAGTCCGGACTAGATCTTCAAACCAAATGCTGCCAATATGGAGAGTCAGTTAGTGCTGCCTTGAAACCTCGAGACTGAGTTCCAGTCCCGACTTTGAGCCAGTCACTTTCACCCCGACCCACTCACCTCATAGGGTTATTGCGGAGAAAATAAGAGGAGGGATTTATTATCGGGAAAATAGGAGGAGGGATTATTATGAATGACCCCTTACTTGTAAAGCAATAAAAATTTAAGAAAATATCTGTTTTAAATGAAGATTCTGCTGTTAACAGAAATATCAACTGATGCAGGCAGCATGCCTTTGCTTTTTCCAGAAGCTAGTAGGGTTCTCAGAAAAAGGGGAGAACAGCTCATTTTTAAATTTGACATCTATATTGTCCAAAGCAACCTGTTAAATGCAGAGCTTCCTTGGTCTGGTGATTTTCAGCCTCAGGAAGCTGCAAATACCACAATCAATGAGAAAGGCAGCTATTGATTGAAATTGTAGTTCCTCATAATTGGAGGGACACCTGATTGTAGAAATCTAAACTGGCTTTTATCATTGTTGAGATGTATTCCTGTGCATCATGGTAGTCAACAGTTCAAATGCTGAACTGTAGTTTTTAACTCCATTTAAAAAAAATTCCTTTAAAGAGATCAATAGGATCTAATTCTAAGCAGTATAACTGAATAGGATTGTGGACCAGGCATTTAACTGTTAGTTACCAGTTTGTTTGTTTGTTTACTTACTTACTTTATTTATTTATTTATTTATTTTTGGGATTTTTATGCCGCCCTATCTACCGAAGGACTCAGGGCAGCTCACAACAATAAAAAACATACAATATAAAATTTTAAAAAGCTATTAAATAGACATCCCAATTACATAAATAAAACCAACAAACCAATTAATTAAAAAAACCCATCAGTCCAGGTCAACCTGTTGAAAAAGCCATGTTTTCAGGTCGCGATGGAAGGATCGAAGGTCAGGAGCCATCCGAAGCTCCAAGGGCAGCTGATTCCAAAGGGCGGGCGCACCCACAGAGAAGGTGCTCCCCCTGGGGGTCGCCAGTCGACACTGTCTGGCCGACGGCACCCTGAGGAGGCCCTGTCTGTGGAAGCGCACGGGGCGATGGGAAGTTTTTGCTGGCAGCAGGTGCTCCCGCAAATACTCCAGCCCTAAACCATGTAAGGCTTTATAGGTAATTACCAGCACCTTGAATCTCACCCGGAGGGCAACCGGTAACCAATGCAGCTCACGCAGGAGGGGTGTAATATGGGAGTATCCAGATCCAGTATCCACATCACAACCCGCGCTGCTGCATTCTGTACCAGTTGAAGCCTCCGAGTGGTCCTCAAGGGCAGCCCCATGTAGAGAGCTGCATTG
Source organism: Naja naja (assembly GCA_009733165.1). NCBI lineage: Eukaryota > Metazoa > Chordata > Lepidosauria > Squamata > Elapidae > Naja > Naja naja. The sequence goes on along the minus strand of CM019149.1, from coordinate 252,148,920 downwards.
TGTTGTAAATGTGTTGTGATTAAAACTTTTATTTATTTGCCTTTAGTGGCCCATCTTATATGGCAAGTAACTTGGTGGCATACAAAACTAAAACATCAAAAATCATTACCTTTATTTAAAAACTATAAGAACAGATTAAAAATAATAGATGAAGGGAAGTTAACAGTGATGAGGCCACCTCATTAGATCACCTGTACCCTTAGTTCCCAAGCTTGCTGACATAATCCAGTCTTGAGTGATCTTTGGAAGCTCACTATCTCCCTCACTTCAGGGGGAATAAAACAAGTGATGACGCCAATCTCACCTTGATGAGGTGATTCCACAGTGCTGTGCCATTGCAGAAATTGCTCACTGCCTAGGACTTGCCAGATGTAGTTCCCTAGACAGAACCCATAACATACTTGCTGTTTGGATCTGGTTCTGATTTAAAACATCAGACGGGTTACTTCTGGCCATATCTGTGTTTTTACAGGTAGTTGTAAAAGCACTAAAGTTCCAGTAAGGTACAATACAATAAGTTATATTCTACCCTATATTTGAAATACTGTAGTTTCTTGTTTTCTTTTTTTGAGATCTCTAACAGATTTGCAACTTTGTATATAAAAAGTTGTTAGAACTTTTTAATTTAAAACCAATTAAAGTGTGGGAAAAGTATCCTTTTAATTTTGGAAAGAAAAAAATGCTAAGTTTATTAATGAATCTCCTCAGAGTTGCAATTATTCAAACTAAAGCATTATTAAATAGTGAATGAATCATGTTTTTAGTGCTTGATGTACCTAATGATACCTTAAAGACCCAAGTATGTCATTTGACAGACTTTGGAGGTAGGAATATGTCTATAATCTGTGGTTTAATGGTGTTCTGCTGCAATAGAATCAGGAAGTCTCAGAAAAGATACAAGTGCACTGGATTTTCCCTTTTTTCTAAAGTTTTGATGGGTTTGTGTAGGGATTATGTTTTGCTCTGGAGGCTATGATTAGTGTAATCCTTAAAGGAAGGATTTTTCAGTATTCTTCCTCTCATAATAGTAGGATAAGAAAGGATTCTAATACTACAGAAGCCTGATGAGTTTCTGAGCTATTGCTGGGGTGCGGTGGGGGTAGAGGGACAAATGCTTGCAAAGCTATTGGGTGGCGTAAACAATCCCTAAAATCCTAACTCAAAATAGATAAAATGAATTGCTACGCTAGATAGAAAGTTAAACAACTTTGTCTCAGTTATGAGATCAGCATCCACTTAGATTGCTGATTGGAGATTTCCTTTCCTTTGAAGATCTGCTTCTATTATTTTGTGTCCTCAAGTCCTCAAACTATTCAAGTCTGTTTCTTTTTCTATTTTACCAGGAATCTTTTAGAAATCTGGCTTATAAATTGTTGATGAAAACAAGTATCATATATGTCCACATCAGGGCATAGTTGGGGAGACTCATTGCCATTGCTTGAATAGAAATTAATTGGGCAACTTTTGCCTTCTCTGTAATGCCAAATGTGTATTTATTTACCATAGAGCTTTGTTCCTGTTATGTAACCATAACACCTAATGCCATGTGAAAGTACAACTTTTTATATTCATTTGTAAAATAGTTAAGTACATGAATATGAGATTTTGGATATCTGTTCTCAATAAATGAAGTGAAAAGTTTCATAAGTGTACTTTTTATTGTGATGGCAAATTACATATTTAAGATGAGAGTAGAGAACAAAAATAGAGAATGTAACCGCAAGTTACATTAGGGAAGCTGGAACAATTGATTCTTTAAACAATTGATTCCATTTTTTAAAAACTCCATTACTATTCAAAGTAGCATTGTTGTACTTTGGAGATTAATAGTTTTGCTGCAGCAAAATTTTGTACTTCTACGATAAATTGATATGTAACATATCAATTCAGAAGTAGCCGTCTTCAGATATTACCTTGAAACTGGGTAGAGAATGAATCACATGAAATTCTACTCTTCTTGACTTTGATTTATTCAGTTGGGAGATAAAATAAACACAAACACATGTAGTTTATGAAAAGCTGCTCTAGGCAGTTGCCATCTTTCCTGCTCATTTTTATGGCTACATAAAAATAGGCTACAAAAGAGCATTTTGTTATATTGAGATGATTAGAAAACTTGGTAATATATTGTTAATGTTACCAATAAGCATCTTGCCTTAATTATTTTTTCCCTAGCATGCATAGTTGTTTTGGTAATTGGCTGAACGCTTCAGTGTATGTTATGAGGGGTAATTTGAAATATATATATTTTTTATTTACTGTCAATTTAAACTAGGTAGCTGCTTTGAGATTCAGTCAAAGATATTGCTTTGAATATTTTCAATTATTTAAAGGGGGTAGCACACTATTATTTCCAGTGGCCAGTCCTAAAGTTTAGGGTTTTTTACAAGTTTGTTTTGTGGATTTAAAAAAAAATCCAACTAATTCTCTGCAATATTATCAAAAGTTTACATTTTTCTAGCTGCTGCCCAAGTGGTGAAGTGATGGATACTTTGCATTAGAATGGACAGGTTTCATGTGATATGTTTAGTTTTCATAAAGAGCTTGAAGAATGATGCATCCCAAAGGCATCTATTTCTCTGACACAAATGAAAAGGAAGATCTTAGGTAAGCAAGTTCATTAGCTGAGCCAGTTGGAGAAAGCATATTTTAAAAGCTAAATATGAAACTGGGTATAACAAAAAATATTTTTTTTCATATAATTCACTTGAATCATTAAATCATGTGTGAATGGGATTAACTAATAATCATCCCTAATATCAGAGGTAGTATTTTTATTTATTTATTTATGATGGGATTTATATGCCGCCCTATCTCCCAAAGGACTCAGGGTGGCTCACAACTGTAAGAAGACATAGAATACAAAAATTAAAATTATTAAAAAATATTAAATAAAATCCCAACAATAATTTAAAAACCCACAACAAGCAATAAAACCAGTAAACGCCAATAAACCCCCTCCCCCTCAGTCCAGGTCGGCCTGCTGGAAGAGCCATGTCTTCAGGTCATGATGGAAGGATCGAAGGTCAGGGGCCATCCACAGCTCCAAAGGCAGCTGGTTCCACAGGGTGGGCGCTCCCACAGAGAAGGCTCTCCTCCTGGGGGCTGCCAGCCAACACTGTCTGGCCGATGGCACCCTAAGGAGGCCCTGTCTGTGGGAGCGCACTGGGCTCTGGGAAATCGCTGCCGGCAGTAGAGGGTCCCGCAAATACCCCGCCCCTAAGCCATGTAGAGCTTTATAGGCAATTACCAGCACCTTGAATCTCACTCGGACGGCAACTGGTAACCAATGCAGCTCACGCAGGAGGGGTGTAATATTGTAATATGTATTGGGATACTCCCTTCACAACCCGCGCGGCCGTATTCTGCACCAGCTGAAGCCTCTGAGTGGTCCTCAAGGGCAGCCCCATGTAGAGAGCATTGCAGTAGTGGACACACAGGAGATAACCAGTGCATGAGTAACTGTACGTAAGGCATCTCGGTCCAGATAGGGGCGCAGCTGGTGCAGCAGGCGAACCTGAGCAAATGCCCCCCTGGCCACGGCTCCCACCTGCTCCTCTAAGCTGAGCTGTGCATCCAGGAGGACACCCAAGCTGTGCACCCACTCTGTGGCAGATAACACCTCTCCCCCCACAACCAAAGGTGGAACATCCTGGACAATTCGAGATGCCGGTACGTACAGCCACTCAGTCTTGGCCGGGTTGAGTCAAAGCCTGTTCGTCCCCATCCAGACCTGTACCGCTTCCAGGCATCGGGACATCACATCGAGGGCATCACTGGGTTAGTCTGGGTGGAGATAAAAAGCTGGGTATCATCAGCATACTGATGATACCTCACCCCAAAACCACGGATGATCTCACTCAGCGGTTTCATATAGAAGTTGAATAAAAGGGGAGAGAGCACCGGCCCCTGGGGCACCCCACAAGAGATGGGCCTCGGAGTTGACCTCTGTCCCCCTGCCAACACCGACTGCGAGCAACCCGAGAGGTAGGAGGAGAACCACCGTAGAACAGTGCCTCCCACTCCCAACCCCCCGAGGCGTCACAGTAAGATACCATGGTGAATGGTATCAAAAGCCGCTGAGAGGTCTAAAAGGACCAGGATCGAGGAATAACCATTATCCCGAGCCCGCCAGAGATCATCCACCAGCGCGACCAATGCCGTCTCCGTGCTGTACCTGGGCCTGAAACCCAATTGATACGGATCCAGATAATCAGTTTCTTCCAGGAACACCGGGAGCTGTCAGGCCACCACACTCTCAACAACCTTCACACAAAGCAAAGGTTGGAGATAGGATGGAAGTTGTTCATAACAGCTGGGTCCAAGCCAGGCTTCCTGAGGAGGGGCCTCACCACCGTCTCCTTCAAGGCAGGGGGGAAAGATCCCTCACTCAAGGAAGCGTTAATCAAAGCTTGGAGCCAGCCTCATGTAACGTCCTGGGCAGCATAAACCAGCCAGGAGGGACACGGGTCCAATATACACATGGCGGCACTCAGTCTCCCCATGATCCTGTCCACTTCCTCCGGAGTCACAGGATCGAACTCTTCCCAGATGGTATCCACAAGACCCATCCCGTCCCCCCCATCGGACTCTACCCAGTCAGAGTCCAGGCCGGCCCAAATCTGAGCGATGATGGCTAAACTTCTCAGCCCGTCCCCGCAAAGGGTCCTCCCTCGTCCCCTGATTAAAGAGGGAGCGGGTGACCCTAAACAGGGCGGTCGGGTGATTATCTGCGGATGCAATGAGAGCGGAGAAGTAGACATGCTTCACCGCTTCCATTGCTGCAAGATAAGACCTTCAGCAGATAAGACATATTCAGCAGATTCTGATCAGTTCTGGAGAACCGGTAATGGAAATTTTGAGTAGTTTGGAGAACCGGTAAATAGCACCTCTGACTGGCCTGCCCCCATCTATTCTCTGCCTCCCAAGTCTCAGCTGATTGGCTGGATCTTTTATTGCCCTGCTCAGGAGAACGGAGCTGGAAAGCAGGTTAGTGGGATGGGCAGGGAATGGGATTTTGTAGTAACCTTCCCGCAGGAGTGGGGAGGAAATGGAGATTTTGCAGTATCCTTCTCCTGCCACACACACCAGGCCACGTCACACTCACCAAGCCACACACACAGAACTGGTAGTACAAAAATTTGAATCCCACCACTGCCTAATATGCTTCTATTCTGGTGTATTGAATTTGAGTGCTTATAAATGCCAACCAGCAGAGGAAATACTGACTTGTCTGTATGAGGAAAAGAGTCCTATACTTCTTATATATAAAATTGCCTACAAAACTATTAAACAGAGAGCTACATAATGATAAACTAAGGGCCGCTTTAACCCCAGTGTTGCATCCTGGCGTAAAAGATTCTAGTCCCTTTATTTGTATTGAGAAGAAACTACCCTGCTGAATGAAATTTACTCGCACTACAATTTACAACACAACAAGCAGAAGATGTGTGATGTTCTCTTTTGCAGAACAATTGTCCTGCTGAGATTAGCTCTTAGTGTGAGTCTCTGGGTTATGAAACATTTATAGACTTGCTTTGGCATTTCCTCTTTTTTAATGGTGTCAGCATTAATAATGATTACTGTACAGTAGGATTTTAATTAAAATGCAAAGTAATATAAATCTGAAAAGAAAAATTATCCCAACAGGGGGAAAATGCTTTTCTAGGATTTGTGTATGTAGTCCTCACTTACTCTGCTGCTTTATTTCTTGTCTGTCCACTGTAAATAGAAATTTATTTACTTAGCTCCTACGTTGAATTCGTATAGCAGGTTTTGCAACTAGTTTCCTGATGATTGTGCAAGTAGACTAAATAATTCAATTAGTATGTCATAAAAATCATCAGTGCACCATTTTTATTCTAAGTGTGGAAGAAAAATCACAAATAAATGTCATGTGATAAATGAAAAAATAACTGATGGGGTGGTGACTCCTTTGAGAATGAGGAATGGTATTGCTAAGGTTGACTTTCCCACAAACAGCCACAGTTTTCAACTTTTGAAATTGGTCAGAAACAATTTAAATGTTTTTTTAATTAAGAAGAGCTCATATTACAACATAAATCAACTCATTAGAAAAATAAAGGTGAATTAAACAAAACAATATGGTTTAAACCTTTTAAGGTAGCTTGACCAAATTATTTTAAATCAATATTTGTTTACTTGATTTAAAAGGCTAGAGGACAATATTCAAACATGTTTTGTGCCAAAGGACTCATTAGAATTCCAATTCAGTTATGAGCCAAATTAAACTTTTGAATTTTTAGTCTCCACTTATAGACCTTTTGAGCGTCAACTGAAAACTAGTTTACAAAAGCGAAGGGCCACTATTGAGAAGGTCTTCTTCCTAATACAAACTACTTTTGAAGCTTTCAAATATATGCATCCAAATACACTTCCAACTTTAAATATGGCCTGGAAACAAAGGATTAAGTAGTGTGGCTGGCACTATTTTAAGTACCTCTTGATTCAGCTTAAGTATGTGCATTGCAGTATGGAGGTTTCCAAATAATCATTAAGGATAATCACTAAGAAACTTTTTCTCCTCCATATTATCTTACATTCAGTTGAAAAACTTCTCCCCCCTCAATGGCTTAAAAATTATCCCATTTCTCAATCAACCAGTGGAAAGGAGGAAAAAAAGATGGAATATCAAGCATAGCAACCTACAGGTAGGGACTGATGTGGAAGAGACCAAAGAGAAGCATTCTGAGACATGCTTACTTTTTTAGCAGTCCATCTGGCCATGTTCCAAGATTCAGTTAGTGTCAGTGAGGCACAGTGTAGGTTTAGGGAACCATTCATCACAACTTCTTCAAATGTCTGTGTTTGAATGACACACTAACATATGATTTATTCAAGCCAGGGTTTTTTCCCCCTGATTTGCAAGACATACAGTATTGAAACTTAAATTATCCAGGAACGTATGAAGATTTCACTCAATTGTAAAGACAGAGTTTACATAATATGTAAAAAATATATATCTACAAATTTATACTATGATCAAGCATAGTAACTGCCAGAATCCTGACAATATAACCAAAAATTTTAAGCCATTTAGCCATACAAGAACAAATGACATTTTAAAAAAGCTGCTAATTTACAGTGAGTTAGAAACAAAAAAGCTGGCAGCAAGACCTTCTAAAAAGTTACAAATATTAAACAATTAAAACAAGTTAGTAGTGCACATTTATAATATGATATAGAATAGAAAACATCAAAGCGCATATTTAACTCAGTGAAAAGATGACCAGATATTGAACTTTTGCAAGGCAGTAACTGCATGAAATGTGAATTCTACAACTCAGGAACTGTATCAAGAATAAACTTTCTAAGGTTGGAGGTAAAAAGTCACTGGCCAATGTAATGTCCTGAAAAACAAATTTTAGTTTATTGGCTGATAGGCAAAGAAGCAAATATATCTTCAGTTATCCATCTAAATATGGCATTATACGTTCCTTGAACGTAGCTCAATTGTAAACTGCTAGCAGCTTACACATTGACTTTGGAACAGATGCAGAACCTTTGTAATGGTAGTTGCCTTATCCTAGTGAAAATCAAAAGGAACAGTATAATTCTTGTTTCAAATATGAACAAATGAGTGTCTGGTGTTATGCTGCTAATCAGGGCTTGGCAACTCATGAGCTTATAATGCTGATTTTTTAAAAGCCCTGTTTCTCCAAGATCCAGTAACTATGGAAACTTCTAAATACAGAGAGTAGAACATCTGATACTTTCGTTTCTGATTTAGGTGGTTTTATAGATCACAGGGCTTTGCAGAAACAATATTTACTAAAAGAAAACTCCTCCTCCACCCATTGCATTAGTTCCTTCTTTATTTAAATATTAACATTAAAATTAGCAAATATTATCTTTTTATTGTTTAATGTGCTATATTGTCATTTTCACCTTGTAAATATACTCAGAGTCACTTAATAGCAAAATAGGCGGCATATAAACTAAACAAACAAACAAAATCAGCAGCAGCTATGATAGTAGGAAGTCAGGATAGCCTGGAGAACTCTGACCTTTCCCACAGCAACCTTGGCTATATTGAAGAAGTTCTGTGAAAGAGTAGGTGTTGATATCTACGTGTACATGTACGTGTATGTGTACAGGTGGCAGTGATCATAAAGACAGTGATGTGGTCATCAAGCAAACCCCTTAGTTGTTAAGTGAATTCATTGTTTGCTATGGGTCACTTTGTATGAGAAACCAGAAGTAAATGCTGGTTTCTGTCAAAAACCTCAAAAGTCATGATCACATGACTGCAGGATTTTGCAAACACCTATAAATGTGAGACAGTTTCCAAGTGCTCAAAATATGGTCACATGAGTGTGGGAGAGTAGCCATTGGAACTTGAAACCAGATTGTTAATAGCTTTGGGGTGGGGGGTCTGTTATAACTTCAAACAGTTCCTGAGTAAGCAGTCATAAGTCCAGACTCTTTGCATAAAACTCTTAGATTAGAAATTCTCCAATTCCAATTTCAGTAATAAATGTGATTACCTGTTTTTCTTTCTGCTGCTGCATAATATTCTTTTTGGTACAGTATTGGTACAGAAGATATATAGAAGATTTATGTGGAGAGAATATGATGCTCCTTTTTGTTGTCCATTCTAATAATATTTTATTACATCAACCATACATGGGGTTGCTGATTTATTAGCCCTTGAGTTCATCGTGATAAGATCAGGATATAAGACCAGCTCAGACCCTGTGCTCAGTTGGGTAAGCTGCTAGAAGAGAGTGGGATTTGCTCTCTGTGGCTTGTTCTGTCAGGCTTGCCCTGTCAGTGTCAACATTCTTTCCATGACTGACAGGGCAGCCCACCATAAACAGAGAACAAACTCCCACTTTCTAGCACTGAAAATGGTAATGAAACATTTGCAAGAAAACGACCAAGTTCAGAGTGTTATGTATGCAGAGTTTGAATTGACTGGTTGTTCTTGTAAAGTGTTTGAAATCATTGGTTTAAAAGTGCAGGAAAACCCTGCACTCTGATTGGCTGTCAGCCGAGGCAGCCGGCTATATATAGCTGCCTCGGCTAAGCCAAATTGGGTCTGTTCTGAGCTGAAGTCACAATAAACTTTGAGTTGAAGCACTCCGCGTCCTGCCTCTCTATGCGAACTTAACACTGGCGACGAGGGTGGGATTTCCCTGAAGAGAAGGCAACGCGGAACAGAGAAGAGCGAGATGGCTGCGCTGAACACCCCCCAGCCTCATTTGACCCGAAGAATGAAGACTGGGAGTCGTATGCAGATCGGTTTCAGATGTTTTTGGAAGGAAGCGATCTGGCCGCCATTTCTGAGCAGCAGAAGAGGGCGGTTTTTCTCACGTATTGCGGTCTGGCAGTTTTCAAGATGGCGAAGGCATTAGCGGGCGCAGCAGACGTGAAGGTAATGGCATGGCCTGATCTAGAGAGGCTTTTAAGGGCACACTATGCACCCCAAGTATCGTGCCTCATTAAGAGACACGAGTTTTATCGCCGCGATCAGGGGGAAGACGAAAGCATAAATGACTTCGTGGCAAGTTTAAGAGACATTTGGGGTGCGTGCAAATTCAGCAGCTTAGAGGAGGCCATGCGCAATCGTTTTGTTTTGGGCCTTAAAGACAAGGTTCTGCAGAGCAAATTACTGATGAAACCCAAGATCACGCTGAAAGAAGCCATAGAGGAAGCATCTTCAGCAGAAGCCACCAAATCCTCAGCAGCAGCCATGAGAAAGATGAACAAGACTATGGGCCATTCAGATGGGGAAAAGACCACTACAACTCATTTTGATGAACTTGAATCTGAGTCAGAATACAGTGGAGAAGAAGAAGAAATCAACAGACTCAGAATGGAGCGGAAAAGAAATGACCTGAGAAGGAAGAGGCGTGATTTCCACTGCATAGGTTGTGGGGAAACCACCCCCACTGAATGCAAGTTCCTGGACACCATTTGCCTCCGATGTGAAAAAAGAGGGCACCTTGCAAGAGTCTGCAAATCATCCAGAACTCCACCAAACAGAAGAAAGTTTGCTACAAACAACAAAGACAGAGAAGTCAAGCCAAACAACACCAGTGAGAAAATGGGGCGCAACACAGAAGCAAATGGAAAGAATGAAACTCATCAAACAGTAACTATTGGTCATTCTTCCTCTTTAAATAACAGGAAAGTGCATGTCAAGGTATTCATTGAAGGAAGGCCTTACCAAATGGAAGTCGACTCAGGTTCATACTTATCCATGGTGTCATGGGACACTATTAAGAGACTGATACCAGACATTCAGAAGACTCACTTCCAGAAGCAGGCATTAACTCTTAAAGACTACCAAGGGAACAAGATTCCAGTAGTTGGAACAAGAGAATTCAATGTGAAGTTCAAAGGTCACATCAAACGCCTACCCCTGACCATCGTGGATAAAGATCTCCCAAGTTTGCTGGGGCTAGAATGGTTCAACCCGCTGGGCATCGAAAGTGACTGTCATCAATCACGTAAGCAACACTGAGTGGGAAGAGTCTTTGAAGTCTGAGTTTCCAGAGGTCTTCAGCGACGGATTAGGCAAGTACTTGGGGACCCCTATCACATTTAACCTAGATCCCAAGGTACAACCAATCAGATTAAAACCCAGAAGGGTACCCTTTGCATTGAAGGAAAAAATTGATGAACAATTAGATAAACTTATAGCCCAAGGGGTGCTGGAGCCCACAGACCACTCCAGGTGGGAAACACCCATAGTCACGCCAGTCAGGGCTGACGGTTCCATGAGAATCTGCGGGGATTACAAGGGGACATTGAACCATGCGCTACAGCAGAGCGCATATCCCGTTCCAGTAGTTCATCATTTATTACATTCTCTGGGCAGGGGCACAGTCTTCGCCAAATTGGACCTGGCCCAAGCATACCAGCAGTTAACAGTAGATGATTTAACTGCAGAAGCCCAAACCATTGTAACCCATGGGGTGCATTCAAATGCAAGAGGTTACAATTCGGAGTAAGTGTGGCGCCAGGCATCTTTCAAAGTCTCATGGAAAGGATGCTACAAGGGTTGCCTGGAGTGGTGCCTTATTTTGATGACGTTTTAATCTCTGCTGAAAATGACACTCAGTTACACGAGAAACTCAGAGAAGTACTAACCAGGTTCAAAGAAGCGAGGTTAAAAGTCAAAAAAGAGAAATGCACACTAAGAACTGACAAAGTAGAATTCTTGGGTTATATGATTGATAAACATAGCATCCACCCCACAGAAGCCAAAGTTCAGGCAATCAAAGAAGCCCCCAGACCAAAATGCAAAACTGACTTGCAAGCATTCCTGGGACTTATTAATTTCTATCATATGTTTCTACCTCAGAAAGCAACCACTGCAGAACCTTTACATAGATTACTGGATAAGAAATCTGCATGGGTCTGGAGCAAAAAAGAAGAAGCTGCTTTTAACAATATCAAAAGACAAATCACTTCTGATTGTGTGCTGATACAGTTTTCTGAGAATTTACCTGTTGTACTAACTTGTGATGCATCCCTTTTGGAGTGTGGGGTGTTGAGCCACATGCTTCCCAGTGGAAGGGAAGCCCCTTGCATTTTACTCTCGCACTTTGACTAAAGCAGAGAGAAATTACAGCCAACTGGACAAGGAAGCTTTGGCAGTTGTGGCAGCTGTCAAGAAGTTCCATGAGTACGTTTATGGGAGAAGTTTCACCATTGTGACAGATCACAAACCTCTCTTAGGCTTTGTGGCAGGAGACAGACCAACACCCACAATCCTGTCACCAAGAATGCTGAGATGGACTGAATTTCTTGCTGCTTATTCATACAAACTCATCCACAGACCTGGAAAAGACATTGGGCACGCTGATGCTTTGAGTCGCTGCCCACTCCCTTTGCACACTGAGGAGCCTGCTCCTGAATCTTACACCTTTTTTCTGGAAACTGTTGCCAAACTTCCAGTTCATGCTGCTGAAATTGCCAGAGAGACTGCCGAAGACACTTTATTAGCTCCTATTATAGGCTGGATTAAGAGCACTCCGCGTCCTGCCTCTCTATGCGAACTTAACACAGAGAGCACTAACCTTACATGTGAAGGGCTTGTCAAACCTCTACAAATATTATAGAATTAAAAGTTGTGTGTGTATCAGGAAGTTTGGAGACAATTCCCAGGTAGAATTTTTTTCCCCATTGCATCCCAAGTCTGCTAAGTAAGAGGGAGAGGGATGTCTGTTAAATCAAGGTTTTATTGTACTTGTATGCTTATTCTAAAAATCAAGTGTTTTAATAAACCTTCACAAAATATTAACTGGAATAAATTGTTATAGTGATATACAATTGCAATGAGGTTACTAAGAAATGACCTAATTTTGTACCAAGTATCTTTTTGCTTCCACAAAATGATTACTTATCAAATGGGGGGGGGATTCAATTTAAAGCTAGATAGTTTATGTGGCAGATAACATTGCCTTGCAGCACACAGTGAAAGAAATTGATTATATGTCATCAGTTTGTTGTTGTCTCTTAGCGACCACATAGATAGATTTTCTCTATGGCAAACCATCGCTTAATTGGTCCTTCAGGTCTTCCAACAGTACAGTCATCACCATCATAACTAAGTCCATCTGACGGATTGCTAATGGTCTTCCTTTTCGTCTCTGTCCCAGAATGTAGTCTCTTCTAGAGAACTAGGTCTTAGCATAATATGTCTAAAGGAGGATAATTTGAGATTGATCATTTGTGCCTTGAGAAAACTCTGATTTGATTTGTTCAAATGATCCATTTGTATTTTCTTGGCTTTCCATACTATTCTCAGAAATCTTTTTTAAGTTAGAAAGCATCAATACTTTCTATCCTACTTTCTTTGAAGTCCAGCTCTTGCTTCCACAGAGTATCAGAGGGAATACTGTTGATCGCACTGTTCTGATCTTTGTAGGTGTATGGGTTAAAGCAATATAAATTACAACTAGTCTACAAAAAAAGATGTTCAGAATATCCAAGGAAGACACCCTAGTGCTTTTCAAATATTTGAATGTTTAATCACAGATTGTATGACAAAGGATGTGGTGAGTAAGAGTTGAAAACTTTTGGAGGACAACAGATTGCCTGCTGGCACACCGTGATATTCTACTACCCTTACTTTCAAATTAAGTTAGTCATATATGAAAATGCATACTGAAAAGGAAACTAATGATTTATTTTTTCTTCGCATTTCGGTATACTTGAGTATAGAATTTGTGTAGTTCTTATTAGAGCAAGAGCTAATTGTTAATACATAGATTCAACTAAGTAAGTATGGCACAATATTACTCTATCAATTTATCATTTTTGAAGGCTCAGTAATGAAATTCTTTGTTCCCCCTGCCATCAAGTTGAATGTATTATACTGTTCATGGCCATGCTCATCCAAAGATGGTAATGCAGCAGTTTCAGTGAACTTTTAATATGCCAGAGCCTTACTTTAATGAATAACTTTTAAAGCTGGATCCTCTGAATTACTGGCTGAACTTAGAATCTGTTATTTCTGCATGCTCCCTATTTTAGCTATATATTGAATGATACCGATTTATCTACAAGTAGATGTAAAAAGATGAAGACTCAAAGTGAGCTCAATTCCTGATAATTGCCATGGCATCTTCCCAGCAGCATGAGAGAAATTGTTTGCTGCTAGATTATTCCTGGGCATTTTTTACTTCTGAATCTTGCTATTATCCTGGGATTTGCTGATGACTGAATAAAGTACCTCCCAGATTCAATTCCTGCTAAGCTTTTTATATCAGCCACTTATAAAGATAGCCAGATTCAAACAACAATGCTGCAATTAGAATCACTTAACCAGGATCCATTCATAGTTTGATGCTGCTTTACAGAAAATAGAAATCTTTCAATGCTAAAAGGTAATTTTCAGGAAAAAAGCTAAAACCAGTAGTTTGTGTGTGTGTGTTTCTGCCTCTGAGTCAGGTTTTTTTTTTTACTTCTGGTGACTGCCTGGATTAGTTCCTGCAGTTTTCTTGCCAAGGTTTTTCAGTAGTGGTTTGCCAATGTCTGTTTCCTAGGGGCTGAGAGAGAGACACTGGCTCAAGGAAATTCAGCTGGCTTTGTGATTATGGTGTGATTAGAACTCACAATCTCCCAGTTTCTAGCCTGTTGGCTTAACTTGCTCTCTTTTGTGTCTGTGGCTATATGCTTTTAATATCCAAGTGAATGCAGGCTTTTAAATAGCCAAAATTAGTTGCCTGCCTTCATTGTTTAATTACCAGTTAAGTAAGCTGACTTATTTGCTGATATCACAGACACAGTTTATTTCTCTGTCTTAGGAAGATGAGAACCAGTTAAGTTTATTTTAATGTAGTAAATTCTGGAAGACAAGTTATAAGATGGGAACATACATATTACTAAAACTCTCATGTCTGTAATCTTTAGTTGCATGAATTTGGAAGGTATAGGCCAGGGGTGTCTAACTTGCATCATCAGGTGGCATCACATGACATATTGGGAATTTGCTCCCCTTTGCTAAACCAGGTGTGAGTATGGCCAGCGCATGATGCATCCAGCCCATGGGCTGTGACTTGGACAGCCCTGGTATAGGCAATGATTTTGAATCAAGATAACTCAAATAGACTAACTTACAGAATCCATGACTCCTATGGGAATGAAATTTGGGAAAGGTGTGGCCAATTTAGTGCTACTGCACTGTTGCTATTTTAGCACTGCTTCTGGGCTGTCAAGATCAACCACAGCCATATGAACCTCATTTCCAGTATTTCCTGATAGCTTGCCAGAAATCAATTGGAAAGCCAGCAGAAATCGTAAAGTTGTTAGTGATTGCAGGGAGAAAGTCAGTGGAGAAGCCAGCAGGCAAGATTGCAAGTTCCTCAGGAAAGTCTATTCCACCTGCACAGTCTCCCTCAGTCTCACAGTGCTTACACTGCATTGGTCTTACACACACACACTTATTCCCATCCCCATCCAACAGCAGCTACTTACCTGCCTGTTGGCTTTGGACTTGCAGTGTCCCCAGGGAAGCTGCAGGAATTCTAAATTTTTCTGGGTTTCTCAACACAACACCACTTTCAAAACAAGACCTCAAAAGAGAAAGAACAAGGCAAACCAATTAACGAGTTTTTCAGGATTAGGAAGTCAATGTCCCTTAGTAGGAAAAAGGCTGATTCTTCAGTAAGTATGAATAGCTTGACATCAAACTAACTAAATCTCTGATAATTACACAGAATTCAACCATGGCATGTTGCTTAAAGTGTACTGATGAGTACTCATGCCAGGCTTCAGTTTCATGAACAATAGTAACACAACTTTTCTTACAGCATCTTTCCACTAATTGAAGTAAAAGAACAGATGTTAAAGCAGATGCCAAAGTTTCAAGTATACCGTATCAGCATTGCCATCTATTGGTGGCTTATAATATTGGAGACGTTATTTCCCATTCAGTCCTCATATGACTCTCTTGAGTTTCTCATCCAACCATGAGAAGTTGGAGTTACAGTTGGGTCTATGATTGTCCATCTCTTGCATTTCAGAAGTGCAAGTTGAAAAAAAAACAGGTTTGTAAAGCAAAAATGGTCCTAGGCAAAATTTAATAAAATAAAATAAAATAATTCTGTAAATTTATTTATTCACATTTCCGAACTGCTTAGCTCCCTCAAAATGGAGCCTGGCTGGTGTATAATAAGATGTTAAAAATATAAAACAGTATATGAGGACTGAGATTGTTGGGGGAAATATGCTGACTCTGTAAACCACTTAGAGAGACCTGTAAAGCACTGTGAAGCGGCATATAAGTCTAAGTGCTATTGATATACATAAATGTTTAAAAACATTAGGAAGAGGCAAAAGGATTAAATTAAATTTTAAATTAACATATTTTAAAAAGATGACAAAACCTTGAACTTTGAACAGCCTAAGCAGATTGTGGAGACTATGTATAATATGAATGACATTAGTCTTACAAACTGTTTCATAGTGAAGCATTAATATTCTGCATTACCTGAAAGTTAGGTAACCCCATAAAGTTCTTATTACAATAATCTAGATGAAAAATTACCAAGGTTATTTTTGTTCAAGAAGCTAGTAGATCATCTGGAACTATTACTTATAAAAATCTGAATCTCCGGTGGCAAAATTTGATTCATGTATATCCTTAGTTTTATACCTATTTTAAAGAAGGTGTGACTCTAGGGAATGGTGCTCAGCTTTTTAAAATATAGAAATGTCTTTGGATATGGAGCCATAATAGTCACTTGTTTGTCAAGGTGTATTGTTGCATAAAAAGTCATTACTCTTAAGTAGCTGAGTTATTTGTCAGTTGTATCATGGCTACATAGAAGTTATTCCAGGCTCAATTTTAGCCTCAAATTCTCATTTCTAAGTCTTCACAAAAGCCTAGTAATACCTACTGAGAACTCATGAAGAAAACACATTAGACATGTCACTAATAAAGCAATTGGTGGAGATTGTGCACAGAGAAACACCCATGCCTCACATGACAGGACAAACACTCAGGTATATGAAACAACTTGTTAAGCTAATTCAGGACTAAATACTGTAAATAATGTCACTCCAAACTTTTTGAAAGCATGATTTGTTGAACAACTTACAATGACTATGTTGGCTTTGCATGTTGCATTAAGCCAAAATGAAAGAAATACATATGTGAATAAATCCTTTAACATTAAGACTAGGCAGCACTGCAGATTTGAAGAACAAAATATACTTCATGCAAGTGAAAGCAAATAAATCCATCAGCAACTCTAACATTTACCTTTTCCCAGGATCCTGCAATCGCTATAGGATTTTTGGGAATGAAACAGCTGTTTCCAGGAGTTGCAGACAGATCTTCCAAGAGTCTTGCCCTGCCCTCCAGATCACATCCTCTTTGAATCTGAAAATGCTGCCCAGCCTTGTTGAATACAGTAGAGACACAATGGCAAACTGTAATCTGTAAACCTTTATAATTTTTGTTATATCTGAATTTACAAATTATGGTTTGCTATTGGGAATGTTTGTGGATGCCACTGGCTACCTTGAAATACCTCTTATAGGGATACAGGCACAACCCAATCTGACTTGAAGGTTCTCTTACTCTAGCCAACCTTAATAAAAGTATCTTTAGCCTTCCTGTAGGGTTGATTTTCTGATCTGGTTTACCTAGTGGGGTTCCCTCCCCTTATAATTTGGCATCAGGAAGAAGAAAAGTAGTTGCCCCTTCCCATGGATGTTGTCTCTGAATCTGCCAAAACAACAATCAATTGATTTGACCTCCTTAATAAACTTTAGTTCCATTGACACCCAAAGCAGTAAAGAAGAAATTGGATTACAAATCATGCTGAATTGTAGCTTTTGTTTAATGTAGGATAAATAAGTTGCTTGAAGCATTAGTTGAATAAAATATAATTTGGAATGGTGTGTGATCATAATCTGACAAACCTTGACATTTTAGCTTGTATAGATTGGCATCATCCTGAAGATCTTTCTATGTGGTTATTAAGCATTATCATTCACTTTGGGCATTTGATCAATATTGGCTTCAGTCACAAATTTTATTATAGTATGGTTAATGGAGCTGGATTTGTCTGTTTAAAGAATGAAGATCTAATGTAGTCTTCAGATTAGGCACATAAGGTATGGTCCATGTAAGTAAGAAGGTTTGTTGCAGTGTTTGACAAATCATAGTTAATGTATCACTCTGCCCCCATAGGCTGGTCCCCAAGAACTTGACAAATCAGTGTGCTGATAGAGTGAACTGTGAAAACAAATTTTGCCAATGTTTTTGGAAACTGAATCTGTATGTGTTTAGGTAGACTGCTGATCACCAGTCATGGTTTAGTGTGATATCCTAGAAATGAATGCACAAAGTAATAATGAATGACAAGTAAGATTTTTTTTAAAAAAACCCTCTTTATTGTACTAAAATTCTATCAAAAATTATGGGTTGATTCTTTTAAAAAAATGTGGACTGAGTTTTACAGCAAAAATGGAAGAAACAGGACAATTTTTATTGTTTGAGTGATGTGGATTCACACTGCTTGTCAGTCTATAAAACAGTACTTAAAAACTGGGCATTCCTTTGCCACTGCTTGCCTTGCAGTGGTTTCACATTCTATCACACACACTGAGCGGAACAGGCAGCCATTTCTGGCAAATAAAAGGGGTGTCTGAAGGTGCTCTTTTTCAGACGGTTCTCAGATGCATTCTCCAAGAGGTGGGACTTCGGAGCACCGCTGAGTTCTCATTGGTTGCTTTCACAAAACTTTTCCTCTCTTAGTCCCAGCCCTCTTTTCTTCTTTTCAGAAGTTCCTTTTGCTGCTTCTCAAGCAGGCACGTCATCTACATCTCCAAAGGTTTAGATTGATATCATGGGTTCCGAAGCAGATGATTCCAAAGAAGGTATTCTTTTACTTTTTAATTCTCCCAAGGAGGTTTTTTTTTAAAGTGTTGCTTTCCCAAGCTGCTTCTCGGAGATGATGAATAGAGGTTTGTAGTTGCTGTAATGCTGAACTGTTTTAAGGGAGGGGAGAGAAAGCAAAGGAAGGAATCTGAAGACAACTATCTGCATTTCATTGAAAATGCAGCAACTAAACCCTTGGCACCAAGGATATTTTGTTCTTTGCAAAATGACAAGCATACACAGAGTGTATATTAGAAGCTTTGTATGCCTAAGTATAACAGACAACAATGGTTTGAAAAGGGAAACGATATACAGTTACGTTAGTTTGAACACCGTCCGACTGTTGTAAAAGGAAGTTGTGTAATTCAGAGAACTGAAAGATCGTTATTTTAAGAAGGAGCTATGGAGAAACAGTTTTACTGGTTGATGCATGTTGAATTGAATAACAGTATATCTGTGGCTAAGTTTGTCAAAAGGGAAATAGCCTTCCTTTCTTTCCATGGTATGATCAGCATGTGGAAGATTTGGAAACGTTCCAACAAAACTGAATATTTACCAGCATAAATGTGGGTTGGGTTGGGATAGGACTGTCTGGTGAGAGAAGACAAAATTCCCCCTGAAAATTTAATGCAATAGCCTACTTAAGTCCAAACAGAGGGTAAATACCTCTGAAAACGTGGGCATATTTTAAACAGCTCAAATTTCCTGATTTGCTAAGAAGCCAGATAAGCTGCTGGTATAAACCACACTAATCAGATCATCAGTTTGATAGTGAGTTAGGGAACTTCTAATATTGCAGAGAGCTGCTTTCTTCTAATCTGACCCTGCAATAGTAAGATTTTCCACATGTATCTAATGTGAGTTAAAAGTGTGTTTGTTTCTGATTCAAGCCATTTGGCTGAGCAAAAGTTACTAAATTTAGTGTAACTGGTGGAACAAATTTATTCAAATGCTCCCATATGCTAGTGCTTTCTGTTCAGGGAAGGGAATAACTGAATCTAAATCCAGACAACTATGCTAAACCCTTTTCCTGTAACTGCTTTAGAATCTAGCATTCCACCATGCTCATTTCACTTCTTTTGTGTAGTAGATGAGTAAGCAGCATGCATGTCATGACAAGACAAGGAGTAGGAAGAAAACTTAAAAGTAATCTAATTTTACCTGCAAATTCAGTTGACTAAATTAGCACAGCTATCTGTGTTCAGGAGAATTATAGTCATATCAATACCTTGAAACCATTGTTTCTTTTTTTGAAAAACAGCTGAAATTAACACAAGGTAGACAGCGAAGAAAAACTAGTGGCTTTGACTCCAATGAGTCAATTTTAAATATGAAACATTAGATTATGATATTTTAAAAATGGTGGTGATTCTGAAATTCCGATTCAGCTCTAAATTAATTTCTAGAGTATTTTCCAGTTGAGTTGCTATATGGTTTTACACCTAATGGAGAAAATCTATGTGGTCGCTAAGACTGACTTGATAGGACATAATCTTAATCATGCTTTATACCACAAAGATTTTGGATATATGTGTCTGATGGCATTATTCTGTATGTTTCTCATGGATATGTTTTGAATGATACTCCTTCCATTACAAAGCATGCAATGCATTTTATTTGTCTTCAAATTTCACTGGATTAAGGAAAATTTATTTCTAGATAAATCTCTATAGGATTACTGCCTTGAGTAGGTAGTAACAATGGATGGTTGGTAAAGATATACTTAAGGAGACCATCAATCCCATTACCCATTACTTAGTAACTTTTATTTATTTGCCTAAGTCAGTTGGATTTAAATAGTGTTTAGTTAATGGCTGCTGCTCCTAATTCTATTTCAACTGTATAACTGTTATGTGCATCTGTTTTTTTATTTTAATATATATAATCTTCCAAAGTAATAAAGCTGTAAATATCATTAAGTTACATTTTATGCATTTTTGTACAATTTCCAGAAGAATAATAGTCAGATATTAAACTTTTAATGAGTAAAAATAGCATTAAGTAACACACCACTGATTCTACAGTTAAGGAGCAATTATACTGGATCTTTATAATTGAACCACCGTGCATTGCCAGAGATTTGTTTGTATCGTTATTTTCCATTGCATTTTAGTTTATGAAATATTAATAGAACTTTTGAATTGATCAAACATACAGCCTAAGTGAAATATCATATAATGTACTATAACACAAATTCTTGACTTTTAGAGATGGAAAATATCCTGATCAGTACATTGGTTTGCTAGCTCATTTTGAACAAATATTTTCCTCTCTTTGGTTACACTTCTCCTTTGTGCAAAACACACTAGCCTTACGACATATTTGGGACTGGTCAAAATGAAGACCTATAACTATCTCAGCTACTCCCTTCCATTTGGAATAGCTGAAATAGCCAACAGAATGCATTCTAGCTTTTATATATCAGGAATTTGTAGCTTTCAGTTCTTGGGCCTAATCCAGCCTGCCAGGCCAGCCCTACTTTAGCATATGACTCCAACAGCATGAAATTCTTTAGTTATCCTACATTTTGTGATAAAGAAACAATTGTTGGTGGATGATCAGTTTGAAGGGTGATTATGCTTGAACTGTCCTCCACTATTCCCAGATAGTGGAAAGCTTTGGTAAAAAGCAATCTTGCCAAGCCATCAAGTGGGTTGTAAATCTGAGAAACATGCATAGAGTTGTAGTATCAGTCTTTGGTATTATTCTGACTGGTGATTTCATTTCTTTCTAAAACTATCCAATTGTCTGAGCTTACCTGGAATTGTATCTTCTTCGTTTTTCTATTTCAGTTATAGAATTGATATATTTAAAGCCTTTATGTAATATAAGGGTATACTGCTCCTTGTTGATTCCTTTTCCTCTCCACCCCTTCCCCCCATCAACTGAAATTAGCTTCAACATGGATTTTTGGAGGCATTTTCTGGACTTTAAGAATGACAATAGAAGCAATTTGTTTCCTGGAGGCCACTTACTCTCAATTCCATGCTAAAAACACACATCAGGAGATGTCCTTCCACATCTATCCAAAGGTTAGATATAGTTGTTGTTCGTGATCCCTCTCAATGCCATCAAAATACACCATTCTGTCCAGCCATCACATAACTGCCCAGCATAAGAGTGGACTTGAAATTTGGCTTGTAGTGATCCAACCTGACAGTACAAAGAAATCTCTTGCCAATCCCAGTCTTTTTCTCAAACAGGTCTCGATGTTAGTAAACTTATCAATGCATTTCAATTTTTTCTACCATTGTGGGCCAATTAGAAGGCGATTACATAAGCCATCTTCAAATTAAAGAGGTGTAGGTAAAGATAAAGGTTCACCTCACACATACGTGCTAATCGATTCCAGCGCTAGGGGCGGTGCTCATCTCCGTTACAAAGTCGAAGAGCCAGCGCTGTCCAAAGATATCTCTGTTGTCATGTGGCCAGCATGACTAAATGCCGAAGGCGCACAGAATGCTGTTACCTTCCCACCAAAGTGGTCCCTATTTTTCTATTTGCATTTTTACATGCTTTCGAACTGCTAGGTTGGCAGAAGCTGGGACAAGTAACCGGAGCTCACTCCATTATGTGGTATTAGGGATTCAAACTGCCAACCTTTCTGATCAACAAGCTCAGCATCTTAGCCACTGACCTAGGTTGTTTTATTGTTGCTGCGAAAGGACTCTATACCTGCTATTTTGTACAGCTACAACTTTCTTATGTTTTGATGGAAGTTACATCACATATTTCTAGTGTATAAAATACATATTACTTTTTAACCATGGCCTGATAAACATTGCTTACTTATTTTCAAGATAAGCTAAAACTACTTTAAGCACACCTGTACAGGTTAACTCTTAGGTAACATGATAAGGCTTGGTGATTACAGCAAATGCAATGTAAAGCAAATATAAATGTTGAAAGTGTGATTATGATATTGGCTTAATTGATTAATCTTGTGCAATTGATATTCTCAATCTCAAATCAAAAGTATATTAAAATATATATACAGTATAAATTTAGACATAGAATTCAATATGAAAATGGATTTACTCAATCGTTTGAAAGCTAAGAATGAAGTTAATTGTGAAGAATAACTGTGACTATAGCTGAAGAGTTGAAAGATGTGTTAAGCAGTGGTTAATTTAAAATGTAAGCAAAATGTTCTGATTTCTTCCATGTAGCAGTGCCAGAAAAGAAATGGAATAATGAGAATAAATGATCTTGTAGATTGTCTAGAATCACAGCTGTATTTACCAACCAGAAATTAGTGTTTGTTCTCAGCATTAGCTGATGGTTTATGAATGTATGGATAAGTACTAATGCCATGCGCTCTTCTCATTACAATATTTCCAGCCTTAAACCTTTCACTTAAAGTTAGTCAATAATCCACAAAAATAAGTTATGTTTATAAGCTGCAAAAAACAGGATAAGGCTTGGACTCACCAACTGAATAAAAAATGATTTGAATTATCATCTTATATTGGACCACTGTCTTCTAAATAAATGTTTACTAAAAGTATATATCCTCATAAAACACCATTCTGCAGGATACTTGAGTCCCAACTTTACAGTCTTAATAAAATATCTGTCACAAGTTATCATTTTATATTAACATTATTATTATTATTATTATTATTATTATTATTATTATTATTATTTTGACTTGTATGCCGCCACTCTCCGAAAAGGACTCAGGGTGGCTCACAGATAAAAACACGGAACAATAAATTATTTAAAAAGAAATTAAACTAGACAAGCCAAAATACAACTATAAAACCGAATTAAAATTGAATTTAAAACCCACCCTCTCCCCCAGGAGATCAGTCCAGCCCAGCCTGTAAAAACAACCAGGTTTTTAGATCACGCCGGAAAGAGGAGAGATAGAGAGCCAGCCGGAGCTCAACAGGTAGCTGATTCCATAAGGCAGGGGCCAATACAGAATAGGCCCTTCCCCGGGGCACCGACAGCCGACATTGTCGTGCGGACGGCACCCCGAGGAGTCCCAACCTGTGTGCTCGCACAGGGCAACCGGTATTTGATATCAGCAGGAGACACTCCCACAAGTACCCCGGACCCATGCCATGAAGGACTTTGAATGTTAACATCAGAACCTTGAATCGCACCTAGAGGGCAACCGGCAACCAATGCAGCTTGCGCAGGAGGGGCGTAACATGGGAGTATTGGGAAACTCCCATCACAACCCGCGTGGCTGCATTCTGCACCAGCTGGAGCCTCCGGATGGTATGCTAGGGCAGTCCTACATAGAGAGCGTTGCAGTAGTCGAATCGGGACGTAACAAGTGCGTGAGTGACAGTGCGAAGGGCATCTCGATCCAGATAAGGGCGGAGCTGGCGAACCAGCCGAACCTGGGCAAAGGCCCCCCTGGCCACGGCTCCCACCTGCTCCTCCAAACTGAGCCGTGAATCCAGGAGAACCCCCAGGTTCTGTGTCCTATCCACAGGGGGTAACACCTCTCCCCCTATGGCCAAAGGTGGAATATATTCACTGGAGCGAAATGCCTGTCGCACAGCCACTCAGTCTTGGCCGGATTGAGCTGTAGTTTGTTCTTGCCCATCCAGATCCGTACCGCATCCAGACAACGGGACATCACAGAGAGGGCATCACTGATTTGGTTTGGGGTGGAGATGTATAACTGGGTATCATCAGCATACTGACGATACCTCACCCCAAAACCCCAGATGATCTCACCCAGCGGCTTCCTATAGATGTTGAACAGGAGGGGCGAGAGGACCGACCCCATGGGACCCCACACATGAGAGCCCTTGGGGCCGACCTCTGCCCCCTGCCAACACCGATTGCGAATGCCCCGAGAGGTAGAACCACTGCAAAACAGTGCCTCCCACTCCTAGCCCCTCAAGGCGCAGCAATAGGATACCATGATCTAATAGGACCAGGACAGAGGAAAAACCTCTGTCCCGCGCCCTCCAGAGATCATCCACCAGTGCGACCAAGGCCGTCTCTGTACTGAACCTGGGCGGAAGCCCGTTTGATAGGGATCTAGATAGTCCGCTTCATCCAGGAAAAGCGGAAACTGTTGAGCCACCACACTCTCAACCACCTTCGCTAAAAAACGAAGGTTGGAGACTGGATGAAAGTTGTTCAATACGGCAAGGTCCAGGGCAGGCTTCTTCAGGAGGGATCTCACCACCGCCTCTTTCATGTTTATCTGATAATCCTTGAAGATTGTATGTCATAAACCTAGTTCTTGGAAGGCTGTATGTTGTAAAGAAGCATTTCAAGAGCAAACCTCTGCAGTAAACTACTCCCCGGTATATCTTGTTGCTTAGCTGTAAAAAAGATGAAGCTCTGGTTCATAATTTTGGAAAACAAGGCTGAGAGTTGTTTTGTTCCAACATTCAGCTGGAGAAATAATATATAGGAAGTCCTTGTTTAGTGACCACAATTTAAAACCAATAACTTGGTCATTAACAAGCAGTTTGTAAGTGTAAATGTGACTGTACTTACAATCTTACTTTAATATTTCTTTGCTTTACAGACTTGCAAAAGTTGTAAATGTGAGGATTAATCATAAAATTACTTTTCCATCACTGTTGTAACTGGAAATAGTTGCTAAATGAGGTAGTCACTAAATGATGTCTACCAATGGTATGAAATAAAATTTCATAATAACTCACATGCAATTTTGGTGCCAAGAAAGAGAAATCAAAAGAGGAGGGATATGTGAAAGATCTTGAAAGTATGAGGCTGGTGGCTAAAACATGGATTGACTACAACAATGAAGTAATTGTTCAAATTCTTACACCTCTTTCTTCCTCCTGGACAATGTAATGCACTAGAAGCTACTCTATTTTGAATGAAAGAAACATTTCCCCCCTGCCTCTTGTTTCAGTATTGGACTGATATCAAATCCATTGATTGTGATGTGTGAGAACTATCCTCTTACTTGTCTAGCATGGTATAGTTATGGTGGTCATGTTTAAAGGATTTGTGGCCCAATTCATTCATTGGAAACCACAAGCCTTTAGAAAGGTGTGTTAGAATATTTAATTATATACAGGGAAACTTAAATAACAGTTAATAATAGGTGCAATTCAGCTAAATAAGAACAGACAAGAGTGAAACCTTCCAAAAACACTGATTGTCTCCGCTAGTGTGAATGTGCCAGTGCTTCTTATAGCTATGGTAGCTCAAACCCTTACCTTTTCCTACTGTTCTTTCCATTAATATATCCTTAGTGCTTGGCCTTGAAGCTAAGTGATTACAATATCACAATTTTCTGTATTTGTCAACTCTGGCCTGAGAACACTACATGTCTACTTAACTTTAACACTTGGAAAGGACAGCAGAATATAACTTAAAGAGAACAATATGTTTTAAGAGATGAAAAGCCAGTTCTAAGGAAAACCAGTTGATGTAGTAGTCAAAATATTGCATTGGAATCAGGGAGCCTGAAATTCAGTAGAGGTTGACAGATTTTAGAGTAGTCATTATGTCTAAGCTTATATTCTTTTCAAAAACATAATGGAGGAATGTGCCTGTTTTAATTTTATTCAGAATAAGTTTGCCTTGATATCAGAAATTTGAGAAAGTGCAGTTATTATTGAATGTAATTGGGACTTGCAAAATCAATTCTAATTACTAATTTAGTTTATTCAGATCATTACTTGATTTGAATAATGACCTTTTCCTTATTTTTCTATTAGTTCTACTAACACATACACACACAGAGGCCAACCAATACATGTATGTCTTCTCCCTCTGAAAGATTAAAAATGTAGTTTTAGTATTTACAGATCATGGTTTTTTTGTTTGTTTTTTTAAATTCACATTTATATGCAGCCCTTCTCTGGAGACTCAGGGCGGCTTACAATCTTTGGAGCACAACCCAATGTGCTCAGCAATAGCCTTCATTCTATTGTATATGCCTGCTTATTACTAGGGCTTTTGCCCCCACCCCCCGCCCCAAGCGGCATTTTTACAAAGTCAGCTTATTGCCCCCAACAATCTTGGGTCCTCAATTTTCCTACCCCGGGAGGATGGAAGGCTGAGTCAACCTTGAACCTGGTGAGATTTGAGCCTGCACTAATTGCAGGCAGCTGGAGCTAAGTGCTAGGTGTTTAACAGCCTGCACCACCAAGACTCTAAAAGAACTTCCTTCAGGAAGGTAAAAAGGAAGGAAATAGTTCTACTACTGTTTTGAATAACTGATTGTTCAGATTCCTTGTACAGTAGGAATGAAAAGTGAACAGGTTCATGCCATTATTTATACTATACTTGTTTCAACTAGAATATACACACTGTACCAAAGCAGATAAGAACCCCTCTATCTTGTATGTGAGTGACACAGAGTCTGTCAGACATTAAAATCTGCAAATAAATGACGATACACAAGTAGTCCTTGACTTACAACAATTTATTTAGTGATTGTTTAAGTTACAATGACATTTTCACCACCATTGCAGCATCCCCATGGTCGCATGATCAAAATTCAGATGCCTGGCAACTGATTCATATTATGACAGTTGCAGTGTCTGGGGTGTGTGTCACCTTTTGCAACCTTCTGACAAGCAGAATCAATGGGCAAGCAATTTCAGTTAAAAACTGTGTTATTAACGTAAATTCTGCAGTAATTCACTTAACAACTGGGATTAAAAAGGTCATAAAATGGGGCAAAACTCACTTAACAAATGTCTTGGACTCAATTGTGGCTGTAAGTCGAGGACTACCTGTATATATGTTTTAAAAGATGAGGTATACACATAAATGTGTAATTCTATTAACAGTGCCAGCCTTGCTACTAGACTGGAAACTAATCATAACTAATGTTTTCTGATGTATTCACTTTATTAATAGACCGTGTCTCCCTTCTCTTAGCAGAATTAGTGTGTTTCAGAATAGCAAGAACATTTATAGCTACCGTCTTGTGATTTATTGTCAGCAGCAATAATTGTAATGTTCTAAAATCTTGCAAATAAACAACCAAGCAACCGCTGTATAAATTCTGTATAAACTAGATATCCAGATATAATAATTTCTTTCTCAGTAGGCCATAAATGTTCACCTTAATAATTCAGCTGACTTGTTACCATTAGGCCCAGGCTATATAATACTAATTTTTCTGGAACATCTTATGTCATATAAGAGGACAAGCTGTGTATCCTACAATTAAATAAATGCATTCAGAATTGCATTATTTATTTGTTCATTTGTTTATGTTCAGAAAAGGTACTTGAGAAGTAAATTTATATAACATTTGCTGTAGCAGCTACGTATTTAAAAATATAATACATCTTTGACCCATTGGACTTTTGACAGGTACAAAAATAACTTGTAGGGTTCTATACATAGTCAAAGAGGTATTTTAACATATTCTTTTTACCTTCCTTGTTTGTTTTTAATTTTCTCGGCACCCATGAATTGTTTTATGTGCCCTTAGCATCATAGTATTATTTGGTAATAACATTGTGGGTTCCCCCAAAACTGTTGATACTTCTTTAGTTCATTGTGGATGCTGTTTGGCTTTTGGCGATACTCATAAAATTGTCTTTTAAAAAAAATGGGCAGTTTCTATAATAGAACTTCCTTCTTTAGTTCTTCTCCAGTTAGTTTTACTCTATACTCTGTCACAATTTTCTTTCACAATCTCCTTTGGTTTTCAAGTGGAGAAATAAAGGTGAGACTTCAACAGAGTTGCCAGAAGAAAATAATCAAAGAACAAGTCTTGATTTCTCTGTATTCCCCTTCCTGTTCTCATTCCTTTTCCTGAATAAAGATTTATTTCTATAAAGTTCTGCCTATGTAGCATTTCCATTTTTTCCCATATGTATTCTGAAGCAATATCTGTATTAAAGCTTGAGAAACAGTAAGTCATATGCAAAGTCTGAAGCTCCCACTCAATGTATCTGCTTGCAGCTGGATAAAACATTTAGTTTAACCTTTTCAACAGTTGCTTGCTGAATTGCCTGTGGTAAATTATTGTCCGTGGAAGCAGTTAGGTGAAATAAGAATGAATTCAGGGGACCAAGAAGTTGCAAATAACTACAAATGTTCTTATTCTTATGAAACTAAACATTTGTGGGATATAAATTTGATTTGTGGGGGGGGAGATTGATTTACAAGCAGCAGGCTTAATCCAGATGAATTATCTTGAGAGGTTGAAACTATTCAGATAAGTGAAGGGTCAAATACTTATTTTTATAATACAATCCTAAATTCACACTTCTTGCTTTGAATTATTTGCTTTTCTCTATGAAGTAATTAGAGAGCTGCTGCCTGACCTGAAAGACATTTCAGGCTGTTCCAGTAAAAAAGGAAAAACCATTATTTCAGAGACAAAATTGATTGCTGTAGTATGCTTTTCTTGGAATACTCCATCATAAACATACAGTGTTGAAAGAAGGAGTATAGATATATCCATAGTTTGAGAAGGAGTATGTGAGGTAGCAGAAACGGAGAAACCTAAAACAGTGTAGCTATTGACAATGCAGTCACTCTGTGTGGAGTTAGGCAATTGTGGGTTGTGGATTGCATCTTTTACAGCTCTGAGATCATGCCAGTAAAATTGTGTAACAAAACGACTAAACTTTTGGTAACACTTTTTAAAAAACTCCTTATGGCATTTAAACTTTTAAAAATTATCTGTTGATTACTGCAATTCCAAAAAGCCTTTAAATGGCTTATAAATAATATAAAAATAAAATGAAAATGTAACTACATCTCAGAATTAAAAACAATAAATTCTACTGTGCATTAACATAAGCATGACAGCAATCATTGCCTACTACAAGGACCTGCTGCATATTCAAACCCCTCAGGCTTTCCAGCAAAATTAAAGTGTTAAACTTGATGCGCTGAATCTTTGGCTTTTGGTAATTACTATCAGTTTAATGCCTGAATCTGGTTTGCAGAGCTGTTGATATGAGTGTTTGCCACCAGACCTATAAATATTTGCTATACATTGTATAATACAGGAAGTTCAAACAGAAAGCTTTGTGATAGTAAGTGGCTGTCCAGAAGAAAGAGCATGCTGATAGATTTGACCATTTAATTAGGCATTGTATTAACATTTTTAATATATTAGCTTGCACCTCTAATGTGCCGTTCATAAATACAAAATTACAGTGAAATATATCTATTAAAACAAAAATGGAGGATTAAAAACAAATATGAAAACAGATTTTATTAATTAATTCAAGATCTTATAAAAAGAATAAGTTAAATCCGATGTATCAATGCCAAGCTGCTAAAGCAACATTTTGCCTTTTTTTAAACTGTTGCTTTGTATTTCAGTACTTTATTCAGTAGAGGTACTTTCTTTGGCTGTTTTCTTCAAGGAAGTGAAAATGTTATATCAACATGCTGCAGAGATTTAGAAAGACCAACTAAATTGTAATATTGAGCTTCATTGAAATACTCAGACATAAAGTGTAAAGGAGAGTAATATGCAGTGGTTGCCACCCAAAGTAGATTTCCTAGTTGGTTCATCAACTAGAGTGCCAATCATTTGAAGGCAATTTTATAAGAATTGTATTATAGTGAAAAAAATTTCAAAATGGTGAAAAGCACAGTAGTACCTTAAGTAAGTTATATATGTGTACGTAGGGTATGTGAAGAAAAAGAAATAATTTAATATGTGAGAATTGCTTTTTGAAAAATTCAAATATTTTAGAATAACTAATTTTAAACATATGGATCAAACACTTGAATTAAATGGGAACATGAATGCCTGTTAATCTTCTGATTAATCATAAAATTGATATTCTTTATAGGAACTAGCTATCTTTGAAAACCTGTATGA
This sequence comes from Naja naja, assembly GCA_009733165.1. Lineage (NCBI taxonomy): Eukaryota > Metazoa > Chordata > Lepidosauria > Squamata > Elapidae > Naja > Naja naja. The sequence goes on along the minus strand of CM019149.1, from coordinate 252,118,786 downwards.
TTTAGGACAGAGATCCCAAATATTTTTGAAACCGGGGACCGGTTTTGTGGAAGACAATTTTTCCACAGACCAGGTGGTAGGAGGAGGAGATGTATGGAATCTACATCCCACACATGCACAGTTTGGCTCACCTGCCACTCATTTCCACCTGTAGAGCCCAGTCCCTAACAGGCCTCAAATCAGTACCAGTCTGTGGTTGGGGGTGCCTCATTTAGGGCACATGAATATATTTCTATCTTATTAATTACTGGATATTTGTAACACATTGCAACACTTTCTCTGGTATATAAACTTGGGGAAATCATTTACCATTAAATAAATTGTTTACACTGTACTTAATAGCATAGTTTTATGATCAGTAATATTAGGGCTTCTTAGACATATTCAAAGGTCCAGGATTTGATCTGTAGGATTCTTTCAGATGGACCTTTCTAACACAACTCAATAAATATTTGTTTTACAAAACAAAAATATAGAATTTTGTTAATTTATATTCATGTGATAATCTTTGTTTACATGTGTATTAAATAAAGCAATACTCATAGTCCTATAGCTCCTTGTAATCAATATATTTTTGCAGATGTATTGAGTGGGTGGGAATTCATTTGTACAGGAAATATATGTACATTATAAAAATACTTTAAAATAGTTACTGTACTTTTATTCTTCCTTGTAGAGTTCTTAAAGTGCTTCAACTGTAATTCACATGAAAATGACTGAAATTTCTGATTTGTGTTTGTTTGCTTTCTTCTAGTGGCAACAGATGTCTTTAATTCCAAAAGTTTGGCCATCCAGGCCCAAAAGAAAATTCTGTGCAAAATGGCTTCCAAATCAATAGCAATTGCTCTGATAGATGACACCAGTAGTGATGTGTTGGATGAACTCTACCGAGTGACAAAGGAATACATACAAAACAAGAAGGAAGCTGAGAAGATAATTAAAAATCTCATTAAGACTGTTATCAAATTAGCAGTCCTCCACCGGAATAATCAGTTTAATCAGGAAGAGACTGTACTCATGGAGAACTTCAAAAAGAAGGTTCACCAGTTGGCTAAAACTGTGGTGAGCTTCTATCAAGTGGACTATACCTTTGACAGGAATTTTTTATCAAAATTGTTAAATGATTGTAGAGATCTACTTCATCAAATAATTCATCGTCATCTGACTGCAAAATCTCATGGACGTGTCAACCATGTGTTTGATCATTTCTCAGACTGTGAATTTTTGGCTGCCTTATACAATCCATTTGGATCTTACAAGACTCACCTCCAGAGGCTTTGCGATGGTGTCAACAAAATGCTAGATGAAGACAATATTTAGTTATATCATTATCAGTTGCTTAATCAAAGGCTAAATATTGTTGATGTCTTAGAGAGCCAATGAAAGACAGCTAGTCAGTATTGGTGGCAAAGAAGAATTTAATATCAATTGAAAATTCTTCAGCAGATTAATTTATTTATTTGGAATTACCTTTTTGCTGTTTCAATTTTTTTGATAATACTATGCTTTAAAATATGGATTTATAAAGCCATAAAACAGGACTACTCAAAATAAATAGGACTTCATAAAATAGCAGGGATAATAAAATGTCCTATTCTAAAGGTATATGAGTTTTAATAATCCACTATTTGCAGATTGTGTCTATGCATACTTGCAGAGAGCTGTGTGCTACCTATGTTGAATGAAGTTTAGACTGAACAGATTTAACAAAACCTTTTAAAATTCATTTAAAACTGCTCTATGCATAAATGTTAAGTTACATTGTCATAATTATACTATTGAAATAATGTCATGGCTCTTTGAGGTCTAGAGCTTCATTTTTTAAAATGTTCAGGGCTTCCACTAGAAAATAATTTAAGTAGTGTGAATTGCTATTTACATCACTGTTCTATCCCATATTATAATAGAGTCTTTAAGTTGCTGTCCTCTAGCTATTCTTGCAATAAGAAGAAAGGACTGCATTTCACATAATGTGGTTCTGAAAAGCCCTGAACTAAATTTATACTTCCAGGGCAATAAGACTGTGCTTCATGAACCTTTCTTTAATCAGCTTTATGATTTGATTTCTTCATCTGTTCTGGAATAATTTTGTATTATTTATCAATGTGTATGTATTTGACAATCACTGAAAATTTACAGACAATCCTCTACATCCTAAACATGCTTAATAGCACCATGTCTTATATAGTTAAAATATAATTGCTTCCAGTTATATTTTGTAGAAAAATGTCCTTTCAGATGCAGTTGTTCAAGAAAAGATGAAACTGGAATAGGTGTGTCATCTACATGTTCATGTAATCCTTAACTTGCAACCTCAGTTGGAATCACAATTTCCATTCCAAAGCATGGCAGTTGTTGAGTGAGTCATACCCAGTTTTGTGAACTTTTTTTTGCCACAGTCGTTAAGCAGATCTGGCTTTCTGCAGTGATTTGATTTTTTTGATGCTGGCTGGGAAAGTCACAAATGATAATCACATGACCCCAGGACACTGCAACTATTGTAAATACATGCTGGTTGTCAAAGTCTCAAATTTAGATCACCTGACCATAGGAATGCTGTGATGATTGTTAAGTGTGAGGACCAGTTGTAAGTCACTTTTTTCTATTCTACTGTAATTCCCAACAATTGCTAAACAATGAATTCTAAATTGAGGATTACCTGTATGTACATTTTTAGGACAAATTTATCGAATGTAGTGATTCTTAGAAAAAGATATGGGTAGTAATCTGGATGTAGAAACTACAAGTCTATGAACCAAATTTGTAATATTTGTGTAATTTTGTTTTATTCAGAAACCAATGTATATATCATGTAAGTTGAATATATAGCAAATATTGGAAAATATATTGCAGCAGCTTGAATAATTTTGTTTAATCTTTGTACTGTTGAAAAAATGTTGAACATGTAATGCTTTACACTTCAAGCAAGTGGCTGAAAATTTTCTTTGTCAGATGTTTTTTATATTTTCTGAGTAAACTGAAGAACATTTGCACTCTTTAAGTTTTATGCATGATTTTCTCTATCATTGCAGACATGGGCAATTTAATAAAATCCAGACCATTTTTTAACTTAGCTTTATAATTTTCTATCAATTACTGTAAATTATTATTCTTCTGATATGACATTTCCCCCTCCTCCTCCTCTCTCTTTTTGCAAGTTATGTGCTTATAGCATTGTCAGATAACAATCTGTTACATTAGCTGAGATGGATATAGTTCCAAGCAAAGAAATCCCCAAGTAAGATGATCTAGAAATTCAGTTGTTACTGAAATAAGTGTAGCTGCTTTAACTTTTAGATGTCAGGATTCCGGCAGTTACCCCAAATTAAATCATGAGTCTCAAGCCAAACTTCCAAAACTAAAAAGGATTTATTGGGAGTTAACATTTCAGCACGATCTGGGTGTAGCCGACTCTGAGACTCATAATAATTCACTGTCACCCTTGACCCTGGTTTTCCCCCATCCCTCTGGGTGTATCGTTATTCATATTCTCCAATGAAACACGTCCATAGCCAAGAGTCATCAATCATGTTCTCCAGTTAGATTTTTGCATGGCAGAAACTTCAGTCACCTAGTTACAATCTCTGAAAAATTATGCATGGAATGCACTTTTGATTCCAAGCTGCCACACTGCTCTTTCAAATCCCTTTCCCCCCTCCCTTTCTGTTGGCAACAATAAAATGCCCATAGAAATGTTTTATGAGTTGACATTAGGAGTATATAATACTTTAAGGCCTATATTTAATAAATAAAATTTTAGATGGGCCAAGGACTGAAATGGATAGAGCAGCAGCATGCGTGTCTGGTAGTTCTCTTTTTTATTCCTTTCAAAGCAAGTTCTACATTTCCCTCACTTTTTAATAAAAAAAGAACTGGGTGGTTTTAGGGGGGGTTTTTTTGCCTCAAAATGGCAGGAGTCTATCTGTTAGGAGTCCATCTGGTCAGTTTCTTGTGGTTGGTGCATTTCATCTCACAACATATTTGGGTATTTAAGCAAAACATAACCTGGTAATATAATAATGTGTATATACTACTAAAACTTTAATGTCCATAACCTGGATGAAATGGGGCATCATGTCAATCACGTTACCTCAGATGGGCTAACTTAAAAAATGCCAGGACTTAATATACACCATCACTCCTCTTCTGTTCTCTTTGTTTATATGAATTTGACATAACAGTTATAATTCACTGTTCCTTATCCTCAGCAATTTTGAGAGGGGTGGACTTCCCCAGAATTCCCCAGCCAACTCCCAATTCTGGCAGCTGCAGTCCAACCGTTTTAAAATTGCTGAGGTTGAGAAACACTGCTCTAATTCTTCATTTCATTTCCTTCCCCATCAACGTACCATGGTTATCTTATTTATCAGGAGAACATTTCAGTGCAATATTATATAGTAATTAAATGCTTCTACCACAATTAGATGCATGCAAAATGTTTTGAGATTAAAATATTTTGTGCACCAATTGTACATTTGAAATGTTTCATACACCATTCACAATAATGCCTTTGCTAATCTTGGGTGGCTCAGGCTGTTAATTGCCTGCACTTAAGTTCCAGCTGCCTACAACTGCTGTAGGCTTGAATCCCACCAGGCTCAAGATTGACTCAGCCTTCCATCCTCTCGGGGTAGGTAAACTGAGGACCCAAGATTGTTGGGGGCAATTAGCTGACCTTGTAAAAATGCTGCTTAGTAATAAGCAGGCATATACAATGGAATGAAGGCTATTGCTGAGCACACTGGGTTGTATCCCAAAAATTGTAAGCCGCCCTGAGTCTTCGGAGAAGGGCGGCATATAAATGTAATTTAAAAAAAAATAGCACAAGACATTTTTATTTTACACTTTAACTACAGTAATTACATTTTATAGCCATAAATTTAAAACCAGGATCTCTATGTCGCTCTTTATTACCAGATGCTATTGCCCTGAATAAACTCTAAATTGAGTGTATCCAAATTCAGTTAATCTTAGTATGATTATCCTGTATAAAAACATACAATCTAGCATGATTTCTTCACTTTTCCCACATTAAAGATATGACATTTCCACAGAAAATCTAAATAAGGACTTTATATTGACCTGGTGGCACACTCTCTTACTGAACGCTCTTTTTCAGTGTATTTTTTCAGTACAGATTAGGCGAAACCTGGCTCAATAACAATAACAATGTGAGAGGGACTTTGGAGTCCTAGTGGATGATCACTTAAACAAGAGCCAGCAGTGAGCGGCAGCAGCCAATAAAGCTAATACAATCCTTGGCTGTATAAACAGGCATGGAATCAAAACCATGTAAAGTATTAGAACAGCTTTATGAAGCCTTAATAAGACGGCGCCTGGAACACCATCCAGTTTTGGTCACCACATTACAAAAAATATGCTGAGACTTTGGAAAAAGTGCAAAGAAGAGCAACTAAGATGATGAAAGACCCAGAAATTAAAACATAGAACAGTTGCAGGATTTGTGTTTGGCTAATCTAGAGAAAAGAATTAGGGGGAACATGATAGCAGTGTTCAAGTATTTGACAGGCTGCCACAAAGAGGAGGGGGTCAGTTTATTTTCCAAAGCATCAGAGGGCAGGACAAGAAACAATGGATGGAAACTAATCTAGAGAAGCAACCTGGAATTAAGGATGGTAAGGACAATTAACCAGCTTGTGGAACAGCTTACCTTCAGAAGTTGTGGGTGCTTCGTCACTGGAGATTTTTAAGAAGAGACTGGATGGTCACTTGTCTGAAATGGTATAGGGTCTCCTGCTTGAGCAGGGGGCTGGACTAGAAGACCTTCAAGGTTTCTTCCAGCTCTATTCTAATTCTGATTCTTCAGGGATTGATTGATGGTGTCTTGTCTTTAAAGTAGATCAATTTTTAATTTTTGGTTCTTGTTACTCCCTCCTCCAGTCATTAGAATAGTGCGTGAAGCTCAATTCTCTGCATTTGTTTTTGTTTTTTAAAAAGTAATTTTAATTTTTTTTTTTAAAAGTAATACTTTTAGCCGTGTCCCTTCATTTCACATCTTTGTTAAAGTACAGTTAAAGTACGGTTTGTTAAATCAGTTACATATTAAAGTACAGAAACTTTCTGCCCAACAGCAAGACAATGGTTAACTCTTATCCCTGAGAGGTTTCCTGTGTTAATCTGTTAATCACACTTTTTAATAGTCAAAAAGTTGCAACACAGCCTAACTTTAAGTACGCTACAGTGAGAAATATTTATATGTATATTTCTGTTTCTGTTTCCCAAGTGACTTTTAACATAGGGCACACTGACAATTCTACAGATTAATTCACTCAAGAAAAGCACATGGTATTAATAGAAGCTTTTAACACTATGCATTCTTCCTTTTTAAAAATTCTTTATAACTTAATTACAAGCAGTCAAGTTGGTGTGTGTGTGTGTGTGTGTGTGTGTTCCCTAAGACCAGCCTAACAAGAGAAACCAGTATGTTAGGCGCTAGTTATTTTAAAATTTCATTTATTATGCACTGAAAGTACAAAGCTCAGTATTTACAGAAGGGACCATTCTTAAGAAAAAGGAAAGTGAAGTGCTTCTCAAAATGCTTGCATTTGCCCAATTGTTTTGAACTATGTCATTGCACAATACTTCTTGCTTGCCATCACACCCAGGCAGAAGTTTTTTTTTGTAACTTATGTTGATGACAGATGGTCAACTGCATAAGTCCGACAAATCTACATCTTTACTATTTTTGAAGCAAACAATAAGAAACTGCAAGTTATTCTAATGCATCTGTGCTAAATTAGCAACTTGTCATGCATTGCAGGAAGTATTATTGCCACAGAACTCCAAAAATATGTACCAAACTGCTGAAAATTAACAAAAAATTATACTTTGAATCAGACTTCTCCATTTTGGTATTCCTCAGATGTATAATCCAGCTCCCCAGATTCTCAGCAAATACTGCAATTGCTAGAAATTCTGAGAGTGGAAGTATATATTTCTGAAAGCTTCCAAAATTGGGTAAGTGATCTTGCTTTTAAGAAAAGAAGGCACCTGATCCCGTGATGAAAGAATGATGTGTGGTCAGGGCTTTTACAAGCAACTAATTTCAGCCCAAATTTGTTTATTTTTCATAGGCCTTTCTACTGCAAAAAGAAATTAAAAATAGTCTCTTGACTTAAGCTCAACTGCAGATGTCTGTATGGATTAGTCCATCTAGATTTCTTTTGCAACAAGATGACAAGAGATTTACTGCTGCTTTCTATCAGTACTTGTTCTTTTACTATTCAGTTGAGCCATTAACCATAAATAGTATTCCATATGATCATGCTTAGTTTAAAAAAAATCAAAATTAGATAGGTGCTGTCAGCTATTGTGATAAAAAATAATTATTACTGAAATAAAATCCTATTTAGTTTAGTTTACTTTATTGTCACTGCACCTCGTACAACAAAATCCAACACCATCTTCAGTGCACATCATGACCATGAAAATAAACACACATGCTTCATACTCCACACATTGAATTGAAAAACTCCGACACCACACCCTCACTGCACTATACAGCAGAATTCAAAAGAGCTACTGCCCTGGGATAGAAGCTGTTTTTCAGCCTGTTTGTCCTTGTTTTTATTATTTTGTACTGTCTGGCAGATGGTAATAGTTCAAGGTCCTCTTTTATGGATATGAATATGTGCTGCTCAAAACTGAATATTGATAAAAGTATTTTGTCAGAATTTATATTATCAATTATGCTTGAAAACAAATTGATTGTATTGAAAAGAAAATGCCAATAACATACATAATTGGCTTAGGTCAATACAGTGTGTGTATTGACTTTCAGTTTGTAATGATTCCTCACAACTACATGGAGTAGTCCCTCAGCAAGATTTTGGAAAGTAGTTTGCCATTTTCTCCTTCCTTGGGCCAATGAGTGATTGACAAAGTTGACTTCGTGTCAAAGGCAGAACTAAATCCCCTGATCTCCTGATTTCTAGCCTATCATAGCAGTCAAGGCAGAATACAGAATACAGAAAGAAAAGCAATTATGAAGACAAGTGTTATACATGGGTCTCACACATTTTTTAAAATCTTGAGTCTGGAAACACCAAAGATGGTATTTATTTAATCATATTCAATAGGTTTCCCTTACTGATGAATAACAACACATGATGGAGGCATATGCCACTGTTGTACACTATGCTGGTATGGATGAGCTTGGTCCTCTTCTAAAAATGTTTTTCTGCTCCTTGGAATTGTCATATTATTTTCTAAGCCTAATCTCTTATCACAGCAATGTGGTTAGTTGGGTTCTGGTCAAAACTCTGTGCTTTGTAAATTCTGGTTTATGGATTAACATGTGTGAACCTAAGCAAATTATGTTTTGCTCAATAAATGATGGTTAAACTATTATGTACACATATATAGACATCAAATAATATGTGGAAGATAAACTTCGCCTGTGAAGACACAATGAGTTGATGTCTGTTCAAGGAAACTTTCTCTTTTGCACTCAAAATATTGATCGAAGTATAACCATGTTTCGATATAGTTTGATACCAGTAAGGCATCTCAGCTATAGAAGAAAAAAGTATCAACCAAACTAATTTATATAATTATGATTCAGATCTTAAGGAAAGTAAAGGCAAAATCAGCAGTATCTAATTCAAATTCTGGCTTTCAATGAAACAATATAGTTTTGTTCAAATTATTGTATTTCAACTCTATTTATACCAACTAAGGTTTTAAACTCTATTTATATTAAGTAAGGTTTTTCAACCAGGTTTCATATTGTTTTCAAATTCGGCCAAGCTTATTTTTCCACAGCAAATACATATGCTGTAAGCACAGGTACCCCATTCTAGTGTTCAGCACTGTCTTTTTCTATATTAGAACCATTCATTAGAATTAGTACTTTTCTCTAAAATCATCAGATTTATTCTGAAGCAATTATATACTAATATGTAAAGTTTAAGATTGCCTTCACTTTTTCAAGGGCTATTTACACATCCTGCATCTAATTTTATTTAGAGAAAATCACAAATTCCAAGTAACACAAAACACAGAAATAATTTCACCATTATTTGGGTGTAAAAGGTATAATTTGGTTAAGCATGTTTCCTGGTGACATATTTGTAATACTCCTCTCAAAATCTTGAGGATTTGTGCCTGTCATCTTTACTTCTGTGAATTTGCTTAAAATTGCTGAATAGTTATTTTCACCCGATAAGGAAGCAGTTTAAGTCTGCTATTTGTTGAGCTTTGCTCACTGAAAGCAAAAGAATAAATGCATTTTTATCATCCTGCTTCTTGCATTTTCCTTTTTTCACATCCGTATTTTAAATATTTTAGCTCTGGGCGGAATCCTGGAAGGAGGAAATAAGAGTATAAGAGTAGATTTCCAAAGTCATAAACAGGCTCCTAAAATATCAAACGAAAGAAGAACGGATATAATGAAACTATGGCAATACTGCCCCTACTGTTTTTTTTTTAAACATGTATCTGGAGCGTCTTGAAGCAGTTTGGTGATTTTGCCCATGCCGGAGGGTTTGGAACGATATCCTTTTTAATGGTCCCGGCCTGCAATAAGTCCAAGTCGCTCCCCCCTAATCTTTCCTCCTTCCAGGATTCCGCCCAGAGCTAAAATATTGAAAATATGGATGTGAAAAAAGGAAAATGTCTTTTTTTCTCCCACACCGACTCAGAAGTCTGATCGCGGCTAGTGGGCGCAGGGAAAAAAGAGAAGCGGGTCTAGGACTGGTCGGACGGCTTCCGCAAAGACGGTTCCCCCGGAAAACTATATTTTAAAAGTCTCACTTAGCGAAGCGAGACCCATTCACTTTTATGCATATACGCCGCAACTCCTACATTAGACGTGGGCGTGCAGTTCCGATGCAAAGAAAGGCTGATAGTGTCGTTCTCGGTGTCATGTAATATATGTGGGTATATACATACTTTTGTGTTTATTTTGTCTTGTTTATGTGGTGTATATTGGAGGTATGGAGTCCCTTTGACAGCTTTATGCAACAAAATTTCATTTTAATGTATGCCGATTAGCGTGCATTCAAAGTGACAATAAAGTTATTCCAAGTCTTAAGTTCTAAATTTCAATTCTGAATTGCTGTGGCAATTTAAAGGTGGGCGGATTTTAAGTCAGAGAATCTCACAGCCAGCAAATTGAGAAACACTGGCTTAAAGGAAGAATGTTTTCCAAGTCAATAGGCTTTATCGAAATTCCTTGCATAACCACCATCTGGATCTCGGAGCTGCTTTTAGTACTAGGGCTCAGAGTTCAAGGCCAGGAGGATTCTCCACCTTGGTTACTCTCCAGATGTTGCCGATCCTTGGTCTCACCTCATGGCACTTTGTTATAAATTAGCCCTTGATATTGCATAAGCGCACCAACGTGACTACTGTCCCCGTCCTATTGTTTCTTTTTATTTTTCTTATATGTATCCTATATGTATCTTATATATATTTCTTATACGCATTTCATGTATTCGTAAGTATGTTTACACTTATACCTGTTATCTTATAATCGCATGACAAAATAAATAAATAAATAAAATATGCCAAGTTAATTTATCCGTAAACACGCCCTATAATTATCCTTATTGCCATTACACAATGGTTCTACTCCGATTGGGGAGGCTGCTGTGGTGAAACTATTGGGGGTGGGCGGGAGTGAGAGGTACGGTAAGAATTACAGAATTAAATCCGCCTAACTCAGCAGCCCAGAGTGAATAAGAAAACTACGTATCCCAGGATGCCTCAAGCTATTGCGCGCGTGCGCATTGCTCCGTGCCCTTTGCCCATATTCTGTTCGTTTAGTCCGGCAGGACTCCTCGAAGGGCTCGTTTTGCGTTGATCGGACGCAGGATGTCTTCTCCCTTGAGATTTGACGGGCGGGTAGTTCTGGTAACCGGTGCTGGGGGAGGTAAGTGGTGGATCACGATGATTGTTGATTGTCCGGAGGTTCCCTTGCAAATGTGCTTGGTTGCAAATTGGTTGCAAGGAGATCTTGCAGCTTTCTTGTATTCTTGTTTGCATTCTCCTTAAGGACGAAGATAGGTAAACAGCCCTTTTAAATGAAGTTGAGTTTATAATTCTGTCCATGCCTCTCCGGAGTTTACTTTTCAGTAGATCCATAATAATAGACCTTTGTAAGTGCAGCCTTTATTTAGTGGTGACGATGCTTTGTGTAGTGAAATCCTCAACCTAATAATACCTGTTCACATACTTGTTAGTTTCTGGGTTGAGCCTGGAAGTTGGGAGATTTCCCACGTAACCCACCTGGCAGTGAATTCTGTGAATTAACTCTAGTAATTCATGCAATCAAATCATAATTCAAAATGATATGATATGGTCCCTTTGAATCCATTTTTCTTTAATGATTATTTCTCTACAACTCTAAAAACCGTATGTACACATAATATTAGAACTGATTCAAGAATAGTGAAAAAAAATCCTCGCCATTTTTAAAATGTCTCTGAAATATTCCTAGTTTTAGCTAGGCAGAGATTGGATAGTTTTAAAGCTTTACTGCCTATTAAGAGATGACGAAGCTTGATACCAAACAGAGATAACAAAGATTAAACTGTGATAATTTTTACTCACCATTGACTCGTCAAACTAGTTTTGTCAAATAAGATATTTTTTGTAGCAGTCTTTCTCCATTAGCAATTCATTTGCTGATTGTGAATTTTTTTGTTTTAATGGCATTACTTATTCACTTTTATCTTTTAAGTTATGGAAAACAGACTTTAGGAGACAGGCTAATGTATTAATACTTTAACATCAGGTGGATTCTGATTTGTCATGTTCAGTACAATATAGTCATCCATCTGATTCTCTTTCCCCACTGAACAGTGAAATGTATTTTAAAATTAAATGGAAGAAATACCATTATGTATTTGATGTAAATTTAGCTAAGAATAATGAAACATTACTGAAATTAGGGAAATTTTTTAAAAAATGGGGTGAGATTGGCAGGCTGTTTGATCCACACAATATCGGATGTTCAGGTATATCTGTTATTAGTTTTAGTAAGGATTTTGGACATTTTACTCTCAATCTCTACACATGCCCAGATACTCCAATTCAGCTCTGTAAGGTCTTTCAGGTCTCCGGAGCAGATTTAAGATCTTTGGAAGGCTCGAATGAAAGGAAAATCTGTTCTACTTGTAGTCTGTTAAGTATAGTTTATACATATTATATATAAAACAAAATGAAATTACAATCCTAAATATAGTGAATTGAGGGAGCCCCAGAAAACTTAATGGGGTTTTTGAGCAACATGTAGTAGAGGATTGCACTGACAGATATGATACATTGAAACTGTTCATAGTACAAGGTTAGAGTCATTCTGTCTAAAACAAACTTGCTTTGATTATGAAATCATCAGTTAATTAATTCATTGAGTTAACTTTGCTCAACATTTAGAAACAGAATCTATCACTGCCTCAACTACAATTAAGGAGAAGAAAGAGGCTACATAATTGTGTATTTCTGTAGTTATGATAAAAACTACAAATGCATTGACACCTTGTCAGCATAATTATTTTGCACTTTTCATTGAAAAAAGGACATTGAATCTGCTTGAAAATGATATATCTCAGATATATTCTCTTGATATATTCAGATCAGAGATTGCCTGTGTAAAGAAACTTAATTATCAATCCTGCTTCAGTTTGAAAATGTGATTTTAGTTTCTAAATGCTGTACATATAAGAACTACATAGCCATTTTATCTTCACAATAATTTTGTCTGAGTAGAGAAGACAGCTTCAAGAATGATCTCAGGATGAAATTCAAGAAAAAGACACTATGTAAAAATATTTCAGTTCATATGTATCCTTTTCTGTTTAGTCAAGATGTATTTTAAACTATTTCACTTGTATTGAAAAGAACTTCAAGTAATTTTCTTGCGTGTCAAACTTTTTTAAAAAACAAAAAGCATTACAAAATTAAAGTAGTATCATGTAGCTTCTTTTAAAGAAAACAATTTTCTTTTCCTCTTTAGTGGAAAATTTATATGTCTTTGGACATATAAAGGGGAGAATATCTTCTAAAGTTTGGTGGCTTAACTGAATTGTATTAATCTGCTGCATTCTGAGCAGTTCTTTGCCTTTTCAGATAGTTTCTTCTCTGGTGGCCTATTTGGAATTCCCAACTGAATCTACAACAATGTTTCTTAACCTTGATAACTTTTAGGACATGCGGCTGGGAAATTCTGGGAATTGAAGTTTATGCATCTTAAAGTTGCAAAGATTGAGCAACACTTGTCTAGATCAGTGGTGGGATTCAAACTTTTTTTACTACTGGTTCTGTGGGTGTGGCTTGGTGGGCGTGGTGTAGCTTGGTGGGCGTGGCTTGGTGGGCGTGGCAGAGGAAGAATAGTGTAAAATCTCCATTCCCTCCCCACTCCACTAACCTGCTTTCCAGCTTCGTTCTCCTGTGCAGGGCAACAAAAGAAGACCTAGCAGATCAGATGAGGGCAGGGCCAATCAGAGGTAGTATTTGCCAGTTCTCCAAACTACTAAACATTTCTACTACCAGTTCTCCAGAATACCACCTCTGGTCTAGATCACATGTCCTCAAGACTGAGCATTTTTCTGCTTCTGTTTAATCCTATGCATCAGATACTCAGATATCTAAGAGCAATACCACATTTTGCTTTTAAGTGTATAATTGTCTCCTTTGATGTTGATTTCCTGTGTGTATTTTTTTTTAACTGTCAGGTTATAAAATATTTACTTATTTTTTTCTTCATGCTAGGACTGGGCAGAGCATATGCATTGGCTTTTGCTGAAAGAGGAGCTTCTGTGGTTGGTAAGCATTTTTTTCTTCTGCCAGTAACTGTTGAATCTATAATTGTGTTTTAAAATGAAACTTGTTCTAATCATCTTCACCTTTTTTAAAATAAAATTATTTTCTTTGCTCTTCAATTTTTTTCTTGCTTCTTATCCACTAAAATTCCCCATGAAAAAAATGATGTGCTATGGTAATGAAGATCCAAGGAGGTTTGTCATTGAGTGTCATGACATTTAGCCCACTATGACAATATTAATAGGCCATCTTATCCACTACTGCTACTTATTTAATAGGGAAAATAACTCTAAGTTCTAGTAGTAACTAGTGGTTAGGGAATGTATAGTTCCTGAAAAACAGGTTCATTTTATATTATTGTCTTCCTGAAATGCCTTAGATGACCATTTCTAAATCATGTGTACAATACTAGCCTACACAGATAACATTGTGAAATGAAATTAAGAGATTAATTTGGATATTTGGCATACATTTTTATTGCTAGCTCTCTTTTGCAACAAGTACTTCACAGCATATTAAGAAATTGCTTATTGCATATAGATTTTTGTACACTGACTACATTAGTTTTGTCCACTGAAGAGCTAAAAGGGTATAAACCCAATAATGTTTACATGTCCTCAGGAGACTAAATCAAGTTTAGTTATGAACTAGAGAAAATTGGAAGATAAAATGCAATGTTACAAAGTCCATATTCTGGTGTAACTCAATAATGAGTCTAGACTGTCTAGTAAATTGGCATGTCAGAAAAACTGGCAGAGCCAAATCTTAAAAATTATACCTATTTGGGGAATAAAAAAACAATCTCTTGTACAATAATTTATTCAGCTGGAGCTGACAAGAAATTTTATAAGACAAACATATAATTTTAAGAAATGTAGGTAATATTCCAACTTGCCGGCTAGATCCCTGACACTACCTAGCCACAGATATTGTACTTTGGAATAGAATTACAAACATGTGTCACTAAAAGCAGATTTATGTATTTGTAGGAATTTTAATAAACTGAGGGTTACTGACATTCTTTTGTAAAAAAAATATTTCATTAATAATACAATTCAGATTGTTGTCTAAAGTTTCTGAGAATTCTACTCTGTCAGCTGAGTAGAAGCTAAAAGATTACTCCCTATACCACAGACTGAGAGAAAAAGTTAAAAAACACTTCAAATTTTCTTGATCAAAGTCTAGAAATACTTGTTAAAAATTCAAAGATCACAAGTAAATACCTGTAAAACTACATAGCCTGCATTAGACAAAGACCTTAGTGATATATTCTTTTTTCAAAACAACAGAACTAAGCATAAAACATTTTTTAAAAAAGAAATCAACGTTATTATTCAATGCTTGTTGAATTCAACTGTTATTCAAGAGTTACTATTCAAAGACACAATTCTAAACTGAAGTCAAAGAAGATAAATCTAATTTAGCTTCTTGGAGATTATCTACTTGAATAGGACCAGGATTCAATGATTATGATGGTGGAGAACAGATAATCATCTAAGAATGCTTTGTCCCACTCAAAAACTTTCAGATTGAAAGCAATAGTAGTTTTTCACAGACTAATCTGAAAATGAAAAAGTCAGAAACTGAGTTATTCCTTGTACTTTTTCAACATTAACACTGCTGTTCTAACTGGACTCAGTCTGAATAAAGAGATCTGGGATAGGCACTTTGACCATCTGGATTTAGCAATGTCTGATTCTAGCTTCCACTTAAGCAAGAATTATTATGATAGCTTGAAATTAGCTGATACTTAGAATGAATGGCAAACCATTACATCCTGGCTGGATAGTTCAGCCAATAACTAATAGGATTATCTTTTGAACTTCAGTTTAGCAGTAATGGAAAAGATTATTAGACTGGCAACCTAATTTAGCCCAATGTGCTTACCACAGGATGTGATGATGAATCTAATTCAGGGATTCAGTAACGGACAATAAATTAAGCACCACTGCTTAGTTGCTGATTCGCAAGACTGTATACCTTGGTTCATTTAAAAATAATTGGGGCCAAATTTGTTGGTAATAGAAGTGTTAAACAAAGGTGTTACATTTTCAAATACTCATGAAAAGTAAATCATGTATATTTACACACACACACACACACACACACAAAATGATGAGACATGGATTTTGAAGGTATTAAATGGAAAACATATTAAAATGTATGTGTTTTACTTACGAAGTGGGTGGCTCTGATTGGAAGAATGTATTTTTGTTCCCATATATAGAAATAGAGAGGTAGCAAAAATAAACCCAAACGTAAAGGCGGTTTACTATGTAAGTGTGCCTGGAAAGTTATTTCACCAGTTTCGGATTATTTGAAAGTTATTTGACCAGTTTCTGATTATTTCCTCCTGCGTCCTTTTAAAGAGCAGAAAGTGCAGGGAATATGTAGTTGATCTTCAGCAGGTCATTGAGCAATCAATGTGAAAAAGTACATTTATACATTTTGTTATTTAGAGCAAGATTGCCAAACTGAAACTCCAATTATTATGAGGGTTGTATGAGGATTGGTTTATTAGTTAAGGACTTCAACTTTAAAGGTTTTTCATTCTTTGATACAAAAGTCTCCAGTGAATGAAAAGTGAAAAAGTATTTTCATGGCATGTCATTAAGCTAGCTTAGCTAACCAGTTAACTAACTAAATAAAATAACCTCTTCTGCAAAGGAGCTGCTTTTTCACCATTTCATTTTGGCTGCCCTTCTGACAGCT
Organism: Naja naja; assembly: GCA_009733165.1. NCBI lineage: Eukaryota > Metazoa > Chordata > Lepidosauria > Squamata > Elapidae > Naja > Naja naja. The sequence continues at coordinate 252,102,289 of CM019149.1, read as the reverse complement.
TTTTTCATTATTTACAAGACTGTATTTGGTTTGGTTGTTGAATAGGATTAAAATGTGAAATCCCTTGGCAGGATTCTTCTAGTCATAAGAGGCAATTACGTTATGCCTGAAAATTATTTCCAGTTGTGCCCAGTAATGGAAATGGCATTAACAGTTCTCAAAAGGAAGAGGAAATCATGTTTTGTCTTCCATTTGGCATGTATTGTATCACCCTCTAGTAAGAAGCTATCATTTCTGCCAATTTAGCTAAATGTCAGATTATTGTTGATGAAAAGCAGGAAAATACAAACAATCAAATAAGCACACCCTTGTGATGTAGAAAAAATATGTTTGGCAGTTGTGGGTCTTCTGGATACATATTTACTTATTTATTTGCAGGATTTATATTGCTGCCTATCTCACATCATTATCTAGGCAGCTCACAACAATTCACAAAAACTATAAAAATTAGAATATTCTCCCTCCCCTCCTTTCAGTTGCCACATCAAACAGCTTACCACTCAATCCCCAATTTAGCTTCACAATCCTCCAGAAGCTTAAAGGGTAGGGATCCTTCTCAGATTTTGGACAGGATAACACTCATCTGATGGGAGGCTTTTCCATGGGATTGGATAGCTGTCAAGAAGATATGTCTTGGAAGTCCCATCCAGTAGCAACATTTAAGGGTAAGGACTTGTAGACACCCGTCCTATCTAGCCTAATGGAACAGGCAGATATTTTTTGTGTGAAATGGGGTCCCACAAATAACTGTACTATAAGGGGTTTCAACCACCACCTTGAATTGTACCTGGAATGCAACTGGGACACATTGTAGTTCATGCAGCAGAAATGTAACTGATGTGAAGCATGGACCAATCAAAATTGTGTACTACTGCATTATGGACTATTTGAAACCAGACGAACTTCAAGGGCAACCTCCTATGGAACATGTTGCGGTAGTCTAAACGTGAGGTGACCAGAGCATGAATGACTATGAGCAAGGCCTCCTGGTCCAGGAATGAGCACAAGTGGAGTATCTTTCCCCCAGGCACAGCTACCTCTTGCTCTTGTAACTGGATACACAAGTCTAGGAGGGTCTTCAAATTGCAAAGCAGATCTGTCCAGATGAGTGTTACCCTGACCAAAATCTGAGATGTCAACTCTCCTGACTCGAGATGGTCCGAAGTCCATAACCTCTGCACTTTGCTTTTGTTGATTCATAGTCAATGTCTCCCCATACAGGGTCTTACAGTTTCTACACATTGAACTAGCACCTAAACGGCATCACTTTCCCAGCAAAGGGTAGAGATGTATAATTGGATATCACTAGCATATTGAAGATATAACAACAAAGCCATAAAAATGGGGTTTCAAATTTCAGTGAAGATGTATACTGAAGCCTTGTCTCCTTTTTGGGCTGTTGGGAGTAAAAAGCAGGCAGTCTGTGACAGAAGCCCAAACTGGGTTCTTTAAGATAGGCAGGTGGTATCTCCTCAGTGCCAGAAGGAGTTGGGGCAGTGCCTTGTTATGGAGATTGCTTTGGGGTAAGGTAAAACCCTGGTGCAAGTACCTTCTTCTTGGCCCTGTGTGGCAGAGAATAGCTATCCATTACTGCCCCAGGAATCTTCCTTCTACTTAGGTAGAGGTGGCCTTCTGCCCTTCTTCAGGTCTTCAGCCAAGCAGAGATTGCTATAATTGGCTGGGGCACATTGGTCCTTCTTCCCATCTCTGCCCTTTTTTCCCCAAAGCAGCCATTCCCAAACATCCTGACTTGTGTGGTTGGCAGGGAAGGGGAAGCAGAGGGAGAAAAGTGAGGAATTGATTTTGCTTGTTTTGTTTGTTTGGAGGACCAGCAATTAAGTCTACTGCCGTCCCCACCCCACAACACTACCCTGCAGTGAGATAGAAACAAGACTTGTGGATGGAGGAAGTTTAGCCACATATACATTCTCACACAAAGTTTTCTTTTTGTTTTTCCAGGGCTTTAGATTTCAACCAAATACAGTCCTATTTGGAGTTCACTTTGAATTCTATTTTATGTTTGAATGACTGTCTAAAATGGACCTATTGAGAAATCAAAGGATAGAATAGTAGGCTAGGAAGCATGAGTGGAAGGGAATTTTGCCATGACTTTAAATGCCTGGATTAGTGAGTTGAATTAAGATGTGGAAATGAAGCTTTCCAAATGTTTAAGTACTTCTGAACCAGGAGACTTCATATTTCTCAATACAAATACAAGCAGTCCTCAACTTACAACAGTTCATTTAGTGACCGTTCAAAGATACAAGCGCACTGAAAAAATGACTTACGACTGTTTTTCACACTTATGACCGTGCAGCATTCCCATTGATCAGAATTCAGACACTTGTTAACTGACTCATATTTGTAATAGGTCCAGTATCCTGGGATAATGTAATCATCTTTTGTGACTTTCTGACAAGCAAAATCAATTGGGGAAGCCAGATTCACTTAACAGCCATGTTACTAATTTAACATCTGAAGTGATTCACTTAACAACTGTGTCAAGAAAGGTCAAAGAACGTGGCAAAACTCATTTAACATCTGTCTCGCTTAGCAATAGACATTTTGTCTCAAATTGTGGTCATAAGTCGAGAACTACCTGTATAAACAGGAAAAGAGTTTTTGAATTTACCAGATCTGTACCATCTTTTAGAACACCATTTCCCAATCTTGGCTATCTGAAGATGTGCGGAGCCCAGAATGGATATCTGGGAAATTCTAGGGATTGAAGTCTACGCATCTTCAGGTGATCAAGATTAGGAAACACTGTTTTAGAATATTCTTTTGCTGATGGGTGGAGGCAAGGAACACACTGATGCTGAAATTTTGAATTAGGCTTTGTGCCTCCAGTTTCAGCTTGCAAATCTGGTTGTCTAGTCCTGGTTGTCTTAGCAGTTTTGACTGAAGCATATCTTTACATTAGGTTTTGATTTGTGTTAACAGGTGTTCCAAGTTTTTTTTTTCCTTTAAGACTGTATTTCTCAAACTCAGCAAGTATAAGGTGTATGGACTTCAGCTCCCAGAATTCTCCAGTCAGCAGAGTTGCCAAGGTTGACCAACACTGTTCTACAGAAAATTATTAAAAGGGGCTGGAACAAGCCTTTATCATTTTGTACTTAATATAGGATACATACAACAAGTGTTTTATAGCAACAAAACTCCAAGTTGGAAAGATTTTGTTGGTCCTTCTTTTTAGATGTTTTTAACAATCTGTAAAATGCCCGGAATTATTAGGAGTTAGTTGGAGTTGGGTAGCATAGAATTATCTAGAATTATTTAGCATTTAAAACCATATTTTAAATAATGGAAAAAAGGATTTTTCCATTTCTGTTACTGAAATAACCATAACATTAAATATTTATTATTGAATGTTTAATATAGCTGTATACAGCATATGACTGTAGATACAAACAGAAAAAATTTACAGATAAATGCTAAGTGGAATCAGAATCCTTGCCAGAAACATTGAATGCAAACAGTCTTTTTGAATAAAAATCCAATTTGTATGAAGCTATTTTTGTTTTCTCAGTTGCTTTCATGAATTTTGTATTGGCCTATGAGCAATTTTGTTTACTATTTTGCTTTTGTAAGGAACAAGCCTCTTTAGAATGAGCAAGAGTAAAAGTGAACTTTTGTAAAACAAGTTTTTCTGAGTATTCATTAACCAGATTTGTTAAGAAATCCACTAAGGTGAAATATAATCACCCGGATGAATACCTTTGGTTTCAACTGGGAAAGTTGTTATATATGGATAGTTCAGTATTATGGGTTCACTGCTTTGCTACCTGTCCCCCCAATCCCTTTGGTGAAAAGTAAGAGGCGCTGGACCTACCTGCATCTTGATAACGCCCTATTATAAATATAAGCCAAAACAGAATGAATAAAAAGAAACAAAAGTATAAAATAGAAGAACAAGTATTGTACATATCTCTCTAAATTTGGTGTTCGGAGCCAGCCATTTAAGAAATGGCTTGCCATTGTCTGCTTCCTAGGGCTAAAAGAAAGTGACTGGCCCAAAATTACCCAACTGGCTTTGTGCCTAAGCAGAACTAGAGCTCAGAGTCTTCTGATTTCTAGCCTGATGCTTTAAACACTCTACCATACTGTCTCTCATGTCATGGATAGTCTGTATCTAATTGGAAGCAAAAGGTAGAATAGCTAGTAAAGAAAACAAAGGCAATTAAAAAAAACAACAAGATCTAGTTGAAATAAAGTAATGCTGGAAATTTAAAATTGCTACTTTTCAAGTCAGTTTTCCTCAAATTGGTTCCCTTCAAATATACTACCAATTAAAACATAAAAACTTACTTGAATCAAGCTCAACTCCTGGGTGACTAAATGTGTTCTGTCTATATTGAATATATCTTCCATCCCTCCTAGTTGGGTAAAATGAAGACCCAGATTGTTGGGGGCAATATGCTGACTCTGTAAACAGCTTTGAGAGGGCTGTAAAGCACTACAAAGTGGTATATAAGTCTTAAATGCTGTTGCTATTGTCGATCCAAATAAATGATTAAATATATTTTTCTGGTTAAAACATTTTTAGGTTTGACCACATGGGGGAGATGCTGCTTCATAAAAACAGTTTCTTTTTTAGTGTAATTGGTTCTATTTTAAACTGTTCTTCTAGATGAATTATTTACTAGTATTATTGCTTAATTTGGAGTTTTCTGTATTATTTAGATAGCTAGCGATCTATTCATCATGACAAAATGCAGTGTTTTGGAATTGCCTTTTCGGTTAAAATAGTTTGTGAAGGAGTAATAAATTATTGGATCTGTCAAAGGTTGATGCACTTTCAAAAAAAATCAGTGACTTTTGTGCTTATTGCCACAAAAAGTTTGTCCAGGGTTTAAAACACATATTTTTATATTCAGCTTCTACTACTTGTACATCCAACACACAACTGTTCTCACAGATATTTTCCCATGATGTTCTTACTTATCAAAAATATGGATTACTTGATGATTTGTCAAGATTCTTCAACCAAAGTATTTTCACCTATTCCATGAAAGAAAGATCCCATGTAATGTCTCATGGGAAAGTGTTTATATACTTTTCTAAAAATCTTTTTAAAATGTATAATTTATTTTACCCCTTCAAACGTTTTGATCTGAATGGACTATAAGTCTGTACAGTAAAAATAAATCAGTAAGGGTATAAAAGTAATTTAGGTCTGAGTCCTGGTTGAAAAGAATGATTTCTTTGACCTGATGGACTTTGAGCTGTTAGCAAAGAAAATAAATGAAGTGTAGCACTACTTAACGTATGAGTGTAATTAAGCCTGGAATTACAGTTGTAAGTTATCCTGGTCATTAAGTGGGTCACCATATACCTTTTTTTGTGGGTCATGAAGTGAATCACCATGGTCATTAAGTGAATTCATTGTCCACAATGGGTATTTTTTTGCCAGGAATTGGGTGTAAATGCCAGTTTCTGGCAAAAATATATATTATAAATTGTGACTGCTGGATCCTACAAATGGCCATAAATGGTGGCTGGTGACTGAGCACCCAAAATGTGATTATGTGACTGGGAGGAAGGCTTTCCAGCCATCAAATTAGGAATCTGGATTGTAAGTAATCCTGGGAAAGTATGTTATAACTTTAAATGGTTAGTAGTGACCAATTGTAACCTGAACTCTGATATTCATTAAAATAGCCAGACTTTTTTCAGGCTTCCATATGAGTCTTAAAATAATAATACTGTTTTGAAGAAGACACTGATTAAAATTAATGAAATTGATAAATCACTTTGAATACAGGAAATGGTATTTAGTACTTGGAGCAGTTGATTGGATAAGTCAGATTGTTTAATATCTGCAAAGCTGCTGCAAGAATAAAGAGACTTATTCAGATAGTAGCTTGTGGAAAGAGACCCAAATATTAACAGTATGTTCAGTATAAACTCACTTTCTTAACAGAAAAACTGAGTTCAATTATCAAGTTGAGTTATAGCAACTGGGTCTCTTTTCTTGTTGGTTTGAAACATTTTGTTGCTTATCCAAATAGTTTCTCCAGTCTGGAAGATAAGTCTTGAATAAGCATTGAAACGTTTCAAATCAACAAGAAAAGAAATCCAGTTGCCATCACTCAACTTCCAGGCAACTCTACCTGGATAACTGAGAATCTTCATCGACATTCATTGCAGCATGAAATCTTCACTATACCAGTGAGGCAATGCCTGAATGATCACTGAAGACTGCAGAGAATGACAGGTATTTTATCTAAGTACTAGTTGGACTCAATTTCTCTGTCTCTCTTTGTCTTTTTTTATATCTGTCACAGTGAATGATCTTGGAGGTGACATCAAGGGACATGGAAAGAGTTCTTCAGCTGCTGACAGAGTGGTTCAAGAAATACGAGCCAAAGGTGGAAAAGCAGTAGCTAATTATGGTATGTTTCTCCTACTTTATTCCAGTGAAAATATCTGCAGATAAATTACAGCTGTAATTCTACAACGGTGAATGCTACAGATCTGGAGAAAATCATTTGGCATTCTGTCATTGAGATGATTATTGTAAATGATAATCAAAATGAAATCAGCAAGTTCCTTGAAGATTTAAATGACTGTCCCATAATAAATTATTTCAGTCAGTAGGAAAGTGGTCATGCCACTGATTTGAAAGAGAGATCTGATATGCCTTGAATTGCATGATATTTAATGAACTAAAGGATTGTTTGTGATTGCAAATCCATGTTAGATTCATACCATGTAGTATTGAGCCATGATCCATAATTCCAAAATGTGATTCACTTTAAAGTGAGGTTCACTGTCCATTAGATTCTTATTCTTTGTTTATTGTGGTGTTTGGTTTTGAAATATATATTATATAGATGCATTACATGAAAAAAATTCCATGTAGAATACCCCTATTTTAAAAACTTCAGGATCTTTGGGGATAAACAATGTATTCTTTAGCTTGATATATTCATTGTGCTTCAGAGTTTTTTGTTCACTTAAAGATATAATAGTCCACACTTAAACGTAGTACATATACTATGCAAGTGAGTGATATAGAAAATACCACGTGCCGCTGTATAGTGTATGATAATGTTGATGCATTCTTGCATATGAAAATTTATTTTGTCATTTGAAGGCAACTGCCCTCTCCTAATTTCATGTTCAACCTTATCCATGTGTCATTAACAGCCCTTGTTTTTCTGAGCATAAGAAAGCTTGGATACAAGCAATCATTTGCACATTTACTACATCTAGTGCTACCACGAGCAGACCCTTATACCTATTTTTGTAGTCATTCCTGAAAGGCATCTCTTTGGGATAGCATATTTTGGGGAGATGGTGACATAAATGGGAAATGAGGGATTGGCTTTTATGCCTAAACCTAATTTTTCCCACTCATAAAAAAGAACATTTAGAATCCAAATCAGCATTTCTTTCCCCTGTGCCATCCTGTCTTCCTAACCATAGCTATCCACTTTTGTAGTAGAACCTCAGGGAATTAAAAATACAGCTGAAAGATGTCAGTAGCTTCAGTCACAGGAACAACTTCTGCCTTTTTCTGTCATGAACTTGCTATCATTGGTAAGCACATACCAATGAATAACTTGCTTATGAAAGAAAATATCTGTACAGGATATTTCCTCAAGATCACATTCTATTACAATTTCGTGATCCTCTCCCATTGTGCCAGGATTTCTGTCATTTCAATAGATTCTGATCTGTGTTTCTTTCCTGTTGGTTTTTTCCCTCAGATTCAGTGGAAGCCGGTGAGAAGCTTGTGCAAGCCACTCTGGATGCTTTTGGGAAAATAGGTACATTTCAAATAGAGGCATATTTGTGAGATTAGACAGCTGGAATATCCTTACTATTATTCTGTATTATTTCAAGGGGGAAAAATGGAGCAATCTATTATTCAGGAGAAACTCTGCCAGAACAAAGGAATGGCTTTATTATCTCTTTAACAAATTACATTACTTTTTGATGAAAGCTTTAATTACTTGTACTAGTAGTACAAGTAAGATATTTTCTTCAAGATGAGTTCTCTTTAATTTTTTTCAAGGTGGCTTTCTTTTCCTTCTGTAAATTTTAAGTTATTTTATATATATGTGTGTGTGTGTGTGTGTGTGTATAAAAGCCACATTCCATTGATGGAAAAAAGTGACAATAAAGAATCCTCATAAGAATTTTCACTTTTTGCCGCTAAGCTACACATATGCAAAAACTGTTATGCTAATTCTTTTAGATAAGATCTTTTTCCCACTAGTAGCACACTGCATATTTCTGTTAAATTGAATAGTGGCCTGAAACTTGGACTTGCTGTACCAGCAAATAGTTACAATAGCATGCATCAGCATGTCTTTTTTCTTTATTTTATAAATGCTACTTCATAGAAATACAGAAATTCATTTGAATTACAATGAGGCTGTTAAGCCTGTTTAACTTATTGCAGAAAGCAAGCAAATGGCTGCCTGCTGCACTTGCCCAGAATTCTGAAACCATTACATTCATTCTACAAAAAATGCAGTTCATTTTTACCTCTTAAGAGATGATCATAGTTCAGACCTACATGCAGTGTCAAAAGTGTTTTCCAGTCTTTGACAACCGTAATAATTCTGAAAGTCTGTTTTCCTTTATCTATTTTGGTAAGGACAAAATTAAATGCAAATAATGTATTAATAAATGTTATCCTTCACGTCAGATGCAAGAATAGCTAGATTCGTTTCTTAATAATTTTGTATGGATTTAATTTACAGATATTCTAATCAATAATGCCGGGTAAGTTGATCTGAATCTTATTTTCTTCTTTTTTCATTACACTGGAATATTTTTGATTCAATTTATGATAATTTTCCTGTTCTTCTTTGACATGTAGGATCTTGAGGGACCGTTCATTTGCTAGGATCAGTGATGAAGACTGGGGTAGGTTGATTATGAACTATAGTCCATTTTAAAATATATTACATACTTAATGTACTTAATTCCTTTTCAAGGTATAGATATATTCAATGGCTTGAATTTGTTCTAGATATAATTCACAAAGTTCATTTGAGAGGATCCTTTCTCGTAACCCGAGCTGCATGGAACCATATGAAAAATCAGAAATTTGGAAGGTAAGTAGACATGATATGCTCACCAGATACATATATGCTGATCAGTCCAAGAGCATCTAGATTAGACATAGAGAAAGTGGTTTGTGATTATACTGTACCAACATCTATTTATCATAAAAACTTCAGCAAGCAAAACTACATCTAAAGTAGAATCCTCATCTCTACAAGCAACCAAACACTGATACGACTGTTCGTATATCAGAATATTATTAGATTTTTTAATAGTTAGTTTACATTATAGTTGCTAATATCAATCAAGGTAGCATTTAAAGTGCTGAAAAACTGCATTCTTTATAATCTTTCCCACAGCCATATAAACTCCATTTGTCATGTTGTAGCTGCTGTGATTGAACCTGGAAATCTTGCCTAAGATTTTCAACTGCATCCTAAAGTTGGGATAGTGGAGGAGAAGCTACCATGGATTGTTTCTTACTGGATACTGCAGTAACTTGAAAGAGCAGCATGAGGTCTGCTAGAGTGATACAATTCACAATAGTGTTTAATTGGAAGCCCAGAGTACAACCCTTTCTGATCTTTTATGACATTATGAACATTATGATTAGCCACATCTGAAATCCACAAGTTGGAGATTATTTTTATTTATCTTTATTTTATTCATATTTATATGCCGCCCTTCTCTGGAGACTCAGGGCTTACAATTTTGCAACCCAATGCTCAGCAATAGCCTTCCTTCCGTTGTATATGCCTGCTTATTACTAAGCGGCATTTTTACAAAGTCAGCTTATTGCCCCCAACAACCATGGGTCCTCAATTTACCTACCCCGAGAGGATGGAAGGCTGAATCAACCTTGAGCCTGGTGGGATTCGAGCCTGCAGTAATTGCAGGCAGCTGGAATTAAGTGCTAGGCATTTAACAGCCTGCACCACCAAGGCTCTTATGGCAGTGGAGATGCTGGATTCTGGAACTCCTATATACCATACGTGTTGGAAACTGTTTTTAACTAGTTTTTTTTCCCATTAGCCCCAAAGCCAAAACATTGCTAACTAGTATTTCACCCAAACAGCAAGAATAACTGTCAGTAAGAACTGAAAACTAGTCCTGCTGTTTGGGTAAAATGCTGGTTGAATAGTTTGAACTGCTTTAAATGTTGATAGATTGAATTTAAAATTGAATATCTTTTTAGGAAAAGTGGCTTTTTCCTATTATATTGCATTTGTGTCATTGCTTGCACTTAATCACATTTAAGGGCCTTGGTGGTGCAGGCTGTTAATAGCCTAGCACTTAGTTCCAGCTGCCTGTAATTATTGCAGGCTCGAATCCCACCAGGCTCAAGGTTGACTCAGCCTTCCATCCTCTCGGGTAGGTAAACTGAGGACCCAAGAAATAAGCTGACTTTGTAAAAATGCTGCTTAGTAATAAGCAGGCATATACAATGGAAGGAAGGCTATTGCTGAGCGCATTGGGTTGTATCCCAAAAATTGTAAGCCGCCCTGAGTCTCCGGAGAAGGGCGGGATATAAATATGAATTAAAAAGAAAAAAGGATACAGTTTAGAAATAATGATCACATTAAAAAAGAGTTGCTTACTCTGTTTTTATTTTGTCTGCATTCACTTTGTTCAGTTTGTAAACTGTTTTCTATAAGTTGTCCCTAAATATGGAATGTGACTTCTTTTTCTTGCAACTCTTTGATGCTATTTTGATCTACACTCAACTAGCTTTCATCACCAACAGCACGTTCTGAAAGCAAATTTATTTGCAATAAAACTCTGAGTTAACTGGAGCCTATCTCTGTATTCAGTACTTATGAAATATAACCTTAGAAGTTACTCCATACATATCAGCTCTTCAAAGACATTGGATTTAATGTTGTCTGATGGTAGTCATGGTAACATGCTAAATGGGTCCCTTAAACACAGCTATTCAATATTTTTTATGAAATATAAGGCAGAATAAGAGAAGATATTGAAAACTATTTTCTGTTTAACGAATGTTCATTGGCACTTCAAAACTTTGTTAAATGGCAATGTTGTCTAATTAGCACAATTTTTGCATCTTTTTATAGTTTATGAATTGAGCCGAATGTTCCATTCTATTGCTTTTACTGATGTATTTCCTACTATTTGTTTTCAAGAATAATCATGACTTCCTCAGCTGCTGGAATATATGGGAACTTTGGCCAGGCTAATTACAGTGCTGCCAAACTTGGCCTTTTGGGTCTGGCAAACACACTTGCAGTTGAAGGCAAGAAGTACAACATCCACTGCAACACGATTGCTCCCACAGCGGGCTCCAGGCTGACACAGACTGTTATGCCTCCAGGTAAATAATTGTAAATATTCACAATAAATTAGCCAGAGTTTATGATAAAATATCTCTTCTGTTCTCAACTCCTGAGGCTTGTTTTTGTATAAATTTCATTTTCCCTAGCTATGGTGGATGCCTTCAAACCAGAATATGTGGCCCCTCTTGTCCTTTGGCTTTGTCATGAAAGATGTCAAGAGAACAGTGGACTGTTTGAGGTAATATCCATGCATTGTCCTTTACCAGCAAGAAAAGTCATAAAATGGGGCAAAACTCACTTAACCACTGCCTCACTTAGCAATATAAATGTTGGGCTCAGTTGTGGTCATAAGTCGAGGACTACCTGTATAGGATAAGTTAAACATATGTGAATATCATGCTGAAAAACAGCATGGATTTGCAGTCAAATGTTTGATCAAAATGGTGAAAAGAATACTTACTGAAAAGATTCCAACACATGTTGAATCTTACATTTCCTTGAGGCAATAATTGCTATAAGAAGGAATCCATTGATGGCCTCATCCTACGTGATCACCTTATATTCTAATTCCATACTCCAGAAAACACTCCATTCATATCAAAATGTCAAGGACCACGGGGAAGAGAGAAATATTAGTAGACCTGCAATAATTTCACTTTTTGAAGAAATATGAAAATATTTAGGAAATAATCTTAAATAGGGAACACTAAAACTCCTGAGAATGAACATGCTCAGAACTTAAACAATGCTGATTGACTGCTGAGCGGGAGAAACTGAGGAGAGAGGATACAAAAATCAGAACAATGCTTTGTAATATAAGAAGCTAATGCCCTGTCTTGTTTAAAGCTGATCTTGTGTTGGTTGATTTGAACTAAATCTAATCATAGTGCCTTTTGTAAGAATCAACTTCGTATGGAAGTAAAAAGTAAATGCATGTTTTGACCTATTGGAGCGAACCTATTGTGATTAAATGGCAACCACTCCCATATGATTTGCTGTCTACTCTTCATTTTCAGATTTCTTTGTAAATTACATTGATTTTTAAAACTCTGTGTTACAGGTTGGAGCTGGCTGGATTGGAAAATGTAAGCCATCTTGCTCATTTGGTCTATTGAGAAAGAATCTGAACTGACATGAAACCCAAACTAATGTGTTAAACTAGGATATAATAACATCAAGTCATTTCATTTTAAGAGTGGTAGAATTTGAGGATAATTTCATTGATTCTCCATCTGAGCCTCCTGTCCTTGCTCTCTTTCTTACTATATTAGGATTGGATTTTATTTGTTTGTTTATTTGTTCAGTTAAAAGAGATTAATCATTGATAGTTGGTAAATGCAGTTTGCTTTAATTTCACTAGGGCCCTCAATTTTTTTTAAATTCCACTGTTATCTATTCTTAGCTGTCAAAATGGTTCTGGTGTCCAACACAAACAATGTGTTGATGACAAACCAAGAAAACCTGCAATTTCGTATTCAGATTGGAATAAATACTATATTTAGAGTCCTCCACAATATGCACAGTATGCTAAGTTCCAATTTGCTATCAGCAGGGAAGATAATTCATACTTTGTTTTGATCAGAAAAAAAAGTTAACATTTATGAAAGAAACTAGTGGTGCAGCTACATGTGAATGGCTATTTTTAATTGGCATTTAATACCCTTTCTAATTGCTATTTGCTTAGTACGCTGGGAGCGGTCCCTGGGAGCCGTTGTCAGGCATAAGAACCACCTAATGACACCAGAAGCTGTGGAACGTAATTGGGAAAAGATTTGTAATTTTGATAATGCCCAATCACCTCAAGAAATTGGAGGTACAAGCAACTTTAAATTCATTATGTATTTTGTAAGGTTGCAAACTGTAAATATTACAGTATGTAAAAATAAAAGTGCAAAATGATTTATTTTTATTTTAATATATGTGTGTGTGTTTTTGTGTGTGCATTCATCTACTTATATCCTTCGTATAGTTTTAGAAAGTAAACTTTTCCCCATAATATTTCCTGTTTTTGAATTTTTTAAGATGTCGTAAATTTTGTATAAGTAGGTAAAGTCATACCAATTTGCATGAAATGTTTCCATTTTCTTTCCTTAATGTTACTAATGTTATTAATTTATAAATTATCTTTTCCATAAAGGCCAAAGGCCAAAGTTTCAACCCAAAACTTCAGTCTGCTTAGATGTGCTTCCAGTTCTGAACTATAACTTGTTGCTATTAAGAAAAACACAGATCTATATTTAATAGTGAAAAGGGAGAATGATGTTAATTTATGGTAGCCAAAACAGGAGGAATTAGATAACATATTTTCTAACCAACAACTGCTATTAAGTAGTGTACTTTTTTGTGAGTTGTAGCTAAAATTATCAGATAACTGAAAATTATAATAATATTTTATGTTAAGGGAGCCCAAATTTAAGAAGTGGTATAATCCCATACATGGAATTATAACCCATAAATCATTTACAAATTGAATTAAATTTTAGGTCAGATTATTGTTCAAATGCAGAGTTATTTTAAACATTGAGGCGTATTCTCACAACCTCTTTAAACATTCTTCTGCATAAGTATCTACATATACTTTCCAATAACAAAAGTAAAATATCCTTGCTGTGATTACAATGTACAAAACTAGTTTTGAGAAACAGGCAACGGAGCGGCTGGTGTGAGGGAAGGAGAAGGCCGTTTTCCCTCTTTCTTCTCCCTGCTCCTCCTTCCCTCATGCCAGCTGCTCCATTGCCCTTTCTCCTTTGCAGCGCAGCGCTCAGGATCCACTTTGATAGTAGGAGGAGGATAATTTAACAACCAGTTCACCCAGAGTCAAGCAACGGAGCCACACGTTCCACAACAGGCAACCTCACCCTGGGCGAACCAGTTGTTAAATTATTTGAATCCCACCACTGAATAAAACACCTTGGTTATTAATTTGTTTCATTAACAAAATATAATTTATTTCTAAATAGTTGAGCAATAGTTCAGGAATTCAACATATGCTTTGCATGCAGTAAGCCCCCTTGGTAAATTCAAGAATTGGATCTGGATGTTCCCCAAATCCTTAAATTTTTTTACTGTCAGTGTGGACAGTATTAGGTTAAATTTATGAATGATCTGAGTTAATGTAAGGTTGCTTCCTATGTTTTAAAACTCTGATTACTTAACACAGAAAAGAGTGATTTCAAGCACTATCTCCTCATCTTTGTGTCCTTTCTAGTAAATCCAGGTGGTCTCCAGATAAGACAATCTGTCACACAGACCATTGCTACTTAGGTATGATAAATAGGTATCTTAAGTAAATATGCAAGTGTTTTAAGATTAGGGCCAGATTGCTAAGAGTTGACACTGACTTCAAGCATATAATCAACTTTAAGTCATGATATCTGATAAAAAAATTATTAGTTCTGCTTTGCGTTATTCTTTTTGATTTTGACACATCAATAAGAATATAGCTTGTTATGTATCGTGTGTCTTTTAGTTTTCTACTAAATCAGGCATTCTGCATGATTTTTGAGTGAGAGCCCAACTTCTGAATTTTCACCCGTGAGAATAAGCAAAAGAGGAAGAGAAAAATGCTGTACATACGTGATAGACTATTTCATTTTTCTGTGTTAGAGCATTAGAAAATTAGACAATTAAAAAAAAACTTTTTCTCTTAATACCTGAAGACACTGAAATAAGGAAAACTAATCAGACTTTTTTTCTTCTAAACTAGACTGATTCACTTGGATTAACAAGGGTGAATCTAGATCTAGGCTCCTGATAAAATTTGCACTAGATCAAATCTTTCACCTGTAAGTTATTACAAATGCATAAGTGATCTGTAATTAGTAATCTTTTTTATCTTTCATCCAAATAAAGTGTTAGCATTGTTTGAAAACAGGGCTGTGTGAAGGCTTCTCTCAGTGATGTAAGAGACTGTAAATAGTATGACATTCCTTGTCCTTCTTTTAAAAAAAATGATACCATTTAGCTAACCTAAGCTTTCATACTTGCTTTCCCTCTTGTCTAAAACCTTTAAAAAAATAAATAGTTCTTCAATAATATATGCTAATTTATATCACTCAGAAGTTTCTGATCTAGTGAGAATAGTGAGAATAGTTTTAAACACTAATTCATCCAACTGTGACTGTTAAATTGTGAAGGCATTGTTGTGCCAAATAAGCATCAGGCATATTCCTATATTATTATATTCCTATAACATAACTGCTTTCTTTACCCTTACATTTATTGATGGAAGGACCACTTCTAATCCCAACATTTCTATTTGCATACATGGGGTTAAGACTAATATTGAATTTATGAATTTACTCTGTACTACTTCTAATTCTTCTGGTTTACTAAATTCCCAAATTGGGGCCTCATATCAACTGTGATACTGTTTCCCTCAGAAAGATGCTAAGCATAGGCTGTACTAATCATCCTTTATAGAATGATAAAGGATGCCATTTGCCTTATAAAATTATAAATAGCCATTTTGTGGCTCAAAATGGTATGCAGATACTTAGTTTCTAAATGCATAATCTAAAGTTTCATTTTCCTGAGATTAACAAGCCTGAAAAGTTGAGTGCTGTATCATTTCAAAAATGATTTTTTGTAATCTTATTAAAATGTTACAAGCCTTAATCAGTCAATGTTATGTATGTTTCCTTGCTAGATAATTATAGAACCTTTGTTCAAAAATATTAAAGAAGTGAATAATCAATGATGCAATAAATTACTACAATGTTCCATTTGGATATATGTTTATGTGGAGGACTGCCATACCTTAAGACTAGCCAATTATTTTGTGTTGGCTCATGCTTGGGACTGAAATTTTCTTAGCTCGTAAGTTCATTTGTCAAGTTGCCGTGTCTTAACTATTGTGTTCAGTTAGAAGGTCATGCTGAATTATTGAGTTAAGATGAGATACAGAGGTAACAAGGAATGAGTATACCATAAAACATCATATATGAACAGTGATGGGATTCAAAATTTTTTACTACTGGTTCTGTGTGTGTGGCTTGGTGGGCATAGCTATGTGGTCATGTGACTGGGTGGGTTAAAAGAGAGAAACTCACTTTAACAATGCTCTTGGGAACAGGGGGGGTTGGACTAGATGACCTCCGAGGTCCCTTCCAGCCCTGGATTGCTGTGCTGTTTCCAAGCATCCTCTGAAGTTGCGTCTAGTGCCAGGGTTTGTGTTCCTTCCTTCCTTTCCTTTTTCTCTCCCTCCTTCCCTCTATCCATCCACATCTCATTCACTTTCCCTTCCCTTCCCTTCCCTCCCTCCCTCCATTCCTTTTTCCCTCCCACCCTCCCTCCCTCTTTCTTCCTCCCTCCCTCCTTTCTTCCTTCCCTTCCCTCCCTCCTCTCTTTCTTTCTTTCTTCTTTCTTTCTTTCTTTCTTTCTTTCTTTCCTTCTTTCTTTCACAGCAACCCCCCATGCCCCGTTTGGGCCTAGTAAGCCTCCTGGGAGCCAAAACGGGGCACAGGTGGGCCATGCTGCATCCCCTGCACTCCGTTTTGGGCCTAGCAAGCCTCCCTAGAGCCTCCTGGGAGCCAAAATGGGGCACGGGGTACCGTGCTACACCCCCCATATCCGGTTTTGGGTCTAGGAAGCCTCCCTGCACTTACCTGGGAGCCAGAACCAGGCGCGTAGGGACTCCTGCGAGTGGTGAGGCGGGGCCAGCTGGTCTTTGGAACTACCGGTTCACCGAACTGGATGTAAAGTTAATATCGGTTTGCCTGAACCGGCTGAATCCCACCCCTGTATATGAAGCTGGATAGCTTTTCAAACAGGATGGTAGCCAGACACACATAGAGGGACTTTTTTTTCTTCTGCATGGTATTCTCTGTTATCAAATATTTTGGGCCAGATGGGGCTATTGAAGGTTTGTAAAGTTAAGAGCCAGCATTACTCACTTCAAAACCTTTTAAGACAAAATCTCACAACCATTTGTACAACCATTGTGCAACCATTTGTCCAATTGTATTTAAAGAAATAAGCAGGATAGAGCTCTGAAATAGATCTTTTTATTGATCACCCTGAACCCCTATTTTGTTTCATTTCACCCAAACAATATGAACAAGGTCACAATCTATATCTAAATGTTCTTACATCACCCTCATTTAAAAAACAATTATTTTGCTTCCCATCAAGCCTGTAAAAGTATTGAAACATGTTTTACGATGTTTAGGAGTACAGACAGAGTCGCTTTCTTTAAGTGATTTTTAGCCTCAGTGTAATTTGCTTCCACCTGTCCTCCTTTGTGAAGACAGAAGCAGTTTCCAGTGCACCCATGTGAACAGTTTGCATGATTTTTTTCCTGGGTTAGAACATTAGCCATTCATTTATGCTGTAGTAACACAACATATAGGAATAGCAGACAGTCCTACATAATCCCTGCTTAACTATAAACAGTTTCTTAGTCATTCAAATCAGGTAACACTTCTGCCATTTACAAAATATATCTGACATTCCAAATATGATGTGGTTAAAGAAATAACACCTCTGCATGTGAAATAAAATGCCATGTAACCTTTTGTGTTGGTTGTGTTACAGCTCCAGAGATAGCTTATGGAAAGACTTATTTTTTATAGTTTTGAAACCACTATTTTTTCTATTTCCAGAATCTCTTGTTATGCTGAATGCTGTGCTGAATCAAATAGAGTCTCAGGATGTCTCTCCAAATCCTATAGGCCACAGTGCGCCCACATCCTCTTCAGTCAATAACCCTGTAAGTAAAATGCATATGTGCATTATTGTATTTGAAGACATTCCACTTGCCAGAATCACAAGAAACTTGTTACAGATGTGAATCAGAAGATAGAGTATATAGCCTTAAAAGTTTGATTTCAAAAAGAGAGGAACAAAAATATCTTTCTGTCGCTCTTAACTGTTTTCTTTCGTGTAACATTTAACAGTAGCATTTATAAGAACCATTACATTGATTAGGTGAGAGATGAATTAGTTTTGTTCTGGAAAATTGTGACTCTTAATATTTTTTTTGTTAAGTAGATTTAATCTCTCTAAGCACTAATACAAAGTACAGTTTCTGCCAAAAATAAAAGTATTCTAATGCCTTTTAAACAATAAAGAATAAAGATGACGTTTATTATCCTAGGGTTATTTGTACCTTTATAGGCTGTCATTTCATTTTTCAGAATATGATAATAAAAAATTAGAGCTTGGTCACCTAGCAAATAGGAAAGTGGAACCTGTTGTTTAATCATACAAGAATTGAATTAAAGAAGACATGGTAGAAATGTGGTTGAATCCCAACACATTAGCTGCCTTTCATTTTGACAACAGGATTTTCCCCTGCTTTCCCCAATTCTGCAGACACCACCTAGACTTCCACAATCAAATACCATGATCACTTTGGGGTATATTTGACCATTCTGCTTAATAAAATAATTCCTATAACAAGAATTGTTAATTGGAGCTATCTATTTTGGTAAATGTTTCTCAGTTGAGAAATAGACTGGGAAAGGAGAACACCATAGTTTGTCAAAGGTCAGATCCAGTTTCAGGGGCCAACTCAGAGGTGGTATTCAGCAGGTTCTGACCAGTTCTGGAGAACCGGTAGCGGAAATTTTGAGTAGTTTGGAGAACCGGCAAATACCACCTCTGACTGGAGATTTTACAGTGTCCTTCCCCTGCCATGCCCACCCAGCCACGCCCACAGAACCAGTAGTAAAAATAATTGAATCCCACCACTGGACCAAATATGGGGTAAATAATGAACCAGATATAAAAGTCTGAGGTCCTGTATCCTTTAATTCCAATATTTGAGGGGCAGTCACAAAGAAGAGGGGACCAATCTATTTTCCAAAACACCAGGAGGTGCAAGATAAGAAACAATGGATAGAAACTAATCATGAGAGAAGCAACCTAGAACTAAGGAGAAAGTTCCCAAAAGTGAGAACAATTAACCAGTGGAACAGCTTGCCTTCAGAAGTCGTGGGTGCTCCATTACTGGAGGCTTTTAAGAAAAGACTAGGCAGTGGCTTGTTGGACTGATATTTATTTATTTTATTTTATTTTAGATTACATTTATATGCGGCCCTTCTCCGAAGACTCAGGGCGGCTTACAATTTTTTAGGATAAACCCAGTGTGCTCAGCAATAGCCTTCATTCCATTGTATATGCCTGCTTATTACTAAGCGGCATTTTACAAAGTCAGCTTATTGCCCCCAACAATCTTGGGTCCTCAATTTACCTACCCCGAGAGGATGGAAGGCTGAGTCAACCTTGAGCCTGGTGGGATTCGAGCCTACAGTAATTGTAGACAGCTGGATCTTAAGTGCAGGCATTTAACAGCCTGAGCCACCAAGGCCCTTCAGGGATCTCCTGCTTGAGCAGGGGTTGGACTAGATTTCCAAAGTCCCTTCCAACTCTGTTATTCTGTTGTTTATCTGACACCATCTTCTATAGATGGTTTTTAACAGAAGTCTGAACTGATATCTTACATAAAGTTATTGAAAGAGTGCATTTGACTCTGGGGTTATAATTAACCTATAGCACCTTTTCCTTCAGCCTTCCTGACATTGTAATGCTTTGAATCAAAGAAATAATTTGTTATGTTTTGAATGATTCAATTCTTGATAGATTTACTAGGATTATGTGTGTTCTGGGTATTACGCTCTGGGTGGGTATAAAGCAGACAGAGCAACTCCACAAAGCATCTATACAAAGTCTTTTTTTATTGGTTCATCAGGCATCCTGTCAACTCACAGTTATGACGACGTTCTTCTTAATGTCCAATCCTTTGCATTTCTGAATTGTGGTGTAGAAAGATATTAAACTCTCATCCCTATGATGATAACCATGATAATAATTGTAGTGACCGCATGGTATAGGATTCAGGCTAGAGTGAGGGAGCCTCCCCCAACCCAACAAGGGTCAATTTAGTGACCAATCAGGATTACATATGTGACCACATGACATGGACTACATTTCCCAGGATACCTTAACTACATTTACCATGATGCATTCCCTTAAGGGGACAGCTTTCAATTCCTAACTACCTATCCCAAATCCCATTAACTCTAAACTGGCTGGATAGCACAATGTGCTAATTTTTAACAAGATTTTTATAACTCATCCATACCTTCATTTACATTAGGAGTTTCTCACTCTCACACTGACTAGAATTACTGGCAGTGGGGGTTCAGCACAAATGTTGGTCTACATGTTAGTCGGTAAAACGTATTGGTCAATAAAATGCTTAGTGTGTTATTATTTATATAAATAAAATAGATGCTATTAAAATATGTAAAATCATTGTCTGAGAAATGAGAACCAAGTGTTTTCCTGAAAGAACTAAAGATGATTATCAACACTTATGGCAAGTATTCATTTACAAACATTAATCACTTTAAGCTCCTTGAACTAATGGCAAATATTATTAGCTGAATATCTAAATCAACAAGTAACATGTGCATTTAATACCCACAGGCAAAATGTATTGGCCAGAAGCTCCCCGAGTTTGCATATGAATACACTCATTTGCAGCCCATTTTGTATGCGCTTGGAGTGGGTATGTCCACCAAGGATCCGGACAATCTGAAATTCCTGTTTGAAGGGAGTGAAAAGTTTTGCTGCCTTCCAACTTTTGCAGTCATACCAGCTCAAGTTTCCATGATTGATGGTAGCATGTTGAATATTCCAGGATTCGATTTTGATTTAACAAGAGTAAGGATACATTAGAGCAACTAATTTGTTTTATGTTATAACCTATTAGAAAACAGTGTTCATTACCAGTACAAAATGAGGAAATGGAAAGAGTTTTAAATATATATATATTAAACTTTAAAATCTTTGGTTAAAATCTAAGTACCAAATCCATAGTTTGGCTTCCCATTTTTCCTGTGTCCAAGATAATGTTGGGTATACTTGGGAGTTGGGTGTAGTCAATTTTGTAGGATTGATATCAATATCACAGCAATCTAATAGCTGTCACAATAATTTTATTGGGATGGAATAACAAAGTAATTGGATATGCTTTGCTAGACATTTCATGTAGGTGTTTTTCAATGTTTCTTTGAAGCCAGGCTGAAGTACTAATGAGCTTGAGGTATTTTACACTTTAATTTCTATTTTCAGAAGAAAGAAAAAAATAAACTATAAGGGATACTGATAATATGATTTTTAAAAAAATACTCAAGTCACTGAAAGTTTAGTGAAAGGGAAAAAAAGGAAGTGAATTAAATGAAAACTACTTTTTAAATTGGACCCTTGGAAGAGATAAGGATCTTTTGCATCTAATGGCATATTCACTTCCAGACACTGAAGATTTACAAGGCCATAAAATAGTAATGCCTCATTACTTTCATTACTTTTCAACAGATAAAAAAAGTAATGCCTTTTATTGGGAAAATCCTCAATGTGAACTTTAGTCCTGTTTTTCCCCCACTTTGCCAAATTAAACTGATAATGTATTTAAGAAAATAGTTTGGTACATATTTCAGTGAAAGAGTTCTATATTCTGTGAAAAATACATTTTCCCCTTAGGCTTTACATGGTGAACAATATTTGGAGTTGTACAAACCGCTTCCTACATCAGGTGAGACTTGTACATATCTAATTAGCTCCATTAGGAAATATATTGTATTCCCATAAATGTACCGCACTGTTTCCCTTCTTTTTTTCTGGAATAGTTATTGTTTTTCTCTCTCTGTAGTTATATGAATAAGAGTTCCACTGGAATAGAACCACTTCTGAATACAGTAGAGCTATATCTAAGATATATCTTTCTTCCTGCCCTTAAGGGGAGATGTTCTAAGTACTATCATGCATCAAAGAGCAGAGCAAGTATTCAATATGATCTTCAACTTAGTGTCTCCAAAATTGGTTAAGGTTCAAATAATCTGGGCCAGTGGTCACACGGGGCCACAGCCCACTGGTGGTGCGTGAGAAAGTTTTGGTGGTCCCCAGGGAAATGTCACCCCCAGAGCACCCCCCAAAGCAATTAATCCAGGCTGCACAGGAACACAAGGCTACGCGGCCCACATGGTCTGCAGGAACCCTCCTCACCCACTCACTCCTTACCTGGCAAACTTGCCTGCTAAATTGCTATTTTTCCTTTTTCCGACCATCAGCTGTTCTGCTGTGCCGGGAGATTTAGATTAGCTAAAAAGCAGGAAATCATTGGATTTCCTGCTTCCTAGCTAATCTTTAGATCTTCAGCTCTGCTTTTAAGAGCCAAACCTTCCTTAGGACTGAAGCAGTACAGACTCAGCTAGCCGATGGCAGAAAGATAGATCTCTGAAAGAATCTGTGATTCTGTGAGCACCTCAATCTGCCTGTCTGCTTTTCCTGATTTTGGGTAAAAGTTGCTCTTTTTTAAATAAAAAAATCAATATTTACATACATGGTGTGTTGTGAGTTAATTGTGTGAGTTTGCTTGCTAGCAAATTTTATGAGTTTGCTTGCAAGCAAATTTTATGTGACAGACTGAGCTAGCCAATGGCAGATAGATAGATCTCTGAATGAATCTGTGATTCTGTCAGCAACTCAATCTGCCTGCCTGCTTTGCCTGATTTTGGGTAAAAGTTGCTCTTTTTTTATTAAAAAGTTCAATATTTATATAAATATTTATAATATTTACATACAAGGCATGCCCAGCCAATCACATGACCACCAAGCTACATCCATAAATTAGGCCATGCCCACAAAACCGGTTGTTAAGAAATTTGAATCCCACCCCTGCCTCTGTGTTTGTGTGTGTGTGTGTGTGAGAGAGAGAGGGAGGGAGGGAGGGAGGGAGGAGAGAGAGAGGTTAGATCAGCTCTCTCTCTCTCCCACTAATGTCAGCAAGCCACCGTCAGTCAAAATTCATATTAGTGGTCCCCGGGATTTCAAATTATGAGTTTGGTGGTCCCTGATCTGGGCCACCTAGGAATAATGGAAGTGGAAACTCCAACGCTTCTGAAGACCACATTTTTGTAAGATGAGTTAGTGTTTTTGTGCAGAAGGGTACTACTTTTGCACGCAAGGGGATCAAGTTGTTCTAATGATTGCCACAACTCTCCAGTTGAAACCCTGCCTCCTTTTTATATGTATCATAATGGAAATGAAAAAGTATTGAAGCTTCAATCACATGGTTGCACCTGCCCTCTTAACTGTACTTGATTGTTGCCTTCAAATGTCCTTGGTTCAAATAATGTTATGTTGTTTAATACCTGTTCTGTGCTGTATTAATAATAATCATTGATACTCTGTAAAGAAAACAGAAAAATATCTGTTGTATTTTTTTTGAATACTTATTTGTCAATTTTGTTTTACATTTTAGGAAAACTGACTTCACAAAGCACTATTGCTGACATTCTTGATAAAGGCTCAGGAGCTCTTTTACTCTTAGATGGTAATTCGCTGGATTTTGTGCTGGAGGGGTTGGGATAGAAACTGCCCTGAAAACTCATTGATGATAACTTGGAAGCCCGGGAGCCATCTCAAGGGAAAGTTGTATAAAATGAATTGGAAACACTCAGTTTTATCAGAAGCTTCAGTTTTGCCTGGCTTTTCCAAACCATTTCCATAGCATTCCATTTACACAATGTAATGTTGTGGCTCTTCCAATTTTACAATGCTAGGTAATAATCTGAAGAAGTAGTGATCTCTGTGTATATAACTGGAAAACTTATGGTTATGAGGACATATTGAAGCCTAGCTCCTCTTATCCCAACCAAATATTCTTCTTGTTTTCACTTATAATCTTATTCATAGACATATTTTAAAAGTCACCTGCTGTACTGTTTTAAAATACCTTTACAATTCTTTTCAGCCATTCCTACAATAGCTTGTTGCAATCTTAAAATGAGCAATGAAAACAAGCCACAAATGTTAAGACATGGGTAGAATAAAGTCTCAATCTAGATTATATAAAGAGTCAGGCCAGAATAAAATAAAAATATTCAAAACCAAAAATGATGTAGAGCTGGCATCAGACAAAATTGTATAATGACCAGTAGCTACTTTCCTGATCTCAGAAGAAAAAGTGATAGAGCATATGGAAAAGCCTCATGTTAACTAAATTTCCTCCAGATGTGCTAGGGATGTTCACCTGTGCCATAGTATTAGCTCTGTAGGGCTTTAATTGAACATGCCAATCCTCGAGGTAAGAGCTAGATATAGAGTAATACAGGTAGTCTTTGACTTACAACAGTTCATTTAGTGACTGTTCAGAGTTACAACGGCATTGGAAAAAGTGACTTATGACCAGGTTACATGACGGTTGCAGCATCCCTGTGGTCATATAATTAAAATTCAGATGCTTGACAACTGTCTCATACTTATGATGGTTGCAGTGTCCCAGGGTCATGTGATCATCTTTTGTGAGCTTTTGACGAGCAAAGTCAATAGGGAAACTAATCAGCCTTGGTGGTGCAGGCTGTTAAAGGCCTAGCACTTAGTTCCAGCTGCCTGAAATTAGTGCAGGCTCGAATCCCACCAGGCTCAAGGTTGACTCAGCCTTCCATCCCCCTGGGGTAGGTAAATTGAGGACCCAAGATGATTGGGGGCAATAAGCTGACTTTGTAAAAATGCCGCTTGGGAGGGGCAAAAAGCCCTAGTAATAAGCAGGCATATACAACGGAATGAAGGCTATTGCTGAGCGCATTGGGTTGTGCTCCAAAAATTGTAAGTCCCCCTGAGTCTCCGGAGAAGGGCGGCATATAAATATGAATTTTAAAAAAAGATTCACTTATTGTTGCTAACGTAACAGCTGCAGTGATTCACTTAACAAATGTGGCAAGAAAGGTTGTGAAATGGGGCAAAGCTTTTTGGGCTCAATTATAATTCTAAGTCAAGGTTGTCATCTGAAATAAATGAGGTGAAATTTATCATTTCCAGTGTGATGGAGTCAATAAGTAAGATTTTGGGAGTATCAGAAGAACAAAGTGACTGGTTAAAAATCCTATTAAATTGAAACTAAACCTATGATAATTCTACTTCATCCTAATCCAGTCCTTGTACGACATGGCCAGAACAGTCATGCCCTCCTTATCTCCTGTCCTCCTCTGAGGACAGAAAAATAACTCTAGTTCATTCTTCTCTCCTTCACTGAACTAAAAAAAATATCCTGAAGTCATGGTTATAATACAATACAACTCAATACTATAATGAAACCAGCATCTGCTATACACATTACTTATGCCAGGGGTGGGGAATGATGGCCCTTTTATGACTTATGGACTTCAACTCCCAGAATTCCTGAGCCATAAGCCAGTTTTATGCCTATCAATGTTGTAAAACAGAAGCCAATCTTCCCCTTCTAGTGTTTTAGAATTAGCTCACCCAATACTCAGTTCATTCATAGCTTTAGTCATGATGATATGTTCTGTATGCCAGTGATAGAGTCTAGGATAGCGAAAGCATCTCTAAGAATCATCAATCATTTTAGTGTCATAGTTATATCAATTTCAAAACAATATAGAATAATAATACAAGCTCAAAGCTTGTGAATATTTCAGTTTCCAGATTGAATCTTCAGCAAAGTTAGTGCTCTCCCAACGATTTTAGGTTTCTACCTTTGAAAAGTGTATTACACACAAGCTACTCTATTCATTTAAGAAATAAATAAATAAAAAGGCATCTTTTTTGGCTTTCTCTTCCTCTTCAGTACACACATACCATGGAAAGGATCTTTTGTGCTATAATCAATTCTCTGTCTTTGTTGTTGGAGCCGGAGGATTTGGTGGAAAGCGATCATCTGAGAAAGCCAAGGTAATAGGAGTTTTGTGTTAGGCTACTGAATTTCAAACGTACTGCCAATTACTTAGCAGTCATAAAAGTAATTACTCCCTGAATTCAGTTCATTTGCTTGGAAGTTGATTTCCCCCCCACACTAAGTTCCATTCAGCTCGTAATATGGTCCCTACCACCAGCCTCTCAAAGCGTATCTGTTGCATTGGTTGTGCTAAGTAGGATTGATGGTAGGGCACTGCAAGTAAACTCCCTGACAACATTTGCTATTTAGGGAGAGTGGTCAGGTTGCTTATCTTTGAACTAATTTTACTTTGATGTATTATTACTCAGCTTAAGATTTTGCAGTGTAACTAATGACCAATTGGTTGCCTTCTGGAATCTATATTCTCAGTACTACCTCTTGTAATTTTCAGTACATGCTCTCTACCTGAGAAACTGTCCGCCCTAGTTAAAGTTTTAGAGTTCACCAATTTGTGTAAAACTATGAAATATCCAACATTTCATAAAGAAAAAGAATGTTTCTTTCTTTCTTCCTTTTTCTGTGTTCATTTATTCGTTCATCTCTTTTAGGTCACAGTGGAAGCCCCCAAGAGGCCACCAGATGCTGTAATCACTGATGCCACTACAGTAGATCAGGTTTATATTTACTTCTTAGTGAAAAGTACAATTACTTATGAGGAGTCTCAGTTCACATTTTTTAGAAATACTAAGTTACTACTAAAATTAAAGGAGTCGATTAATGATTTTTAGAATTTTGCAATACAGAGTTTATGAGCAGTACCAGCTGGTAGCTAAGAGCTTGAATTCATTTGGGTGTTGGACTAACTTAGGTCTTGTATTCTACTGCAAACACCACCCTCTCCCAATGCTGCCTTTTAAAAACATGCCTTAAAGATCCATTATAGAACTTGGTTCCTTAAATAAAAACATTCACATCTAAAAGAGTCCTATTTAGGGTAGTCCCCAATTTATGACCATGATTGAGCCCAAAATTTCTGTTGTTAAATGAGTCATTTTTAAAGTGAGCTTTGCCCCATTTTATGACCTTTCTTGCCACAGTTGTTAAGTGAATCACTGCAGTTGATAAGTTAGTAATCTGGTTGTTAAGTGGCTTCCCCATTGGCTTTGCTTGTCAGAAGGTCACAAAAGGGGATCATGTGAGCTTTGGACACAGCAATAGTCATAAATATTGAACTACTTGCCAAGCATCTGAATCTTGATCACATAATCGTTGCAAAACTTAGTAACTGTGAAAAATGGTCAGAAGTCACATTTTTCAGTGCCGTTGTAATTTTGAGCAGTCACTAAATGAACTGTTGTAAGTCAAGAACTACCTGTACATCCAGACATTTTTGGTGATGCACCGCAGTGTGTCATTTAAGGACTTGCTCATTTTAAAGGACAATATGGTAGTATTATTTATTTATTTTTTAAGATTAGTATACCACCTTTTCCCAGAAGCTTGATCTGGGATACAGATCTAACAACCTCCTTTGTTTATTAAGTGCCTCAGAAACAACCCTCTGGGGTAGACCAGGCCCAAAGTCACAGAGTGATCTTCCGTGAATGAGAACTAATTTGAACCCAGGGAATGAGAGGAGATACTATCAACAACAATTCTCAATAATTCTCTGAATTAGGAAAATCTAGGATTTCATCTGCACCATATTTTATGCATGGCATTGAACAGAGGCTTTGACACAGTGCACTTTTCTAATATATGGCTGAATAACTATTGGCAGGAATTAGTCTTTCTCTCTTTGCCTCAGTCATACTCAGAGAGACAGAAGGAGTCAGAGGATGAAAGGAAATGTTCTTAGGCAGATGTTTGTGTCATTGTCAAAACCTGTCTTGCATTTCCTCCATACTGAAAATCCCCATCTATCACGACTGGCATTGGAAAGCATGAAGACAGGAGTGATGGAGGTAACAGGGGTTACTGTCCCATCAGAAGCCTGGGGTCCTTTTCCTTATCTCTCTCTCTCAGCCTTTGAAGCATATAGCGAATATTCTTCCCTTTCCATCTTCTTTTGCACAGAGTGACTGACTTTGCCCTTAATCTGCTAAAGTCAGGCTTTTGGCCTGTGAATCAAGGCTGACCAAGGAGAAGCACTAGGCTCATTTCCTTGACTGAAGGAAAGAATTTAATGAACTGAGGATATCCAGAAGAGATTGTTTTATGACTTTTGCCACACATCAAAGTGCAAGAAAGCAAATATTTCTAAAAAGTCTCCCATCTTCTCTAGCAGTCCCATGATTTGAGGCTCTCTGCCTTAAAACAGTGAAGGGGCAGGTGAAGGAGGGAGGAGAAAGAAGAACTTGTAATAGCTTGTCATTAGAAAATATAGTGATCAGTAATATCAGGTAACTGGCTTGAATTCTGGATGAATTAAATAATGTGTTCTAAAAGTTTCAACATAAATTTAAAAAGAGATTTTTTCCAGCCATGATGAACAAATGCTGCTTTTTCCTACCCTTCCTGTTGTTTCTTTGTAGTGTGAGCTTCTTTCAAGTGTGTTTTCTTTTGTTTAATCTTTGCATCAAGCAAAAGTGTTGGATAGAAGATTAAACTAAATCTAAAAGCATTTAATTGTTAATAATTTGTGGACCAATGAACTTACCCATTTCAGTCCCACAAGGGGATGCTCTGACTACAGAGTTTAAAAGCATCTTCTCAGTCCTGCCAATTGTCAAAATGAGATTTTAAATCAATGAAAAGTAAAATATTTTGTCAAAGGATTCGTTTCCCTATTGGGAGTTATCTTTTGATCTCTGTGTGTGGCTTTTGGAAAAGGGTTAATAAGAAATCAATTTTCAGAAACTCCTATCACTGGAAGTCAGTGAGGAGAAAATAAACGGTGGCAATGTATAATGGCAAGGACCACAGGCATCCATTTGGGACAACAATTGTGTCATTGGTAACACATGTAATATTTTGTATTCCTCTAAGGTTAACCTAGTGGAGTTGTAATTCCATTCTTTTTCTTAGAATACAGAATACATCTGGTATTAATGCTGGATGTAACAATATATTCTCAGTTTTCATATGTTGTTTTTGAATTCCTTTCTGTTTGATCCCTTCACCATTTATTGTGCAAATATTATAATTGACCTAGTAAGTGTTGATTGATAAAATATCTCTATTCATGTTTAATAATTATATTTTCAGTTGTTAAAGTTGTGCAAATATATTGGAATATACACAACCTTCTTAAAAGCTGGTTGAAGCTAGTACCTAAAAAGGCATTTTTATTAGGATTACAGTGTTTTCTCAATATGGATTATAAACCACTAGTAAAGAATACAGTATGTGTAGCTCAGAATTGAGCTGCGTGGTCCTTGGTGTTTTCTGAGTTTGGTTGTTTTCCTCTAGACATTTAATTAGCCAACTAGGTAACATCTTCAGTCCTAGAAGAAAGCACCAAGGACTTTGCTATAAAGCACATCCAAGATTCCATGAAATACTGAATTTTCAACAGCTTTGCTCTTAAATTTGTTGTGTAACACTTTCATTGTCCATCTTTTGTCATACTGCTATGTAAGAATAGGGTTTTTAAAGTCTTTTTTAGAAGTTTATTTATTAATTAAATGTATGAACTGTTCAACTACAACATGACTCTGGGCAAGATACAATATATAACATTTAAATAAAACAATTCTACACAGTACAAAAACACAAATATTACAGTATAAAAACAATGTCCAGAGAAAACAAACAGTATCTCCCAAATTGGTTTCAGCCATCTGCCCCCACTAACCTCCTCCTTGAGCAGGAAACTATAAATCTGAGAATATTCCTCAAATTGAGCACCAGCCCTAAAGGGTGTCAGTTCAACCTCCCCTCAGGACTAAACATGGAGCACCTCCCCCATCAGGATGGTCCAAATATCCTGTCATACTGGATGCTGTTCTTAACATTGAATACAGATTTGTATAATAATTCAGCATAGATGTCAATGCTACATGGCAGACAAGATCAAGAAATGAACTGCACACAAACTAAAAACTATTTTTATTTAGACTGGCTATAGTAACATCATCTTGCAAGTCTGAATGAGCTCCCCCTTCTTCCTTTTTTTTATAACAGTGTAAATTAGGAAAGTGGCTGAGAAGTTTGTATACACTTTCTACATGTCAGATTCAATCTAAATTTTCCTTCTTGTGTCTTTGGGAATAGTTTTCCCATCTCCCCTTCAATGCCATCTTCTTTACTCTCTACAATAGAGCAATTCAAATTCAGCATTGCAACAGTTTTTAAATGATTCATAGTGGAGAAGATTATGAAAGAGATTGAAAGGATCTAGCTGCACCTCTGTATATTGGATGGACATACAGAACTACATCTTTGAGTCAATATGAAAGGGACCTTTACTGAAACAAAGGTACATGCAGAGAATTTATCTGTATGAGAAACACATGAACACCTTTGCACTGCCACTGAACCCATGCTTAGAGAAGAACCATGAGATACTTGTGAACCGTATAGGAGGTTCCACTAGTAGGTACCATTCTTCAGCCAGTTAAATATTCCTACCTCTAGGATTTATTTATTGGTGACCTGCACAATTCATACTGTTCCTAACCTGGGGTCAGTTTGGCTACTGTTATTACTTCTCTTATTGTAATTGCATTGAATTGTGCTGGATATTAAAACACTACATAAAGTATATTATTAAAGATTGGGGGAGGTGGGAAACTTCAGCAGCTCTACATATGGTGGTCTCTTTGTTTTCAATTCTTATAATAAGCATAAACAATCAGTGGAATAGCATAGCAATTAACAGCAAAGCCAAGAATCCAGACAGCAGCAGTCAGATGAAAGGAAGGGAGATTTCAAAGGACTTAACAGACCAAACGGATTTTTGGCAACTCAATAGCAACAACACCTGCATCCCAAGACTATATATCATATAACAGAAATTTATGAACAGAAATATGTGGCTGTTAAATATTTTAAAAGGATACTAGCCTTTGTGATTCAGGAAAACAAAAGCACTCTTAGAGCATGGATGTATGTGTGTTGAACATCAGTTTCATTACCTCATCTTTAGTTTAATTCTCTTCCTCCTATCCTTCCATATCTCAAGGTTTTGCTGAACTTCAAGGAAGGGCAGGGAGATTCATTGTTCTATGAGAGTGAAACATGTGGGTCCTTGTAATATTTGCTTTTAATTTGGTAGCATGACATGCCGCAAATGTATGTATATTGTTTCTGCCATAGATTGATTTTTTGCTCCACAAATTACACATCCTTGGATGCTTCTGTGCTCTTTTATTCCTTTTTTCTTCCCTTGCTATTTCAGCTGCTTTTTGATAGGGTTATGGAGTTAAACAAGAGGGCTGGCCTTAATTCACAGTGCTGCTGTTTGTTATTATAGAAAATAATCTTGTAAGAGATTAATCTTGCAGAAGGGCAGACCTAATTCTTGCTTAGAGGGTTTTTTTAAGTGTCCTTTGGTCAGTGTGTTGATTTCTAGATGATAGAGGATAAAACTGTAGCTTAAGGGATTTGTTAGACCATTGCTTTTCCCCTCACACAAATGTTTAACATTTGACAAATGAATTTATCTTTATAGCATCCCTGGCTATATCAATTTTCAGAGCAAACATTCCCTTTTATATGTGTATATGTGAAACACATTATCTTGTACAACATATTTTGCTTGCATAAAAAGTCAAACTTTCAAGAGCTTTATTTTCAACTTTAAATATTTGACACTTTCAAGAAATTCATACGTATTATTTTATGAGTGGAGTAGAAAGATCAGTTTTCACCCATTTTCCTCCTTACTATAAATATTTTTGAAACTATTTGGTGCTGCAGCAGAAAGTCAAATAACAGTCCTAATCATTTTATTCAGGACCAACTTGAATTTGGTTACAGTAAACATAGCCTTCATAGGTATGTTTTAGATTGATAGCAAGAGGTTGATTAGAACCTAGTTCGGTTCAAGTGTTCACACAAGAATAGATAAACAGGAAAAATGTGCACTTGATACTCCCATTAACATAGCTTCTTTCAGTTTTTATTATGCAGAGCTCTATAAAAGGCCACTTGTACACTTGCATTGCTATAATATGTTATATTTTGTAATTAAGGGAAGAGAAAAATTAAGGGAAAACTGCTCACTGTTTTCTTCTTTTGAGAACTGTGATCCTCCACCAGATAGGGGCAGAACTGCTCTTTATCAGAGTCAAATGGGATAAGAAATTCAGTTGTGGATCTACGTATCTTCCAATTTAGCTTTGTTATTTATCTATACTATGCTATTATGATTGCTTGTTTTATTCTAGATCTGAAAATATATTTGATTAAAACGATTTTTACTTGAGAGAGAGAGAATGGCTGTTTCATTTTCTCTCATTCATAAAATAATGCAGGATGGTATTTTTGGCTTCAATTTATGTTAATTTTGCATATAACCTTTATTGTTGACAGCTGGCAATATTGAAAAATTGCTACAGACAGGCTGGATATTGTCTTTCCGTTTTTGATCTGGCAGAACGTCTAAATTGTTAGGAAATAACATTTGACAGTTTCTGTTATTAATTGGAGAACAATCCAACCATATCATAAGTGACTTCAGTCTGTTGCTCCTAATGATTTGATTTTTGTCATGGCCCAGAGAGGGATCCATTTTTACATGATATTGAAAATGAAAGGAAATACCATTGTTGCGGACACGCAGAAGTTGCTGGGTTTTTTCCTTTCTTTTGTTTTTCAGTTCTCTTTCATCAGTTTTATCGGTGCTTTAAATTACTTTTAACTAAAACAGAATTTGAAAGGCTCATTCGCCATGGCAAAGTGATTTTTGGAAGCAATGAACATTAACTAAGCAAGCGGCAAATTTGAGAGCTGGTTTTGTCCAGTGGTTAAGGTCCAAGGCCAGATGCCTGGAGACTGTGATTTCTAGTCCTACCTTAGGCATGAAAGCCAGCTGGGTGACTTTAGAGAGGGTTGTTTTAATTTGGAAAATAGGAGAAGGGTGGAGTATTAGATACCGGTATGTTGAATTATTTACAAAAATAATAAAGGCAAGATATAAACAAACAAATGAAGCCAAGTTGTACCTAGCAATTTATAAAAAGTGAGTTGTATGCTTCTGGAGCAGTTCTGCATTCTTATACACTCTAGTTCTACCTTAAGAAACATCTGGTTGCTGCCTGCTCCCCATCAGTAAATGGTTCAGTTATATAGCAAAGTAACATAAAGCTAACAGATGAGCAGGTTCACTGCATCAGCCTTCATCAGCCTCCAGATATGATGAGGTGCCATTTCCCTCCATTGAATGGCAGTGCAGTTTGTAGACCCAAAGACATAGACCAAATATGTCCCTTTGGACCAGGTTACTATGTCACTCTACTTAACAATTCATTCTTTTGTTCAGATGTGGAATTTAGTAAATATATGTCCTGATGCAGATGACCTTACTGTACTGTAATATGGATTTTTTTAATGAACTGTGGAGAATTCCATGCAAGAACCTAAGTGATTCCTTTAAATCCTCATAGCAGAATTGCAGATTTGAGCCCATTGAGTTCTTTCATGTGTCAGTCATCTTGTCAGAAATTTATACAGCAAAACCAGAATCTTAGCTTTCCAAAATTAATAGCAATTCTTAGCTGAGAAGATATAAATATGCAGTAACAAACAGCATTTGGATTATCAGGAAGAAACATGATGCATAAATTGAAGGTTTGTTCAGTTGCATATATAGTTTATGGAAAAAGAATATTAATATGTGCCTAAAGAATATTCTCTGCCCAGAGGATCAGTCTGAAGATGAAAAAGAAAGAGTGGCATAAATGCTAAAGGTTTTCATGGAAGAAAAAGAATCCAAAATGTTGCTGTTGGTTATATTTAGAGCATCCCTCTTGATTTTGAGGTGTCTTTTTAAATATGCATTTGGTACAACTATATATCTCCACCCACACAACCCCCCCAACACACGTGTGTGTGTGTGCTTGCGTGTGCACCACAAACACATGTTTGTATGTGCAACGATAGCAAACTCATTTTCCAGGTGCCAGCCCCCATAGCAAAAAACAGCTAATTACAAGACAGAGATGTCTGAAGGCTTAGGAAATCTTAAGGTTTTTAATACTCCAAATAACATAATGTCTCTTCAAATCTAAATTCAATGAATACTAATCATTCTCCTTGGACAGGAGATGGTTCCTGATTATTATGAATCCAAAAGCAAAGATTCAAACAGAGCTTCACAGTTAGCAATCTCATGACGTTTGTGTGGTTTCATGGCAATAATGCAGAAGTGGCTTGATGTTGCCTTGTTCCAAGATTTGGAACTTCTTTCTCTAGTCTAGTGTAAAGCGCTAGGATATGGGAGCAATCATCTAAGTACTGTATTAACTGGTTTTATTCTTCTTGCCTGCTTTTCTTGTTTCCCTGAATCCAGTACAGGTCAGATAGGCGCAATTCCCTCGCTGGACATTATGAAGAGAAAAAAAAAGTCAAATAGAGCATTTGGAAGAGTCCTGCAAAATGGCATAGTTTTCTTAGCTGAAATGTTAAATAAAACATTCCAGCAGCATTTTAGTTCTTATTGATTGAAACAGAACTAGAATTAACTTCCTCTCAGATTTTGACACGGTAATTGGTAGCTCAAATGAGATGCTTCAGTTTGTTTGTTTGTTTGTTTATAAATTGTTGTGGTTGAGTAGTTGATTCAAAATAAAGTTCTATAGAAACCTCCATCTCTCATTCTATGTACCATCCTTGCCCGTTGAGCCGAATTGGGAAACATACACTCCACACAGTGCATTAATCTGTTCCGGAGGATGAAAAAACACAGAACACTTTTCATTCTGTGTTCATTCTGGTTTGATTGTTGTGTCAAGAAATGCAACTGAATTGAGCCTGTTTTGTTACATTACAGCACCAGTGATGTGGCTTGTGGCAGACACCTCTTGCTTAGCTTCTGTTTCTTCAAATTTTTTGTCGTGTGTTTTTAACAACTTTTGTGTTATGATGCTAGTTACTTTATTTCCTGTCAGTATGGAAAGGCAAACTGTAAACTGCATTGCAAATGAATGAATTTTGGAGCAGATTCTGCTCTTAGTCACAAGAAAAAAAATGTAAAGTTTTATTTATTTGTTGATCATGTTTTTCAAATGATTTTTGTTCTTAAGGCTGCCTTGTATCGGCTAAGTGGCGACTGGAATCCTTTGCACATTGCACCTGAGTTTGCAGTCCTTGGAGGTGAGCTTCTCCATGAAAATGAATGACTGTTGCTTTTTTCAAAATGTCATTATGTGTGTGTGTGTGTGTGAGAGAGAGAGAGAGAGAGGGAGGGAGGGACAGGGACAGGGACAGGGACAGGGACAGGGACAGGGACAGGGAATGGGAATGTTTGAATTGTAGCAAACAGGGTTCTTTCCCTGGAATGAAATTACTGTAAGTTGCTTTTGTTTTTTTCCCTTATGTAAAATACAGTGGTGTTTTTAGAGGCATGAAGGAATAGATATAGTCATCGAAAGAAATATTGAGTGCATTGAGAAAACTAAATTTATCTAAAATTAACCTGTAGTGATTAAAACAATGAAATGTTGAAGCGTGACAGAAATGACTTTTATTTAAAGCCAAAAGGACAAAAAAGGAATGCGGCATTCTTGGAAAAGATGTTCCATAAAGTGGGAGCCACCAAGCAGGCAATTTTAGTCACTTTTTTGGCTGGTGTCTTCCTACTAGATGGGAATGTAATAAAGAAGAAATTTCCTGAAAGAAAATATTGTCCTTCATATATTGCAGGTCAAGACATTTATAGATCACAGCATTTAAATACAACCAGAATTAACTCTGCACAGTACCTTTTATTTCTCAAAAAAATAAAGGGAATTTATTATTGCAAGATATATTGCCAACTTTAACCTCAGATGGCTTCAAAGGGAGATTGGACAAATTCATAGAGGATGAAACTGTTTCTGAGTCCTAGTTATAATATATGCAACTGTTGGAAACCACAAGCAGTGCTATTATTGTTATGGCCTGTTTATTGGTTTTCTGTTGGTATCTTCATAGATCGAAAAACTGCATAAGGCAAAACTATATATATATAGAGTTCTCTCAAGTTCCAGACTGTGAATCCCGGTTAGCAAATTGGCTGCTGTGTTATGCACCAGACTTTGGAGAGTGACCAGATTACAGTCCTTTAGCCAGCAATGTGTTATATTGCAATTATTTCATGTAGCCATCTGTACTAATTTCAGGAATTTTGCTGGCAGGCAGAGTCTAACAATGTGTGCATGTGTGCATATGAATAGGTCTGTAAAACAATAAATAGTCATGATCCCTAAAGTCTGTGTTTAAACCGAGGAATGTAAATAAGAAATAAACTCTTAGAAAAAATTGTGTTCTCCTAATAGGATTTCAGAAGCCCATATTGCATGGACTTTGTACTTTGGGATTTGCTGCCAGGCATGTTTTGAAACACTTTGCTAATAACGATGTGACCAAATTCAAGGCAGTTAAGGTCTGTATGTATTCGTGTTTTCCTTAAGTATAGAAGATTTCTTTTCTTAAGTACAATTCTTAAAATTACAAAGTTGTATGCTGTGCTCTTTGAATAAGCCAGAATTGTAAGCCATAGTTTGATTTTTAAGTTACTGTTTTTCTTTTAAATGAACACGGCTCAATTTCCAGTTTGGTACACCCTATGGGGAACTTATGGCTCCTGAGATGTTTCTGACTTATCACTTTCAGCACCCTTTATCATTGGACACGCTGGCTGATTCATCACTGAGATATCATTCAGCAGGCCCTGGGGACCATAGGTTTTCCACTCCTGCAGCAATAAAGCAAGAATCAAACTGTAATGACTTTTGAGCTTCTCCTGACTGCAGGAAGGAACAAGTGGATTTCTTGATAATTCAAGAGTCTATGGCTCTAGCTTTTAACATCCAATCATGGCAATTATTCCACAGTGATATTTAATTTTGATAATAGTTTCACAACTTTTATTCGCTTTTCTTAGTATTAAATTTTCAAACCTGCCTCAAATGTACAAATATGCATCAATCATGCTTTCTTTTAAAACTGTTGATGTAATATGATATATATATAATATATATATATTATATATATAATATATAATAATATGACTTATGGAATGCACTGCCTCTGGACCTCCGTCTGGCCCCTGACCTCCGCACCTTCCGCCGCGACTTAAAGACCTGGTTGTTTGACCAAATCGGGCTGTGATTACCTCACCTGGGCCATGGGATAATTTTAATTTATTTTAATTTGGTTTTATCGGGCTTAAATTATTTAATTCTTTTAAATAAATACTGTACTATGTGTTTTGATTTGTAAGCCTGAGTCTTGGAGATGGGGCGGCATATAAGTCTAATAAATAAATAAATAAATAAATAATATGCCTTTTTTTGGCTTTTCCTTAACTCTTAAATACAGTTTGCATACTCCAGTAAACCTTATGAAAAGTTTCCATCAAGCTGTTTTCAGTTTTGATCTTCTGCATGCTGATATTCTGTTATTGTATAAAAAAGAGGAGGCCATAGCAGTAGGATAGTTTCTGTCAATTGTCCTAGCCATATCTCCGCATGGCACAGATAATGCCTAACCTAGAACATCTTAGATGCATATACTACTGGCTTGGTAAAGTTATGCAGGATCTTCACAACAAAGTTGTCTGCGTTTTCTTCCTTTCTTATATGTGACTTCTTGTAGCAAAAGTGGGGGAAGTTGCAAGATTAATGTTTGTGTTATACAATTATGTTTTATCTATATTTAATTTCTTTGCTTTTTTCTTCCTTATGATAGATTCGTTTTGCAAAACCAGTTTTCCCAGGGCAAACTTTGCAGACAGAAATGTGGAAGGAAGGAAATAGAATTCATATTCAAACCAAGGTTAGAGTCTCAAAAGTATAGCCTTTATACAAACCTCACTGATTTCATTGGGGAATAAACAGAAGAAACTAATATGCTTCTTTGTGTACGCAGACTTCCTAAGCATATAAACATAAAACTTCTTTTAGTGTCTAAAACTGTTTCAAACTGCATGTGGAGAATTCTAGATATGGCATAAGGAATATTGGGATGAAAAGTGGAAGGATATATCATGTAGGCATGTATTTAAATTCGGCTTATAGACTTTGATACATGTTCACATTATTCATATCTTGTTTTTAGATAATACTAACATAACTAAAATACTTTTATAATATAATGAAGATTTCTCATTAGCTGAGCATTCCCCTTTAATTACCAGCATTTACTGTATATGGTGTACCCTACCATAACTCCTTTTCCATCTTTCCATTTTGAACCCTGTTTTAACCTTGCACTTTTGGCTGTGCTGTGCTGCAATTCCAATCATGACCAAGAATAGTATGAGTTGCTCAGCACATGTTTAGGTACCAGGTTGAGGTGGCTTGTTTACACTAGTATTTTTTTCCGTTTCAAAAGTGAATAGTTTCATATTTCTGGCCTTCTAGACAGTCTTCTATTCCTATCCGTGAAGCTGTTGATACTTGTGGACTAGAGAAGCAATGTTCAAGATTAAAATAAATGTCTAGATGCATGTATGGCCATCGATAAAATTGGGTTGGAGCCATAATGGCATTTATTCTTAGGCACGATTTGTGTTTGGCCATGGGCAAACATAGGAATGGAGGATTTAGAGTTACTTTATATCATAAAATACTTGATCTTACTGGCTGCCCCAGCTGGTGGGAACAATCTGAGGTTTAAAGAAAGTTTTTCCGTTCACTTCCCCAATCTTTATTTTTAACTAGAGATACCAGAAACTAGGATTTTGGTCATGAAAAACCTTTATGTGTTCTGCCAGATTACTATATAATATCCTCCACTTTTTTTTCTCTTTACTTTCTCTTTACTTCACTTGATATAACAATTTAAGTGCCATTGCTTTGAAGAGTTTATCTTGTCTTTTAAACTTACATTAAAAATCGGGAGGAAAAAGAATTAAGAATAGCTTTTAAAAGCTCCTGTTTCATGTACTTGAATCTCTTTTCTCTTAAAAGGTGCACTCAGACTTGGTTGGCCTTTAAAAAAAGATCCATGTAAATAGGCTTTGTTGATACTGCCCCTGGCTTGGAGTCTCTTGGCATCACCCACCCTTTCTCCAAGTTTTATTTTTCATTCATCTCTATTTTTCTAAAACACATTTCCTTCCTGTATTTTCGTAAAAAGCCCACAGCAAACTGAGGAGAGCTATTGCTGTAGAACTGTTGCAGTAAATAAACATGTTGAAAAACGTAAAGTGTATTTTATTGAAACAAACAAAACAGATTCCAAGTTAAATGGCTGCAGTTTATTAAATGCTAGAAGCTTGTTCCATTTGCAGTTTGCTTAAAATATGCAGCCTTCTCTTTATAAATCCACATTTAATACTAGAAGTGATTATTTTCTGTGCATGTGGGTTTTATCCGTAATTGTGTCAGGAGTTGTAGATTTTCTTTCATTAACTGATATTTGAATTATCATAATGAATAGTTGCAAGAGCAATTGTTTTACATTTAGGAAGGTTTTCTTTTTTATGATTTCTAATTATTTCACTTTTTCATTCCCCTCATACTATTGCTTTGTTTGTTGACTTAAATTGTACAAAGAAAGGAGTGGAGAGGATTTCTCAATTGACATAAGGCATAGCAATGACCCTGTTTATAATTGTGATGTCATGGAGAGGAAAAACCCCACTTCCATTTTTTTCCTTCCACAGGTCAAAGAAACTGGGGATTTTGCAATTGTAGGAGCTTATGTGGATCTAGTGTCATCTTCTGTGCAGCCTTCAGCTAAAGAACCTAAGGTAGGAAAAACATGAGTAGCCTCTGGTATGATGGCCTCCAGATTTATGTGTGCTCTCTGTCAGAACAATAGCAATAGCTTTTGTATATAGCATTTGCACTTTCACAAAAAAGCCAAATTGTATTGCCTGGTTACATGTAGCCAATATCTGTTTATTTGCTCTGTTAGAATTCTGCCTCTGCATTAGACAAAAAAGAGATTTATTTAAGCTGTTGAGGCCACTTTCATTTAGCCACTCATATTCTTCTTGCTAGGTATGTGGTCAACTCTTGTGTTCTCTGAATTGAACCCTTTCTACATCTGTGTACCAAAGCTTATTAATAATATGCAAACATATCAGAATGGTGTATTCTTAATCCAATAGTATTGGCATTCATTTGGCATTTTCTTTAGTGAATGAGAGATTGAGAACATAAATTGGAAGGGAGGATAATCTGAATATTTCAGGTTTAAAAAAGGACTTTAAAATTGTTTCATATCACTTAAAGGTGATATTGTAACACTCTGATATCCCAAAGTATATCAGAGTGTTACAATTAGTGAAATAGACTTAGATATCCACACCCTGCATATACCTCAATCCTAGAGGTATATACTCTAAATTCATGAGAAAAATATGAAGAATGCATTCTATTGATAGATGCCATTCTATAAGTCGACCAATATATTTGGTTGCTATAATGTTCAAAAATACTTTAGAAACTGTACAATAGGCACAAAGTTTACCTATCCAATAGTTTTCTGTAAAGATTTAGCTTAAAATCTGGTTGTTTCTACTATTCTCTTACATCTTTCTATTTCGTACACTGCTCAACTGCCAATGTTGAGCTGATCATAAGAAAATATTATAATTATAAAGCAATATGGCAATAAATAACATAGTGGAAAAAACATGGAGGAAAAAAACTAGGCATCAACTAATCACACTGTCAACTCATAAAATATTTCTCTGGTCTTTTTAGAGTTGCCAACAGAAAAGGAGGGGCAGGGATCAGTGCAGCAGCTTGCAAAACCGAAACTGCATTCCATAAATGTTTTCAAAGATAATAACCAATAGGTGACCAAAATTTCTGCCGCGCAAAATTCTAACTGGAGAGCATAATTGATGACTCTTAGCTATGGATGTGTCCCATTGGAGAATATTAATTACAATACACCCAAGGGGTGGGAGGAAAACCAGGGTCAATGGTGACAATGAATTATGTGTCTCAGAGTCAGCTATACTCAGGCATTGACGGCATGTTAACTCTCAAATCCTTTTTAAGTTTTGGAAGTTTGGCTCGAGACTCATGATTTAAATGGGGGTAACTGCTGGAATCCTGACACATGCAAAAGAGGCTATACCCTTCCTAACCAAAGTCCTGGGCAAAGAGCCAAGTCTTCAAAGCCCTCCAAGACATTAGAACTATGAGAGTTAGCTGGATCTCAGGAGGAACTTCATTTCACAGGACAGGAACCTCATTTCACAGGACAGGAACTGCAACAGAGAAGGTGCACTTCCAGATGGCATTGTTCAATTGAAGTAAAAGCACAGAAACCCTGTTGTGCCCAAATAGACATGAAGATATTAGAGAAGATAGGCAGTGCCTCAAAGTAACTGTATCCTATGCCATGTAAGGCTTTTTAGGTAATACCACAAGATGACAAGGGTGTGAATGACTTGAACTCTGATTTAGTGAATAGCAGCATATTGATCTCATTTCTATTTCAGTGTAGTTATTCTCTATTAGTGACACCTTAAAAGGGGAGCTATAATGTTATATAAAAGTGGCTGACTTAAATAATATGAACATGAGGGTGGCTTTGATGATTTCGTAACTGCAATATCTCTAAGAGAACCTTCAATTTATATGCTAGGCAACAGAATTGCAGAGCGATCTTGTTTTTCAAGAAATGGGTCGCCGTATCAAAGAAGTTGGAAATGAGATGGTGAAGAAAATAAATGCTGTATTTCAGTGGAACATCAATAAGGATAACAAGCCTACAGTGCAGTGGAGTAAGTTGCAAGATTAATTAATTTATGGAGCCTCTTATTATGTCATCTAATGGAATTAGTGAAACATGTTTCTAAATCCCGCTACATGAAAAGCAGCAATATAATGTTCACTTCTCCTAGAAATGACAGTTGTAATTGTGTCTTTGTCGGCCATGGACATTCATAAGTTTGAGCCAGTTGTTATCTCTTGGCTCAACTTGTCACATAAATTTGTTGCAAGAAAAAAAATGGACATGTGGGTGCTATTTGTGCAACCTTGAACTTATGAAGGAGAGGCAGCATTTCAATCTAATAATTGAATGAATGCCATATTTTATGTTGCTCTTACCATAATTTCTTTTCCAGGGCCATATTGTATATGGGCAGTCTTCACATTAAGTAGATTTTGACTTGCTTAAAACCTCCTTTTAACCAAGGAATAATAATATTAATAATTGATTGATGCAGCCCTGGCAGCTACCGTGTTTCCCCAAAAATAAGACCTATCCCGAAAGTAAGACCTAGCACTATTTTCTAAACCTGCCCTAATATAAGACCTATCCCGAAAATAAGACCTAGTGTAAATCTCCAGTTCCAGGAAGACTTTTCAGGGAGCAACCATGCACCCACGAAACACCCCCCCCCTACACACTCACATCCACTATTTGGCACCATAAATATATAAGACCTACCCCGAAAATAAGACCTAGTGTGTTTTTGGGAGCCAAAAAAAATATAAGACAGTGTCTTATTTTCGGGGAAACACGGTAGTAATGTGGTGCCACAATATCATAAATGTTTAATATTATTATTATATATTTTATATGCATCCAAGATTTAAATTCAGAACTTACCTTTAAGAAGAAAACTAAAACAGTCTATAGAATATTCTATGTCTGTGAGCAAAAATAGTAAGTGCATAGGGAATTGACTTCCCTTGTCTTTAGGTCCAAAACAGATATGATTCTGGAACTACCCTTGGCTTTTGAGCAGTTCCATTCCATTTTAAAAGGCAAAGCTTCGAATGCCGAAGCCTCCAGGTCAGCAACTGTCTGAGGAAGATGGAAAAAACCCAACTGCATAGGTTCTGGCTAGTTGATATTTCAATTCAGACATCAGATAGATTGACCCAAACATTATTATGTACTAAATTCTGCCTTTCTTTCATACTGAATATCCAGGGGAAATTTATGCAGCAATTGGAAAAGGCAGTTAGTTAAGCTTAATTTTAGCTATAATTTACCCTTTTCAGAGTGGCATTTTTATGGCAACAAACCTGGGTATAATTTCCCCCCCATTTTTGTTTGTTAACTTCGATGCTTGCTTGCTTGTTTTTACCTCCCAGAGTCTTTGTCACACCCACAACCTTTCTTCTTGGGTTCTCTGTTGTTAACAGCTAGTGAACTGAAATCTAACTACAGATGTTAGCTTCTGGCACTTTCTCTTTTCCTGCCTGACCTGCTAGGTTTGTTTGTGTCATTAACCATGTGTTGCAGCCTACCTTGGCTTTGCCTTATCACTGTTCCCTGGCCTTCTGCTCTTCTGGACCCTGTGGCTGCTGACAGCTCTGGCTAACTTCAGAGACCCTGCAGTTTGTAGCTGTTGTGGGTAGTGATTGAAACCCTGGCAACTTTGCCTGATGTCCTTGGGCTGCATGTCAGGAAGGGGATGGGGGAGAGAAAGCCCTTAAGCAAATGATTTGCAGTTCTGGTTGACATGGCCAGTAATTTTATTCTTCCCAAATTCATGACTGCCAAAAAAGCTTTTATTGCTTTGTGCAATTGTCTGTAGCCTCCTCCCTCATATCACGCCAACCTCTTCATTTCATTAGTGTCCCTTAGCGGCTGGAGTATGTGAACTAGAATTAATATTTGCAATGGGAGTGGGAATTCTTCACTGTGAAACTTTTAGCAGCTTATTTTTAATAATAACAAGATTTTATTTGAAGGCTGCATAGAAATATGTTTGATATATCGGGACAATTCCTTGCCTCCACCTCCACCTCCCTCCCCGTTCCCCCAAACAGGCATACCCTGTTTAAATCAGAACCATTCTCCTCCCCTGGTAAACTAGCTTTGTGAGGCTATTTAGCATTTATATTTATGCAGCATCTTTCAAGTGTCCAGAACTTTGTGTATATGAACATAAAATATGCATTGTAAATTCAATTAAACAGAAACTATGTATAGTTGGCTTGTACTATTATATGATCCCATACTACTGATGATAAGGAGAGATTTATAGTTTAGCAGAGAGCAAGTCATCCCATGTTTTTGTGGGTAAAGTGAAATGTAAATCTAGGATTTCCTGAGTATGTACTGGTGTAGACTTTCATGGCTGGTATCTGTTAGGCAGTGTTGAACTTCTAGGTTTATCTGAACAGTAGTTTTTCTGATTTTTCACAGGCAAAGGTGGCTGGCATTTTTAGAGGCAAGGTGGTCTCTGCACAGATCACTGAGCAGAAACTGACTGGACTTTATAGCCAGATGATTTGACATTTCACTGATGTTGAGCTGAGTTAGTTTCCAATTGGTGCAGGTGAAATTAACCAATCAGCATGAACAGTGAACAAATCAGTAATAAACACCATTAAAATGACCAATCAAGATCAAGCACAAAGAACCAATCAGAGATAGTCCTCACCAATCTGCACCAACTGTTGTGTGGTCTGTGTAGTCATAATTGCTGGTGAAACTTCACAAAGTCAAAATCACTAAATCCTAAAACTCAATATTGACCAATAGTGTTCTGACCGCTGCTTATACTCTTGTCCAATACATTAAATTATTAATATGCACTTGTCATAGACAATTTGTATTCAGCTAAGTTCCAGTATTTCTACCCATACATCTTCTAACAAAATCATTCTATCAAAAAATAATTGATTTATGTTTCGTTAACCTTGATCAAGCTCTATTCTTCAAAATGAGTAACATGACTTAGCCCTTTCAGTACATGTACTGTATTATGCAACTGTTATGGTAAAATGGAGCAGGTTTTTAAACAAACTAATCAATCAGGTCAAAGCAGGTTTTTCATGTGCAGTAAAACTATTCTATATTTTAAAAAAATTAAATTTTAAAAAAGAGAGTAAAGCAGC
The DNA here is from genome assembly GCA_009733165.1 of Naja naja. Taxonomy (NCBI): domain Eukaryota; kingdom Metazoa; phylum Chordata; class Lepidosauria; order Squamata; family Elapidae; genus Naja; species Naja naja. Next base: position 252,057,410 of record CM019149.1, on the reverse strand, counting down.
TTCCAAATTGTTGCTTTATGATGGCAAGATTGCTACATCATAATTAAATCTGTCAGGTCCATACAAGAATAATAATTGACACTGTCTTTGGTTTTGCACTCCTCTATGGGGTGAGAGAAAAAATAGCTCTGAATAGCTCTGAAGGGCCTTAGTGGCTCAGGCTGTTAATTGCCTGCACTTAAGTTCCAGCTGCCTACAACTGCTGTAGGCTCGAATCCCACCAGGCTCAAGGTTGATTCAGCCTTCCATCCTCTCAGGGTAGGTAAATTGAGGACCCAAGATTGTTGGGGGCAATTAGCTAACCCTGTAAAAAATGCCGCTTAGTAATAAGCAGGCATATACAATGGAATGAAGGCTATTGCTGAGCACACTGGGTTGTATCCCAAAAAATTGTAAGCCGCCCTGAGTCTCCGGAGAAGGGCGGCATATAAATGTAATTAAAAAAAAAATCCACAAGGCATAAAAATGAATTGACAGAACACAATTTTGTCACAACATTCTCCATTGCTAACATCATGATACCGGACAACTTAGGTACCTTGTAGTAGATCATTTTGGCAGTGTATCTTGTGCAGGAAATAGGACTTTGAAAATCAGACACTTTGAGAAATAGTGGTATTCCTTGAAGAAAGGAGATATACTTGGCTGAGATTCAGGATATCTGATTGTTTTAAAGAAAATACAACAGCAAAAAATACTGCAATATTGCATGTGTGTTCACTGAAGAAAGTCTGTAATATACAGGAGTCTAGGAAATCAGAATTAAATAATAATTTCTGCTTAAATATTTATAAAATAATAAATGTATGCTGCTTTCTGTTTTGCCCAGGCACAACTGTGAAAAAAACACTTATTAAATATGCTATTTGATTAAAGACTTGGATGGTTATGTCTTTTTCAGTAAGAATGCAGTGGAGAAAATCCAGCATATTTCTGTGAGACTGAATGATGCAAAAATATTTAATAATTTGTAGAGCCATGTCTCTCTTTTTCAAATGTAGGATTTTACACTGAGCAGATAATGCCCACTATCTGAGCTAATATCTTTGTGTATTTCTTTTCCAGTCTGCAGTTTCATAGCACTTGTGAGCACCAAATAGAACAGAATAGCAATAGCAATATCACTTAGACATATACCATTTCATATAGCTTTACAGCCCTCTCTAAGCAGTTTAAAGTGTCAGCATATTACCCTAACAATCTGGGTCCTCATTTTACCGATCTCAGCAGAATGGAAGGCTGAGTTGACCTCGAGCCAGTCAAGATTGAACTCCTAGCTATGGACAGAGTTAGTCTGCAATACCACATTCTAACGACTGCACCACCACAGCTAGAATTAGAATACTTTATTTGGCCAAGTGTGATTAGACACTTTGTCTCTGGTAGAGAAGCTCTCAGTGTACATGCAAAGCAACAGAATAACAATACCAATAAGATGGGGTAGTAAGGAAGATAAGGAGCCTTGGTGGCTCAGGCTGTTAAATGCCTGCATTTAAGTTCCAGCTGCCTACAATTACTGTAGGCTCGAATCCCACCAGGCTCAAGGTTGACTCAGCCTTCCATCCTCTCGGGGTAGGTAAATTGAGGACCCAAGATTGTTGGGGGCAATAAGCTGACTTTGTAAAAATGCCGCTTAGTAATAAGCAGGCATATACAATGGAATGAAGGCTATTGCTGAGCACACTGGGTTGTGTCCCAGGGATTGTGAGCCGCCCAGAGTCTTCGGAGAAGGACGGCATATAAATGTAATTTTAAAAAAAGATAAGAAGGATAATAGTAATACTACAGCCATACAACATGAGTAGATATGCATTGACATTAGACAGTACTGTGAGAGTTAGGTGTTCAGCAGAGTTATGGCACAAAGGAAAAAACAAAGGAGCAAGGTCTCAATGCCATGCCCTCCGACAAAGCCAGGTCTTAACGGCTTTGCGGAAGGCAAGTAGATTTGGGATGGTTCTAATGGGAGCATATTCCAAAGGGATGGGCCGCTACAGAAGGCCCTAGCCGTGGACCCACCAGCCGACATTGCCTGGCCGACGGTATCCGGAGCAAGCCTCCCTGTGAGATCTAACTGGGCGCTGGGAGGCATAAGGTTGCAGAAGGCGGTCTCGCAGGTATTCCGCTCCTAAGCCATGAAGGGCTTTAAAAGTTGTCACTAGCACCTTGAATTGCACCCGGAAGACCACTGGCAACCAGTGTAGCTCACGGAGGATAGATGTTATATGGGCACGTCTAGGTGCACCCATGATCACTCACGCAGCCGCATTTTGCACCAGCTGAAGTCTCCGAGTGCTCTTCAAGGGCAGCCCCATGTAGAGTGCATTGAAGTAGTCCAATCGAGAGGTGATAAGGGTATGAGCAACCATGTGTAGAGCCCCCCGGTCCAGGAAGGGTCGCAACTGGCGTAACAGGCAAACCTGTGCAAAGGTCCCTCTGGTCACAGCTGTAAGATGGTGGTCAAATTGTAGCTGTGGATCCAGAAGGACTCCCAAGTTGCGGACTCGTTCTGAGGGAGGCAATTTCTCTCCCCAGTACCAAAGTTGGATAATCAACTGAACCCGAGGGGCAAGACCCATAGTCACTCGGTCTTGTCAGGGTTGAGTCTGAGCTGATTAGTCCCCATCCAGATCCTCACATCCTCCAGGCACCGGGACATCACCTCAACGGCTTCACTTGATTGACCGGGGACAGAGATGTACAACTGGGTATCATCAGCGTACTGGTGATACCCGACCCCGTGTCGACGGATGATCTCACCCAGCAGTTTCATGTAGATATTAAAGAGGAGGGGGGAGAGGATGGAACCCTGAGGAACCCAGCATGGCAGGGCCCTAGGGCTCGATCTCTGCCCCCCCACCAACACCGACTGAGTCTGGTCAGACAGGTAGGAGGAGAACCACTGTAGTGCCTCCCACTCCCAGCCCCCTGAGCCGGCTCAGAAGGATACCATGATTGATGGTATCAAAAGCTGCTGAGAGGTCAAGAAGCACCAGAATGGAGGAAGACCCCCCCATCCCAGGCCCACCAGAGATCATCCACTAGTGCGATCAAAGCCGTCTCCGTGCTGTACCCGGGCCTGAACCCAGACTGCAAGAGATCCAGATAATCTGCTTCATTCAAGGCCGGAAGGAGCTGGAGCGCCACCACCTTCTCAACAACCTTCCCCAAAAAGGGAAGGTTGGAGACAGGACGAAAGTTATTTAACACAGCTGGGTCCAGGGAAGACTTCTTGAGGAGGGGCCTAACCACAGCCTCTTTCAAGGTGTGCGGAACACACCCCTCACCCAAAGAAGCGTTTATAATCTCCTGGAGCCAGCCACATGTTGTCTCCCGGCCTGCCGAAAAAAGCCAGGAGGGACAAGGGTCCAATAAACAGGTGGTGGCATTCACTGCTCCCAGGGCCTTGTCCACATCCTCAGGGCCAACAGGAACAAACTCAGCCCAGATAACCGTACTAAGACCTGCCCCTACCATCTCAGTGGACTCTGCCCAGCCAGAGTCCAAGTTCAACCGGATCTGAGTGACTTTATCTGCCAAAAACTGAACAAATTTCTCGGCCCTGCCCTGCAGGGGTTCCTCCGCCTCCTCAGATCTTAAGAGGGAGCGTATCACCCCAAACAGGGCGGCTGGGTGAGAGTCTGCAGACGCAATAAGACTGGCGTCTGCCAGTGAAATTGGAGCTTATGAGGGCTGCGCGTGGCCCCTTTGAGCTCTGTTTTCCCTGGCGGAAGATTACAGGAGACCATCACAGCCGAAAATGGAATTCAGGAATCTGTTTTCTGTGGTAGAGCGCTCTAGTCACCACAGGTGCCCCCCAACACAAATGATGCCATGCTGGCCATGCCCACCCCAAACCCCACAAGGTCAAACACAACCCTACTGTGGCCCTCAATGAAATCAAGTTTGACACCTCTGCTTTAAGGCATTTTTCTTTTTTCCCCAAGTTTTATTACATTTTTATTTTTAAATATACATCAGTATCACTACATGAACAGTGTGGCCCCTGGATATAATTCATTTTGATACAAATATCAATAATGATATTCATAATGGTTGTTATATTAATCAAAGTTATATTATCCTAGTATTAATATATATATTTTAAAAATAGTTATTCAATATATTCCATTTTAATGCCAATTATGTTACAAGCATACATGATAATACCATCTTTCAACTTCCAATCTTTTCCATCAAATTATTACTTATATTCTATTGTATAAAGATTATACAATCTTTAGCTTACATCTGGCGGATAAGGTCGCTCGAATTCGTGCTGGCTTGGACTCTGACTGGCAGTGGTCTGATGATGGGGTGGCGATGAGTCTGGTGGATCCTATCTGGGTTGAGTTTGACCTGGTCTCCCTCGATGAGGTGGACAGGATCATGCGGAGGCTGTCTTCCACCACGTGTTTATTGGACCTGTGTCCTTCCTGGTTGGTGTATGCCTCCAGGGAGGTTACGTCTTGCTGGCTCCAGGCAGTTGTTAATGCTTCTTTGAGTGAGGAGTCTTTCCTGCCGCCTTGAAAGAGGCGGTGGTGAGGCCCCTCCTCAAGAAGCCTGCCTTGACCCGGCCGTTTTGAACAACTATCGTCCTGTCTCCAACCTTCTTTTTAGCGAAGGTTGTTGAGAGCGTGGTGGTTCAGCAGCTTCCCTTGTTCCTGGAGGAAGCTGAGTATTTAGATCCATATCAGTCGGGCTTCAGGGCGGACACAGCACGGAGACAGCATTGGTCGCACTGATGGATGATCTCTGGAGGGCTCGGGACAGGGGTTTTTCCTCTGTCCTAGTCCTGTTAGATCTCTCAGCGGCTTTCGATACCATCGACCATGGTATCCTTCTGCAGCGGCTTAGAGGATTGGGGTGGGGGCACCATTTTGCGTTGGTTCTCCTCCTTCCTCTCAGGCTGCTCATCGGTGTTGGCAGGGGGCAGAGGTGGCCCGAGGCCCCTCACTTGTGGGGTGCCTCAGGGGTCTGTCCTCTGCCTCTCCTGTTTAATATCTACATGAAACGCTGGGTGAGATCATCCGAGGTTTTGGGGTGAGTATCATCAGTATGCTGATGATACCCAGCATCTCCACCCCAGACCAGATCAGTGATGCTCTCTCCATGATGTCCCGGTGCCTGGAGGTGGTGGGTCTGGATGGGTAGTAACAGGCTCCAGCTCAACCCCACCAAGACAGAGTGGCTGTTCTTACCGGCATCTCGGTCTTTATTGGATGTACCATCTTTGGTCATGGGGGAGAGGTGTTGCCCCGTGGATAGGGCGAGAAACCTGGGTGTCCTCCTGGATTCACAGCTCGGTTTGGAGGAGCATGTGGGAGCTGTGGCCAGGGGGCTTTTGCCCAGGTTCGGCTGGTTAGCCAGCCCTTATTTGGACCGAGATGCCCTTGAGCGGTTACTCATGCGCTCGTCACCTCTGGAATCGACTACTGCAATGCTCTCTACATGGGGCTTCCCTTGCGGATGGTTCGGAGGCTTCAGCTGGTGCAGAATGCAGCTGGGGTGATGGTATGCTTGTTACAGCTTGCATTGCCCGTGTCGCCTTCAAGGTATTAGTAACAACCTATAAAGCCCTTAATGGCTTGGGTCCAGGGTACTTGCGGACGCCTCCTGCCAGCATCACTTTCCGATCGCCCTGTTCGCTCTCATAGGAGGGGCCTCCTTGGGGTGCCGTCGGTCAGGCATTGTCGGCTGGCGGTCCCCAGGGCTAAGGCCTTCTCTGTGGGAGCTCCTGCCCTTTGGAATCAGCTCCCCGTGGATCTCCATTTGGCCCCTGACCTCCGCTCCTTCCGGAACCTGAAGACTTGGTTGTTTCAACGGGCGGCCTGGAATGACCGGGGGTTGGGTTTTAATTTTTAACTGTATTCGGCTTGTTTATTTGTTTAATTCTTTTTTATTGTAAATTTTTCTCTGTTTTAATGTTTGCCACCCTGAGTCCTTAGGGAGTAGGGCGGCATACAAGTTGAATAAATAATAATAATAATAATAATATCTGCTAATATTTCCCCTATTTCTTATTTCTAGCTCTATTCTAACTTCTAGTCAGGTCATCCTTGCTAATCCTAATATTAATACACATGTTTATATAAGGCATAGCTCTTCCTTATTTGATTGTTCAAAGTCACAATACGTCATTCAAGTACCAGTCTTCTATTATTTAAACATACCTTATAATACCCTGTTTCAACATCCAATCTTTCCATCTTAACTATTGCTTCATATAAAGATGTGTATTCTTATTTCTACCTCTATTCAAATTTCTAATCAGGCCATCATTATATTAGAAAAAAGAATATATATTCTATCCATCATCACGAGAGGTGATGGATAGAAAGGAATCCATAATACTTCAATAAGAATTGAAGTATTAAAACAAATGAGAGATGATGGATAGAAAGTGTGTGTGTGTATTCCTTTCTATCCATCATCTCTCATTTGTTTTAATACTTCAATTCTTAATTCATTTTTTGGCTTGCCTCTCATACTTCTGTCCTGGATCTTTATCTCTATCAACATCTATATCTTCACCTTTGAGACTGAATATTTCTCCCATCTCTATCGTCTTAAACTGCCAGGTCTCCAGACTACCCAAACCCTTATTTCCCTTTCAAAAATATCTTCCAAGTTATCTGATTCCCTTCTCTTGCATCTTGTCTTAATTTAATAAGTCCTGCTCTTACTCAAGTCCGAAAACAATATCACCACAGTCCTCTAGATAAATGTGCTTTATTTTCCTCATTAAAAAAATCTAAACTTGTAGGGGTCTGGTATATTCCATTCAGTAGATGGCAGCCTCAGCTTAGGTTTCAGTGTTGTTTTGAATCTTAACGATTTAGTTAATCAAAATTTAGTTCAATTTATTGGGGCAAAATCAGCTATTCAAGTAGATTCAAGTCCAGCATTTTATAATGCCTTTCCAAAACAACACCTACCCAATTTAAGAATCCAATTTTCTATGTTTTGAAAGGTCTTTAGCTTCCTCCTTCTCTCTTCCTCTTTTGGGTGTAGGATTTTTCTCTCTAAGATTGTTAGTCACTTTGAAAAATAGTTCTAAGAGTCTCTTTCTGGATTTTCCTCTTTCTTTTTTTCTTTAAAGTTAGGGTCTAAATAAAAAGGAGTCTTCTTACCCAGCTCCAATCACTGTTCATCTGCATCGCTCCTGCACATTTCTTAGTTGCCTCGGTTGTATCAGCTTCGTGGCAGCCATGATGGCTGCCTCTTCTAGTTGAGGAAGAGGAAAGAAGCTCTGAGTCTAGCAGGAGAGTTGCTGCTCTCCACGAACTGCAGGGCGCCCCTCTTTTCTTCACCATCTACACAGGGTGGCTTTAACTCCTTTTGGAGCTCTCCTACAGGGAGAACTCGGCGTGGGAGCATGGAGACCTGCTCCTCACGTCCGACAGTGCCACAATATCAGCTGGAAGTCCTTTAAGGTATTTTTCATTTACTTACTTAATTGGAAGCTGTAGTCTGTGCATACTCATCAGTGAGTAACAGTCACATTTAAGTATTTTAGGCAGACATCGAACCTAAATTCTGAAAACTCTTTCCAGTGCATTTACTATTTACATTTGGTCACTTTCACTGGTTAGAGGGTTACAGAAGTGAAGAATATGTTTATGTCATAATATCATGTATATCCTATGAATGGATAAATCAGCAAAGATGCTATTCAAATTTCATATTAGAAAGTGATCCAAGATTCAGTTGGAATTTGTGATTCATAGTGAAAGATGACAAGATTCTATTCTAATTAATTCAAGTCCAGTTGGATAAAAGATACCACTAACAGCTCAATCCATATTTCAGATTGGTTAGGAAACAAAAGGCCATAAACATTCCCAATATCTTTGTTACTCAGTTTAGAAAATGTCAATGTTTTTTCTAAAAGTTTTCTTGACTAAATAGCTGTTAAAGCATAAGTACAATATCTTCATTGAGATACTTAATTGAAAGTAATATCTGGGAAATTGGAGATTTAACCAGCATATCAGGATCTGAATGAAATGCAAGGGCTCAAATACCTGGGGAAAAGTTGGTATAGAAAGCTTTGCATTTGTCTTTTAACTCCAACCATTCTGTTAGCACATTAATACAGAGACTGGAATGATTGCATGGGTGTACATAATTAGGTATATGTTATTATTTCTGTGCTTTATTAAATTAATTTAAGAAATCTTTGGTTAGAAATTTGAAACTGTGGTAAGAGAGTGGTTTTCATAATTTCTGTAACTATATTATTTCTTATTTAATGTTTAGTTTTTAAAAACCTGTTAAGACTAATTCAATTTATAAATTAAACTCATTTTCTTCAGTTACTAGTATTCTGTCATCTACTATAGCACCCATCTTGAACTAAAGTTTTTAGGTAGAAAAATGTGTTTCCCAGGAAGCATGCAGTTTTTCCTGATTTTTTTCCTAACTTTTTTCTCTCCAATGCTACTACATATAGTTTTAAATAATTAAGTTCACATTTTTTCCTTCTCTTAATGTTTCTTTTTTCCCACCAGCCATAGATTTAAAGAATGGCTCTGGAGAGATATACCAAGGACCTGCCCGTGGAAAAGCTGATACTATTTTCACTGTCTCAGATGAAGACTTTATGAACTTAATACTAGGCAAGATCAATCCACAGAAGGTATACATACAAATGTTTGCAGCAAGCCCTGACTTATTAAGTAGAATATCAGTATTTAAATGCATTTACACTTAGCTGCAGCTATGAAACCAACATGTTGTTAGTCATGGTGTATACTGTGATAATGTTAAGTCTGCTTTAAATTATATGTTCCAACTTTGGATGTATAGGTAGTCCTCAATTTACGACCACAACTGAGCCCAACATTTCTGATGAAAAGTGAGACAATTGTTAAGTGAATTTTGCCTCAGTTTATGGCATTTCTTGCCACCATTGTTAAGTGAATCTCCCTGCAGTTTCTAAGTTAGTAAATCTAAGTTAGTTGTTAAATGAATCTGGCTTCTCCATTGACTTTGTTTATCAGAAGGTCGCAAAAGGGATCCCATGACTCAGGGACACTGCAACCGGCACAAATACATGCCAGTTGCCAGGTGTCTGAATTTTGATCATGTGACCATTGGGATGCTGCAATGTTCATAAGTGCGAAAACAGCCATACGTCACTTTGAATGGTGACCAAATGAATGGTTGTAAGTCGAGGAATACCTGTTTTTGCAAAGTGGTAAAGGTAAAGGAGTCCCTGCAGATTTTAGTTGCCTAGTCATTGCCGATTGTAGAAGATGGTACTCTTCTTCGTTTTAAGGGCTGTTGAGCCAGCACATGTCCACGGTCATGTAGCCCAATAACATCAATTTGCAAAGTAGGAATAAATTTTAAAAAAAGGTAAGTAGGAAAAAATACATAATTTTAGGCAATCATTTTTGTCCGGCCTAAACTACCTCAGGATTTTTATTTTGGGGGGAAATAGAAGGAGCGAGCAATATTTTCATGTTCTTTTAACTGAAAAAGGATTGTTTTCACTGTGCAAAGAGGAATATATATGTTAGTCTCTTGTTAACCCCGTATAATATGGTATGCCTAAACTTGCAAGTGTTCCATCTATGCAACAGTTTCCCCCTCTGAATTCTTCCCTCTCTTGGGTGGGTAGCGGGTTGGTTGTTCACATGTGATTTGCATCAATTTTGAACTGTTTCAAGTACAGTAGCTCAGATATCAAAGCCATCTTAAAAATAAACTTGGCCAAGAATTACACATCATTTGAGATTTCAGCGTCTCCAGATTTCAGCCTTTTTTCTCATAATTGTAGAATTTAGTTTTTGGTTGTGTGTTTAGAGCTATTGGAAGCATTCCTGATTTCTTGAATACAATATTAAAACATTGCAATTATAGGGGTTTTATGACAGTGGTTTGACTTTTTGGGTAATAAAGCTGTAAAGGATAATATTTAAAGCCTGGATGAAATTATTCTCAGATTTTCAAAATGAAGGCAAAGTTCCTCATTTCTAGATCTATTGGGACAGTTAAAACTATATGTATATAAAGGGTTCTAAGTACGATGAAGAAAAGGAACAACTCTTCCCTCTCTACTTTTTTTCTTCTACTTCTTATGTCTTCTCCATAATCTTGGCAAGTTAGCTTAATGAAGGTGACCACGTTGGATGCTAAAATAGCATTATGTCATTGGGTTAATTTATTTTCTTTGGTTACAGTTGAAGAATAACTGTGGTTATTGTGCAATTTGATCTTAGTTCGTTTTAACTGTTTCTAAGGTGTCATTTTCAGGTACATTTAATTGTTTTTTTCCCCTCTTCCTACTATAGGCATTCATCACTGGTAAACTAAAAATTAAAGGAAACATCATGCTGAGCCAGAAATTAGGGATGATATTCCAACAATATGCAAAGCTGTGAATTCCCTGCTGAAATGATTTACGTTCTGAAGCAAAAAACAATTTCAGCTAGAAGGAGAAAGAAGCGGCACTTTCATTTTTAGAACAAGCTGAAATGTTTTGCTAATTCTGTATTAGATAATTTCCAAAACACTTATTGCTAAGATGAAAGTACCCTTGATTCTTGCAAATTCAGACAGTCAATTATTACTGTTTCTTCTCACTGTTTCTTCTCTTTTATTCTATATTGCGAGGCTTTGTACCAGTCTTCCTCTGGCTGGTGTCCTTAATGGGGCAGATGATGGGGTTTTATTATACAATTCACGGTGAGAGTATCTTATGGAGGATACTCGATTTATGCCTCTTCCTTATTCTTCTTTAATTAAAAATGCAATTAATATATTTCTTATGAAATCTAAATGTAAGTAAATAAACTTAGTTTGATACTAACCGCCTGATTTTGTTTCTTTTTCCTATCAGTGGCATAAAACAGATTTCCTAGTTAATTAGTTCCTTAGCCCATAAACTCATCATTTGCTAAAAAGCAAATTAACTGGGGATTGATTACTGGTTATATTAAGTGGATAGGAGGGCTGCATTTTATTGTATTTTACTTTGATACGCTTGGTGAATCTGCAACCTGCAATAAAGACTAAAATAAAATAAGTTGTTATTTATAAAACTTATGTATAAGCTGAAGAATTTTGGAGATTGGTCATTAATCTCTAGTCTATGATAGATCCTAGGAGCTACCAACTAACTTGATTGACTAGATACTATCCAGAAGAGGTAATTATATAACTGGTTCAGCTCACATATTTCTAAGTTAAAATACTGAGTCATATAGAAGAAATGCTGAGATGATTTTTTATTCCTGGTAGTGCTACATGTTATAGTTTGCCATGTTCTGTTTTGTTTCTCCTCATTTTTTAATCTGAGTTTCTAATATTTCTGTCAGAAAGACATAGATTTAGTTCACATAACACATAGATTTAGATTTAGACATAGACATAGATTTAGTGCTAAACTGAAATGCAATTTATTTAGCATATTACATAACTTCTGGTAAATATTTTGTTTATTAAATCAAAGTTAATTAAATGATGGGTTAGCAAATGTGTGAACCATGCCAGTAGAGAAACTTCCATCATTTGTTAGCTTAATAGCTTGGGAACACAAGTCATAATAAAGAATTTCAAGTAATCCAGCAGCAAAAATCACAGTACATTTTCAAAACATGCAATAGTTTTGGAGATTAATTTTTGCCATTGGATCAATGCTGAAGTTACTGGTTCTCATATAATTTCAACCTCCTATGAATTCCTGTGTGTGGCTTATTTCTTTCTGGCTTCTGTTGTAGCATCAAGCATTTTATTCTGCTGTTCACATTCAATGTTATAATCATTAAAATTGATCTTAAAAATAAAACAAAATATGCAGATGCGCTCAGACCAGATTTATTTGAAGCGGTTTAGCCCATACTCTCTTAAGCATCTATATCCAAAGGCACATACTTGGATCTTTAATCAAAAGTAGTTTGCTGCAACAATTAGATTGCTCTAGTTGGGAAAAGCAATAGACAATAAATACAATGGATGGTACACTTTAAAAAAAGTATCTCTGTAGTACCTAAGAGCTGTTTGGTTAGTTGCACAGGATTTTGGAAGATGAAAAGGACAAGTTGCTTTCATTTCAGAAGAATGGAGGATGAGATGCAAATACGTAATAAATTGAGATAGGCAACTAGGGTTACTATTAAGATTAGTTGAGTAGAAACCAAGTAGGATGTTCTGCATGGACAACGTTAAGGAAAAAGACTTAGCTGTTGTTGATATCTAGAAGTTTATTGTTGAATCAGAATTTTGAATTTGCTTGATTCTGTCTGACCTATATACTAAGCCCACACCCTCCTAAAAGGACAAGCAGCAGGGAATAGCTGGAGAGAGATGGGAAGATGAATCTTGATCCTGTATGATGCAGAAGAAAAACAAGATAGGTGCTAGTCTTCAAACTGCAAAGCAATTCATAAATTCTAAGAAAAGAATCCGCTCCAATATACCAAATCTGAGGGAGAAAAGGACTTAAAATCATTGTTCTTAAAAATTAAATATTGGATAAAGGATTTTCTACTAGGATCAGAAAAAAATAGTATGCTTGTAAATGGTGAATGTATAGTGCAAAAGTGCAGAATGCAATGAGAAATCTGTGTTCAAATTTTGGTACTTTATTATGTTAATAATTTAGTATTTAGTATAGAGGTCAGACACAATCAAGCAAATTCAAAATTCTGATTCAACAATAAACCAAGAAACAGCTAAGTATTTTTTCTTAACTTTGTCCATGCAGAACATCCTACATGGTTTCTACTCAGCTAGTCCTAACAGTAACCCTAGTTGCCTATCTCAATTTAGAAGGCCTTGATATTGGGGCTGATTAAAAGATAAAAGATAATTAACTTTACATGATGACAAATCAATGAACTCAGTTCTATCCCAGGGTTTATATCTTTGTTTTTTTTACTAATCGGTTAGCAGAAAAGTCATTTTCTCTTTGTTTAAATTATTCTGTTGTGATAAATGATGGCTCTAAATAAAATAAGACTTTCTAAATAAGATGAACAATTATGAACTTTAACTTCTGTTGAATTTATTCCTGGTCCAGAATAACTGAGCAAAAGGGTTATATAGAGTTGCTTACCACTATAAAAGTACCAATCATTTGCAGTCTTAGAATTGAATTTAACAATCAGAAAATAATTAAAATCCTTAGTGATTGATTATTAGAAATAATCTGCTTGAAAATAAGAGAAGAGAATAACAGAATTGGAAGGGACCTTGGAGGTCTTCTAGTCCAACCCCTTGCTTAGGCAGGAAACCCTACACCACTTCAGACAAATGGTTATCCAATGTCTTCTTAAAAACTTCCAGTTTTGGAACATTCACAACCTCTGGAGGCAAGTTATTCCACTGACTGATTGTTCTAACTGACAGGAAATTTCTCCTTAGTTCTAGATTGCTTCTCTCCTTGATTAGGTTCCTCCCATTGCTTCTTGTCCTACCCTCAGACGCTTTGGAGAATAGCTTGACTCCCTCTTCTTTGTGGCAGCCCCTGAGATATTGGAAGACTGCTATCATGTCACCCTAGTCCTTTTCATCACACTAGACATACCCAATTCCAGCTACTGTTCCTTATATGTTTTAGCCTCCAGTCCCCTAATCATTTATGTTGCTCTTCTCTGCGCTCTTTCTAGAGTCTTTTTTACATCGTGGTGACCAAACTGGATGCAGTATTCCAAGTGTGGCCTTGCCAAGACATTATAAAATGGTATTAATACTTCATGTGGTCTTGATTCCATCCCTCTGTTTATGCAGCCTAGAACTGTGTTGACTTTTTTGGCTGCTGCAGCACACTGCTGGCTCATATATAAATGATTGTCTACTAGACTCCAAGATCCCTCTCACAGTTACTACTATTGAGCAAGGTACCACACATAACTGTATCTGCACATTTTGTTTTTCTTGCCTAAATATAGAACCTTACTTTTTTCACCAAAGAACTTCATTTTGTTAGATAGCACACAATGTTCAAGTCTGTCAAGATCCTTCTGTATCTTAAGCTTATTTTCTGGAGTATTGACTACTACTGCTAGCTTGGCATCATCTGCAAATTTGATGAGTTCCCCATCTATCCCCTTGTCCAAATCATTGATGAAGATGCTGAAGAGTACTGGGCTTAAAACAGAGCCTTGGGAGCCATTGCATACTTCACTCCATGTAGATGCAATTCCATTGAAGACTACACATTAAGTGTGGTTGGTCAGCCAGTTAGGAATCCATCTGGTGGTGACAATGTCTAACCCACATTTTTCTATTTTATCAAGTAGGTTATTACTAAAGTGCTAGAGATTTTAAAATTGTGTTACAATCAAAGTTGTCAAGATTAAATGACTTTATTACAGCCTTGTAATATGATTTATGATTCTTAAGCATTCCTCATAATACTGAACTAAAAAAAAGTCTCTTAACAGTCTTTGTGGAAAAAGCGTATGTACTTACATTTACTGCAGCTGTAGCACAATCTTGAATTGAAACTTCATTCTGAAGAAATCCATTTTATTCCTTTCCATTTCCATTGAATACAAAAATCTTGCCCTGTTTTAAAAATCTATAGTACAGCCTACTATTCCACATTGATCTCAGCAAGCGCTGTCTTTGTCTATGTACTACTAAAACTTTCATCATGACCTTTAACTGTGCAAAATGATACATCCTAGGGCAACAATTTGAACCAAGGTACTTCAAATGAGCTAAAGTACAGAATGTGTCCAAAATCCCCCTCCCCCAATGCACCCCTATAAGGGAGAAAGGAAGGGGAGCTGAGAATGGAACAATGACCAGGTTGATACACAGAACACAGCTAATATAAAGAATTGAAAAGAATTCCCAAAGCCTTGTTTCTTTACCTTGTCTGAATAAAGCTTCTCCAGCTTTGTTTAATGTGATTTATTAATTTTGAATTCTGGGAAAGACTGCTGATTATGAAAATTTTCTTTTAAATGATTATCCTGACATGTTCTGGCAAATGATACTGGTTTTATTACTGACCCTCCCAAACAATTTGGCTTCACAATAGAGCCACAAATCTCTAATGGTATTAGAGTATACAATAATTGATATTTTAAAGATACATTCAGAAAAACTAAAATTGCCAGTGGTGATTTCACTGAACAGGAAAAGAAAATATTGAATATGGGAAATATCTTCATTTTGACCTCTGTTTCTCTATGGGATCCAAGGGCTCAATTTCAGAAACCACAATAGGCATAATTAGAAAGAGGTGCCATAACCTTCTATATCTTGGCAGGGATTTGATTCTTTTTCTTAGTCAAAATTGGATTGGATTTCCAGCATTACAGACTGCAAGACATACAGGTGAAACTCGAAAAATTAGAATATCGTGCAAAAGTTTATTTATTTCAGTAATGCAACTTAAAAGGTGAAACTAATATATGAGGTAGACTCATTACATGCAAAGCAAGATAGTTCAAGCCATGATTTGTCATAATTGTGATGATGAAAACCCCAAATCCACAATCTCAGAAAATTAGAATATTACATGCAATCAATAAAACAAGGATTGTACATAGAACAATATTGGACCTCTGAATAGTATAACCATGCATATGTACTCAGTACTTGGTTTGGGCCCCTTTTGCAGCAATTACTGCCTCAATGCAGCGTGGCATGGAAGCTATCAGCTTGTGGCACTGCTATGGAAGACCAGGATGCTTCAATAGCGGCCTTCAGCTCTTCTGCATTGTTCGGTCTCATGTCTCATCTTTCTCTTGGCAATGCCCCACAGATTCTCTATGGGGTTCAGGTCAGGCGAGTTTATTGGCCGATCAAGCACAGTAATCCCATGGTGATTGAACCTGGTTTTGGTGCTTTTGGCAGTGTGGGCAGGTGCCAAGTCCTGCTGGAAAATGAAGTCAGCATCCCCATAAAGCTTGTCTGCGGAAGGAAGCATGAAGTGCTCCAAAATCTCCTGGTAGATGGCTGCATTGACCCTGGTCTTAATGAAGCACCGTGGACCAACACCAGCAGATGACATGGTTCCCCAAATCAACACAGATTGTGGAAACTTCACACTGGACTTCAAGCATCTTGCAGTGTGTGCCTCTCCATTCTTCCTCCAGACTCTGGGTCCTTGGTTTCCAAATGAGATGCAAAAGTTGCTCTCATCAGAAAAGAGGATTTTGGACCACTAAACAACAGACCAGGTCTGTTTTTCTTTAGTCCAGGTAAGACGCTTCTGACATTGTTTGTTGTTCAGGAGCAGCTTGACAAGAGGAATACGACATTTGAAGCCCATGTCCAGGATCTGTCTGTTGTGGTGGCTCTTGATGCACTGATTCCAGCCTCAGTCCATTCCTTGTGAAAGTCCCCAACACTTTTGAATGGCCTTTTCCTGACAATCCTCTCCAGGCTGCGGTCATCTCTGCTGCTTGTGCACCTTTTTCTTCCACACTTTTCCCTTCCACATAACTTTCTAATAATGTGCTTTGATACAGCACTTTGGGAGAATCCAACTTCTTTTTCAATTACCTTTTGAAGCTTTCCCTCCTTATGGAGGGTGTCAATGATGGTTTTCAACTGTCAGGTCAGCAGTCTTTCCCATGATTGTGATTCCTACTGAACCAGACTGAGAGACCATTTAAAGGCTCAGGAACCCTTTGCAGTTGTTATGGTTTAATTAGCTGATTAGAGTGGGACACTTTGAGCCTAGAATATTGCACCTTTTCACAATATTCTAATTTTCTGAGATTGTGGATTTAGGGTTTTCATGAGCTGTAAGCCATAATCATCACAATTATGACAAATCACGGCTTGAACTATCTTGCTTTGCATGTAATGAGTCTATCTCATATATTAGTTTCACCTTTTAAGTTGCATTACTGAAATAAATGAACTTTTGCACGATATTCTAATTTTTCAAGTTTTACCTGTATATGGAAGCTGTTGGGAAAGAAGTATAATTTTATAGTTTCTGTTAGTATGATTTTAGGAAGAATAATATAAAGTCATGAATATGATTTTGAATATGATTTTTGTTTGCCGCCCTGAGTCCTTAGGGAATAGGGCGGCATACAAGTCGAATAAATAATAATAACTGTATACCAACATTTTGGATTATATCAATATATAAAGGACTAGATTTATTTAGAATGGGATGTTTTAAAAAAAAGTTTTATGATGGGATTACTGGGTCCTGGATTTAAAACTTTGATCGATGCTAGGTGTCTGCATTCTGCTTATGAACTTGTTCTTTACTGATGTAATAGAAAACTTGATCAGTATTATTCCATATGCTCATAGTTTATAGCTATGTTTAAAAACTGGCTTGTCTTTTATATGTTTTATAACCTGTTTTTGCATCTTTCCCCCTTTCTTTCTGCTTAGGAAAGTGGTACAGTTTAAAAATAAATAAATACAGTATGTAGTGGTAGTGGAAATTCCTTAGGCATGGCATTTTTCCCTTTCAGAGCTCTAGTCAGCCAATTTAAATGTATATATCTTCTATAACTGTGCATATTCTTTAACAAAGCTGGGTCCAAGCCACATCCATGCAGGGACAGTCAAGAGCCTCCTGAGTCAGCCGTAGATGCTTGGAAAAATATGCAATTAACTTCAATCATTTGAAAAGAAGCACTAAATACAGGCTCCTGTATATTCTGAAGAGCCTCTTTCAAAATATTTGCATAGCTCTGATACCTTGATGCTTTAGACACAGAGAATAGCCATCTACAGAGGGCTTCAGGTTATTTGGTTATAATGGGAAGCTGTACAATAATCTTGCAGGATAGCAATAATGCCCTGGGATTTTTGAATTTTGTATTGAGAAACATAAGTGCCCAACCTCTACCACCAAGCCTTAAGGATGCAACAATATAGAAGAACGGTAAGGCAAAAATACATTGGTATTGAAGTATTAAGACCCTCCCCTCCCAAAATATCCAATTTTCTTTACTGCTTGATGCAAAAGGGACTTTAACCTAATTAAAAAGCTACAAATAACAAGCTTGTATGACTGCCAGTGACTTTTAAAGAAGTTTTTATGTTATGGTGTGCAGGTTGATGAGTGTTCTGACTGGTGCCCTTTTCCAATAAATCAAACACAATCCAAAAGGAGCAGAAACCTTGTAATGCTTTTACAAAATGATTAGCTGTGATAATCACAAGTCTTGCCAAACTGTGCAAGACTTGCCAAAAGATAACAGACAAGAAATAATGTTCAAAATAAGAATCTTCAAATACAAACTCAGGATACTGGAATGTCCACAAGGCTGGAGTTTTAAAATGTCTTTGCCTTCTGCAAAGTACGTTCGTTTCACAGCTGGCTTTTATCTTCTTGAAGGAGGAGCCATTACCTTGCAGCCTTACTCCCGAGTCACCCGTGCTGTTGTAACTGCTCTTTCCTCTGAGCAATCTTGTGCACAGGCGCACTTAGCACAGGCTCCTTGGGAACCTCCTCATCACTGCTGCCAGCCCCCACAATCTCTGAAGGCAGCAGTCCACTCCCTAATGGCCTTGGCCCCTCATCTGAGTCCTCACTCTTCTCAGCCATCCGCACCTGCTGCCAGCTAACCACAACAGTGAATCACTAGTCATGAAAGGATTAACAATTCTTAAAACTGGCCTTTTTGCTGACCACTTAGAGTAACAATTCCAAAGATAGCTGTCAAATACATTCTATTTTTTAATAGATGAATGAAATGAATGTTAAGAGTATAGAACAAATTTATGGAGTCAGTTTTGAATTGCATTCTTTGTTTGATAGAAGGTCTCTAAATCTCTTGTATGGAGTTTTGTGGATTTTTTTTCTGCTGAAAAACCTGTAATAATTAAGTTTATTTTCCCCAATATAGATCCAGCTGAGCCTCAGATCAGAGGTTTCAATTTTAAGGTCTTTAAAATACACTTTATATGTACATGAATTACAATAGAAGAAGAATATATGATTTTTGCTTTATTTCCATGAATTTTGGGTTAATGTAAAACACATCTATTTCCCTTGCAGGAAATGGTTACATTCCCAATGAACAGATAGAGAGGTAGACGTAGACATGGTTTGGATGGCTAAGGATAATTAAGTTTGATTAGGCCTGTCTGTAGCAAAAACAGACATGTTTTCATCATTGAAACATGAGGATAGTAATGAAATTACAGTCACAGAGAATATGTAATTCTATTTTCAGATAGCAGATATTTAATTATATGTAGCAGAAGGAATGTGTGGAGAAAGACTAAAGTTAGGCGTATAAGTTTTAAAAGAAATATTAATGAGACTGGTGCTTATGTGAAAGAAAAAGATAAGTTTGATTTAGGCAACAATATAAAGATAGGAAAACTTGAGTACATAAGTTTAGTACTACAGCTAAGATCTATAATGTGCTGTCCTCTATTATGGAAAGACAGTTAGTGGGTAAATACTTGAACAGCATAGATCAGATCTGAAGAGCAAGGGAGAAAGGAACTGTGATGAAAAGCTCTGAGAATATTAGTTTAAAGTATATCTTCTATCTTCTCTGTGGGAAGAAAGCACTTCAGCTCAGGCAGCCCTTTGTGCTATACTTCACACATAATGATACTTGATATCGAAGTACTTTCTATGTGAACTTACTTTCTCTGCTTTGGAAATTGAATTTCAACTTTATTGTTCCTTTGCATAATTGTGAGCTTTGGTTCTTTCTTCTTAAAATGCAATATCTGTTTGTACAGCCAAGTTAGCTCTTGACAAACTTGTGCTACAGATATGTATTCTCCTGTAGATGAGAGGGCAACTTTTGACTGATTTTTTTTCTTTGACTCTCTGTTCATCTTGATACCACATAATATATAATCAAGATGAATTAAAACATATGTCTTTTTTTATTCTAACATCTGGTATATGAACAGGGGCCAGCTTTGCCTTGTGGGAACGCTACATAAAGCAACAGTTGATTCAGTTTTTCATTCCAAGCACTTCCTGCTTATTTGAGCCCATAAATACTATTTTGTTCAGGATTTTTTTTCTTTTTCCAGGATCTGTTAATCATGGTGGCTATTGCTTTTATATATAGGTGAAACTTGAAAAAATAGAATATTGTGCAAAAGTTCATTTATGTCAGTAATGCAACTTAAAAGGTGAAACTAATATATGAGATAGACTCATTACATGCAAAGCAAGATAGTTCAAGCCGTGATTTGTCATAATTGTGATGATTATGGCTTACAGCTCATGAAAACCCCAAATCCACAATCTCAGAAAATTAGAATATTGTGAAAAGGTGCAATATTCTAGGCTCAAAGTGTCCCACTCTAATCAGCTAATTAAGCCATAACACCTGCAAAGGGTTCCTGAGCCTTTAAATGGTCTCTCAGTCTGGTTCAGTAGGAATCACAATCATGGGAAAGACTGCTGACCTGACAGTTGTGCAGAAAACCATCATTGACACCCTCCATAAGGAGGGAAAGCCTCAAAAGGTAATTGCAAAAGAAGTTGGATGTTCCCAAAGTGCTGTATCAAAGCACATTAATAGAAAGTTATGTGGAAGGGAAAAGTGTGGAAGAAAAAGGTGCACAAGCAGCAGGGATGACCGCAGCCTGGAGAGGATTGTCAGGAAAAGGCCATTCAAAAGTGTTGGGGACTTTCACAAGGAGTGGACTGAGGCTGGAGTCAGTGCATCAAGAGCCACCACACACAGACGGATCCTGGACATGGGCTTCAAATGTCATTCCTCTTGTCAAGCTGCTCCTGAACAACAAACAACATCAGAAGCTCTTACCTGGGCTAAAGAAAACAGACCTGGTCTGTTGCTCAGTGGTCCAAAGTCCTCTTTTCTGATGAGAGCAACTTTTGCATCTCATTTGGAAACCAAGGACCCAGAGTCTGGAGGAAGAATGGAGAGGCACACACTGCAAGATGCTTGAAGTCCAGTGTGAAGTTTCCACAGTCTGTGTTGATTTGGGGAACCATGTCATCTGCTGGTGTTGGTCCACTGTGCTTCATTAAGTCCAGGGTCAATGCAGCCATCTACCAGGAGATTTTGGAGCACTTCATGCTTCCTTCCACAGACAAGCTTTATGGGGATGCTGACTTCATCTTCCAGCAGGACTTGGCACCTGCCCACACTGCCAAAAGCACCAAAACCTGGTTCAATGACCGTGGGATTACTGCGCTTGATCGGCCAATAAACTCACCTGACCTGAACCCCATACAGAATCTATGGGGCATTGACAAGAGAAAGATGAGAGACATGAGACCGAACAATGCAGAAGAGCTGAAGGCCGCTATTGAAGCATCCTGGTCTTCCATAACGTCTCAGCAGTGCCACAGGCTGATAGCTTCCATGCCACGCTGCATTGAGGCAGTAATTGCTGCAAAAGGGGCCCAAACCAAGTACTGAGTACATATGCATGCTTATACTTTTCAGAGGTCTGATATTACTCTATGTACAATCCTTATTTCATTGATTGCGTTGAATATTTTAATTTTCTGAGGTTGAGGATTTGGGGTTTTCATGAACTGTAAGCCATAATCATCACAATTATGACAAATCACAGCTTGAACTATCTTGCTTTGCATGTAATGAGTCTATCTCATATATTAGTTTCACCTTTTAAGTTGCATTACTGAAATAAATGAACTTTTGCATGATATTCTAATTTTTTGAGTTTTACCTGTACCACATACAGAATAGCCCAAAGCACATAAAGAAGTTTCGTGTGTATGGGCTCCAGCATGAGTCCAAAAGTCAGAAGGCAAAACCTCTGGTCCTGTGACCAACCCAGATTGGATCCTGTGCAAAAGATTAATCATACTGGCTGAATGAAGTAGCTCTCAACTCACCCACAACTGGAACTGGAATTTCTGTTGCTAAGTTATGCACTTGTAAAGCATGATGTTCCAATTGCCCTTGTAACTTTAAATGTGTGGGTTGTTAAATGGGAAGCAGGAAACAGAAGCTGGAAGTGGGAAGTGCCAGATAAGAAGCATGGGCTGCAATGGTAGAGGGAGCCCTGAAAAGCCTGGCACAAGACATGTGTGAGTTTGGGAGAGAGGTTTACTACAGTGTGACTTTAAGGAGGCCAGGGAAAGAGAATTTGCATGCATGTGTGCAAGTATAGGGAGGCTGGAGAAAAATACATGCTGTGGTTCTGGGACTTTTCAATGCAGTACAAAGAGGCAACCAGTCCTAGAAGCCATAGCCACCCAAATCTGGTCCAGTAGCACAGCACAAATCCAATGCACCCCAGAAAGCCCCCAATAGCCCATATACTATGGCAAATGCAAAGGGGCTTCTTGGTATGCCACAGTTCTTACAGTTCTTAGGCTGCAAAATATTAAAAAGATGCTCACTGAGAGAAGTATAAAAGTAGGACAGATGAGGACAGACAAGAAAACTGGTGGCAAGGAGAGTTAATGGAATTCAATATTTTAAGGAAGTATTTGGGACAACTTGCTGCAGCCAACTTGCGATGGCCATCTTGCCACAGTCAATTTGTTGTAACTTGACATGGCCAACTCACCATGGGATTTGTGTAATCTCATGGTATTTTAGGCCTCCGTTCTTTGCAAATGCACCAAAGGCCTGAAGCACCAAAACAGACCAAGAAACCGAAGGCTCACTAGATCTTCCAGTGCCTGTGGAGACCCGACCTATGTGTGTGTGGGGGGGCAGGGCAAATGTTACAGTGTGTCTGTGGCAGTGGTGGGATTCAATTTTTTTTACTACCAGTTTTGTGGGCGTGGCTTAGTGGGTGTGGCTTGGGCGTGGCAGGATACTGTAAAATCTCCATTCCCACCCCACTCCTGGGGGAAGGTTTCTGCAAAATCCCATTCCCTTCCCACCCCACTAACCTGCTTTCCAGTTCCATTCTCCTGTGCAGGGCAACAAAAGAAGATCCAGCCAATTAGCTGGGACTCGGGAGGCAGAGAATAGATGGGGGGGGGCAGTCAGAGGTGGTATTTGCTGGTTCTCTGAACTACTCAAAATTTCTGCTCAGAACTGGTCAGAACCTGCTGAATACCACCTCTGCTCTGCAGTCATTCATAAGGGTAATGACTGCCGTGGTGCTGCAACATTCGAAGTGATCTCCCGATGCCTGGAAGCGGTATGGGAATGGATGGGGAGGAACAGACTCTGGCTCAACCCGGCTAAGACCGAGTGGCTGTATATACCGGCATCTCAAATAAGCCAGGATATTCCATATCTAGTTATGGGGGGGAGAGGTGTTACCCCCCATAGATAAGGCTCGCAACTTGGGTGTCCTCCTGGATGCATGGCTCAGTTTAGAGGAGCAGGTGGGAGCCGTGGCCAGGGGAGCATTTGCCCAGGTTCGCCTAGTACCCCAGTTGCGACCCCTCCTGGATTGAGATGCCCTGCATATGGTCACTTATGCCCTCATCATTTCCCATTTGGACTACTACAACGCTCTCTACATGGGACTGCCCCTGAGGACCACCTGGAGGCTTCAACTTGTCCAGAATGCAGCAGCACGGGTTGTGATGGGAGGTTCCCGATACTCCCATGTTACACCCCTCCTGTGTGAGCTGCACTGGTTACCACTTGCCCTCCGGGTGAGATTCAAGGTGCTGGTGTTAACCTATAAAGCCCTTCATGGCATTGGACCGGGATATTTGCAGGAAACCCTGCTGCCGATAACAACTTCCCAATGACCCGTGCGCTCCCACCAGCTGGGCCTTCTCGGGGTGCTGTCGGCCAGTCAATGCCGGCTGGCGGTGCCCAGGGGTAGGGCCTTTTCTGTGGGGGCACCCACCCTTTGGAACAAGCTTCCCCTGGAGCTCCGGATGGCCCCTGACCTCCGATCCTTCCGCCACGACCTAAAAACTTGGCTGTTCCAACTAGCCTATCCGGACTGATGGAAAAGGGGAGAGGGTCTTTAGTGGTTGTCTATATACTTTAATTCGATCTATGAAATTGGCAACTTCATTAACTTTAATATTTATATTTGTGTTGTTTATTTTTTAGTATTGTAAGCCACCCTGAGTCCTTCGGGAAATAGGGCGGCATATAAATCTCATAAATAAATAAACATTCATAACTTCAGTACTGCAATCCCAAAGGTGCTTTTTCAGGAGGCAACTGGACTTTCTTGTTTGTTCTTTGAAGACATTTTGCTTCTTATTCAAGAAGCTTCTTCAGCTCTGACAGGACAGTGGGGAATGGAAGGATTTATATTCCTTGCAGACAGCTAGTCATTTGCATCCTTTGAGACGGTCATTGAAGCACTTGGAGGTTTATCTGTGTCCTCAGGGTCACCTGAGTAGTGCTCCTAGTTCCTGCAGTCTGCATTTTTTCCTCTGGAAATCCATTCCTAGTCCCACACCATTCAAAGGATGTTCATCTCAAATTGCATAGCTAAAAGTCTGTAGAGATTTTCAGTCATCCAGATCATGGTTGTCCCAAAGGTGCTTTTTCAGGAGGTAACTGGACTTTCAAAGTGAAGCATCTTCAAAGAAGAAACAAGAAACTCAAGTTGCTTTCTGAAAAAGCACCTTTGGGACAACCATGACCTGGATGAATGAGAATCTCTACAGACTTTTGGTACTATAAGTACTTTGGGGGGGGGGGGTTATGTCGTAACTTCGAACAGTCACTAAGCAAACTGTCATAACTCGAAGATTACCTGTATAGCAGTTGGTAGTCAGGATGCAATAACTTTACAAGGCACCAGTCAGACCCAGGAAGAGAAAGTCATTCTAATCACAGCAGACAGTCCATGCTGTGGTCATTGCTAAAGTGGAGTAAAGTACAATAGTCTAAGCATATGGGGAATTTTAAGGCAGCTCAGGATGGAAATGTGCACTTGAAGCAGAATCAGAGATGAATTTATGATGGGTTGGCCGTGGATGGAGAACAGCATTGTTAGTTCCTATATTCAAAAAGATGGTGGGTGGTTCATAAGTGGCAATGGACAAAGAGACAGTGCAGTACATAATTTTTCTTCTACTTTTTTAAAAAATAGTATTAGTTTCTTAGATTTTCAGCCGAGAATTCAGCTGTTTTCCAATTTAGCTATTTAAAAGCATATTGGAACATCATTCCCCCAGAGATAAGATTGGCCCTCATCTTCTTGCTTCTTTGCAAGGTTTTGAAAATGTGGTTTTGTCAGCAAGTTTAGGGAAGCCAATCAAGTAGTTTGCCTGATTCTCTTGTCACTGCCATGGAATGGGAGAGGGAGGGGAGGAAAGTTGAACTGTGGCTTTTTAATTGCGAATTTTTAATGTTGCATAGCGCCTGGAGTCACTGTATGTCAGTTGGATGGCTATATATTGTATTTAATAAATAAATACAATAAATATTGCTTTTTAAAATATTCCTACTAAATTACACGAGCGGTAGTCTTTTTATGTTCCCTCATATTTCAGAAGTTAAAAATCATAGAGAGAAACATTACAGAAAATGTATCAATTTATGCCCACTTTTTTGCAAGTAGAACTTTACTTCTAGGCTCTTTAAGATTCTGGATATAAAACACAATACGAAGTATTTCAGCTGGAAGCTGTATGCACCAAATAACCAGGATGTAAAATATGCTAAACAAAGCTAAATGTTCCAATTGACCTAGCATGTCACAATCAAATTTGTTTCTTGCACTTTTAAACCACCCATTACACACAGGATTTGGGTTCTTATTTGTTCAATATGTGCTGAAAATGGTGTGCCAAGGATTGCTGGCATTTTTCTCTGTCAGGCTTACTACTCTGTGGCTAGCTTTGCATTAATTTTCTATTGTTCATCTGAGTAGGGGTTTTTTTTTTGCATTGTTTTTATTCTTTACAACCCAACAGAATGCTGGAAATGAATTATGCAAAGAGTCCCAGGATTCTGTCCAACCATCTGTCTGGCCATCATCAGATTAAGTCTTTGAAAACAAAACAGAATGGGACAAATTCTGGTGTGATAGAAAAGCTAAGATGAGAAAGTTTGAGTATGAAAATGGACCAGAACCAGTGATGCTTGATTATGTTATCAAGACTTAACAGTGTGAAGTCTTCATAAAGTGAGTGCACTGAGTTTTGATAAATCACTTTTTCTTCTTCTGAAAGATGGAGAGTTATGAATTGATTCAAGGTATGAGTTTGAAAGAAAAGGAAAAAAAATGTCCCCACTGTCTGTCTCCAGGCCTTTTTGTATTTTCTTTTGTGACAATGTTATGGCTTTCTAGAGGCTTTTGCGACTTCTTTTCTGCAAATCAGTAGAAGAATTGCAATGGAACATTCCCTTAAGTAATCCATGTAATGGCTTTTAGATAACATAGGAGAAGCAAAAGAGAACTAAAGCTTTTTATGCATTTGTTTCAGCTTAATCTAGCTCCATGCTGCTGACTATTATGCCTTCCAGCCATTGGTTTGGCTCTTAATTAGGTTATTCTGGAAGATTTCCCGGCACCTAAGAACTGTCTTCAGGAATTGGCATTGCTTATTAATGAACCACTTTAAAAACGAATGTGATGATAAAAGGACGAGAACTTTGTAGTTCTGGAACTCCTGGAGCTGCAACGGGCTTTGAAAGGGTGGGCCATTGAAATACTTCCATACACTATGCAAAGTGTAAAGTGTATAACACCACCCTATGTTGGTGTTATATTTGGTAACCTGTTGCAATTCCCACAGATTTGTAAATGTAAGATAGCTACATGAGAACTCTCTAAACACTTACCTACATGATTTGTTCCTTTTATAGACGTAAAAGGTATTTTTGTAAGTATTTTTATTTATTTATTTTGTCAATTGCTTACAAGATAATAAGGATAAACATAGTTACGAATACATGAAATGAATACATATAAGAAAAATAAAAGAAACAATAGGACAGGGACGGTAGGCACGTTGGTGCGCTTATGCACGCCCCCTACAGACCTCTTAGGAAAGGGGTGAGGTCAATAGTAGACAGTTTAAGGTTAAAGTTTTTGGAGTTTAGGGAAGAAACCACAGAGTCAGGTAGAGTATTCCAGACATTGACCACTCTGTTGCAGAAGTCGTATTACCTGCAATCAACTTTGGTCCGGTTAACCTTGAGTTTGTATCTATTGTGTGCTCTTGTATTGTTATGGTTGAAGCTGAAGTATTCATTGACCAGAAGGACATTGCAATGTATGATTTTATATACTATACTTAGATTGGACTGAAGGCAGCGTAGTTCTAGGTTTTCTAGGTCTAGAATTTCAAGTCTGGTGGCATAAGGTATTCTGCAATGAGTAGAGGAGTGTACAACTCTTCTTGTGAAATATTTCTGGACTTTCTTAATTGTGTTAATATCAGATATGTGATGTGGGTTCCAGACTGATGAGCGTATTTGAGTATTGGTCTAGCAAATGTTTTGTATGCCCTAGTTAGAAGTGTAATATTACCAGAGAAAAAGCTACGTAGGATTAGGTTAACAACTCTTAATGCCTTTTTGGCTATGTAGTTACAGTGGGCTCTAGCACTTAGATCATTAGAGATGAGTATTCCAAGGTCCTTAATGGAGTTTGGATCATCAACAGGGTCTTGACTAGTCAGCTTGTATTTTATTTTCTGATTTTTTTTTGCCAATATGTAAGACAGAGCATTTATTTGCTGAGATTTGAAGTTGCCATTTGTTTGACCATTCTGATACATAGTCGAGGTCTTTTTGAAGGGTAGCAGTATTGTCTGTGGTGTTGAATAGCTTTACATCATCAGCGAAGAGAACGCAGTTGCTCTTAATATGATCACAGAGGTCATTTATGTAGAATATGAAGAGAGTTGGTCCTAGAACACGGCCTTGGGAGACACCACTGTTGACAGGTACAGAATTTGATAGGATGTTTCCAATTTTGACCATTTGTTGTCTGTTTGACAGGAATGCTTCTATCCAGTTATGCAGTTGTCCAGAGATACCATAACATTTTAGTTTTAGGAGTAGTTCTTCGTGTACCACTGAATTGAAGGCTTTACAGAAGTCTATGTAGATTGCGTCTATTGCTTTGCCCTGATTGAGTTGTGTAGTCCATATGTTTTTGCAGTGTAAGAGTTGCAGATTACAGGATAGTTTTTTTTCTGAAACCAAACTGTTTATTTGAGAGTAGGTTGTTTGTCTCTAAGTGGAGGATAATGGATTGGTTAATAATTGATTCCATGACCTTAGAGGTGACGCAGCATAAAGAGATTGGTCTGTAATTTTCAACTAGACTGGGGTCTCCCTTTTTGAAGATGGGGATGACTGTGGCTTGTGACCATAGGTTTGCCAAGGAGCTGGTCCTGAAAGATTTTTCAAAGATTATGTTTAGAGATTCGGCTATGGCAGCGGATAGCTTTTTAAAGATGTAGGCTATATCCCAGCTGCCATATCCTTAAGAGTGGTTCCTTGGCATCCACCCATAACTTTCCTAGTTACAAAATCTATGGGACGACCAACATCTGTAACATGCATACAAAAACAATGCTTTCTGAATGGGAATGTGTGAGACCAGCAAAGTCACCCTTCCAGATGTTCAATTTTGTCATGTACAAATACTTTTCAGCATATGGAACAAGATGCCAACCATGTATTCCTGTGCAGAAAATGGATGCCGTCAAGTCCATATGTTAAGAAGTCAGGTCTTCCATCTTTTAAGTTGGTATCCTAAACCAATTTGCGTGCCCTATCTCTGAACAATAACTATCATGATTGCAGGTGAGATTAAGAAAGTTCACTTCAGTCTTGGAAGAACCTCAAGAAAAATATGCTAATCCTTGCAGCATGTTTACTGGAAAAAAAATGTAACTTCTAATATGATGGGAAAATGCTAAGATATGCTAAGACCCAGTTTATTTCTCTCTACTCAATCAGCTGCAAAATAAAATTTGTGGATTGTATTTGAAGAATGCAGAGCATAACATTTAATCATATTCCTTCTGCTGATCCTGGACTTTTGGAAGATATTAATGCCATGTAAATCTAAGAGAGAGTGTCTTTCTTCTTTTCCCTCCTTTCCCCCCTCACAACAGGGTTTGTTTGCTTTGGAGATGTTGTTATAGAGTTAGAGAAAGTAAGTCCTTCAGAATAGATCAGATCAGGAAATGGAGAACAGTCCTTGATAGAAATAGGCTATTGTAACAGTTTCTTACAAACTTTTCTGCGTCTGCCTTCTTTCTCTTTTATATCGAAGGGATTCTTGTGTTTGGGTGTACACATCTGAGTCTCTTTGTAATATTCTCCTGCATCTTCTGCAACTGATTTACCTCTACCTATATTTGAATTTTATTTCCCAGATAATTTCCCTGGCTCGCTACATGGAATAAAGCTGTATTCAAGAGGTAAATTATTCTCAAATCTAGTTGGAAACTCTAGGTGTCATCCTAATCCAATTAAGGAATACATAGAAAGTTATATTTACATCCAAAAGTCTGTCTCAAGTTATTTTTGTGAAGTAAACAATTTATTTATTTATTTATTTATTTATTTATTTATTTATTTATTTATGAGATTTCTATGCCACCCTATCTCCTGAAGGACTCAGGGCGGCTTACAATAATAAAAGAAGAACTATACAAAAATTAAAAGACAATTAAATAGGAAATCTCACAAAACCAATAAAATTTAAAACTACTACTAATATCCCCCCCCCCATCAGTCTGGGTCGGCGAGTTGGAACAACCATGTTTTTAGGCCACGGCAGAAAGATTGGAGGTCAGGGGCCACCCAAAGCTCCGGGGTAGCTGGTTCCATAGGGTGGGAATTTAAAAGCTGTTTTCACTAAATTGACAGTTTTCTGTGAACTCTTGGAATTTGCTGGTTCTCTTGTTAAGAGAGGAGGTACGAGATCAAGAAGCAGTTAAAAGAACAAAAAGGTAAGATTGAAGCAAATGAGAAATTAAATGCTTTTTTAACTGTATGAGACCACAAGAACTAACAGGCCATAACTTTCCAAGGAAACTTGAATGGCATACAAGGCCCAATAAAAAAAAAAAGCTTGAATGGATGTTTTGATCTACAAGAGAAAGCATATCTTATTTTAGCCATGATAAAATAAACCAATTTTATATTCCTTTCTTTTACTTCTAAATTTAATCCATTTAATCCTTTAGTTTTAATTTTAATCCTTTAATCATTTAAACCTTTAATCCATTCAAATGTCATATAATTTGATTTCTTTTCATTTATTTTTTGTCCGAAATCCAATGTAAAAAAAAAATTATCCCACCCACTCTGTTTATTATTTGTGTTTGCTTTTTGCTTTTTGAAACATCAAACAGGTTATTTTATATGTTCAGTTTCATTCTTGTAGCTTCTACAAATAGTATCTCTTGTGAAATAAAACTTGTGCCTCATCTGCCATTGCTTTCATAACATCTTTTGGACATGATCTATATATAGAAGCAAGTATCACTAGTGTTGATACTAATTTCTGATTCCATTTTTCAAAAGGAAATTTCCATTTTAGCATTTTAAAAGTAATAATGTTTTCTGTCATTTTATAAGTCCAGTTAATTAATTGTCAATCAAACTTGAGTATTTTTCTCCTTTAACTAAATCTTTAGTTCCCTCTAATGTCCAATTTTTAAAATTTACTTATCTTTATTGTGTCTTGCAAAAAATGCAAAGAAATCTATTGCCCATGGGCAGGATTCTTCATAATTAAATCTGAAATATTATTCCAAATTTATCTGGACTCTCAATCCATTTTTAGGATCAAAGTCTTATTTAGATTTTTTGCTGTTTATTTCAATTTTTATTTTTTTAAGCTTATGATTCAAATTCTGAATATGGTTAAGAAAGGGAAGTTGCAAACTTACTGTCCTTTAAAAACACCTACTATTGTTGCAAGCAATATCGCTATTCCCTTCATGTCTCACTCTCAAAACCACTGGGGATGGTAATCTTGCAATCTCCTTATGGGGAGGATATGCTTGGAGCACATGTGGGTGATCTCCCATTCTCTCCTTGTTCAGAGAGGTTCCAAAAAGCTGGTGTACTCATGACTCTTTGTTTTTTTTTTACCATGGTCATCATCTTGTCTTTTTGAAGAACCATCTGCAGTCCACTGTTTCTTCTAGAAGATTTTCAGTCCTAAAAATATGACTTTTAAATGTGTAATAAATATCCCAGAAATTTGGGATATATGGTTAGGTGATTTAGTGCTCCCTAGCCTTAAGTAAATCTATAACACTATTCATATGGAATATAAAACAAGTCCCCTGGACCTATAAAACTATAGAAAGGTATTAAAAAATCGAGGGCAAAGTATCCTTTTCCTTCCCCTTCCCCTTTCTTTTTTCCTTTCATTCTCTTTTTATAAAATTGAAACATACAAGCCACCATGAGTTCTTCCAATTTGGTAGCCAAAGAAGTCAAATAAATCATTCTAATATTATTACAATAGTGCAAACTAATAACTAAGGTTTTTAAAGACATAGTACATGCCCTAATTTCTTCCATCCTGTGGTGTATATCCACAGGTCATACAGGTGACAAAATTTCCCAGGATTTAAAAATAAGAAATGCTATCTGTAGAGAATGAAAAGATTTTAAAGTAAAGTAGTTACAGTAGTTTAAAGTCCAGGGTGCATTTAAAGTCCAGGGTACCATTATTATGACATTTTTCTCAAAAGGAAAGTGATCAAACATACTGAATCACAGTAAGAGATTGATTTCACTTGTCCAGAACCAATACTAGCTGCACCATGCACATGTTGGGCTGCAACTGGTTTGGCTTCAACAAATTTCTTCATGAAGGGGTGTGTGTGTGTGTGTGTGTGTGTGTGGTGTATACACCCTATTTTCCTTTTATACAGTGTGTAATAATTGATTTATTATTTTGAATTGTTTTACTTATTATATTGACTGGTCTCCAACCTTTCAACATTTATTTTTTTTCTCTCCTGATAATCTTCTTTCAAACTGTTTACAGAATATGGAATGCAAAAACATGTCTGTGTTAGATTAATTACATGAGTGTCAAAATAGTCTTGATTCTTTTGGAAAGCTTTTATATTTCTCCCTCTGACTCTCTTTCCTTAGCAGTTGTAACAATAGATGGAACAAATTAGACTCTGCAGGGGAAACAGGCAGGCATCTATTTATCATCTATCTCTATCTATCTATCTATCTATCTATCTATCTATCTATCTATCTATCTATCTATGAACACTTTTATCATATTACACCAGTTGTATGAGATCCATTCTTTGCAGCTAAAAGACAGGTTAGCTGTCTATTCTGATTGTAGTATACACTACAACCTACTGATTGCATATTATTATTTTATTATGAATGCTGGTATTGAACAATTGAGTTGTGTCTGAAGAATACTTTTCTAACTTAATTACTAGATTTGATATACACATAAGGAAAAATATCTCTGGCACTTTTTTCAAAGAAGGTCATTTTAGGGATTGTTATATAAGAAAAGTGTTTCTTTTCTTTGGTTGTTTTTAAAAAAATCTTTTCCATCAGATTTATGCAATCTTAGAAGAATCACCAGTGTTTTAATTTTACACTCGGTTCCCCAATCTTGTTAGTATTTTTTTTTTATTTTAAAAAGAACTTGCCTGTAGTAGTACACACCAAACCAATTTCAGCTAGGGAATTTGATTGCAGTACATGTCACTTGCTATTTCAGAGATAATTAAATTTTGAAAGAGCAGAGTATTGCTTCCCTTTTTAATGTTTGCCTGTCTGGGATTTGTGCACTGCCCTTGCCTTGTCCTTGGCAGGCTATTCTGTTTTTCAAGATCAAAACATTCCAGTTTTATATATAACATTGTTCTTTTTTTTTCATTGATTGAGTAGCTTGATTATTTTCTGGAGATTATCCAAAACATCCAATATTAAACACTTTTTACACAATCATTCCAGTATTTTCTGCAGGTAGTTTATTCTTTTGGATCCAGAGACAATGCACACCCCACGAATAAAGAAATTTTAAGCTTTATTATTAATCAACTGAACAGATCTAAAAGCATAACATAAAAAGCGTATGTACCAAGCAAGATGATACCCAAGTCTCTCACAAGTGGTCAGGAGCTCCTTAATAGCGACAACAGACATATCCCAACTCTGGCAAATTTCTGCAGTACCCAATGCTAGATTCTGTACAGAAGTTCCCAGCCTCAAGATCAGTTCTAAGACTTTATGTCCCTGCTTCTATGCTCATGAGATTACAAGAACTGACCTTGAGCGGGTGGCTCTTGAATGAAGGATGGGAATAGAAAGTCAGACTTTCACAGGTAAGAAAAGTTTTGCAGCTATGTGCAAAACTTCCCCTTCCTCCTTTATTTGACAAACAAGGGTGAAAAACAAGCATGTTAGCTCAGAATGAGCCCTAAACTTTTAGACCTTTCTTAATATGAAGGAGGAATGAAAATAGCTCAGTTAAACTCCTTGGAATAAGAATGGTCTTTTACATTGCCACTGTGTATAATGGAAGAATGGTCTTCCACTACAGATATACAGTTCTGTGTATATCTATTGTAAATATTTTTGCGGAAAAGTCTAGGAACTAAGGACAGCAAAGGAATTGCTTCAAGTAACTGAAGATATTGGATGAGTAAGATATGGTCAACCAACAGTTACAAGCAGAATCCATGAAAAAAATGTATGGACCAAAGGGTAAGACATTGTGATCTCCAAAAATGAAAATGTCTGTTTGGACAAAGAAAAATACCAAACCTCCTAAATATTAGGTCATAAAAAGGGACGCAAATTTATAGCAATGGAAGCTACGTTTTTCCCTATCTGCCCATTAAACTGATTCTACATAGTTTGAAAGAGGCCCAGAAGCTTCATGTTCTATCAGGGTGATGGCTTTGTAGTTCATTCTGCAGAGAAAATTACACAGTAGAGTATAAATAATTACAGAGTATATTCACACTCTGTAAATTAGGGTATTTTATTTATATAGGTTTTAGATATATTTATTTATAGAATATAAGTAAAAATATATTTATTTATAGAATATAAGTAAAAATATAAGTCCATGCTTTTTCAATCTCTGTTCTAGACAGAGATTGAGGGCATTGGCTCTGCCTTTTTTGATGAGAACATGGGGTATAAATTAAGATTGTGAATTTTGTTTAAATGCTTCTGAAGAACACTGACAAGGTTTTTATGAGTATTTTCCAAGAAGAGGGATTATGCATACACCCTCTTGAATTAGAATGGAAATAAACTTGACACAGTTAATGGCAGCATGTCAGCTGCACTGATCACAGCATATTTATGAATATGCATATTTGTATAACACATTAGATAAATAAGGAACCAACAACCATGTTAGGCTAGCAGAAATAAGGATTATGTGAGCTTGTTTAAAGTCAACCAAAGTCTCAGAATGACATGGAAAAGCAAAGGAAGCCCAGCGGTTATGGGGATACGGTTTATACATACAAAGTATGGGGACCCGCACTTTATTTGTTATGTAAATGGCTGCAATTTCTATTGAAAGCCTCTTTTGAATCCTTTTCATTGTTAGCCACCTCAGTAACAGACTCCTATCACCCAATCATTGATTTCTTGCTGTGTGAAGCCAAATAGGGGACAGTGTCATTTAAGAAGTAATTTGCATAATTACAGCATTAGAAAACCAACACTTTATTATCACAAAGGCTTTTTATTTTTATCAGATATTAAAGATGGAAATTTTTGATACTACAAACTTGTACAAAAGGGATTTCTTCATCTCCTGTTTGACAGCCAAAAAAAAAAAGAACCTTCTTTTTTTGTTGTTGCTTAGGGCCAGACCAAAATGTAGAAAAGAGCACATGTGTTTGATTTGTACTCCTGCTGCGTGTGGATGGTGCACTGGATGGTCACGATGACAATAAAATTTACAATTTAAAGATAAATTTAGAGGAAAGCAGCAAACTTTAACAAATTTTGGATGCAATGGACAAGATATCTCCATACAATATATGTTTTGGATACATAAAACCACATTCACAGTTTGAGTAAAATATATGCCTGAATAAAAACCTCATTCAGATTTAATAAATTCTTGAATGAGAATAAATTACCTTGTAGGAAGAATAACAATTTTAAACCACTTAAGAAATGTTCACAGTTTTGCCCTTTGGGGGTTGGGTTCAAACTTATAATATATTTATAGTCACTTAACATATTTTTTTCTAGTCATTGTAAGATTTGCCCATCAACATTCTCATGATATCTGATTTCAAATTAGGAGTCTAAGAAAGCTTCTTAATTAACAAAACCATATTATAATGCAGGGCACAGATTCCATTAGTACTGTATGCACAGCTGCCGAAGAATGTACCAGTCCATGGGCAGCACTTCATGGTAAGCAGGGCCATTATAGACTATTATATGGGTATTGGGACAGCCATTAAAACAGATGGCAGGGGCTGATATTTATTCCTAAAGAGCCCATATTCACTGGATTCTGCAAGAATAACAACCATGTTGCAATGAAACAAACTGTGCTAAGACTTTCCACTGAATCAGTGTGTGTTTGTGTGTGTGTGTGTGTGTGTGTGTGTACATTTTAAAAACCATACATTTATTTCATTTACTGCTGTTATTTCAGTCATTGAGCTCAAGTGTGCCCCAACTTATTTTATCACAGCAAAAAGAAATCCACTGAGTGTTTAGGTCCAAGAGGGGATTCCCATTTCTACCCTGTTCCTATTAATTCCATGGCACAGTGTCACTTTCATTTGTGTTTTGTTTAAACATAACATATTAATATCTGGAATACACACTATATATATTTCTCTACATGTCAGTCTTGTTTCAAAGAAATAAACATGGGACAATTCATTTACATCAACTGGTATACAAGTGGTTTCCCAAGTGTTTTGAGCTACCATTGAATATGCCATTATTCTTCTCTTTACTTCTTGTAGAACTTAAAATCTAATTGAAATAACTATAATTTCAGAAAGAACCATCCACACAAACTGTTTTGAACAGCTTTTCTGTGTACTAAATGGAATGTGCAAACCAGATCTATGATAACTTTTCCACCTAAAATACATGGTACCAAATTCTCCTCCCTTCCCTGTAAAAGTTCTTCTTTTATGCTATTCAGGTTTAGAATTGCTCATTTTCTTTAATCAAAGGTATGATGTGGCATCTGCAAATCATATTGAAAAACTGTAAACAGATTCCAGTAAGAATGCTGGGCTCCTTTCCTATGGATCACAGCTTTAAAAAGGATAATTACAGCAGCTGTGAAGTCTGTTTGATTTTTCTCTCTCCTTTATCCTCTTCATTTCATTCTTCGAAGTAATGAAATGATATGCACTGATTGGAATTGAAGCAATTGGGAGATTTGGAATTGTTGATGAAAACCTTGCCAAGAACCCATGCCAAGTTCTAGAACCTCCTATTTCATGTCCTCTTTGTAATCAGGAAAGCAGAAAGAAAAGAAGATGGAGCAGAACCCACCTGTTCCTCACATTTAAAAGAATGGACAGTGGTGAGAAAGGTAGGCAGAGACAGAATCAATTCTGTCAATCAGAGGCAGATGAAGAGTTTGCCAAAAAAAAAGTATGGAATTACTATTGCTTTACAAAAGTTGAAGTGGTCTGTTGAAAATACCATAATCAATCCCACTGGCCACCCAAAATTATTATTTTTTTATTTTATTTTTAATTACATTTATATGCCGCCCTTCTCCGAAGACTCAGGGCGGCTTACAATTTTTGGGATACAACCCAGTGTGCACAGCAATAGCCTTCATTCCATTGTATATGCCTGCTTATTACTAAGCGGCATTTTTACAAGGTCAGCTAATTGCCCCCAACAATCTTGGGTCCTCAATTTACCTACCCCGAGAGGATGGAAGGCTGAGTCAACCTTGAGCCTGGTGGGATTCGAGCCTACAGTAATTGTAGACAGCTGGATCTTAAGAGCAGGCATTTACAGCCTGAGCCACCAAGGCTATTTCTCCAATTTTTGCCAGGTTGTTTTGCATATGTAGTAGGGGCAAATCACATTCATCTACTTTGGCAAACATACATCCACATATACATATACATATGCAAAGAAGAATGAAGTTGATAAAATATAATTCTACAAGGTATTTTGTTTAAGTTATATCCTTCTGAGGATTTAGCGTGAATGTTATCAATAATTAATACATTCTATGTCTTAAATAATTCCTGTATTAATGAGAAATATTGTATCTCTGCTTTTTGATTTTTATTTATTTTTTAATTGAAACTGAGAATTCTTTACGACAGTTTGTTCATTCCAGATAGAAGAAAGAAAGGGGCAAATAAACATTCATTTGGAAATTCTAATTAACTGAATAAGTATTATTTAAGAAATCAGAGTAATTAATCAGTGAATTACTTTGGAAATATTGATTAATTTCTGGGGCTTTTGAATATAATAAAAAGGGATACATCCATAGAAATTAATCTCCAGTCCTTTCCCAAAAGGTGAAAAACTGGTTTTCTGTAAGAATGGTAGATTAGCACTTCCTAAAATTTCTGAAGGGACTTAGTCCTTGGTCTTCCCTTGTGGCAAATAATCTCTGTAACTGCATTTAGAATATTAACAGAACTAGGGCAGCCTGAAATCCTTATTCAAAGCAGTTTTCAGATACCTTCCCCCATCGCAGGATCAGTTTTCAAATTAGAAAACTGCTATTACCAAGGATAAACTATATGTCCTTTGTATGTTTGGATAATTCCCACCACATTCTCTTTTTCTTCTGACTTCTTTTATTATAGTTTACATCTACTAATTCTTAATGGGAAGCTGGAAGTTGTAAAGCCAAGTGCTAGCCTCTAGCATCATCTTTATTTCCAAGATCTTCTGGGAGCTCTACGTTGATTCCAATGCAGAAAACAAAACTGATGGGTGGCTTCAACACAGTGCTATGTTTAGAGGAAATGGTCCATTTGTTCAGAAAAAAGAAAAAAAATGGGTTTATTATCTGATCCTATTTACAGAATTTATCAAGAATTGAGCTTGGAATTTTCCACATGCAAGTATTTTATATAGATCTTCCCTTTTAATTTCATTTTATGTAAGATGAGCTTATATTGGCAAGTCTAGTCATAATACACTTCACTGAGCATTTAGCAAGGGAATGGCCAATATAAAATGTTCACTATAAAGGACAACTATCTGGATGGTTATGGGCACCAGTAACTTGTAATTACACATAAGAATGGTTTTGGCTCTGTGTGGGACACCATTTCCTCTTACTGAAGAAAGTAATTCACTACTAAATGAATACCTAAAAATCCCTTCAGTAGTTAAAACATGCATAAATATGTTGACCTGTAGCTAACTATTAATGAACATTCCAGTTATACAACTATTGGCCCTACATCTCTACATAGGTGTCCTCAATACAAATGGGATCCTGATTGGTCCAGGATTCCAATTTGCACTTAAAGAAGCCCTACAGATATTTAAGAAAGTATTCTTCTCAACGTCTGAGTAAAAGTCAATGGAAATCAGTTTATATTTCATTATTGAGAACTGATAATATAAAGATGTTCTCATTATACATAAGCATCTTTCCACTCTTGGAGTGAGATATCATAATTTGCAGTTGGAATTGATGATTTAAAAAAAGCTAGCATTTAGATGATTTTTATGGCTGTTCATTTGGAAATATGACTATGGGTGACTAATAGTAAATTAAAAATCTAAAGCAACAACAACAATAAAGACAACAACAACTGTCAAACACAATGTCCCTGAGCTGATTGAAAGTTAAGGCAGATTATGATCTTTCTAGAAATCTGTTGCAAGGTTAGTACATTGTAGATATGGTGCTTTACTTGGTGTACGGCTACTTAAATCAATGTAGTATTTTGGATACTAACTAGTTTCTAGGATCTTCTCATTCAGGGGGAACACAACAAAATGTGGATACTATTTCCTATAAATTATTTGATTATTCCAGATAAAGTTTCAGGAAAATCTGACATTTAATAAGTAACTTTTTTCTGTCCTGGTGGAAAACTGCTTTAGATAATTTAATTTAAGATAAATTTAATTTAAGATAAATAATTTAATTTAAGATAATTTAAGATAAATGAGATCATACACTTGATAGTTAAAGGAAAGCTTATCTGTAAATAAGGCCTAAAGTATATGATAAACAATAGTCTACAAAAACATGGGAGAATGCTTGGCTAATTTGTTGGCTAGACCTGAATAAATTTCAGTGTATTTCTAGTTTTGTTCTCATAAACAAATCTTAAGTGAACCCTGAAATTAGAAGAGATGTTCATGGAAGCCAATGTTCATCAGAGGATGACTGCATTTTTTTTCAAGCCCAGAAATCCACTCATACATGAGAAGACCTATTTCAATGGTAATATAGAATACTTATTAGATAAATTTTCTACTTATGTCTAAAGATACAATTGAGATACAATAAAGATGTAAAGGAATATGGAGTTGAGGTAGAAGATATGCATTTAGATAAAATACTTTTAAGTCCTGAGAAAAGTTTGATCTCTAAATTATATAACGATCTATTAGAACATGAAGTGGCTGAGGTTGTGAAAGGACCTATGTTAGCTTGGGAAATTTTTTTTGGTTAAAACATAGGTCTGGACGACTGGGAAGAAATTTGGCAAAAAAATCTCATATTAACTAAATCAGTAGCACATAAGGAAAACCTGTATAAAATGATGTATAGATGGCATTTGCCACCCTCTAGATTGGCCAAAATATTTCTGACAGCAAACCCAAGCTGTTGGAAATGTAAAGGGAAATTTGGTACCTATTTTCGTTTATGGTGGACTTGCCCTGAGACAAAGAAGTATTGGTTAAAAATAAAAGCGTGGATAGAAGAAATTATAGAGTGTGGGCTGGAGTGGAAACCGGAACTGTTTCTGCTGGGAATGATTAAAGGGGATTATTCCCCTAAAGTGAGATATCTGACCACCCACTTATTAATAGTGGCACAGATTTCATTAGCACAATATTGGAAGAAACTGAATGTACCACCGATACACATTGCTATTCAAAAAACATATGAGTGTGCCTAAATGGAAAGGCTCATGCTCAAAATCAATGGGAAGGAGGATACAGATTACTACCGGATATGGGATAAATGGTACAACTGGGTAGATCATAAGGGAAAAACCACGCAGAATAAGTGAACCCAAGAAACATATTATATTCAGCTGTATATATGAAATGTATAAGAATAACAAAGGTCTTAAGTCTCCTTTTCTCTTTCATTATTATTATTACCTATCTACTATATTTCTTTATTTATTATTTAAATAATATGAAGGTATTATTAATTAAATAATAGTTATAAACCAACGATAAGATTAGCAGAGTATTATGTGCTATTTAGTGTTTAGGATGTGATAATTAATGAAAATGCGCCAGGTATTAGTTAGTATTGACTATTAGGACTTATCAAATTCGATATCAAACGTAAAGAGTAATGTGCCATTTACATATTATTGTTTCTGTATTTTTTAAATTTGTATGTTTTTTAATTCTTGTAAATAAAGTTGTTTTTTTAAAAAAAATTAAATTAAAAAAAAAAGAAATAGATCCTTTACTTGATCATGAATTACTCTTAAAGAATCCTGTTG
The DNA here is from genome assembly GCA_009733165.1 of Naja naja. Taxonomy (NCBI): domain Eukaryota; kingdom Metazoa; phylum Chordata; class Lepidosauria; order Squamata; family Elapidae; genus Naja; species Naja naja. The sequence continues at coordinate 252,016,984 of CM019149.1, read as the reverse complement.
TAGAACTGTGTGCAAATGACTGGGATCTTACAAAATTGTACTGATTCTCAGCTGAATCAGAGTCAATATTTGGTCTATCACTATATCCAGAGCTTGTGAAAACACTGAACAACTGTCAGCATAACTATCATCCCTGTGAGATAGGTAGGTCAAGTCAAGAAATGGGAATGGCAGGGATTTATAGCAGTAAGGTAAAATAACAGTTTTGAATCAGTTTTATTTTGTTTATGTTATGCTAAACAAAATCAAATCAGAGTTATATTTTCTTCTCACCCGTGCTTCAATCTCTGTATTGTGTAAGTCTGTTTAATGCTTCTTCCTTTCCTCACTGCTGTTTCATACCTTTTCCAAAGTCAACTGTAAAATCCTGCATGCAACATGTGTTATGTATGTAGGTTTGAATGTTATTGGTTTATTTGAACTGTTCTTGTAAAATGTCAAATGGTATTGGTTTAAATAGTGCGGGAAGAAACCCTGCACTCCCATTGGCTGGCAGCTACGGCTGCAGGCTATAAGAAGCAGCCGTAGCCAAGCCAGGAGGGGTCCATTCGAGCTGTAGTCACTTAATAAACTCTTTGCTGGAACTCCTCGCATCTGACTCTTCATGCAAACTTAACACTGGCAACGAAGGTGGGATTTCCCTGAAGAGAAGACGACGCGACGAACAAGCAACGGAGCGAGATGGCTGCGCTGAACACCCCCAGCACGTTCGTTCCCGGCGACGGAAGACTGGGAATCGTATGCGGATCGTTTCCACATGTATCTGGAAGGAACGATCTCGCCGCATCCCCGAGAGACGGAAGAGGGCGGTCTTTCTCACGCACTGCGGTCCGGCAGTCTTCAAAATGGTGAAGGCGTTGGCGGGAGCAGCAGAGCTGAAGGTAATGGAATGGCCTGATTTAGAGAAACTTTTAAGAGCCCATTACGCCCCTCAAGTATCGTGCCTCATTAAGAGACACAAATTTTACCGTCGGATCAAGGGATAGCGAGAATGCTAATGACTTTGTGGCAAGTTTAAGGGACATTGGGGGTGCTTGTGACTTTACCAACTTAGAAGAGGCCATGCGTGATCGGTTTGTTTTAGGCCTAAAAGATAAGGTCTTACAAAGCAAACTTTTAATGAAACCTAAGATCACGTTTAAAGAGGCCATTGAAGAAGCTGTTTCAGCGGAAGCCACCAAGTCCTCAGCTGCGGCCATGAAAAAGATTAACAAGGCCTCAAGCCAGGCCTCAAGCCATTCTGATGGGGAAAAATCCACACAGCTCATTGCGAACAAATAGACTCTGATTCTGATGGCAGTGAGGCAGAGGAGGGGATTTTTAAACTCAGAATGGAGAAGAAAAGAAAAGACTCTGGGAAAAACAGGCAAGGGTTCTATTGCAGAGGCTGTGGGGGGGGCCACCCCGCACTGAATGCAAGTTCTTTGACTCCATTTGCCTACGTTGTGAGAAACGGGGTCACATAGCCAGAGTCTACAAATCATCCAGAACTCCACAGTTAGGAAGAAATTTCCTGATAGAGACTTTAAGCCCAACAATTTCCTTGAAAAAATGGGGCGAAATTTAGAAGCAAATGGCAAGAATGAAACTCACCAAACAATCACTATTGGTCATTCTTCACCCTTAAATAGCAGAAAAGTACATGTGAAGGTGTTTATTGAAGGAAGGCCTTGCCAAATGGAAGTGGACTCAGGCTCTTATTTATCTATGGTGTCATGGGACACTATCCACAGACTCTTTCCCAAAATTCAGAAGAAGCATTTCCAGAAGCAAGCACTGACTCTCAAAGACTACCAAGGGAACAAGATTCCAGTAGTTGGAGCGAGAGATTTCAACGTGCAGTTTAAAGGCCACACCAAACGTTTGCCCCTGACCATTGTGGACAAGGATCGCCCAAGTTTGCTGGGACTTGAGTGGTTCAAGCCACTTGGCATCGAGGTGACTGGCATCCATCACGTGAGCAGTTCTGACTGGGAAGAATCCTTGAAGTCTGAGTTTCCAGAGGTCTTCAGCGAAGGACTGGGCAAGTATATGGGGACCCCTATTGCTTTCAGTTTAGACCCCAAGGTGCCCCCAATTCGATTAAAGCCCAGGAAGGTCCCATTTGCATTAAAGGAAAAAATTGATGCACAATTAGATAAGCTCATTGCTCAAGGGGTTTTAGAGCCTACTGACCACTCCAGATGGGAAACACCCATAGTCACACCAGTCAAGGCTGATGGGTCAGTGAGAATCTGTGGTGACTACAAGGGACACTTAACCATGCGCTGCAGCAGAGCGCATATCCTGTACCAGTTGTGCATCATCTGCTCCATTCCCTTGGCAGGGGTACAGTATTTGCTAAACTGGACTTAGCTCAGGCATATCAACAATTAACAGTTGATGATGCCACTGCAGAGGCACAAACAATTGTGACTCATAGAGGTGCCTTCAAATGTAAAAGACTGCAATTTGGAGTAAGCGTGGCACCTGGCATTTTCAGAGCCTTATGGAAAGAATGTTGCAAGGACTGCCAGGGGTAGTGCCTTATTTTGATGATGTATTAATCTCTGCTGAAAATGACACTCAGCTTCAAGAAAGACTCAGAGAAGTCCTTACCAGATTCAGAAAAGCGGGTTTAAAAGTCAAGGAAGACAAATGTACACTCAAAACAGACAGAGTTGAGTTCCTAGGGTATATGATTGACAAGCATGGCATCCATCCTACTGATGCCAAGGTTAAAGCAATCAAGGAAGCCCCTAAACCTCGATGCAAGGCAGATTTGCAAGCCTTCCTTGGGCTTATTAACTTTTATCACATGTTTCTACCTCACAAAGCATCTATTGCTGAGCCCTTACATCGCCTGCTTGATAAGAAAGCTGTTTGGATCTGGGGGCGGAAGGAACAGTCAGCATTTAACAGTATTAAGAGACTAATCACGTCTGATGCTGTGTTGATACAATTCTCTGAGAATTTGCCTGTTGTTCTGACTTGTGATGCATCCCCTTTTGGAGTGGGGGGTTTGAGTCACAGGCTTCCCAATGGAAGGAAGCCCCAATTGCATTTTACTCTCGCACTTTGTCCAAAGCAGAGAGGAATTATAGCCAATTGGACAAGGAGGCTTTAGCAGTTGTTGCAGCTGTTAAGAAATTTCATGAATATCTGTATGGCAGATCATTCACCATTGTTACAGATCACAAATCTTTATTAGGCATTGTGGCAGGAGACAAACCTACACCTAATATCCTGTCACCAAGAATGCTGAGGTGGACTGAATTTCTTGCAGCCTATTCATACAAACTGATTCACAGGCCTGGCAAGGACATTGGACATGCTGATGCACTGAGTCGTTGCCCACTACCTTGCCACAAGGAGGACTTTGAACTTGAAACTGACACCTTTTTCCTGGAGACCGTGGCTAAGCTTCCAGTCAATGCTGCTGAGATTTCCAGAGAAACTACCAAAGATGCTGTATTAGCACCTGTTATGGGCTGGATTAAGAAAGGTTGGCCTCTTCAAGATCTACCTCACCTTGCCCAACCTTTTAAGTCCAGGCAAACTGAACTATCTGTATTAAGAGGATGTATTTTGTGGGGTAACAGGGTGGTTATTCCTGCAAAACTGCAAAGGGAGGTTTTGGAAATGTTACATGAGGGGCATCCTGGGATTGTAAGGATGAAAGTTTTGGCCAGGAGTTATGTATGGTGGCCAGGTATTGACAAAATGGTTGAGAACTGGGTAGCATCTTGTCCCAATTGCCAGGTAGTCAGGCCTGCCCCACCTCACGCCCCCACACAGGAATGGGAATGTCCTAGGGGCCCATGGTCTAGAATCCACATTGATTTTGCAGGCCCTGCAAGAGGGCACACTTTTCTAGTGCTAGTAGATGCATACTCTAAATGGCTAGAGGTAATTCCCATGACATCCACTACAACTGAGGCTGTCATCAAGCAGCTCAGAAAATTGTTTGTCACCCATGGGTTACCAGATGTCCTTGTTTCTGACAATGGCCCTCAATTCACATCTAACATTTTGAATCCTTTCTAGCTCAACAGGGCATCAGACATGCCCTCACTGCCCCTGGGCACCCTTCGGCCAATGGCGGGCTTAACGCATGGTACGCTTCACCAAAGAAGCTTCAGCAGCTGGGCCCTGGGGACATCACTGAGAAGCTTGAAAAACTTCTTAGTGTTCAACATATCACTCCTAGCCCATCAAATAACTTGTCCCCAGCAGAGTTGTTGATGGGCAGGAAACTTAGGTCTTCCCTTGACCGCCTTCATCCCACTTACGCACCCAACGCACCACTGGATTCCACTTCCAAAGTTCGTTCTTTTAGTGTGGGAGATTCTGTCTATGCTAGGAACCTTATAGGTGAACCTTTGTGGATTCCTGCTGAAATAACTCACTTCACGGGCCCTCGTTCTTACAGGGTACAAACAGAGGATGGCCTCCTCTGGTGCAGGCACATTGACCAACTTAGATCCAGGTTCCCTCAGGAACATCGCCCCTGTCTCTCTCTAGGTCCCTCACCTGATGTCTCTTCTAGGGGGGAAGGAGGGGAACAGGAGGAAAACCAGCAAACAGGAATCAACCCTATGTGTAACGAGCCATTGCGACAGGAACCATCCCGAACCCTGTCACATCCTTAGAAGTGGAAGATTGCACATCACTACCTGACTTGGGTGCTGGCATTGGAATGGAGATGGGTTGGGAGGAGAGACCAGATTCTAACAGTCTAACAGGGTCTTCTTCCTCAGGAAGTCCCAACAGGGAAATGTCAGTAGACACATTTCCCCTCTCACTGGGTGAGAACGTTAAAACTTCTGAACCACGAAGGTCTCAACGTACATGTAAGAGCCCCACCTATTTAAAGGAATACATTAGATAGGTTGGGGTTTGGTATGGACTGAACCTAGTGGGGAGGGGTGTTATGTATGTAGGTTTGAATGTTATTGGTTTATTTGAACTGTTCTTGTAAAATGTCAAATGGTATTGGTTTAAATAGTGCGGGAAAAAACCCTGCACTCCCATTGGCTGACAGCTACGGCTGCAGGCTATAAGAAGCAGCCGTAGGCAAGCCAGGACGGGTCCATTCGAGCTGTAGTCACTAATAAACTCTTTGCTGGAACTCCTTGCATCTGACTCTTCATGCAAACTTAACAACATGTTTTTTCAAGGACTAATTGTAACAGGAAAAAGGGATCCATTAATCAGTCTTCTAAGGCAAGCTTTAACATTTGAATCATTTAGGACTTTTATTTAGATGGGATATAAGATCATCATGTGTTCTACTTGAAAAATGTAGTCTTTTTATTTGATTTGTCTTTGTTATAATCCAGGTCTCAAGGACAGACAAAAACTGTAACAACAGACATCAGGAACTTTGAAACTACCCATTAATTACTTCTGATTACATGCTGAGCTGAATATCTTATCTAAGACTTCACTTTGTAGTGATATTCACTCCATTTCTATTTAAATTATTGATATCCTGAAATTCGTGCCTATCTATCAATACTAGTTTTAATGTAGAGTTCTGCCTATTTTTGAACATGATCTTTTGGGATGATGACTAGATTTTGGGGTAGTGTGGGGAAATTCTAAACAATTCTTGGTGAGGTGGGTAGCATAGAAGTTTAATAAATGAATAGAATTCTCTTTCATTTATAAAATATTAGAAAGATTACCAGATTATGGAATATTATGGAAATGTTATCCCTGTTTAGGGATATCCATAGATAAAGCTGTAACAAGTTCTTCCAGTTATTTTAATTATTTGGACCTCCTAGTCTAAGACCTTCTTCTTTTTTATAGAAAAAATACTAATTGTCTTAAGTCAAGCTGAATTCCTAATTCCTGGGCATGGAAACTTTCAATTCATAGTATCTCCATTTTATTGGCTCCCATTCAGACTATGATTGCCTCTAAGAATTAATCAAGTAACCGCCTAAGGTTAATTTAGGCAATCTCTTAAATATCTGAAGAAAAATTAGGGAAATAATATACACAGTCCACATCTCCAACCTTTCTATACTCAGGCAGATGTTCTGGAAGAGTGTTATACTGTGTTTCATGCAGGTATAATTCTCCACAGGATCTAACATTAAAGTCCTAGATCATTCTACCTACATTCAAATAAATCTGAGCACAGTTCAGTGGTGGGATTTAAAAATTTTTACTACTGGTTCTGTGGGCTTGGTGGGCCTGGTTTGGTGGGCATGGCACGAGAAGGATACTGTTAAATCTCCATTCCCACCCCTCTTCAGGGGAAAGATACTACAAAATCCCCATTCCCTCCCCACTCCTGGGGGAAGGTTACTGCAAAATCCCATTCCCTCCCCACTCCACTAACCTGCTTTCCAGCTTCGTTTTCATGTGCAGGGCAACAAAAGAAGACCCAGCCGATCAGCTGGGACTCAGGAGGCAGATGGGGTGGGGCCAGTCAGAGGTGGTATTTGCCGGTTCTCCAAACTACTCAAAATTTCTGCTACTGGCTCTCCAGAACTGGTCAGAACCTGCCGAATACACCTGTGGCACAGTTCCTTTTCAATTCATTTATCTCAATATAGAGAGGTTGGACAAACATTCAATAATTCCCTCTCCCCTTATATTTTCCTCACATTTGGGCAAATGGGTGAATGAAGTTACAACCTCACTTGATTTCAATGGAAAAGATAAATAGAACAATCAAAAGGCATGTTAGATTTAATGCAGAGGCTGCATTTATATTATGCTGAACCATGATTTAGTTTAAGCTTGATTTGTTAAATAAGCTGTAGTGACCTGATTCGCCTTTTTAAAAATGTATGTGTGTTACTACTTCTATAGATAGCAGCTTATAGCTTATATATATAATTAACACACATTCCAACTTATAGCAGTGTAACAAATATAATACATTATGCAGCCCTTTAATTGTTATATCCTTTCAGCAGTTCTCCTTTTCTAACATGATATCCTAGAAGAGAACAGTCTTCATTGCCTTCCAAACTGATGGCAGAAAAGGAGCTACAGTATTTGAATTTTAGCAGAAGTGGGACTTGAAGTCTTGCTTCAGAACAACTTTCCATGGCATCTTGAAAGCTTACTGTCTTAACCATGACAAAGGCCATAAAAGGTTTTTAGGTTGTAACTAGCAACATAAATCAGACTGAAGCTGGCAGGCATTTTAGCTTTTGCAGTTAATGTTTTTACCATGCTGGTGCTGTCAAATATAGGCAGCTACACTGTGTACCAGCTGTAGCTAAGCTTCCCAATATTTTTGGGAATAATAGCTACTCAATATCAAACTTTGGATAGTGAGATAGATAGCATATAAAATTAATAAATAAAAATATTTTTTCAAGTATTTCCCTAAAGTAAATTCAGTAAGGCTAACCATGACATGATGAAGCATGGAAAACTGTTGCTACAGTTTTCTGATCCAGAAAAGGCTTCCACTGGTACACCAGCTGAAGTTGAGCAAGTGCCATTCTAGCAAGCTTTTCACTTGATTTTCAAGCAGCAGAAGCTATGTATTCTAGAGAACCTTTTCAGAGCTGGTCCTTCAGATAAGCTGCTAATCCATATAAAATTAAACATAGAGGAGTTACAGATATTGAAGTGTATGTATAAAGAGCATCTCTACTTGCTTGCTTGTTAATAATTTGACAGTTGCAAATTAACATCAGAACTAGTTGTTGTCTAATTTAAATATTGTTGAAAATCAGAATTGGTACAGGAAAAATTTTCAGAAAATTACTTGTAGCAGGTGGAACTGCATAAGTAAGAAGATCCCAGAAATGGATCATCACCAGTCTCACCTCTGATGTCAGGATGATTTGCTGAGGCATATTTTAGCATCTATTTAACATGTGGATGCTGAAAATCATTCCAGAAAGGCTAATGACTTTAATGCTTAGAGTGGTGGTAAGGTATAATGAGTTCTACAAAGTTAGTTACTGAAAGCTATTATTGGTCCATCTAGTTTAGCATTGTTTATATATAGAAATTTCTAGAATTTCAGATGTGATTTCCCTTCCACCTTATTTTACTTTTAAAAGGTGGGTTTTTTAAAGTAACAATAGAATAACAGAGTTGGAAGGGACCTTGGAGGTCTTCTAGTCCAACCCCCTGCTTAGGCAGGAAACCCTACACCACGTCAGACAAAGGGTTATCCAACATTTTTTTAAATGTTGGAGCATTCACAACTTCTGGAGGCAAGTTGATCCTCTGAAGTACATCTCTTCTTTTTGGTGAGCATAACATGATGAAAAGACAAAGCTGAGTTAGCTTGGAATTAGTAGACTTCTGAATTAATAGGTGCTCCATTATCTTTTGACTGAATATGACAGTCGACTTACAGCTTCGTTGCCTCCCCTTCTCTTTAAAAAAGTCCTACACTGAAAAGAGTTCTCAGCACTTGAGTGAAAAACAAGTACTGGGTACTGCTTCAGCTTATAACAGAAAACATAACTTGGTTTAATTTTATCAAAAATCTTTCTTTCTTCCTCTCAGGCATATAAATATATATCCACACATACTTTATTTCCTCAGTTAGAATTCCTTTCCTTATATTTGGCAGATGAATGGGGAATGTAATGGAATCAAATTAGTAGAAATGAAGTGCGATGCACATCTTATACAGTTATTAAATGCCAGAGGGAATTTCTCTCTACAAAGCAATGAAAATGAGATAAGTCTTGACTCTTTTGGCCCCAGCTGATGAAGGATGCATAGTAATGAAGGCTGATTTCCCAGGACATTTGTTAAAATGAAAATGGCACCACCATTTAATATTTGCATTCTGATTTCACATATATAGTTAGCTTTGAGATCCTCTATATAAAAATTTCATGACCTTGATCTATGATTTTACCCAATCCTTCACATGCTATCATCAAGAAATGTGAATTTTACTTCGATATAAAATTAACAAATAAAAAAGAATGCATTATTTTCCTTATTGACTTGTAACAAAATACCAGGCTTTTAATTTCTGGATCAATGTTGTTTGTACAATGTCTATGGAGTTTACACAAATTACTATTTTATTTCTACAACTACAGTCTAAAAGTTTCAAGAAGATTATCTGATCTGCTCCATCTTGGAACAGTATTCCCCTTATTGATTTCCTGTACAGATCAAGGGATTACAATTGCTGTAAGAAAGAGCAAATAGATACAAACAAGTTTTTGTTTATTAAAAGTTTTTGCAATACATGGAACTGTGAAAAAGAAAGATGCAGCTCTCCAGGAATAAACTAATTTAGAATGACCTACTTTAGTTCCAGCGAAAAATGTGAAATTAAATCCCTGGAATGAATACCCAGGAATGGTTGGTAGTTATATATTCCTACCAACTCCGTTCTCTAATTGTGGCATTTCTTAATTCTTAGTGTGATCATGATACTAAACAAGGCATTAGCTGAGGATCTCTGTACCACTGAGTTGCAAATGAAGAATTTGATCAAAATGAAGGGCCTTTTCTTTGTACCGAGTATGAATCTGGGTTTTATCTCAGGATGAGATCTGGAACGAAATATAATTGTATCTCTTTTTAAACCATTGCATTATTATGACTAAGTTTTCCTGTTTGTTTTTGTTAAGTTTGCATGAAGAGTCAGACGCGAGGAGTTCCAGCAAAGAGTTTGTGCCTCTGCAGTGGCATCATCAACTGTTAATTGTTGATATGCCTGAGCCAAGTCCAGTTTAGCAAATACTGTACCCCTGCCAAGGGAATGGAGCAGATGATGCACAACTGGTACAGGGTATGCACTCTGCTGCAGCGCATGGTTAAGTGTCCCCTTATAGTCACCACAGATTCTCACTGACCCATCAGCCTTGACTGGTGTGACTATGGGTGTTTCCCATCTGGAGTGGTCAGTAGGCTCTAAAACCCCTTGAGCAATGAGCTTATCTAATTGTGCATCAATTTTTTCCTTTAATGCAAATGGGACCTTCCTGGGCTTTAATCGAATTGGGGGCACCTTGGGGTCTAAACTGAAAGCAATAGGGGTCCCCATATACTTGCCCAGTCCTTCGCTGAAGACCTCTGGAAACTCAGACTTCAAGGACTCCTCCCATTCAGAGCTGCTTACGTGATTGATGCCAGTCACCTCGATGCCTAGTGGCTTGAACCACTCAAGTCCCAGCAAACTTGGGCGATCCTTGTCCACAATGGTCAGGGGCAAACGTTTGGTGTGGGCTTTAAACTGCACGTTGAAATCTCTTGCTCCAACTACTGGAATCTTGTTCCCTTGGTAGTCTTTGAGGGTCAGTGCTTGCTTCTGGAAATGCTTCTTCTGAATTTTGGGAAAGAGTCTGTGGATAGTGTCCCATGACACCATAGATAAATAAGAGCCTGAGTCCACTTCCATTTGGCAAGGCCTTCCTTCAATAAACACCTTCACGTGTACTTTTCTGCTTTTTAAGGGTGAAGAATGACCAATAGTGATTGTTTGGTGAGTTTCATTCTTGCCATTTGCTTCTAAATTTCGCCCAATTGTTGGGCTTAAAGTCTTTATCAGGAAATTTTTTCCTAATCGGTGGAGTTCTGGATGATTTGCAGACTCTGGCTATGTGACCCCGTTTCTCACAACGTAGGCAAATGGAGTCAAAGAACTTGCATTCAGTGCAGGGGTGCCCCCACAGCCTCTGCAATAGAATCCTTGCCTGTTTTTCCCAGAGTCTTTTCTCTTCTTCTCCATTCTGAGTCTAAAAATCCCCTCCTCTGCCTCACTGCCATCAGAATCAGAGTCTATTTGTTCGCAATGGGCTGTTGTGGATTTTTCCCCATCAGAATGGCTTGAGGCCTGGCTTGAGGCCTTGTTAATCTTTTCATGGCCGCTGCTGAGGACTTGGTGGCTTCGCTGAGACAGCTTCTTCAATGGCCTCTTTAAACGTGATCTTAGGTTTCATTAAAAGTTTGCTTTGTAAGACCTTATCTTTTAGGCCTAAAACAAACCGATCACGCATGGCCTCTTCTAAGTTGGTAAAATCACAAGCACCCCCAATGTCCCTTAAACTTGCCACGAAGTCATTAACATTCTCACTATCCCCTTGATCCCGACGGTAAAATTCGTGTCTCTTAATGAGGCACGATACTTGAGGGGCGTAATGGGCTCTTAAAAGTTTCTCTAAATCGGGCCATTCCATTACCTTCAGCTCTGCAGCTCCCGCTAACGCCTTCGCCATTTTGAAGACTGCCGGACCGCAGTGCGTGAGAAAGACCGCCCTCTTCCGTCTCTCGGGGATGCCGGCGAGGTCGTTCCCTTCCAGATATATCTGGAAGCGATCCGCATACGATTCCCAGTCTTCCGCCGCCGGATCGAACGGTGCTGGGGGTGTGTTCAGCGCAGCCATCTCGCTCTGTTGCTTGTTCTTCGCGTCGTATTCTCTTCAGGGAAATCCCACCCTCGTCGCCAGTGTTAAGTTTGCATGAAGAGTCAGACGCGAGGAGTTCCAGCAAAGAGTTTATTAAGTGACTACAGCTCGAATGGCCCCGTCCTGGCTTGGCTACGGCTGCTTCTTATAGCCTGCAGCCGTAGCTGCCAGCCAATGGGAGTGCAGGGTTTCTTCCCACACTATTTAAACCAATACCATTTGACATTTTACAAGAACAGTTCAAATAAACCAATAACATTCAAACCTACATACATAACAGTTTTTGTGATCAAAACATTTTCTGATCCCATTTAATGTTCCAGAAATTTCCCATTTATGTTTTCCATATCATTCCACAGATAAAGTTACTTTGTATGCGATACACTGGAAAAGAATAGGGCTATATGAATGTAATTCTGCCATCAACTAGATGAAACATTATAAATTTAGGATTGAAGCTTTTATGTATCCTTATTTTTTGGGGTGGGAAAAAATATACTCAGAGATTTTAGTCCGTATTAGAGACTAAAATGAAAGAAGGGGCTACATTTGTTTTTCCAAATGTATCATTTTCTTATAGTCAATGCTGTTTCTCCCTAAACTGCCATTTAATTCAGTTGGACAGACTGGAACGATTACAGTACTTTTTAAGTTACAGTCATATGAGAGAAACAAAGCTTTGGAAATAATAACATTTTCATCTAAGATCCCAAAGGGAAAGGTTTTTCCCCCTTCTCTTTGCTGCAAAATCTTAATTGAGCCCTGGATAAAAGTGATATGTTTTACTGATTTGAACAAGGTACAGCCTTGTTCATTTTCTAAACTGATATTGTCTCCAGATATCAGTCAGGATTTGCTAGTGATAGGACTGTTTGCATGTAACTCACATACTCTGCCACTGCACAGGGGCTCTTCTGGCAGCTGCTTTTTTTGTAGCAGAAAAAGACATGAGGAGTTCTAATCATGGGGCTTTTGTGCCACATCTACTTTTATCCTGAGGTACTGAACTTTCCAGTTAGAACTTTGGGGATTTGAATGTTATAAAGAAAAAATTGCAGGTGAACTACATCTGATCTGAGACTCTTCCTCTTGAGGTTTGTGGCAAGCTTTAAAAAAAGGAGGTGGGAATATAGTGATGAAATATGCAAACCTCTCCAGTGGCTGGTGCTTTTTGTAAGTGAGTTTCCTTTAAACATTGTATCTACTTGATAATTATATCTCCTTTAGCCCTATATTTAAATTCAATCTCTGGCCCATCCTTTCACAATTTGGTTGTATCCAAATTACACTTTCCATAATTCTGATTAGCATGTTATTCAGTTTAGAGTGATGGGATATAAGTTTTAATGCAGGAGGATGGCAGGTCAAGAAAGGTTGCTTAGAATCAATTCACAATTATCTTCTCCTGAGAAAGAATTATTTAACTTTTACTTCATGTCCACATAGCTAGAATAGACTGGGAGTGCACATTTCAGGTATAATTGGTATTCAGAATTAAACCACCAGGCAGTAGCCTGTGAGGGGGTTATTTTTAATATTAAAAAGTGGGTCATGTAAAGTCCGACCATTCCTTTTTATGCTGCCATATAGTTGCTGAACTGCTTCTTAATTTGCTTCTGAGTTCTCTTCAAAGTGCTGATTATCACCATGAAAATCCTACATGGTTTGGCACTATCTTTCTTACCCAAAGATGACCAGCTGAGGACAAACTGAGATTTTATACCCCTTGAGAGGTAAACAGAATGATATGATAAAATGGCTGTTCCTGTTTTCAAACATCTTTTGTCTCCTGAGGGAAGTGATATTCTCCATCTTCTGGTCTTAAAGAACTATTTGAAGACCTTTTGGAAAGTGTATGAGCCATCTTATATTAGATTACAGTAGATGAGATGGAATATTTATTTATGCTATTTATTGAATTTGAGCTGCCTCAAATCCACAGCAGTAACAGATATAAAAATGATTAATTAATTAGGGTGCATTTAATAATCTATTAGTCTGATGAGATGAATTATGAACTTGAAATCTTTGAATATCTTTATTCATTCTGCTTTCTATTACAACTTTACAATTACTTATTCTTTTTTGCTTTATCTTTTATGTTGTAGGCAAATACTATAACTGGAAGTTGCACAAGTGCACAAATATCTTAGCATAATTCAAAATATTTTTAAACTACAGACATATAGCAAGTATTTGCTTGTTTCTGGTTAGAGAAATAACTCAATGGATCTCATTTTATTCAGCTAACTCAAACTGGTAGCAGTTTGGGAAGAATGACCGTAATTATATATTGCAGTGTGCTTTTAGGTAAAGAAGGACTATAAAATATATGACAAGAGATGTATTTATTTGTTATATTTATGATTTAATTTTTTTAAAATTTTTAATTATATTTAAATGCCGCCCTTTTCCGAAGACTCCGGGCGGCTTACAATTTTTGGGATACAACCCAGTGAGCTCAGCAATAGCCTTCATTCCATTGTATATGCCTGCTTATTACTAAGTGGCATTTTTACAAGGTCAGCTAATTGCCCCCAACAATCTTGGGTCCTCAATTTACCTACCCCAAGAGGATGGAAGGCTGAGTCAATCTTGAGCCTGGTGGGATTCGAGCCTACAGTAATTGTAGGCAGCTGGAACTTAAGTGCAGGCAATTAACAGCCTGAGCCACCCAAGGCCCTTTTCTTAGAAGGAGGAGGAGAAAACCTGATGGGAGAATGGGCTTAGTAAATGGCTTCAGCTTTTTAAGAAGTAGTAATCTGGGATAAAAAGAAACAAATGGGATACTCTTATGGAATAAATATAAACTTAGATTTTCTCAGAAAACACCTTCATGGCTTTCAACACTAGAAGCTTTTTACAGACAGGAAATGATAAGCAAACATACATAGCTAACCTCCTGAGACACACTAGAATTTTCTCAAGGGGATTGTAAAATGGAAACAAGATAAGATATGAAACAGAAGTATATTCATTATCAATGGTTTTCTTATGTAAAATTAACAGGTTTTAATCAGATAAAAGATTGTATGGTTTTTAACAGAGTTAGAGTGAATTTGAAATCGAATTATGTGCTAATGATGAACCTAAAATGTATACATTTTGTTGAAACATGAGACAGAAAAAGAACAAGGGAAAGAACGTATTTTAAAATCGACAAAAAAATGTTGGATATACAAATAGACCAGTGGCAAACTATGTAGTTGAAAAGATTGAAATTTACATTATGTTATAGTCTTAGATGTTATAAATTGATGCATTGCTGATATTTGAAATTTACATTATGTTATAGTCTATTATGCTATAAATTGATGCATTGTTGAAATTTGTCCAAAAGAAATTTCTAGAATGCATAAGGATATTTTGAATCATTCCTGGAAATGCAAATAACACGAAGGGTTGTAAAAAGCCAAAATATTTTGGATACAAATGGATGGATTAATTCAGAAGATTTTTAAAGGTTAAAGTCCCAAGGAGGACCCAAGATTGTTGGGGGCAATAAGCTGACTTTGTAAAAATGCCGCTTAGTAATAAGCAGGCATATACAATGGAATGAAAGCTATTGCTGAGCACATTGGGTTGTATCCCAAAAATTGTAAGCCGCCCTGAGTCTTCGGAGAAGGGCGGTATATAAATCTAATTTTTAAAAAAAGGGCCTTGGTGGTGCAGGCTGATAATAGCCTAGCACTTAGTTCCAGCTGCCTGTGACTATTGCAGGCTCGAATCCCACCAGGCTCAAGGTTGACTCAGCCTTCCATCCTCTTGGGGTAGGTAAAGTGAGGACCCAAGATTGTTGGGGGCAATAAGCTGACTTTGTAAAAATGCCGCTTAGTAATAAGCAGGCATATACAATGGAAGGAAGGCTATTGCTGAGCGCATTGGGTTGTATCCCAAAAATTGTAAGCCGCCCTGAGTCTCTGGAGAAGGGCGGGATATAAATATGAATAAAAAAAAGTCTAATGTACAAGCAATTAGAAAAAAGTCACAGAACTTTGTTTTTATATATACTACAATCAGACCATCAAATGCTCAAAAGTGGAAAGGCTTGTCATTACCTTCAACAGAGGAATATTTGGTGAAGATACTGGAACTTATAGACTTATTATTTGTTGCAGTTGCCAAGAAAGTTAAACAGTGTGTCTTTCTTTCTGTTGGGCCCAAACCCAAAAAAGACGTGATTTTTTTTCCAAGCTGAGTTCTTTATCATTTCACATCTATAGAGAAAATCTTGCTAGACTGAGCACTCTACTATATGATCTATAATATACTCTATGACAAGGGTGTCAAACTCAATTTTACTGAGGGCAGCATCAGGACTGTGGTTGACCTCAGTGGGGGCATGCATGGCCAACTGGATAGGCATGGCCAGCTTGATGCCACTCCCCAAACTGCTGGCATGTTTCCTCTTTTCATTGGGTAGACCAGGATGAAGCTACACTGACCTGAGTATTCCACTTTGCACAGGGTAGACCAGGACGATATTTCCTTTTCGCATTGGGTAGACTAGGACGGCCCTATGGACTAGATCCAACCACATCTGCCTGTGGGCCTTGAGTTTGACACTCCTGCTCTATGAGCTATTAGGAGGAAATGTCTTTATCTTCTTTCTTTC
The DNA here is from genome assembly GCA_009733165.1 of Naja naja. Lineage (NCBI taxonomy): Eukaryota > Metazoa > Chordata > Lepidosauria > Squamata > Elapidae > Naja > Naja naja. Next base: position 252,001,024 of record CM019149.1, on the reverse strand, counting down.
ACACATAATACTGGGACTGCACTTCGATTTATTCCTTTAGAATTCCCCTCCCCTCTTGGGAATCCACCTCCTTACATCATCCTATTACATTTCCCTCTGATTTCTCTTTCTGTCTATATTCTCTTTTGCCTGCCCAGATACCTGATAAGAGTATTGTGACCTAATAAGTGGGAAGAATAGTATATTTTAGATGTCTGTTACTACAGACTATTTGCAAGCATTAGCTAAGGATACTATCAAACCTGAAGTTCTGACTAGCAATTTAGTATTGGTTGAAATGGAGCAAATCATAATTATAAACGATGATGTAAGACTCAAATTAGGCAAAGTGCTATCTACTGACATGTATGCTTTTAACAAATATTTATATGTCTTGCTTTTTATATGAAAAAAAATATCTCAAATAGTTGCTATGGAATTCCAATGACCTTTTGCTTGCCAGCTGGAATCTTCTTCCCATAAAAAATACTAGCATGAAAGTCTAAGATTTGAATTAGTGCCTTGGCACCATGAAATAATCTGTCTTTTTCTGTCGATGTAATAGTTCTGATGTGGGTTGGCTTTTCCGTGCTGTCTATGTTATGGTTGTTTTAAGTCTGGAAATAATTTTATGGATAATTTGATTTTAATAACAGGTTGTTTTTTATTCTGATGGATCAAAAACACCATACAAATATCTAAACATGGATAATGTAATGTTGGTCAAATAATTAATGTCATTGATTCATTGACATGAATCAATTTCTATTCCATCCAGTCATTGATTCATTGACTGGCTTCATTGGCAATATTGTGAAATATCACTTTGATAAACCAAAGGCAATGTAATCTTAGGTATCAGTATACAACTCAGAATTAAAGTATGAACCAAATAGATTTAATTGAAGGAAACATTTTTTATGGAAATGCTTCCTTGCTTTTTACATGATGCCAAATGTCAAGTTTAATGTTTATTTGAGGGTTTTTAATGCTTCTTACTTATTGGTTCATATCTATTTCTTTTCCTCTCAGTTCCCTTGTGCTAGGTAATTTTTAACAAGAATATTGGAACATATACACACACTTAAAAGACAAATTATTTTTGCTGGCTTTTAACTGTTGAATTTAATACCATGGGAAAGCATATATCAAAGCATATCTTTAATTAAGCCTAAACTTATTCCACAGGGCTAAATTGCCATGGGCCAGATTTATGAATACATCATCAAAACCTTCTGCTTCCAAATGTTGCAAGAGCATAGGATTTGAACAACAAAATTGTCATTGTACATTTAGTGTAATGTTTTAACTACGATTTTACTAAATTTACTAAATTACTTACTTTTTATCCTGTCAAATTTGGGAGGGATGGATTACAGAGGTTTAGGAAATGTGTGTGATAACTCAGAAACAAATATGATTTTTATTGAAACAGCATTAACTGTGACATTTACTCATCTTGGGGCAGATGGAAGAGGCTGTTGGAACCAAGTCTTAAGAAATAAGCTCACTGGGCAATTGTGGCTCATTTCATTAAAAAGAGGACTCTTACTTCTGGAACTAAATGTACTTCCTGGGTTCTCCCTATAGAATGCAAACAAAAGGAATGAAATTAAGCTGAATAATAAGCATGGAGCATTTAAAACCAAAAGCTGATCCATGAAAAGAGACTTTTCTTGGCACCAGTCTGATAACAAAGAATTAGGCAGATCTTCCATGGAAGGGAATTTCATAAACAAGAAAATGCCCTCTTCATCACAGTTTTCAACTTGCAAGCAAGAACCAAGCATCTGGCTTTGTAATGCATATTTCATGTAGCAGGCACATTCATCATAAGTACAAGCCTAACCCTCCATGAGTCTGTTCAAAATAGGCTGAGTGCTGGGCTGCTTCAGGCACCGAAGTTGAAAACCAATTATGTCTTATAACAGATGAGGAAGCCAGTGAAGTTCAAGATCTGCCTGAACTTCTTTATAATTGTGAATCCTACCAAGAACTTAGATGTTCTATGCTGTGAACAATGTGAAGAATTCTTCCAGATGGACAACTCCTGCTCTGGTAATGCTAGCTGTTTGATAGAAGAGTGTTTGTGTGATAATCGCCTCATCTCAAAGAATCTGAGATTTCTGAAGACACATATATATCAGATTACAGTAATCAAACAAGGAGGTTATTAAAACATATATAAAGCTGTGGTCAGGTCGAATATGACAGAAAGATCTGATTCAACTGATATAGATAGAAACAAACCCCCTGTGAGATAGTTTACCTTTGCTCAAGTTTCATGGAGAATATGCTTATTAATTTGTATGTGCATGTATGTGTGCATGTGTGTGTGTTGACCAGACAGTATAAAGAATTCCATTCATATTTGACTATTGCACAAGGTCTAGTAGAGAGTACTGCATACAGACTGTATGCCTGAGTAATGTCCAAAGTTACTTTGGAAATGTATATACACTAGGAAATATGCCCAATTCAATCTTTTTGTGGAGTAAGCAGTTGCACATTCTGCATTAGGAGTAAAAAATAATAACATTGGCCAGTTAGTATGCGTATTGATAGGTAAAGTCACATTTGCCTTAACATACTGTACAGGTGTCAAACTCACGGCGTCACGTCATCATCACATGATGTATGTGAGTTTTTTCCCCTTTGCTAAAGTGGGGGTGGGCATGGCCAGAGTGTGACACATCCCACCCATGGGCCATGAGTTTGACACCCCTGCTTGTACATGAAAAACATATAACATAGCATTGTCTTATTTGCATTTCTTATGAAGTGTTAGTCTGCTACAATGCTAAAAATATGGGATATACTTTGACCTTCAAATTTCCTTCTTTGTCACAGTAACAACTCACAAGCTAAAGTCGGATTAACATTTCCAGAAAAATCCTGCAGTTTCCCCCTCTTTTACAGCAGTATGGATATACAAGGCTACTTGTTTTACACTTTTCATACATAGTGAGAAATGCTTGTTGTGCTTAAGTTTTTGACTGCTGACCCAAGTAAGAACACATTCAGCTTGAAGCTAACAGGCTCATGTGTAGTTTGATATCTATGCTATGTTCAGAGGCTTCAAGGGGTTTCAAAAAGTATTGTTCTGTCACACACTCCATAAAATCACACACTCCATAAAAATGAATCTTAGTATTTGGAACATGTGACAGCTATGAAAAAGTCTTGGCACATTCCACAGTAACCAGATTCCTGGCTTAGAACATTTTGTTAGTGTGTCCACATTTACTTGTATTTATTATTAACATTAAGAACTGGGTATGTCAAGAAAACACAAAAGGAAGTGAAATGCAATGGGAAAGGGATACTTAAGAAATGTGTGTAACAAAGTAAGAAAGAATAGGATCATGAAGGAGCTACTGTTGAATGGACGTGGACCGAATACAAAAATCACTGAGAAGTATAAAAGAAATGGGTTGGGATTTTTTTTATCACATAGAGAGAATGAATGTGGATTGAATTGCAAAGCAAATACAGGTGAAACTCGAAAAATTAGATTATCGTGCTAAAGTTCATTTATTTCAGTAATGCAACTTAAAAGGTGAAACTAATATATGAGATAGGCTCATTACACGCAAAGCAAGATAGTTCAAGCCGTGATTTGTCATAATTGTGATGATTATGGCGAACAGCTCATGAATACCCCAAATCTACAATCTCAGAAAAAAAGAATATTACATGCAATCAATAAAACAAGGATTGCACATAGAACAATATCGGACCTCTGAAAAGTATAAGCATGCATATGTACTCAGTACTTGGTCTTGGACCCTTTTGCAGCAATTACTGCCTCAATGCGGCGTGGCATGGAAGCTATCAGTCTGTGGCACTGCTGAGGTATTATGGAAGACCAGGATGCTTCAATAGCGGCCTTCCGCTCTTCTGCATTGTTCGGTCTCATGCCTCTCATCTTTCTCTTGGCAATGCCCCATAGATTCTCTATGGGGTTCAGGTCAGGCGAGTTTGCTGGCTAATCAAGCACAGTAATCCCATGGTCATTGAACCTGGTTTTGGTACTTTTGGCAGTGTGGGCAGATGCCAAGTCCTGCTGGAAAATGAAGTCAGCATCCCCATAAAGCTCGTCTGCGGAAGGAAGCATGAAGTGCTCCAAAATCTCCTGGTAGACGGCTGCGTTGACCCTGGACTTAATGAAGCACAGTGGACCAACACCAGCAGATGACATGGCTCCCCAAATCAACACAGACTGTGGAAACTTCACACTGGACTTCAAGCATCTTGCAGTGTGTGCCTCTCCATTCATCCTCCAGACTCTGGTTCCTTGGTTTCCAAATGAGATGCAAAAGTTGCTCTCATCAGAAAAGAGGACTTTGGATCACGGAGCAACAGGCCAGGTCTGTTTTTCTTTAGCCCAGGTAAGAGGCTTCTGATGTTGTTTGTTGTTCAGGAGCGGCTTGACAAGAGGAATACGACATCTGAAGCCCATGTCCAGGATCTGTCTGTGTGTGGTGGCTCTTGATGCACTGATTCCAGCCTCAGTCCACTCCTTGTGAAAGTCCCCAACACTTTTGAATGGCCTTTTCCTGACAATCCTCTCCAGGCTGCGGTCATCCCTGCTGCTTCTTCACCTTTTTCTTCCACACTTTTCCCTTCCACATAACTTTCTATTAATGTGCTTTGATAAAGCACTTTGGGAACATCCAACTTCTTTTGTAATTACCTTTTGAGGCTTTCCCTCCTTATGGAAGGTGTCAATGATGGTTTTCTGCACAACTGTCAGGTCAGCAGTCTTTCCCATGACTGTGATTCCTACTGAACCAGACTGAGAGACCATTTAAAGGCTCAGGAACCCTTTGCAGGTGTTATGGCTTAATTAGCTGATTAGAGTGGGACACTTTGAGCCTAGAATATTGCACCTTTTCACAATATTCTAATTTTCTGAGATTGTGGATTTGGGGTTTTCATGAACTGTACGCCATAATCATCACAATTATGGCAAATCACGGCTTGAACTATCTTGCTTTGCATGTAATAAGTCTATCTCATATATTAGTTTCACCTTTTAAGTTGCATTACTGAAATAAATGAACTTTTGCATGATATTCTAATTTTTGGAGTTTCACCTGTATATGAAAGAAGTGTGAATCAAGAGGAACAGAAAGATTTAGAAAGTCATGATTGAAAGGAGTTCTTGAAAAAGAGAACAATAGCATCTGTATGTGACAGAGAGAGAGAGAGAGGGAGGGAGGGAGGGAGGGGGGAGAGAGAGAGAGAGAGAGAGAGAGAGAGAGAGAGAGAGAGAGAGAGAGAGAGAGAGAGAGAGAGATTTCAAGATTTGCTTGGGCTTTCCTTCCTAGATTAGCATGTAAAAAAACTGTGACTTTGACTTAGATGTTCCAGTGAGTAGAACAGTTTAACAGCTGGTTCTCTTGAATTGAACTGAACTAACTAGATGCCACTTCTGCTCTTGCTTCCAAAGGCTAAAGGCCTGATATCATATATAAATACACAATGATGGACCAAAGAATTCTACTTGGGAGCACTGCTCATAACAGCAGTGTACAGAGTGGCAGAGAGATTTGGTGTTAGAGTTATCCTGTTACAAATGTCCCTTGGCTGCAACTCTACCATAGGCTAATGCTTATATTATTGGTTTCAGTAAAATTAAATGAGCATAATTTAATGTTAGATTAGAAAGCTGTCCTCTTTTCCTTTTCTATCTTTAAAAGAAAGACAAGGGTAATACGAAAATGAAAAGTGCAGAATGTATGTCTTATACTCGCTTCAAAATTTCATATTTTGGGGGGGGAAATAACTTATTAGAATCAGGAAAAAAACTATAATCAGTATGATATGTCTTGCTATCATTAGCATTGTTAGCTATACTATTTTTGATTGTGGAGAAGAATAAAGAACAAAATGCTAGTTCTTCATCTTTAGCAACATGTAGAATAGGTTTTCAACTCATGGTCCATAGGTCATCAGTAGCTCTCCACTGATCTTGAGCAGTGTATACTTCAATCCCACAGAATGAGATGGATTTTTCCTTAAACTGTCAGGAATCAAGCTATGTCTCAGTGACTGGGTGAGGGGTATTGGGATTCTTAACACCACAAAGCTCCTGTCAGTTCACTCCTTGGATCTGGGCTGAAACCTTTCACTCTAAAGGTGTGGTAAAGAGGCAGTGAAATAGTCCTAGTCCTGACCTGTGACCACATCTCAGTGTGGAACTAGAAATGCAACTTTACTTTTTAACTGTCAGCTACAGCTAAGGGGAGATGCAATGGTGGGAGTAGGTCCCATCCCTGGTTCCAACATTAGCTTTGATGGTCTGTTCCCTAATTCGCCATGGCCAAGTGGATAGAAGGTTCAGTTCAGGAGGCCATGAAAGCATGAATGAGTCCAGTTCATTGAAATGGCCTAGATTTGGCTATCTAGGAATGGGTAAGGAGATGCTGTTGCCACTCTTTTAAAAAAAATTTTTATTCATATTTATATGCTGCCCTTCTCCGGAGACTCAGGGCGGCTTATAATGTTTGGAGCACAACCCAATGTGCTCGGCAATAGCCTTCATTCCATTGTATATGCCTGATTATTACTAGATGGAATTTCTTACAAAGTCAGCTTATTGCCACCAACAATCTTGGGTCCTCAATTTACCTACCCTGAGAGGATGGAAGGCTGAGTCAACCTTGAGCCTGGTGGGATTTGAGCCTGCAGTAATTGCAGGCAGCTGGAACTAAGTGCTAGGCGTTTAATAGCCTGCACCACCAAGGCTCTTCATGTCTAATGCCAAAGTTAAAAAAATTCCCAACTACTTCTATGAAGCTGTAATGAGTGCTACTTAGGTTAATTTTATGATTTGTGGGGGCACTTAATCTACAATTTCGGATTCTTTTCTGCACCAGTTTGCTGTGGAAATTGGCAATGCTGAAGACAAAGTATGAAATTATTGAATTTCAGGGTAACATCATCTTTAAGCAAAAATATATGGTTGTTAGTGTTAAGTTTGCATGAAGAGACAGATGCGGAGTGCTTCAAGCTCTTTGTTTATTAGTGACTACATCTCAGAATGAACCCACTTTGGCTGGGCTGCGGCTGCTACTTATAGCCAGCAGCCGCAGTTGCCAGCCAATCAGAGTGCAGGGTTTTCCCACACTTTTTAAACCAATCATTTCTTACATTTTACAAGAACAGTTCAAACTAAACCAATGACTTTAAACCTGCATACATAACACCCCTCCCCACTAGGTTCAGTCCATACTCAAACCCCAGCCTATCTAATGTATTCTTTTAAATAGGTGGGGCTCTTACGTGTGCGTTGAGACCTATGGTTCAGATGTTTTAAGGTTCTCACCTTGTGAGGGAGGAAATGTGTCTGCTGACATTTCCTTACTAGGACTTGTAGTAATGGTAGAACCTGTTTGGTTACTACAACCTGGTCTCTCCTCCCAATCCATCTCCAACCAATGTCAGCACCTAAATCAGGTAATGATGTGCAATCTTCCATTTGTGAAAATGGTTGTTGGTATTGTGACAGGTTTTGGGATGGTTCCTGTCGTGTTAGCTCGTTACACATGGGGTTGATTCTTGCTTGTTCATTACACTCATGATCCTCCCTTCCCCTAGAAGAGGTATTAGGTATGGGAACTAGAGAGGAACAATTGCGATGTTCCTGAGGTAATCTGGATCTAAGCTGATCAATGTGCCTGCTCCAGAGGACACCATCCTCTGTTTGTACCCTGTAAGATCGAGGGCCTGTGATTTGGGTTATCTCAGCAGGAATCCATAAAGGTTCACCCATAAGGTTCTTAGCATAAACAGAATCACCCACAGTGAACGTGCAAACTTTGCTAGTGGAATCTAGTGGTGCATTGGGTGCGTAAGTGGGATGAAGGTGGTCAAGGGGAGACCTGAGTTTCCTACCCATCAACAAATCTGCTGGGGATAAGTTAGTTGATGGGTTAGAGTGATATGCTGGACACTGAGAAGTTTTTCAACTTTCTCAGTGATGTCCCCAGGACCCAATTGCTGAAGTTTTTCCTTGGATAAAAGGTACCATGCGCTCAGCCCGGCCGTTAGCCAAAGGGTGCCCAGGGGCTGTCAGGGCATGTCTGATACCCTGCTGTGCTAGATATGATTCAAAAAGGTTGGATGTAAATTGAGGACCATTGTCAGAAACAAGCACATCAGGTAACCCGTGAGTTACAAAAAGCTTTTTAAGCTGTTTGATGACAGCTTCAGTTGTGGTGGATGCCATAGGGATGACTTCTAGCCATTTGGAATATGCATGTACTATAATAAGGAAAGTGTGCCCTCTGGTAGGGCCAGCAAAATCAATGTGAATCCTGGACCATGGGCCCCTAGGACATTCCCATTCCTGTGTGGGGGCAAGAGGTGGGGCAGGCCTGACTACCTGGCAATTGGGACAAGATGCTACCCAGTTTTCAACCATTTTGTCAATACCTGGCCACCATACATAACTCCTGGCCAAACCTTTCGTCCTTACAATCCCAGGATGACCCTCATGTAACATTTCCAAAACCTCCCCTTGCAGTTTTGCAGGAATAACCACCCTGTTACCCCACAAAATACATCCTCTTAATACAGATAATTCAGTTTGCCTGGATTTAAAAGGTTGGGCAAGTTGAGGTAGATCTTGAAGAGGCCAACCTTTCTTAATCCAGCCTATAACAGGAGCCAACACAGTGTCTTTGGCAGTCTCTCTGGCAATTTCAGCAGCGTGTACTGGAAGCTTGGCAACAGTTTCTAGGAAAAAGGTGTAAGTCTCAGGAGCAAAGTCCTCAGTGTGAGAAGGAAGTGGGCAGCGACTCAAAGCATCTGCATGCCCAATGTCTTTGCCAGGCCTGTGGATGAGTTTGTATGAATAAGCAGCAAGAAATTCAGTCCACCTCAGCATTCTTGGTGACAGGATAGTGGGCGTAGGTTTGTCTCCTGCCACAATGCCTAACAGAGGTTTGTGATCTGTGACAATGGTAAATGTTCTCCCATATAAATACTCATGGAATTTCTTGACAGCTGCAACAATTGCCAAGCTTCCTTGTCCAGTTGGCTGTAGTTCCTCTCTGCTTTAGTCAAGGTGCGAGAGTAAAATGCAATAGGAGCTTCCCTCCCACTGGGAAGCCTGTGGCTCAAACCCCCCCCACTCCAAAGGGGATGCATCACAAGTCAGTACAACAGGCAAATTCTCAGAGAACTGTATCAGTACAGCATCAGACGTGATTAGTCTTTTAATATTGTTAAATGCAGATTGTTCTTTTCTGCCCCAGACCCACAGAGACTTTTTGTCTAATAATCTGTGCAGTGGTTCTGCAATGGTTGCCTTCTGAGGTAGGAACATGTGATAAAAGTTAATGAGTCCAAGGAAGGCTTGCAAATCTGTTTTACATTTTGGTCTAGGGGCTTCTTTGATTGCCTGAACCTTGGCATCTGTAGGGTGGATGCCATGCTTGTCAATCATATAGCCCAGGAACTCAACTCTGTCTATTTTGAGTGTGCATTTTTCTTCCTTGACTTTTAACCCCGCTTTTTTGAATCTGGTAAGGACTTCTCTGAGTCTCTCTTGTAACTTAATGTCATTTTCAGCAGAGATTAACACATCATCAAAGTAAGGTACTACCCCTGGCAGTCCTTGGAGCATCCTTTCCATAAGGCTTTGGAAGATGCCTGGTGTCACACTTACTCCAAACTGTAACCTTTTACATTTGAAAGCAAAAACTGTGCCCCCTCCAAGAGAATGTAATAAATGATGCACCACTGGAACTGGATATGCGCTCTGTTGTAGCGCATGTTTCAATGTCCCCTTGTAGTCTCCACAGATTCTCACTGACCCATCAGCCTTGACTGGTGTGACTATGGCTGTCTCCCACCTGGAGTGGTCAGTGGGCTCTAAAACTCCTTGAGCTATTAGTTTATCTAATTGTGCATCAATTTTTTCCTTTAAGGCGAATGGGACCCTTCTGGGCTTTAAGCGAATTGGTGGCACCTTGGGATCTAGATTGAAAGTGATAGGGTCCCCATATACTTGCCCAATCTGTCGCTGAAGACCTCTGGAAACTCAGACTTCAAGGCCTCCTCCCATTCAGTGTTGCTCACGTGATTGATGCCAGTCACCTCGATGCCTAGTGGATTGAACCACTCAAGTCCCAGCAAGCTTGGGCGATCCTTGTCCATGATGGTCAGGGCAAGCGTTTGGTGTGGCCTTTGAACTTCACATTGAATTCTCTTGTTCCAACTACTGGAATCTTGTTCCCTTGGTAGTCTTTAAGAGTCAGTGCTTGCTTCTTGAAATGCTTCTTCTGAATGTTTGGGAGTAGTCTGTGAATAGTGTCCCATGACACCATAGATAAATATGAGCCTGAGTCCACTTCCATTTGGCAAGGCCTTCCTTCAATTAGTACCTTGACATGCACTTTTCTGTTATTGATAGAAAAATGACCAATAGTTACTGTCTGATGAGTTTCATTCTTCCCCTTTGCTTCTGTGCTGCGCTCCATTTTCTCAATGAGGTTGTTGGGCTTGAATTCTTTGTCAGGAAACTTCCTTCTGTTGGGTGGAGTTCTGGATGATTTGCAGACTCTTGCTAGATGTCCTCTTTTTTCACAACAGAGGCAGATGGTATCTAGGAACTTGCATTCAGTGCGGGGTGGCTTCCCCACAACCTCTGCAGTAGAAATCTTGCCTCTTTCTTCCAAGGTCTTTTTTTTCGCTCCATTCTGAGTCTATAAATTCCTTCCTCCACCTCACTACAGTCTGACTCAGAATCTATTTGCTCACAATGAGTTGTTGTGGACTTTTCCACATCAGGATGGCTTGTGGCCTTGTTAATTTTCTTCATGGCTGCTGCTGAGGACTTGGTAGCTTCTGCTGAAGAGGCCTCTTCTATTGCTTCCTTCAGTGTGAACTTAGGTCTTAGTAATAACTTGCTCTGAATCACCTTGTCTTTAAAGCCCAGAACAAATCGATCGCGCATGGCCTCTTCTAAATTGTTAAATTCACATGCACCCCAATGTCTCTTAAACTTGCCACGAAGTCATTTACGTTTTCGCTTTCCCCTTGATCCTGACGGTAAAACTCGTGTCTCTTAATGAGGCACGATACTTGTGGGGCGTAATGGGCTCTTAACAACTTTTCTAAGTCAGGCCATTCCATTACCTTCACGTCTGCAGCTCCTGCCAATGCCTTCGCCATCTTGAAGACTGCCGGACCGCAGTGCGTGAGAATGTCCGCCCTCTTCTGCTTCTCGGAAATGTTGGCAAATCGTTTCCTTCCAGATACATTTGGAAACGATCTGCATATGTCTCCCAGTCTTCTGCCGTCAGATCGAACGGGGCTGGGGGGGTGTTCAGCGCAGCCATCTCGCTCTCCTTCTGTTCCGCGTTGCCTTCTTCTTCAGGGAGATCCCACCTTCGTCGCCAGTGGTAAGTTTGCATGAAGAGACAGACGAGGAGTGCTTCAAGCTCTTTGTTTATTAGTGACTACAGCTCAGAACGAACCCACTTTGGCTGGGCTGTGGCTGCTACTTATAGCCAGCAGCCGCAGTTGCCAGCCAATCAGAGTGCAGGGTTTTCCCACACTTTTTAAACCAATCATTTCTTACATTTTACAAGAACAGTTCAAACTAAACCAATGACTTTAAACCTGCATACATAACAGTTAGAATAACAGAATTTTATAAATCTCATTCCTCAGAAACATTTTCGATATTACTCATTGCTTACTAACAATGGAGATTTATACAAACAGTTTTTCTAACATCAGAAAATTAACAAATCTGTAGAGCATTGACATTAAGGACAAATGATAAATATTTGCCAGCGACACAGTAGTTGGTTTCATCTTAGAATAAACCCATACAAAACATGTTGCAGAAAAAAAAAGGCCAAACTGAAATGGTGAAAAAAGCAGTCTGTTTTGGAGTAAATGTTTTTATTTAATAAATGTCTAATGTTTAATCATCCTGTGATACATTTAATTTTTTTAATTTTTTGACTCACTAGAAGCTTTTGTAACCAACTATGAAAAGGCTTCGGAGTTGTAGCCCTCAGGCTAATGAATTAATCCTCATGTTGCCTTTTGTGACAATCAGTGGTAGATCCTTGATGTAGTTGATGAACTTCTGTAGAGAATGTTTTCTAAACTTGCCATCTGTTTCTACTTATTCTACTGATTTACGCCCCCCTGTAATTGTCTTATATAACAGAATTCTTTTTTCTATTGTTACTATATAATCTAAGTGAACTATAATAAACCTTTTCTTACAATGCAGCCAAAAATGAAACATAGGCAAAATATTTGGAAACTATCCTGGCCACACCATTCTTTTCAGCTTTGTCAAGTATGAAAAAGGACTATGGATCACTATATAGAAGCAATATATTAATATAAACAGTGTATGGTTCCTTAACACTTTCAAAACATTTGAAACAATGAGTCTATGCCAGAGATCTCTGTTCAGTCTACAAGGACTGGACAAAAGGAAGATGTGCTACTTTGGGGAGGCTTAGTTGTTATACGTAGAGTGCCAAGATGGTGGCTGTTCTCTAAAACTATGTGAGGTCAAGACAAAAAAATCTGTAGGGCTATATCTTGAATTTTTAATCATCAAAGTGTGGGCTCCTTTTAGCTTCCTATTTGTATGTTTTTTCTAGGAGAGCAACAATAGCATTAATTTGAAATGGGTTCGATCCATTTAGGAAGACAATGAAAATAGCAAAAAAAAAAATCAGGAGAACACATGATATCATCAGGCCAATAATATCTGTATGGCTCTTGGTGTTTCTCTGGGAGAATGCAGGCAGAGACAAACAAATGTTTTCTTCCTTAAACATTTTCATAGAATTATATTTAGAGACTAATTCTTTGCCTTTTTAAATTTAAAACTGTTTTTTCAGTCCTTCATTAAATGACAAAGTGATATAAGAAAGTAAATATTGGTGTGGGATTCCACTCAATGTCTGAAAAATGTGTTGTGTTTTTATGCAAGCATAAACAGTATGAAGAACAGTAGGGTTAAACTATATGTGCTTCATTAGAGAATATTTTTGTTGTTATTTTAAGTATATTTCAGCCTTCTCACACTGTTATATGTATACTAATGTGCAAAATATTTCAAATGTAAAGTATTTTTTGAGCTGAAAAGTTCTGCATGAGTTTTCTTTTCCCCGTGCTGAGTTGTAAATAGATGTTTCAGATTTGCTGGAGGTATTCCAAACACCGTTCTGACAATTCCAAAACATTTTGAGCATGAAATGTCTCCATTTTGAGCTCAAAACACAGGTTTTTACCTCAAAGTTAAACTGTTTAGAGTACAAAAGTTTGTGGATAGTAAAATGAGCCTCAGAACATTCCAGATTAAGCAAGCCCTTTCCTTATAGATCTAGTCTATTCCATAATTTGTGCTCAGAATTCACTGCTTCCTAAGAGGAATTATGTCATTGCCCACCCCCAGTCCCAGTCCATTGGAAATGCACCTTACACTGTTTTCCCACTATGATTCAAAATTTTGATTTTCCAACCTGAGCCATGTTAAATCTTTCAGAATTTATGGTCTACAGCATTTAGTTCCATTCTATAAGTAGCCCCAGATCAACTGGTAACAGAGCTGATATCCCCTTACCCTTCAGCAACTGGTTCTGCCCTATGCAACCATTTTATCTTAGCCTGCTTGGCTGCCATAATCTATTCTGCTTGGCAGTTGCTATTTTTTTAATATAATTTTGCAGTTATTTATTTATTTATTTTATTGGACTTATATGCCGCCCCATCTCCGAAGACTCGGGGTGGCTCACAATTAAAACATACAAATACAATAAATAGATTAAAAAAGAATCAAACCATTGTGAAGTCCAATAAAGCCGAATTAAAGTTAAAACTATCCCATACCCCCCACGAGGTAATCACAGCCCGACTTGGTCAAATAGCCAGGTCTTCAAATCGCGGCGGAAGGTGTGGAGGTCAGGGGCCAGACAGAGGTCCAGAGGCAATTGGTTCCATAAGTCTGGGGCCGCCACAGAATAGGCTCGCCGCCGGGGGACCACCAGCCAACATTGACTTGCTGACGGGACCCCGAGGAGCCCCTGCCTGTGTGTTTGTACAGGGCGGTTGGTCCTCGATATCGGCAGGAGGCTCTCCCTTAAATATTGTGGACCCATGTCTTGGAGGACTTTGAATGTTAAAGCCAAAACCTTGAACCTCACCCGGAGTGCAACCGGCAGCCAATGCAGGCCACGCAGGAGGGGGCAACATGGGAGAATTGGGTAACTCCCATCACAACCCACGCGGCCGCATTCTGCACCAGCTGCAACCTCCGGATGGTGTGCAAGGGCAGTCCTAAATAGAGAGCATTGCAGTAGTCGAAGTCGCGAGGTAACAAGGGCATGAATGACTGTACGCAGGGCATCTTGGTCCAGAAACGGGCGAAGCTGGCGAACCAGCCGGACCTGGGAAAGGCCCCCCCTGGCGACGGCCCCCACCTGCTCCTCCAACTGGAGCCGTGCATCCAGGAGGACCCTCAGGTTCCTTGCCCTATCCACAGGGGCAACACCACTCCCCCTATGGTCAACGATGGACAATCTTGACTGGACCGAGATGCCGGTATGTACAGCCACTCAGTCTTGGCCGGGTTGAGCCGAAGCATGTTTCTGTCCATCCAGGTCCGTACCGCATCCAGACAGCGAGTCATCACGGAGAGGGCATCACTGATCTGGTTTGGGGTGGAGATGTATAACTGGGTATCGTCAGCGTGCTGGTGATACCTCAACCCCAAAACCACGAATGATCTCACCCAGTTTCATGCAGATATTAAATAAAAGGGGAGAGGACTGACCCCTGAGGGACCCCACAAGTGAGCGCCCTCAGCGCCGACCTCTGTCCCCCTGTCAACACCGATTGCGACCACCCCGAGAGGTAGGAGGAGAGCCACCGAAGAACAGTGCCCCCCACTCCCAACCCCCCGAGGTGTCGCAAAAGGATACCATGGTCAATGGTATCGAAAGCCGCTGAGAGGTCTAATAGGACCAGGACAGAGGAAAAACCCCTGTCCCAGGCCCTCCAGAGATCATCCATCAGTGCGACCAATGCCGTCTCCGTGCTGAAGCCAGGCTGGAAGCCCATTGGTATGGATCTAGGTAGTCCGCTTCATCCAGGAAAAGTGGAAACTGCTGAGCCACCACACTCTCAACAACCTTCACCAAAAAGCGAAGGTTGGAGACTGGGCGAAAGTTGTCTAACACGGTCGGGTCCAGGGCAGGCTTCTTCAGGAGGGGCCTCACCACCGCCTCTTTCAAGGTGGAGGGGAAGACACCCTCCCTTAGTGAAGCATTGACCACTGCCCGGAGCCAACCGCAGGTGACCTCCCTGGTGGCATAAGCCAACCAGGAAGGGCACGGGTCCAACAAACATGTGGTGGAATTCAGACACCGCATAATCCTGTCCACTTCATCCTCGGAAACAGGATCAAACTCAGCCCAGATCACATCGGCCAGACTGCTTGCACCCCGATCAGACCACTGCAAGGTGGAACACAACCCGCCCCGAATCTGCGTGATCTTATCAGACAGATATTGACCAAATTCCTCAGCCCTTCCCCAGAGAGGGTCCACCACCTCCCCCGAATGTAGGAGGGAGCAGGTGGCCCTAAACAGGGCGTCTGGGCGGTTATCCGCAGACGCTATGAGGGTGGAGAGATAAGACTTTCTTGCCACCCCTCACAGCTACCAGGTAGGCCCTAATATGGGCTCTTAGCTGGGCTCGCTTGGCTTGGGAGTGGGTGGCCTTCCACCTGTTCTCTAAGCCCCTCTGACGGCGCTTCATCTCCCGGAGCTCCTCAGTATACCAAGGGACAACCCGGGATCCACGGCGTGTGAGGGAATGCATGGGGACAACCCTGTCGAGGGCAGCCTCAGCAGCCTGCTGCCAAGCGGCTGCCAAGTCCTCGGCAGAGTTGTGGGCAAGGGAAGAGGGGAAAAAAACCAGTTCCGCCTGGAACCTCTCAGGGTCCATTAGGCATCTGGGGCAGAACCATCTAAGTGGCTCCTCATCCCAGCAGGGGGAGCAGCCTGTTGGAAGACCAGCCATAGGAGATAGTGATCAGACCAAGGGATGGGCAGTGTTGTACAACTAGCCTGCCCTATATCACTACGCCACTGTTCCGAGATGAAAACTAGGTCGAGAGTGTTTTCCCCCTCATGAGTCGGACCTTGAATTAACTGGGTCAGGCCCATGGTCCCCATGGAGGCCATGAACTCCTGGGCCAAACCCGATGCCCCCCGAGGGAAGGCAGGTTGAAATCCCCCAGGACCATAAGCCCTGGGAGATCCACCGCCACCCCCGACAGGACGCCGAGAACCCCAGGCAGGGTTGCTGCCACACAGCTGGGGGAAAGGTTTGTCAGCAGCAAACCCACCCAACCACCAGGCCCCCACCTCAGAAGGAGGGTCTCACTTCCGCCTATCTCAGGAACAGCGACCTCCTTTGGAATCAGGGTCTCCCGAATAACCACAGCCACTCCACCAGTTAATCCAACTCAAGTCAATAAATCTTAGAAACTCACATTCCATTCAAGTCTTATGTCTCCCAGTAGGCACCCTTTTGGTTTCTGCCCAGACAGCATGAAACATTCTCCCCTTAGTTTCCCACTCCCTTTATCTAGTACTGTGTAATTTTTCTTACTATTTTTTTTTACAAATATGCCAATTGGAGTACAAGAATGTTGGTACTTATTTCATTTCTACAGACCTGAACTCTCCTTATAGCAGAGTTTCTATGGATCTACAGAGGAAACCAAAAAACAGCCTTTGCTTTGATCATTCAGAGCAATAATGCTACAGTAAGGAGGATAGAAAAAAAAAGAACTGGTCTGTTTTAGTGTTGAAGGACATGATGTGGGAAAAGAAGCATCAATATGTGAGGGCATCAATGACTGAAACATTGGTACAAGGCTACCAGGATCACAGATGATGAAACTATCCCTAAAAGAAAAAGGCACATGCTGTAGACAGGTTTGCACAAGACCCAGTCAGGGAGCTTAGCTTCCCAGCTTGGACGGGAAAGGCAAAAAGCAGGGAAACCACCAATCAGGTTTTTCAGTCTTCAGACTGAGCACCAGTCAACACACAGCAATTTGGACTGGAGTTTCTGAAGGTAAGAAAGACCTAGATGCACTATGGGAGAGAAACAGGTCAGACTGCAATGTAGAATTGCTCCTTGTGTGGCAAATAAGAGTAGAAATATGAACTAGGGGCCTACAGGGCTCTATAAGCCATAACTAGCACCTTGAAAAGCACCCAGAAGCAAACAGGCAGTATAACTGGTGGTAATATGATAATACCTAGGCATGTTTATCACTTCCCATGGTTCTGCACTGTGGATCAGTTGAATATTTGGAATACTCTACCTGACTCTGTGGTTTCTTCCCCAAATCCCAAAAACTTTAACCTTAGACTGTCTACTATTGACCTCACCCCTTTCCTAAGAGGCCTGTAGGGGCATACATAAGTGCACCAATCGTGCCTACCATCCCTGTCCTATTGTTTCTTTTTTTTTTCTTATACGTATCCATTTCATGTATTCATAACTATGTTTATGCTTATACCTGTTATCTTGTAAGCGATTGACAAATCAAATAAATAAATAAATATTCTGAATAGTCTTCAATAGCAGCACCGTCAAGAGTTCATAGCAATAATTGAACCATGAGGAGACTAGGATATGAGTGACTGTCTGAAGAGCTTCTTGACCCAGGAAAGGGTGTAACTGGCATATCAAATGAAGCTGATCAATGGCCTTCTTGGCCACAGCTGCCACCTGCTCATCAAATCAGAGGCTATGGATAAAAAAACACCTCAGACTATGGAAGCACCCTTGAATGAGAAAGTACAACCTCATACAAGTTTAAAGATGGAATTTCCACAAATTTAGATGACTCCAATACCCACAGCCGGGTGATCTTGGTAGAGTTCATCCAGAGACTGGTTTTGAAAATGAACATATCTTGAAGGGAAAAAAATGTTTGGAAATATTGTTTAGTAGATGGTGTCAGTTGGAAAGCACCTGGTTAAAAAGAATACAAACAAGTAGTGAATCTATGAACATAAAGGAAAAAGCTTTTTCTTGGATATAGCTTGGCTTACATCCAACATGCTTACAGCTAAGTCTCCATAAGTGCAGATAATGAGTCCCATGAAATGTTCCCATATTATACATAAAATATGGTAATTGATTCCAGGTTGATGAAAATAGACAATGAAAAATGTTACAAGGAGTTTCCTTTTTTGCATTTGTAGTAGTATTTGTATGTGAAAGAATCTACCTTTGGTAGATTTTCTTATGGGCATTCTTTAAAAAATTAAATAAGGAAAATGGCCAATGGTCATACAAGCCAATATGAAGATAAACAAGTGAAGACTGAAGTCGGAGTACCTATAACCCTAACTGCATTAGGTTCAACCCCATTAACTTCAACTGCACCAACCTTGCATTAACTAAATTTTGGTTCTTATTAAATGTGACCTTGGATCAATAGAAGAGGATGTGACCTGGGATCATGGTACAATTTGGAATGAATGGAATATCACTTTATTTGAATATGCATTAATTATGACCTAGCGGTATCTCTGTCTTTGTTTCAGAAATGTCTAGAAACTATCTACTGTCCTCGCAGCTCCACAAAATTCTGACTCCTTGGTTATATGTCCTAGATGACAAATATTTCAAATTCAAGATATTTTTAGAGATATACTGCAGATACTTCTCTAGTTTGATGCACATATTATTTATTATTCACAGTAGAGATCAAAATTCTGAATAAATAAAAGCAAGTTTTAAAAAATAATTTTCTATGACCCCTTTGAATAGGATCAAGTGAATTTAATAATAGGAAAACAAAAATAAAATGGCTTGACCTAGTTGATAAGTGTTGACAGACTGGTACATTGACAATTGCAGTAAGGGTAAGGATTTTGCTTTCAATACAGTAGTATGTTCTAAAATTTTCTGTTTGTTTTCATATTTTTAGTTCATAAATTTTGGTGAAATAATTTTTCAAAATACAGTGATACCTCAACAGTTGTTAACTGGTTCAGGAAGGCACAACAAGTATTAAAAATGATGAGTACCAAACAAACCACATGACTAACACATGACCTGTTGTTTAAGCTGGAAAAAAGAGTGAATCAGGAGGTAGCCAACACCAACAAGTACCAAACAAATGACAACTATCATGACAAAATTTTTGCATCAAAATGCATCGAGTACCAAATTCAATGAGTTTCAAAGCAATTGAGTACTGAGGTACCATTATAAATATTTTTTTCAGCTGAAAGTATACATTTTAAAATTATTTGGCTACATTTTAATAGATAAATGCCTTACTGCTTTTAAAAATATTATTCAAAACTACAGCAGCCCATTCCATATAACATAGATTAGAGCACCATAAGACACCAGTATTAACATGTCCTTCAGACTATTTTATAATCTTTAGAAATCTGTGTTTATTCATGACAATTGGAATGTCCAATCTAGGGAAATGCAGAACAATTTTTAGCCTTGATGAAAGTGATGAGAATTAGATTTGTATCCTAAGATAGATATAGATTGATAGATGATAGGTTGATGGATGATTGATAGGCAATAGATGATAGAGGATAGATGGGTAGATAGATAGATGGATCCATTTATTTATATGGTCAACTCAAATGACAAACATACCTAATACTTCTTTTTCCTACTTCTCCCCCCACAAATCTTGTGAGGTGATTTGGGCTGAAAGAATGAGTGACTGGACCAAGTTCCCCAACAGCTTTCATGCCTAAATGAGACCTAGAATTAAGGACTCTCCTGGTTCCTAGACCAGCACCTATTTGCATAATAAAATTATAAAATACATTATGGTTTTGCAGTAACAAAAGGTTCTTAACTTTCATAAAAGGATAGAGAAAACTAAGATTTACTGGTCTCTCTTTTTCTATTATTATATGTTACATTTTTCCAGAACTGTTCTAGTTGCTTTAAAAAAAGGCTGGGGAGGTAGATCCAGATAACTGTAATGTAAACATGAGGAAATTTTAATTTGTGGATTAAAAATCTTAAGAGTTTCCCCATCTCATATGCATTTCCTTTGGGGAAATCTCTGCCATTTCTTCCAAGCTTTATTGAAACACTTGAGGGTTGCCTCCAAATTTTAAGAGACCTGTGGGTCATGATGACCTTTAGATCTGCAGAACAGTTCTCCTGATCATTTTGGGCAATGCTATACTCAGTATAAAAGTTCCCAGCATGTTTGCTAGAAATTGATTTGGTATTCAAATAATAATCATTTTGGAATTGCTGCTTGGTAGGTGGGACAATCAGTAAAAATTGAGTGTCATATGAGTTTCATACGAACAAAGTTCTTTTTACCATTGGATAAAAACATTTGACAAATATGCACAGTAATTTAGATAGCAATGGAAATAAATGAAAATGAGCTTAGTTAGAAATAGTTACATTTTTTAAAATTACATTTAAATAGCCATATATTCCATTGGCCACTAAATGTAATATTCAAGTGTCTCCCTCTTAGGAAGTGTAATGGCCATATAGGATCCTGGTTTGGAGAAGGTGGAGAGCTAGAACCAGGATCATTCAACAGGGATGGCACATCTCTCTGGAATGGGAAGACAGTCCAGGGACTGAGGATGAGGCAGTCCCAGTCCTGTCCAGCATTGGGAGGGTTGGCTGACAGGACAGGGAGCCACCCGCAGGAAAGGATCAGCTGCAGAAGGCCAGCAGCAATGACAGGCTCCAGATTACCTCTGACAAGGAACCATTTGCCTCCCCCTCCTGATCCACAGGTGTGGAGAGCAAAGCAGAGGGAAGCACAGAGGAGATCTGTGAGGTTGCCCGCGAGGAAACAGCACTGCTCCTCCTCAGACTGTAGAGTGTAGAAATTTAGCCAGATGCTGGGAGAAGTGGTTTGTCAGGAACACCTGTTTGCTTTGACATGTACTGCCTGGGTTTTGTGGACCATGCTGTATGCAGCTTGGATCATGTTTTTCTGCTTAAACCTTGGACATTGCTTGTGGATTTTGGGCTTGGCTTTCTGACATCAGACTCTTAGACTATGCTTTGTTTTGTAACCTTGGGCTCTGTTTTGTGGACATGGAATTTGTGAGCATGGTAACTTCTCTCCTTGTCTTGTGGGCCAGCTTGCACCTAACTCATGGAACAGTGCGGTGCTGACTGAGGGGAACTGTGGGCGGAGAAAGTTAGGTGGACCTTTACCAGTCCCATTGGTAGGTCATTGGATGCTTTGTGAGTTGTGTAATAAACTAACTTAAATTGACATCTGTCTTGCCAGTGTGACTCAGGTCAGAACAGGAAGTGTAATGGTACAGGGGGATGATTTTGGGAGACAAGAGGAAGAACTGCAACCTAGGAAAAGTTCTTTAAACAAAATCTGAATCTAAAGCAGGGATGGGGATGCAGAAAGCATCTCAGAATAGATCCTCCCTAGTTTTGGAGAGGAAGGGAAGAGAAGGGGAGAGATACTGTTGCTTAAGCTTATAATAAAGATAGCGTTAATATTCATAGTTGATGCTTCTTGTCTGGTCTATCTCAAAGAAGAATAGGAAGAATAACCTGTTCTTAGGGCCTTGTATTGGAGGTCATTTAATTAAGTGAAAGTCCAAGGAACCTCAATTGTACAGAATTTTAGTCAGACTGCATTCCCATACACCAAGCTCTGCCCACTGCAACGCTGTTCATGACTAGCCCTTAAATGATTGGACTAGAAAAATCTTTTTTCTTTCACTCATTATCTTCTGTAAAATTCATCTCAGTGTTCTGAAAACATCCTGCTTTATCTTCCAAATAAAAGATTCCAAGGGTGCACTTTATAGGTAATTCTGACACTGATGTATGAAGTGATTTCCCATTTTTTAATGTCAAAAGAATGCTGGTTGCTTAGATGTGATTGTGTCAAGGGAAAAGGTTGCAGTGAACAAAGAGTAGAGTTGTGCCAGCTAACATTTTTCAAACAACACGTTATTGACTTTTCTTTGAATCATTTATGACAGCCTTTCTATTCTGTCTTTTGCAAGAAGAAAAATGCCATCTGTAAAAATTGTCCTTTGAGTAGCAAACCTTTATCCTCACATTGTTTTCTTTAACATAGAATTTCTTCAGCGTTATCTGCAAAAAGTAATATATGAAATCAAAAGTTGGAAAGGATTAGAAGAATGATTCCTTTGTGCATAAGAATCCTCTTAGTTCATTGACACATCTCAATAATCCCACATCAGACCTCAAACTTATGGACAGGAATACAAAACAATTAATCAATTTTAAGTCTCATTAAGTTCAAGAGAGTGGTTCTTAACTCTTTCATTGAAATAAATGGAACCTGAAACATTATCACTAATTTTCTTCAGATGAATTCAGTTATGTTATCTTCACCTTCAGAGTGCAAGAGATAGCAAGATCACCACTGTTATGTATAAAATACCTTCAGGTTATTTGAACATTTCCTGCCTAGACATGTTCTGTGCTTGAAGTGAATTTATGTTATCTACACACAGAGGAAAGTTGTTATGCTGGAAATATGGTGTTACTTTTTTCTATGATTAAGAATTTGAATTGTAATAATGGTGCAACAGATAAAAATAACTACACAGATTAAAAAAACCCTGTATGATTATATTAAATTATAATGAAGAAGATGATGGTGGTGATGGCAATGGTGATGATTAAAATATAGTTAATAATAATCCCTCTTTCAGGCACTACCTTGACATGCTTGAGGGGCTCACTTGCTCTGAGCAGGATGAAAGCAATGCTAGGGGTCCAACCATACTGGACAGATCTCATCAGAGGAACCAAAGAAAGAATGTCTTTTCCATAAACAATATGGTAAAAGTTAATTTATAGAAACTCACACCAGATAAGTGGTTTCCCAGCTCAGTTAGAACCACACTAGGTATTGGAGTTCCTGGATATCTGGTGACAAATGGGCTAAAGGACTCAGGATGGTTGGCTGAGCAACCAAGACCAATAGTTGCAGAATTACTAGCAATAGTAATAGCACTTAGACTTAGATACTTTTACAGCAGTTTACAGAATCAGCATATTGCCCCCAACAATCTGGGTCCTCATTTTACTGACTTTGGAAGGATGGATGGCTGAGTCAACTTTGAGCCTGGTGAGATTCAGTCTGCCAAATTGCAGTCAGCCAGCAAGAAGCAGAAGTATCCTGAAATACTGCATTCTAACCACTGCGATGCCATGGTTCTTACTAGGACAAAAAGTGTTTACCTTTTGCAAATATATAAAGATTGAAGACAAATAATTATCTGTTATTAAAAATCAAGTCCAATGAGAAGAGGATATGTATACCACTTCAGAGAGAAATGAGAGAACTTGCAGAATCATTATTTCTGCAAGTTGTTTCCAGAATCAGAAACAATAAACAGAGGCTAGCAGATCAATGTTTATTTATAATGTTTATTATAATATGAAATAAAATATTCACAAAAGCGGAAGTGGACGAACTGCAAAGTTCTCAAAGAAAGTGAAGCCTTGCCAAATATAGCTCAAACTGTTAAGGCAAACCAGGAGGAATCAGCGGAAGGGAAGTGAGCATAGATACTGAATCATTTTCATTCCAAACCAAACACCCTATCCTTTGCCTTTTCCTCAGAAAGAAAAAGCCTTCAAGTAAAGAATTGAAATAAAGAATAACTGAGCATCTAGAGCAGTACAAAAACATCAGAATAAGGTTGCCTGCAATGAAGCTTGTTCCAAAGAAATAGCTATCACACATATTAAAAAATGACAAGCCTGTGACATCATATATAAGCGAGGAATATTGAAAGTATAAGAGACAGTTGAAAAAGAAAAATGGGCATTGGCAGAATATTTGAAGGAAAGTGAAGAAGATGCACTGAAGGTAGTATACAACGATAGTTTACTCAGTACCGGAGAGACCAAACTGGCTTACAAAAAATACCAATGAGGAATAGAAGAGATATGGCAAGGCAAACTATTACATTGCAAGTACATTAAAAAAAACCTACCAGACAAAGCAGATAACAATAAGACCTGGCAATGGCTAAGAGAAGAAAAACTGAAGAAAGAAATAGAGGGGTTAATTCTGGCTGCATAAGACTAAGCCTTAAAACAAATGCATATAAAACCAAAATTGAGAAGACAGCAACCAACACAAGTGCTGTAAAGAAGCTGAAGAAAACAATGGACCACCTACAGTAGTTAGCTGCTTGCAAGATCATATAGACTGAATACAGACAACGGCCTGACAAAATTTCTATCAATTCCAAAAGGCCATATTGCTTGGATCCACACATATACTAACTATACCAATACAATACAGCATCTTGGTTATTGGGAAGAACTTGATGCATATGAAGGTCAACCTCAGCTGAAGTGGTAGCAGCTGTGACTTGATGTTGTGAACAGACAACAATACTAATATTCCATTAAGGAATTTTTATTATATGTTATATTAATTGATTTATGAGGATGTTAGAAAATGGCTAGCCACTTCTATGCTATTGCCAATAAAATTGTATGGAAATGGTTACCAAACATTAAAATCAACTCAGAATAACTTTATTTTGTTACTATTATTACTATTTCTAATCTGATCAATAATCTGAGTCCCTCTGGATGGATTATGAAGTTATTTAAAGAGCAAAAATACAAAAATTAGCTGCATAGGAAATCAATAATAAAAACATACAAAACATCAATATCATTTCTTGGATTAATTAGTACTGCCTTTTAAATACAGCTGAGCTTTCTTGCATTGAGCAAAAAAATCTCCATTAATTCATAAAATACAAATTATTATAAGTGCCAATCAATCAGTGCAGCAGTTTATTCTAGCTGAAGCTAGCATTAAAATAGCTGAAACTGAAGGCAACAACAGAAGTGAAAACCACGTCAGCACTACAAACACGAACAGTATGTGTGTAGAGGAAATAAATTTGGCTAGTGCTTTAAAGACACTAACTTCCATCATTCATTTGCTTGAATTAAATGGGTACAATTACTGAAATAAATTTTCTGTTTTCTATCACTATTTATTTGTTAGAAGACAAGAGGCAATGGAAGAGATTGTGTCTTTTCCACTGATCAAAGAAAGACTAAACAGGAGCAGGTTTAATGAAACTGAAGGAAAGAGTAATTCCAGAGAGTTTGCAAAAAATTTCAATATAGAGAGGTAGCTTAAGTCAATTGAGTGACAGTACTAAATCACAGACATGCTTAATCAATAAATAACCCAAAATTTGAGAGTTGAAGAAAAAATAGAGAGCATGCCAGCTGTTTCTGTTAAAGATTATTTTCTGAGTTTTTAATTTTGTAATTAATTAAAATAAATAATTTTGAATTTAAATTTAATTTAAAATTGAATATTAAAATAGATTTCTGTTTACCTCCTTTCAACCTCTGACATTTGAATCTTTCACCCGTTTTTAAACATTTGCTCTCAGAAACTCTACATATTTTATACTTCGTTAAACAGTTTCCTTTCTTGCAGTTCCATGAATTTAGCTTGTATTATCCAGAACAGATACATAAAATGTGAAAACAAATGTTCATCCATATGCATTTGTGCCCAGAGTCTGGATTTCAGTTGCACACTCAGCTATTCACAGTTGTTTATATATATTTGTGTATATATGTATGTTTATACATTTACTGTGTGACTGGATCACAATACAGAAGTTCGTGAGCATAGAGATTTGGCTCTATTGAAGCGGCATGAAGCCAAATAAATAAATATTGCTTGAGGATAATGGTATTATGGAAACAATTATGATCCATGATTCACAGCATGATACCCCAGATGGCATCTACAAAATCCCTTTAAATATATCTTTTAAAATGTTAGAAATTTCAAGAATTTGCCAAAAACTTTTCAATCAACAGATGTTTAATTGAGCGTTTTAGTGCTCTCTGAACTTGGTTGTTTTCTTGCAGATATTTTATTATTACCACTAATGATGTTACCTATTTTGGATAATGAAATGTCCTCAAGAAAACAACCAAGCTCAGACAGCACCAAGAACCTCTTATTTCAACCATGAACTACAAAGATTCTTCTTTATATTTTAAATTGTACTTAAAACATTTTCTTCCAAGATTGCACAATAACTCTAAAACATTGTCAATTTTTCCTATTAGGTAAATAAACACACAAATATTCCTAAATTACAATATATAGTGAAAATAAAATGGAAGAACTAATAATAATAACAGAAATGGTAAAAAGGGTTAAAAGATGACATCGCCTGGAAATGATCAGTTGCATGGCTTTTGATTCAAATATCTGACTAGTTTACATCTAATTAAAGCTAAATAATGTAATGAAGTATTTCATAAAGGATATATCAGTGATAGACTAATAACTGGCAAAACTGATTCAAAAAGACCTAGGGAAAGGGACAGGGGTGAGATTCAGTTTTTTTAACAACCGGTTTTGTGGGCATGGCTTAGTTGGTGGGTTGGCTTAGTGGTCATGTGACTGGGTGGGCATGGCTAACTTGACATTACTTATGTCAAGGGGCGCTTCTCCTCACCTGGCCTCTCATGACTGTGGGGATGCTGCAATGGTCATAAGTGTGAAAAATGATCATAAGTCACTTTTTTCAGTGCCATTGTAACTTTGAATGGTCACTAAATGAACTGTTGTAAATCAAGGATTACCTGTACAAAAATACAAAAAGCTTCTTTGCTTGCAAAAAGCTGTCCTAAATACCAATCATTAGATTAAAAATACCAGCAACCAGAGTTACAAATCAGGCAGGGTGCCAGAGCACCTCGAGGAATGAAAATAGTTAAAATGCAGTGATAACTATCAAGCAGCTATCTCTTGCTCATAAAGTGAAACCCTTTAGCAGAGAGTCATTTAAGCTCTCCAGAAAAAGCACACCCAGGAAAAGCAATCCTTAGATCCATTTGCACCACTTAAAGATACCAGCTGGTCTCACTCACCTCACAAGATATCCAGATTTAAGGAAATCATCCAGATTTAAAGAAAGGTCACATGCCCCCCAGAAAGGCAGTTAAAAAAAATCAGTGCTAAACTTTCATCCTGCCTCTTGGAAGTATACCCCAAAAGGACAGTGTCTAAAGCAGTGAGGAAGACCCCCTCCTCAGATAGAAAAAGAAACCATGAAGCAGGAAAAAATTCAAACACAATACAAATAATTAAATCACAACAGTAGCTGTTGCTTGTTGAAGCTGAATAGGGAAAATTATCCCATCAATAAACACAGGATTAAAGGTCACCAAGCACAGAATTAACCTTCACCAAAGCCCAGTTTTAGACCAAAACTCAGAAAGGGTATGTAAACTCACATTTGAGTGTCAATCTTTCTAGCTAACCAAGAAGCCTTGCTGAATGTCACTCATCTTGGATCC
Organism: Naja naja; assembly: GCA_009733165.1. Classification (NCBI taxonomy): domain Eukaryota; kingdom Metazoa; phylum Chordata; class Lepidosauria; order Squamata; family Elapidae; genus Naja; species Naja naja. The sequence continues at coordinate 251,973,625 of CM019149.1, read as the reverse complement.
CTGTCACTAAAAGCTCTGCTTCATTATTCAATTATTTCTTCAAAGTGCTGATTGTCCAGGGAAGTATTTCCTCCCAACAGCAGTGTAAAAATCTTAAAACAACCCTTCCCCTTTAAGAAAGTCAAGCCTCAGAAGTTCCAGAGACAGGAAGTCTAGGCGTACTGGCAAGAATGTAATAAGGGTGGAAAAAAACAAAAGGTGATTGCTTCTAACTACCAGTTCTCCGAACTGCTCAGGAAGTTAACAAGAGGTTCTATAGAACTGGACAGAACTGGTAGAATCCCACCCCTGGAAAGGGATGATACCTGGAAATTACAGGCTGATATTATCCACTTTATAAACTTCAGTTTATCAACGTTATCAATTTCTGATTGATAAAGTGCTTCTGGAGAATTGCAAAAGTTGAGAAAGGAATTTACATATGATCAGGATTGATTATAAAAAAGCATTTGATTCATTACCACAAAGAACTGGTGGGAACTCAAAATAGACAAAGTACAGGTAAACAAAGAAGCTCAAGTATTCTGGGACTTTAGATTCAATTAAAGAAACACCTGCCACATAACATTCCAGAGATAACAATTGTTAAGAAAAAAAAGACAATGTCTGGATAGTGGATGGTAGTAGAGACTGCAAAATAGAAAAAGAGAAGTGGAGGGAATAACAAAATACACTATCAATAGCATCAGGTGCCTTTGGTGCAATCCCAAAACTTCTGGAGCACCACTTGAACTCCATTGACATTTATAAAATAACCACCAGTCAATGGCAAAAATCAGCTTGACTTGGAATAGCTTCTATAGCAATAGCACTTAGACTTATATACTGCTTTAAAGTACTTTACAGCCCTCTCTAAGCAGTTTACAGAGTCAGCATATTGCCCTCAACAATTTGGATCCTCATTTTATCCACCTCGGAAGGATGGAAGGCTGAGTCAACCTTGAGCCTGGTGAGATTCAATTTGCCAAATTGCAGATAGCTGGCTGTAGCAGAAGTAGTTTGCAGTACTGCACTCTAACCACTGTGCCACCGAGGCTCTATCCTATAATGATACCTTTAACATTCTTGAACAACATCTGCATATCCCTGTTCCCTTGGGAAGGACTTGACAGGTAAACCAAAATGCCAAAATCAATCTAAACATCTGACTGACTATGCAACCAAACATATTGCCTGGGTTGGGATAATCATTTATTTCTTGTGTATAAAAGCACAAAGCCCACCTGGAGTTTCCAGCTGAAACTGATATTTGAAGCTACACTTAACAATGTATTTCAGCCTTTTACATTGAAGATTGCAGCTGATCAAGTCTGTTGTTCTCAGGTGGGAAGTATTTTGTACATAGAAAATGTAAAGCCATTGCAGTCTTCAAGAGTCAGCAGGGAAGTGAGAAAGAATCAGAAGGATGCTTTCCCCCTTTGTGACAGAAATAATGCCTCATCTTTATTTCATATGGCAACTCTCCAGTGCCTCAATAAATTATTAAAATCTTTTCAGAGTTTGCAAGTACCAGAAATATAATGTATAATAAAAACTTAGAAGTGCAAAGTATTTTGAACAACAATGTTCTGATTGTCACTGGATGGAGAAATATGTTCCTGCATTATAAGATATCAGAGTGAATGTATTCATTATTGATACAATGATATTGGGTTAGATTATTGTGCTTGGTGGCTATTGTGGTAAACTGAAGAACCCAATCAGTTTATGCATTTTATAATATTCTGTAGGAAACTTTATTCACAAGAGGTCCTGGTGTTTTGTGACAAAGGGTCTCAAATGAAATCTTCAGCCAATAGAAGGCTAAAGAGCAAACAAAGTAGGTGGAGTTGGTTCAAAAACTACCCTTGATTAAATTCATCTGTCATTACAATTAATTTTAGTCTAATTATATGTTCCATGTATTCAGTTTCCACTTGTACCACATTAAAAATGATAATTCAGTGGCAACTTGTAAAATGGTACTTGAAAAAACACCCAAGACTTTGAAGGCTGCATATAGCCCTAGGCTTTTAAATTTTATACTTCTACACTAAGCCAAATGTGGTTAAGTTCAATGTATGACATTGTAGTTTATGGAGCAAGGTTAATGCTTGGATAGTGTTTTTTAAACCAGGTGTAATAGAGCTATTTGTATAGGTCAGGGCTGTCAAACTTGCAGCCCAGCTTCCTACAAGCAAAGTCAATGAGGAAGCCAGGAAAAAGTTGCAAATGGCAACCACGTGAAGTCATCATTTAATGATAGCATGGGAGTCACCTAATAATAGCACCTGGGAAGTGCTGGACCTGTCATTGCTAAGTGACATGGCCATATGACATAATACATTATTTCTGTTTAGCAACAGAAATTCTATTCCCAATTATCATTGTTAACATAGAACTACATGCAATTGCTTGTTTGTGAATCGAGATCCAATTTGGGACTGACACTACTGAGAAGCATGTCCCTAACCTTTTGGGAATTTTTTAAAACATTATTTGAGGCCAGAAAAAATGGTAACTGGGTCAAACAGTTTAAGAACCATTGGTTTAGGATATTGTGCAAACACAGCCATCTATGGCAAGTCAAGAAACTGTAGTTGTGCATTCTGCCTTAGAACAGTATGTCTCTGTCACTATGTCAGCAACATTTCTCTTTCTTGCCTAGGATTTGTTAGTATATTAAGATGTTCTTGTTTCTTCAGAGCTCCCATGACATACTACAGAAAAATACATGACAAAAAAGAAACACATGTTTTAACAATAAACAGTTACAATTCTATGTATACTTGTCTAATGCAAGTATTATTCAAGACATATATTGGCTTACTCAATCAATTACAAACACTGGCTTAATACAGCTTGCAATTCCTCCTCACCCCTCCACGATATGAAGATCGAGTGGTTCCTAAAATACATTTTGACAGACTCCCAAAAACTATTATGACAACATGCAATTCAGAAATATGTTGGAAGACACTGATAAGCTAACTTACAAAAGAAACTTCAGTTATTAAAATATTTTAATTTGGACAAAAGTATAGGTAGCATTTCTCAGACTGTATTCATTGACAATCTAAGATTAAACTGAGATTAGTTGTCCATTGATCTAGCAGCTGTACATTTAGGACAATGAGTTCTCTTCTTGAGAACAGTATAAACAGTATACTACTACTACACACACACACACACACACACACACACAAGAGTATCCATGAGGTCTTGTTCCTTCTTATCTGATTTTTTCCTAGGTAGCCTTTCTTTTCCACATTTCCCAAAGTTATTCGCACAACCAAGACAGGTGAGAACAGCTCCTAACTAACCTTGGGGAACTTGAAAAGACAAGTAGGATTGGACCTTGTTAGTCAGTTATTCCAAAAAGTTATATAGCTATCTGTCTTAAAACAATTCTGGGAGGTCTACAACCAACCAAAAAGTATAAAAATGGTAAAAAAAAATCCAATATAAAACCCAATATAAAAATAACAACAGAAAAACCAGGTGCCACAGACCCATCTCCTGTCTTCGCTCATTTTCTCAATCCATGTTGCCATTACTTGATATATCCCCTTCACAGAGTTGGGATGGGCATGGCCTGTGTGCAACACATCCAACCAGTGGGCCACCAGTTTGACACTCCTGTCCTAACCCAATGATGGGGAAGAACCAGGTTTTAAGTGCTCTCTGGAGGGATAGAATGGTCAGGGTCTTTCAGATCTTGGTTGGGGAGACAGTGTTCCATAGGGCAAGGTATACAATGGAATAAGATTGCATCTGGGGTCTCACAAGATAGCAATAAATACTTGGATGGGAGACCACCAGGAAAAACTAAATCTATCAACTAGAGAGAAATTGAAAAAGTCCTCTCAGAAGAAGGCAACAGCAAACTACTTTTGTTATGCTGTCAAAGAATATGTGGGTTTGTCCATACAGCCATCAGAAATATTTTTTATATATCTGATCAGCAATTACAAGCATCTGGAAGATAGTTCAGGAAGATATAAGAATGGTTTTGGGATGCATTTAGTTACTACAAGAGATAGCTCCCAAGAAGGTGATTCAGATGTAGCCTACTGATAATTCTGCAAGATTATTGTGGAAATGTATTTGGTCCTGACCTTTTTTTCCCCCTAGTACTACTTTTATTTTTAATGGGAAAAATAATTCTTAATGATGTAATAATAAAACATCCATTGCGGGAAGATGAAGTTATAAGAAGTTCCTTTCCAAACACCAACTTAAATTTAAACAATAAGGTTCTATTCAACTGTAAATAGAGCCTTATATTTTTGAAATCAATTAATTTAAAATTTGGTGGAGGTTTGAAGAGGTAGAAATAAAGTAACCAAATGCTGAATAAACTCAGACTTTAGAAGAACATTTGCTAAGACTGGTGATGAAACAAATTACAGTCCTAGAATAGCTGCAAATACTGAATGACAGTAAAGAAAAGTGAAAAAGAAAGAAAGAATATTAGCATCTGAGTACAATGTGTTATTTTTGGGCAGGACAGTAAACTCTGAATTATGCAGATGTAGTGGTCTCTTGCCAAAAAAGAAATCTATAGTGAGATACTATTACAGATGAATTTGAAAGAAAAAGTGTTGATGGAATAAGTATCTAACAAAGACTTGGCTTCACATAAATGGTCTGTAGAACCCTTGGTTTCCTCTCCTAATATACTCAGGCAGGCACTAACTCTAGAATTACCTGGATTACATAGATTACTGTTTGCTAGATGCTTCTGGATTTTTATGAGTTCTATATGCCTTGACATAGCTATCTCCAGGGGTGGGATTCAAATTTTGTAACAACCAGTTTGGTGGACATGGGTAGATTGGCATGGCCATGTGACTGGATGAGTTGTAGGCATTGTACGTGCCGGAATGTTCCTGTCTCGGATGGCAAACCTCAGATAAGGAGCATTACGTGCAGAGACAATGCAGCTGGAAGATGAAGGAGGTTGCTTTAGAAAAACAAGATAAGAGCTGAGCATATAGAGGAACTGGAACCTATGTTAATCCTTAACTAAAGATAGATGAAGAAACTGCTGAAGCAAGTAATAATGAAGTATATCCAGTAAACTTGTAGTACGTGTGCAAATTAACCAGTGATAGCAGATGTATGTATATATAGAGGAAAGGCTGACTGAATAAAGCAAGCAATTCTACTTCATCTTTGACTACTTGTCTTCATTGCTTCAATGGGTGTGGCTTCTTTTTTTTGCAAGCTTACCCTCCCATTTTCTGGGCCTTCTGGACCTCAGGGAAGCCTCCTGGGGGAGCGTTTTTGATCCCTGGGGCTCAGGAAGGAAAAAAATGTAGCATAATAGGGGCATGCAGCACCCCCCTGTGCTCCATTTTGGGGCCTTCTGGGCCTCAGGGAAGCCTCCTGGGGGCATTTATGCTCCCAGAAGACTTCCCTGTGGCTCAGGAAGGGAAAAAACAGAACATGGTAGCACGCAGCACCTGCCCTGCACTCCGTTTTGGGGCCTCTTTGACCTGGAGGGTGTTTTTGCTCCCAGGAAGCTTCCCTGGGACCCAGGAAGGCAAAAAGTAGAGGGGACACATGGGGGAGCTGCACCCCCTCTCCATTTTTTGCCTTCCTGGGCCTCAGGAAAGCCTCCTGGGCAAAGCAGTAAGTAAGTGAGGGAATCTTGGCACAACTGATCATAGGAACAGCTGATCATCGGAAGGGGAAAAAAAGAAATACCTTAAGGAGTGACTGGGTGGGAAAGAATGCAGTCAGTGATGTCGGGCATGTGCGTAATGTCACACATGCATGATAAGGATTGACTAGGTGAGGAAGGGAGGGGAGGGTGGAGAGGGGCAGGGCCAGCCAGGGGCAAGATTTGTCAGTTCTCTGAACTATGCAGAATCATAACCAGTTCTATAGAATTGGTCCGAACCGGTAGAATCCCACTCCTGCTTTCATGCCTATGGTAGAATTCACACTCTCCTGGTTTCTAGTCTGATGCTTTAACCACCTTTTGGAATATTTTTTCAGTCTGGTACTCCTGAATTCCATCTTTCCCAGAAATTTCCAGTATTCTGTTACTGTAGTCAATTAGTTGAACATAAGGTCTTCTGAACTCAGTGAAACTTTTCTTCAATCAGAATTGCCTAGGATTACTATGTAAATATTTAATGTTCTAATTTTTTTGCCTAATGAAAATTTTAAATCAATACTCTGACTTCTGGAACCATTGTGTACTTTAGTCAGAATGCCCCTGTGATTGTAGCATTTTTATTTTTTATTTTTTGATCATATTATATTTACACATATATCTTCTGGACAATATTTTCTGTATCCCATATATTATACTCGCACAACAAAACTAGATTGTAGCCTGGCATCCTGATTCTATTTCTTTGTAGTTAAATATACACTTTATAACTCAATGGTCGATTTGTGCTGAATTTGTTCATGCACTGAGGTATAAACTAATGTAGATAGAAGAGTATAGTAATATTGATTGAAAAGGCCTTTAGAAAAATAGTTAGGTTATGATTGTAATAGATCAATTTCTTAAAAACTTCAATTTGTGTTGAATTGAGGAATGTGTTAAGTTTGCATGAAGAGTCAGACGCGAGGAGCTTCAGTGAAGAGTTTATTCAGTGACTACAGCTCGAATGGACCCGAGTTGGCTGGGCTACGGCTGCCTCTTATAGCCTGCAGCCGTAGTTGTCAGCCAATGGGAGTGCAGGGTTTCTTCCCGCACTATTTAAACCAATACCATTTAACATTTTACAAGAACAGTTCAAATAAACCAATAACATTCAAACCTACATACATAACAGAATGTTTATCAATTTTAGGGATGCAAAAATTTTAATAATATATATAAGATTTAAGATTTTTTTTACAAGTTATAAGCATGCTTGCTAATATATGCTCTTCTGCATACCCTTAGAATAATGGATAATTTAACAGATTTGTTCTGACATAATAAAATATTATAATTATGTTTTTTTACCCACTGCATGCCATCCCTTACTTTGTGACATGATCATATGAGTCTGTCTGTCTGTCTGTCTGTCTGTCTATCTATCTATCTATCTATCTATCTATCTATCTATCTATCTATCTATCTATCTATCTATCTATCTATCTATCATCTGGAAGGATGTTCCACTAGATTACAAGGCAAATTTTCATTGAATTACATCTGTCGTTTGTCACTTTATTTGGATTTTTTTGGTATTCTTCTTTGCTTTTGGAAATAACAGTTGAGATGTAGATTGTACTGTAATGGGTTACTCAAAAGTTACAGATTACTGTCCCAGCTGGAAAAAGGTAGGGTTTGCATTCCTGTATTGTAATACTTTCCTGAAAGTCAGACCTAGTGAAATTAGTGACTCATAAGTATGCATTGGACTGAAGTAACAGTCTAACAATAAGTACAATTCTCATATCCCTTTATTTTTTTGTCTTACTTGTTCATGGATATTTCATATGATGTACCTTGTTATGACTGGATTCATATACCATCGTAATGCTCATAGTAATGTGTTTTGTTTGATTTCAGAATGCAATCACTGCATTTGTAAAGCATAGTGAATGGTGGAAAATATTGTGTGAACCCATTAATTATGGTTTGCTCAATCAGTTGTGATGGAAAAACATGTCCTAATTATCTTTCCTTCCTCCCTCCCTCCCTCCCTCCCTCCCTCCCTCCCTTCCTTCCTTCCTTCCTTCCTTCCTTCCTTCCTGCTTATTTCTCACACAATTCTTCAGCTAAAACAATAACAACCACTTGGTTGTTTCACCATTAATAATCTTGAGTGGCTGTTTTATGCTTCCCACTACCATTATTTCTTCCTTATATATAAAATGTTTGCTGCAAAATAAAATAATAATAATGGTCTGGCACCATTGTACCTTCTGTGAATGTGACTGTTGCAAATTTAATGCAGTCTTGAGGGATTTGCTATAGATCTTTTCCTTCTCTTTTTTATGTGGATGATATTTGTTAGACTGGATCAATTTGCTTCTGTATGTTACATACATGTAGACATATGCACACATATTTTTTCAAAAGAGTAGCATAAAACACAAGTGCTGTAGTTACTGTCAGGTTGTTGATTTGGACTATATCAGCTTATACAGCAAAGAAAAATGATTCCCCTCAGACAGGATTCTGTGGAAATTCTGTGACCAGTGTTATTCTAGAGGTCAAATACGAGCTTTGTAGGTGTCCCATTTGGCCTTAAAACTTATTGAATCTGAGAAGAAACAAGCTACAAGTAATGTGATGAGAGAATGACCATCATTTTAAAGCATGCTTATTGTTGTGACTCCATTGTGTCACAACAAATCTGCAAGGATGAAAGAGCCACTATTATATTTTTTGTATTCTCCAAGTTGTTTTTATATTCTAATGTTGTGTGGTGCACGCACACACACACACACACACACACACCAGTATACCATTCCTTATCATGGCATCCCATGCTAGCTGTGATACAACCATTCTTCATATCTATCTGGAAACTGGGAAGAAATTATGACAATATGAAAAGTCTACATTTACTATGTCCTGGCAACAGACTGGGCAATGTTGGTGCTTCCAGACACTGCAATGTAAGGTTATTTTGGAAAAGCTATGGAAGAATATCTGCCATCTTCCTTTCCATTGCCAACTAGTAACAAGAACTAGTATGAATTTGAACTCCCAATTGCTTAATATGTGGTGAGTCAGGGTTTGGTATTGTTAAGTTTGCATGAAGAGTCACACGCGAAGAGCTTCAGTAAAGAGTTTATTCAGTGACTACAGCTCGAATGGACCCGAGTTGGCTGGGCTACGGCTGCTTCTTATAGCCTGCAGCCATAGTTGCCAGCCAATGGGAGTGCAGGGTTTCTTCCTGCACTATTTAAACCAATACCATTTAACATTTTACAAGAACAGTTCAAATAAACCAATAACATTCAAACCTACATACATAAAAGGTATCATGACCTTTTCTCACGAAGTGAACTAGACTTCCTGTGTGGAAACCTGAATATTTCTTGACTCCCCCCTCCCCCATTCTTACTGCATGAGTTTTAGGAAATTTCTGTATTTAATACACTTACTTCCACATATGCATGTCTAGACTCTCACTGCCTCCAAACTGACTGGGTAACCAAATCTTAAGAAATTCAGCTGATGGAATAGTGGAATTATCAGGTTCATGTCTATCAAATAAAAGTTAAATATATTTTACAATAATTCTCCATTACAGATTGCTCTCTTATTGAATCCTTGCATTCAATACAGGTAGTTTGTCAGGTTTCCAAGTGATGAAATCCATTTAAAAAGAAAAGAACAAAGTCCATCTTCCAAAACAATTTCTTTTATTTAGGAAAGCATCAAATTGGCAAAGTCCATGGTAATTCCAGATATGACCCAACCCAGAATTACCCCACAACATTACAAGTTAGAAACAATCACCCAAAGGTCACATTCTCCAATAGAAGTAATTCAATGTTGCTTGATGTCATAAATCTCCACCTCCGGGGACCCAAGCACGGACAGCTCATTTCCGACGGGAAGAAAGATCACCTAGCCAAAACACTCTCTTTATCTCCACTCCTCCTTCCTTAGGATGTGGCAAGCCCGAAACCCTTCTCCCCATGACTGAGAAAGTAAGGAAAAAAAAATACTAAGACAAACTAAAATGGCTACACATGTTAATTTCGGGCTTGACGTAGTTCTTAACTTACAACAGTTCATTTAGTGACTGTTCAAAGTTACAACAGTACTGAAAAAAGTAACTTATGACCTTTTTTCATACTTAAGAGTTTTTCAGCATCCCCATGGTCACATGATCATAACTCAGGCACATGCCAACTGACTCATATTTACGATGGTTGCAGTGTCCCAGGGTCATGTGATCCCCTTTTGCAACCTTCTGGAAAGCAAAGTCAATGGGGAAGCCAGATTCACTTAATAACGGATTACCTTAACAACTGTGACAAGAAAGGTTGTAAAATGGGCCAAAATTCACTTAACAAATGTCTCATTTAGCAACAGAAATTTTGGGGCCAAATTTTGGGAGAAAAAATATTTCTGGCTGACTCTGTCTTATTTATTTTTGTTTATGATGGACAAATCTTGGTAGATCTTCAGCTTAGATCACTTCAGCTTAGACACTAGATCCATTTTCTCATGTATACCAAGAAAAAGGTTGGGCCAGTGAGCTGTCATATTCTCTGGCAATTACAGAAAAAAACATACAAAAGTGAATAACCTTCCAACCACTGAGAAATAAAAGGTTCACTACAACAAGATGGTTAAAACTTGGCAGATCACCAGCTTCCAAAAATCTCTCCTCCTGTGCATTTGAATTCACATGGGAAGTAATCTCCAAACAGTTTGTGATATACTGTACATTTGGTCAGGTCCAGCTATTACTGTCAGTAATAAGAGATGAGGGAAGTTTTAATCTCAGATATCTACAATATTCTATTCTGATGTGGAAATTCAGAGACATGGGTTAATAGGGTCACATTATTTCCAAGAACAATAGGAGAGTATTGATCTCATGATGGCTAGCTATGCTTACAATGCCGTCACCTGGGTGGAAGGACCCAGATAATAGCAGCAATGCTAGCAAGAAAATGTAGGAACATTTATCTAAGAAGGCCTTGCCTTCTTTCTAGCCTCAGTTAACATGAATGTCTGCTTCATTTCTATCACCTGCACTGGTTGTAATTTGGCTTCTAGATGCGATTCAAGGTACTTGCTACCACCTACAAACCCTTCAAGGCATGGGGCCTGTTAAGTTTGCACGAAGAGTCAGATGCAAGAGCTTCAGTGAAGAGTTTATTGACTACAGCTCGAATGGACCTGACCTGGCTGGGCTACGGCTGCTTCTTATAGCCAGCAGCCGTAGTTACCAGCCAATCAGAGTGAAGGGTTTTCCCGCACTATTTAAACCAATCCTATTTGACATTTTACAAGAACAATTCAAACTGTTCGCTCTCATAGGAGGGGCCTCCTTGGGGTGCCGTCAGTCAGATATTGTAGGCTGGCGGTCCCCAGGGCTAGGGCCTTCTCTGTGGGAGCACCTGCCCTTGGAATCAGCTCCCGTCGATCTCCGTTTGGCCTGACTCCACTCCTTCTTGGGACCTGAAGACTTGGTTGTTCCAACGGGTCGGCCTTGAATGACCGGGGGTCGGGTTTATTTAATTTTATTTGGCTTGTTTACTGTTTAATTTTGTTTATTGTAAATTTTTCTCTGTTTTATGTTACCCTGAGTCCTTAGGGAATAGGGCGGCATACAAGTCAAATAAATAAATAAATAAATAAATAAATAAACTAAACCAATAACATTCAAACCTACATACATAACAGGGCCTAATTATTTGGCACAGTTTCCACCCAGCCTGTATGCTCATGTAGAGTGGGCATACTACGAGTCCCTTTGATTAAATGACATCAGCTGTTGGAATCCAGGAGATGTACATTTTCTTTTGCAGTGCCTGCCAAATGTCCCCAGAGCTTTATATGACTTCCATCCCTTATGATATTCAAAAAGTCTTTGAAAATCTGACTGCCTTCATAAGCCTTGAGGTAAAATAGATGCTGATCCCCTTGTAATCATGACATTCCTATAAAGCTTTCACATGTATGCTTACACTAAAAGCCCAGATTTTTTACTCAGTAAACCCTTCTTTTTTTCTGGCTGACTAGTTTTTACTGTGTAGTTTTTATTTTTCTTATGAGTGCTTCATGGTTTCTGACAGTTCAATTTTAGCTGGGTATAATTAATGGTGCTTAACAAATACATCTATTTCTACTGTAATACATTTGAGCCAAAGAAGTTTTTGCACATCCCCAAATCCTTGGAAAATCAGGAGTGGCTAGATTTTATCTCCCTGCCCAGTTTTTGCTTTGAAATGAACAGTGCAAAACCTTTATTGAATAATGCTGGCAAAATACACTTGTCAGCTTGAACTTTTCTGCAAATTATGATGGTCCTTAATATCAGATCAGCATCAGTATACCACTTTATTTTTTGTAAATGTAGTGACATTTGGCTGAGATGTAAAGAATGGAGGTGGGAATTTGTAGTGAGAAACAAAAGAGTGACTGGCTTAATGCCCATCTTACTGATCCCCAAACTATTATTCCTGCTTGTCTACTAGCATAAAATGGATACAAATAATTAATTTTAAGGCTAAATCATGTCTGTAAGATGGTCCAATGCTATACCTGGTCAAAGAATTCCTCTTCCAAAGAGGCAGAAATTTGACAGGATCAAGGAGGAACTAACAGACTTTCAAAGTCTAGACCAGGGGTCTCCAACCTTGGCAACTTTAAGACTTGTGGCCTTCAACTCCCAGAATTCCTCAGCCTGAAGAATTCTGGGAGTTGAAGTACACAGGTCTTAAAGTTGCCAAGGTTGGAGACCCCTGGTCTAGAAGGCTAACCATGTAGTGTTTGATTTGTCAAGCAAGGTAATTTTGTGGAATCACCCACTGGCTCTTGAGAATGAAGATTTTTGAAAGGGGAGGCAATGAGAGAGAACACACACTTACTAATGATCATTCTGCAAGTCTCTGAATAGAGGCAGAGGCCTTGCTTTGCCATGTTGCCTATGGTCTCTCTCTATGAATAACTCTGTTGAATTGGTGTGCCTAATGTGGATAGATTTTTTTAAATCTTGCGGTTGGTTTGTTCCTAAGTACTCCATTGTGTCCTTAGGTGGTAAATTAGGAGAACTAACTCTCATCTAGAAGACTGGAAATCAACTGTTTCAGAAACAATCCAGAAGCAGCATCAAGACTGCAGATACTGATATATTCCTCAGAAGTAGTTTGGCAGCACATTTGCTGACTAACACATTATATTAAAAGATATAAGCTTACATGAGTTTACATGAAAGCTTATGCCTTTTAATATAATTTATTAGTCAGAAAATGTGCTACCAGACACCTTCACATTTATGCTACCCTTGACTAACATGGCTATCAACCTATAATTTATGTTCCTATTAGCTAGGAAGTACATATAAAGTAAAGGAATACACCACACTTTATTCTTGAATAGTAAAAGCACTTAAATTAGTACTTCTCATCTCTTGGAAAGTAAAAACAATCTGATCATGCAAAATGAATTGTGCATTTTAAGTTTAATTGACTGAGATAATTATGATGGATGAATGGAATAGTTAATTGAAGGAAAATTAATTAATGTTTTTAACCAGAATCTGGATGGAACTTATGGAAATAATTGAAAGTGACCCTCTGAGTGAACCTGGCTTGCTTCTGAATAAGTACTTTCTCAACTTTTTGAAATAAACTCTGTGTTAATGTAAAATATATTGTTTAAAGGGCTTGTGTAGAGAATCTTAAGGAACAGCCTATTAACCATTCTTTTTGTGTATTATTTTAGTACTGCTGGTTATTGCAGATCAATTATAACAGAAAAGGAGATATTGCTCTAAAATGATTAGAGTATTCCAGATGGGAAATTAATTCCATTTTGTTCAGCTGAAATATTTAAATTAATCTAAGAAATATTCTTAAGTATAAAAATATAATGCCCTGATGACCACCAGATTGGACAACTGAAATATACTGTATATGGGGCTTGCCCATCCTGACACTAAAATAAGATAGGGTACAAATGAAAACATGCTAACAGCATGCCATTTTTAAAAAATGGGCTTGTAATGATCAAACTTTTCCAAGTTATGAGAAGTTTGAAAGGGATGGATGGAGAGAGAGAGCGAGAGAGAGAGAGAGAAAGAACGAGAGAGAGAGAGAATGAGAAAGGAACAAAATCCATTGCTTCTATAGCAGTTTTCTACAGAGAAAACCATCTAGTTAAAATATATAGAGAACAAACTGAATCACAATCTATTTTTTTAAAAAAATACCTAGATTGTATGCATGTGTGCATGCACGCATACACATGTGTGCCTATACATACACACACGGACACGGACACACACACAGACACCACTACCACCATTAAGGAAGAATGGCTGAGGAGAGAAAGACAGCTAACTTCATTTGTAAATGGATTCTACATTCCATACAAATTTTCAGTTAATTCCTAATTACTATAGACCACTTAAACCTAATTTTTAGGGACTGCTTGAACAAGCCTGTGTTACAGATTTCTGTCTCTTATTCCTGTTATTGAGAATTCTATCAAGATTTTAGTCACCTGAATACAACTCTAGTGGTGTCTCTCCAAACCTTTTCTTAAACATTTAAGTGACACCAAGGTTGATGTTTTTTTCAAGACCATGTGAAAACTGTTATGTATGCAGGTTTGAATGTTATTGGTTTAGTTTGAATTGTTCTTGTAAAATGTCAAATAGGATTGGTTTAAATAGTGCAGGAAAACCCTGCACTCTGATTGGCTGGCAACTACGGCTGCTGGCTATAAGAAGCAGCCGTAGCCCAGCCAAGACAGGTCCATTCGAGCTGTAGTCACTTAATAAACTCTTCACTGAAGCTCTTTGCGTTTGGCTCTTCATGCAAACTTAACAAAAACAATTCTTTCCTGCAAGACTTTGTTGATTACAGAACTTAAATGTTAAGGCCAGGCAGCATAAAACACTGGACTTCTACTGCAATGAGATTGTATGATACCACTCTGCCGGTAATGAGAGCTGACTGGTCTATTGGCTGACTGGGTTGAAAATATTGTGGAAGCAGGCCCACAGAATATGTAGTGTTCATATTCAATAACCTTGTCAACAGAAAGCATTTCTTGACTTTAAAAGCAAAATGTTTTGCATACTAATATTTTCCCTTCAGGGAACAAGTTTATATTCCTAGGTGTGTATAGTATGTGAGGAACTTCACCATTACTGATGCACTTTGATATTTTTAAGAGCGCCTAAATATCTCTATGCTTCTAAATTCCCCCAGTCTCCATGTTTTCAAGCAGTGTTGCTTCCAAATTTAAAAGAGTCTTGGGCAATATGGCAGACTTTGTGTTCACTCTTCTCCCCTCCACACCTTAACTAGGCAGCAGAAGAGAAGTGGCTGCTTCCTTATTTTTTTCCTTTGGGCCTGATGTAAAGGGAAACTACAGACATGTCTGGCATAAAGTATTGATTTTCTTCTTAGTAACACCTCTACCACTGATCGTCCAAGTTTTTAGGAGTGTCCTGTCTAACTCCCAAACTTTTAAAACTGGAGAAGCTGTTGAGTAGCTCCTGTGTGATACTATCACCTTTCTTTCATCCTTCCATTCGGTATTTTCAAATCCTTGTTGAGAAGTCCTCTAATGACACCACTGGAATTTCTTGTATTCTGAGCAGATTAGGCACATATTCAAGATGAGAGATCACAACATCTTTACTGCATTTATTAACAGTGTCTCTCCTCCATTATCTGGGGATACATTTTCTTTGCCATCATTTCTCCATTCATCCTTTCTAAATCTGTAGTTTTTATGGCATGCATTTTCCCTGTTGCACAGAAGCAGTGCAATCAATGCATGTTCTTTGAATTGTATTTTATTGTGATTTAAATCAATATTTTTATACCCAATTCTTTCAGAGATAAATTAATAAATCTGCCCCAGAAGAAAAATATGTCAAATAAGAGTGTTTCTCTCTGTTTCTGGAGTTTAGAAGTCAACTAAATCTATAGTTACAGTATAGTTAAAGGAGATCTGCTTAGAAAGAAGACTCAGTGCTGGAAAAAATTATCAAAATTTGTTTTTATATATGATGACTGCAATGAGACTACTTTATTATAAGGTGCAAAGATTCAACTTTACCCAACTTTACCCAAAATGGAGGAATGGATAGTGAAAATGATGGAGTTGATGAAATGGCCAAATTGATTGCTTTAATTACAGATGGGACATTGTTTAAATTTAATGATATTGGAAAGCCCTTATTGACTTTTTGTGGGAAACAGAAAAAAAGATTTTATGATATATGGTTTTAAGATTAATATAAAACTAATGGATTATAAAAAAAATCTAGACAATAAAATAAGCTGTAAGCTTACTGTAACCATAAAGTAAGAGATGATTTTATATTTATACTTACAACTATTATAAAATAAAATTGGAAGTAACTTCTTATTTTTTCTTTTCTTTGAATTCTGCATCTTTGACTTTGCCACATTATGGAACATTAAAATTACAAAGCTTCTATTATTATTCCAAAGAATCCTATGACACAGCTGTAATTTTTAATTATTAACTTATACTGTATTTTTAATGTTATGTATTAATTAAAATATTCTTTTCTCCACAATAAAATTCACATCATTTGGCCAATGTTAAAGGAAACTGAATAATATTTCCCTATTTATTTCTTTGCATAAATGTTTTGGTAAAGTAATTTTATGCAAATGTCATGCTGTAAACTAAATGTAAAGTTTCCTGTTTCTATTTGTTTTTTCTTTTTAATGCCATTTATTTATAAATAACTGCTGGGTTAATATTTGCTAGGTTAATATTTGCTGAGCTCACATTATGCTTAGAAATTTATATTATTACCTGAATAGAGCAACGTTTTTTTCAACCTTGTTTCTCCAAGGATGAAATACAAATGGAGAAGTGATCACAGTAATATTCATGGGGGCAGGGGCGGGAACGGGGGCAGGGAAGGTGTCAGAAAGTAGAACTTTCTGGAGTTACTATGCAGTTGACATATTAGTAGAGTTTGATGGGGTGATCAAACCAACCAATGACAGGGTGGCATTGAGCACCTCACTGTGATACTGTAGGACACGCCCCTAAGTATAAAAGGGCTGTCAACTGGCATTTTCAATATGAGAAAGAAAAAGAGGAGATTCTAAGGAGATTGGAGATACTGAGAAGATCCAAGACTCTGAGGAGATATTAGGATCTGACAGACTGAGGTCTGTGTATGAGAAGATATAGCAAAGAGATCTGAGAGAAGATCTATAACCTAAAGAGAAAGAGACTTTCTAAAGAGGTTAGCTATATCTAAGAAGAGGTTATGAGAGGAAGAACTGTGAATCTCTCATAGTAACTTCTAGTTCCTTGAAGGACTGTTTAAGAGGAATGAAAGAAGAAAAGACTCTGTATATATTTAAGAATAATATATTTATTGATTGTTCTGTTATAAATAAATCTGTTTTGATCTGACACAACTTGGCATTGCAATTTATTGAATGACTCTGTGAAATAGATATAGGTTTAAAGATCCAGGCCAAACTCAATTAATATTATTTAACAGAAGGAGACTGGTGGAAGGAAGGGAATAACAAAATCAAGATGGAAGGCAGGACTAATGAACTGAAGCACCATCTTAGCTAGATATATATAGTTATCTTTATTTCCTCTATAGTCTCATCTGCCCTGCAGTACTGGGTTAATCCTAAAAATGTTGATAATATGAAGCTAAATTGCTGGCATCAGTTGACAGAAATTATTATCTTATGAGGCTGTGCTTTTAACTGCTGCCATAGAGCAACAAAAATGCAGCAGGAAGGCTTTTACAATTCCCATCAGACTGCTAGCAGTTGCTACCACATGTGACTCCTACTTGAGAGGCCATCTTGTTGACAATTCCATTGCAATGTTATGATCTTGATTCTGGTAAATCAGTCAGTGAGTTTCAATTATTTCAGCATATGAGCAGCACAATAAATTGAATTCTTTCTCCAAAAGGTACATGACTCAGAGAATCCCTTTGATTCTACATTTTATGCAGCACTCTGTAATTATCCTTGTTCCAGATGTTCAACTACTTGAAGACATCTTTTACAGTCATTTATGATTATTATCAGAAAACATCAATGGTTTACGTTCCAGTAACTGCTTGAAGAATCTCTTTCTTTTCTTGAACTTACAATTGGCCTTAAAAGTAGAGATAAGGTTTTTTTTCCAAGATGAAAGGATGTTTTCCATGCTGCCTTTACAGGCTCATGTTTGAAATAAACATTAGTTCTGTCATAATCTTATATATAACTTGACATTGTTATATAAAATCCCACATGGGTTTTTCTTTCAAGCAAATAAAGGCCTTTCCTCAGCCTTTGTACTTAACTATAATATAGACATGTCCTTTCAATCTCTTTTTCTGCAATGTCTAAATGATGTTATCTTCATCATGACAGAAGACCACATCTTCCTAAATTTGAGTTGTATATTTTTCAGTATGTATTAAGTCTGACCTTTAAGGGTTTATTCAACAGATTTGATGAAACCAGTTCTAAAGCTATTTACTATAATTCTTAATTGTTGATTTATTGATAGGGGTTTTTTTAGCAGAGGAAATATATTTACATATTTGGTCCAATGTTATAACTATCTGTATTACACTCTACATATCTTCATTTTGTATTGTAAACCTATCATATTCTCTATTGTCAGATATTTTTGGGAAAGGAGTACATGTGTAGATTGTGCTACAAATTAAACCATACCACACCCTGCAAAAAGGTACTTCTCGATTTTGTTTATCCAATGTATTTTAAAAAAATATTTTCAAACACAGTACTTGAACATAATTTTTGAATCATTTTTTACCACAAAGATTCTCCAAATATTACCAGCTATGAATAATTTGTCAAGCCTGAATTCGGTTAGGTTTATATCTTGGTTATTCATATAAATTCAGTTTGACACACTTGAGAGCTGAAAGAGGGAAGAGCTGAAGTGGATGGGGCTCCAGCCAAAACAACATAACTGGATGATAACTCAGCTGCATTCCAATGGCTGCCTGGCTAGAGGAAGGAGGAGCGAAGTTGCCAGGAAACCGTTCCACATCCTGGTTGGACAATGTGACATATTGTTTTGTAAAATTGAGAAAATAGTTATAGTGACATGGAAAGCCGAGAAACTTTCAGTACAGGCTTCCCAATAGTTAGTGCCAAGATGGTGTATCTAAATTAAATTGTTCTTTGAGGAGTTGGAATGACTTGGAGTTTGTTTTGTGATGGATGCATTTCTTGGAACCTGACATAATTATTTTAGTTGCCAATAGCAAGAACACAGTATAATCAATTTCTTGCTTCATAATCTTTTATCCTAACCACTGAATATCTGTAACAAACTTAAACTTGAACTGTATTCAATACTTTATTTAATCATAAGACTTATTTCATTGAAAACATCTTCCCAGAAATTTGAAACCTCAGCAAATGTCTATCACCAACAAATTGTAAGATATTTATGTGATATTCATAATATTCATATTGGATTTTAGCGCCCATAATGCAAATTTTTGAGATATAAACCTTGTAATGAAGCTAAAATAATGCTAGTAGACAGCCATAAGGATAATCATACATTATTAGTTAGATGTTTATCTAAATATATAACCCACAAAATAAAATTATGCAGTTTGTTCCTAACAAGGGTTTTTTTTTGAGATAGTTCCTTCTCAAAGTCTGAGAGAAAGTGGTTTTCTGAATCTATTACTATGTTGCATTGTAAAAGTCGGTGTCTTTGAAATTATTGTAATCATTCTAATGGGCAGCAAAATTAATGCTCTAACATTGTCTTACTATGAAGTACAATTTTTAAAATAAAAATCTTATTCTCTGTAGATCCTTTTTTTTATGCTAATGATAGTCCTGTTATTTTATGATTATAAAACTACTTGCACCACTACAGAAGTTAAGATAAAATATCTTGTACTCACCCCAAGATCCTTTTACTCCCAATTTTGTCATAATTTAGTGGAACTAAATGGATTGATTTAATATGATTATTTTAAAAAATAGAAAAATATTAATATATTGAATGTTGTTGTCACTATCCTGTTTTGTTCAGTCTTTCAAAATAAAAGGTGTGAAGTAATCATGCTGCAACTTTATTTCAGATATGGTACAACCTATCTTTTTTCTAATGTATTAATGTATTTTTATTGTCGTGTTTTATATTTGGGCTTGTTTGGTTTAATGTTTTTTAAAATATTTATTGTTCTGTGTTTTTAGTTGTGAGCCGCCCCGAGTCTTCGGAGATGGGGCGGCATACAAGTTCAAATAAATAAATAAATAAATAAATAAATAAATAAATAAATAAAAGCTTTAATAAATTATGACCTCAAATATAGTATTAGTTATCAGCACAATTATTGTTATAAGAGAATTGTGAATTACTTATTGGCAGATTAGCCATGAATGATTCAAATTAATGAAGTATGAAAATTAAATACAGCTACTATTCACTGAAATACTTTGTAGAATATATCTAACCATCTCTTTTGTTTTTCTTTTTCTTTACAGTATAACTTTGTCTAGTCCTTCTTCCTTCCTCCTCCCTCTCTCCCTCTTCCTCCCTCCTTCCCCTTTCTTGATGTCTTGGTGTCTGTCTGTCTGTCTGTCTTTCTGTCTTTCTATCTGTCTCCTTCCTTCCTTCCTTCCTTCCTTCCTTCCTTCCTTCCTTCCTTCCTTCCTTCCTTCCTTCCTTCCTTCCTTCCTTCCTTCCTTCCTTCCTTCCTTCCTTCCACAGCATTTTACCAATAAATTTCTGATTTCTAATTTTCAATTTTTTAATTATGAGTTTTTAAAATGTAATTATACAATTTACATTTACAATTAACATGTATAATATTTCTGATTTCATTGCTCCTTAGAATTTAGGAAAATAAAGTTATCTTTTTCCTAGCTTCCATTATTTTGCTTATGTCATGTAAAGTGTTAAGTTTGCATGAAGAGGCAGACGCGGAGTGCTTCAGCTCTTAAGATTATTAGTGACTTCAGCTCAGAACGGACCTGATTTGGCTTAGCCGAGGCAGCTATATATAGCCGGCTGCCTCAGCTGACAGCCAATCAGAGTGCACTTTTAAGCAATGATTTCAAACACTTTACAAGAACAACCAATCAATTCAAACTCTGCATACATAACACCCCTCCCCACTAGGTTTAGTCCATACTCAAACCCCATCTATCTAATGTATTCTTTTAAATAGGTGGGGGTCTTACGTGTATGTTGAGACCTATGTGGTTCAGATGTTTTAAGGTTCTCACCTTGTGAGAGAGGAAATGTGTCTGTTGACATTTCCTTATTTGGACTTCTAGTAATGGTAGAACCTGTTTGGTTACTACAACCTGGTCTCTCCTCCCAATCCATCTCCAAACCAATGTCAGCACCCAAGTTAGGTAGTGATGTGCAATCTTCCATTTGTAAAAATGGTTGTTGGCACTGTGACAGGTTTTGGGATGGTTCCTGTCGTGTTAGCTCGTTACACATGGGGTTGATTCTTGCTTGCTGATTATCCTCATAATCCTCCCCTTCCCCTCTAGAAGAGGCAGTAGGTATGGGAACCAAAGAGGAGCTGTGGCGATGCTCCTGAGGTAGTCTGGACCTCAACTGATCAAAGTGCCTGCTCCAGAGGACACCATCCTCCGTTTGTACCCTGTAAGACCTGGGGCCTGTGACTTGGGTTATCTCAGCAGGAATCCATAATGGTTCACCCAGAAGGTTTTTTTGCATAAACAGAATCACCCAGATTTAATGTGCGAATTTTGCTAGTGGAATCAAGTGGTGCGTTGGGTGCGTAAGTGGGATGGAGGCGGTCAAGGGGAGATCTGAGTTTCCTACCCATCAACAACTCGGCTGGGGTTAAGTTAGTTGAGGGGTTGGGAGTGATATGCTGGACACTGAGAAGTTTTTCAACTTTCTCAGTGATGTCCCCTGGACCCAATTGCTGAAGTTTTTCCTTGGTAAATCGTACCATGCGTTCAGCCTGGCCGTTAGCTGAAGGATGCCTAGGGGCTGTCAGGGCATGTCTGATACCCTGCTGTGCTAAATATGATTCAAAAAGGTTGGATGTAAATTGAGGACCATTGTCAGAAACAAGCACATCAGGTAACCCATGAGTTACAAAAAGTTTTTTAAGCTGTTTGATGACAGCTTCAGCTGTAATGGATGCCATAGGGATAACCTCTAGCCATTTGGAATATGCATCTACTATAATAAGGAAGGTGTGCCCTCTGGTAGGGCCAGTAAAATCAATGTGAATCCTGGACCATGGGCCCCTAGGACATTCCCATTCGTGTTTGGGGGTGAGTGGTGGGGCAGGCCTGACTATCTGACAGTTGGGACAGGATGCAACCCAGTTTTCAACCATTTTGTCAATACCTGGCCACCATACATAACTCCTGGCCAATCCCTTCATTCTGACAATACCTGGATGACCCTCATGTAACATTTCCAAAACCACTTTCTGTAGTTTTGCAGGAATAACCACCCTGTTACCCCACAAAATACATCCTCTTAATACAGATAACTCAGTTTGCCTGGACTTAAAAGGTTGGGCAAGTTGAGGCAGATCTTGTAGTGGCCAACCTTTTTTGATCCAGCCTACAATAGGAGCCAATAAAGTGTCTTTGGCAGTTTCTCTGGCAATCTCAGCAGCATGGACTGGAAGCTTGGCAACAGTTTCTAGAAAGAAGGTGTGAATTTCAGGAGCAGGGTCCTCAATGTGTGAAGGAAGTGGGCAGCGACTCAAAGCATCTGCATGCCCAATGTCTTTTCCAGCTCTGTGGATCAGTTTGTATGAATAAGCAGCCAGAAATTCAGTCCATCTCAGCATTCTTGGTGACAGGATCATGGGCGCTGGTTTGTCCCCCACCACAATGCCTAATAGAGGTTTGTGATCTGTGACAATGGTGAATCTTCTGCCATAAACGTATTCATGGAATTTCTTGACAGCTGCCACAATTGCCAAAGCTTCCTTGTCCAGTTGGCTGTAATTTCTCTCTGCTTTAGTCAAAGTGTGAGAGTAAAATGCAATAGGAGCTTCCCTCCCACTGGGAAGCATGTGACTCAACACCCCCCCACACTCCAAAAGGGGATGCACCACAAGTCAGTACAACAGGCAAATTCTCAGAGAACTGTATTAGTACAGAGTCAGACGTGATTTGTCTCTTAATATTGTTAAATGCAGCTTGTTCCTTTCTGCCCCAGACCCATGCAGATTTTTTGTCCAGTAATCTATGTAGGGGTTCTGCAATGGTTGCCTTCTGAGGTAGAAACATATGATAGAAGTTAATGAGTCCCAAGAATGCTTGCAAATCTGTTTTGCATTTTGGCCTGGGGCCTTCTTTGATTGCCTGAACTTTGGCCTCTGCTGGGTGGATGCCATGTTTATCAATCATGTAACCCAAGAATTCCACTTTATCTGTTCTAAGTGTGCATTTTTCTTCTTTGACTTTTAATCCCGCTTTTTTGAATCTGGTTAAGACTTCTCTGAGTCTCTCGTGTAACTAAGTGTCATTTTCAGCAGAAATTAAAACGTCATCAAAATAGGGCACCACCCCTGGCAACCCTTGTAGCATCCTTTCCATAAGGCTTTGGAAGATGCCTGGTGCCACGCTTACTCCAAATTGCAACCTTTTGCATTTGAAAGCATCTCTATGGGTCACAATGGTTTGGGCTTCAGCAGTGGCATCACCAACTGTTAATTGTTGATATGCCTGTGCCAGGTCCAACTTGGCAAAAACTGTGCCCCTCCAAGAGAGTGTAATAAATGATGCACTACTGGAACTGGATATGCACTCTGTTGTAGCGCATGGTTCAATATCCCCTTGTAGTCTCCGCAGATTCTCACAGACCCATCAGCCTTGACTGGTGTGACTATGGGTGTCTCCCACCTGGAGTGATCAGTGGGCTCTAAAACCCCTTGGGCTATTAGTTTATCTAATTGTGCATCAGTTTTTTCCTTTAAGGCAAATGGGACCCTTCTGGGTTTTAAACGGATTGGTTGTACCTTGGGATCTAGGTTAAATGTGATGGGGGTCCCCAAGTACTTGCCTAATCCGTCGCTGAAGACCTCTGGAAACTCAGACTTCAAGGCCTCTTCCCATTCAGTGTTGCTCACATGATTGATGCCAGTCACCTCGATGCCCAGCGGGTTGAACCATTCAAGTCCAAGCAGACTTGGGCGATCCTTGTCTACGATGGTCAGGGGTAGACGCTTGGTGTGGCCCTTGAACTTCACGTTGAATTCTCTTGTTCCAACTACTGGAATCTTGTTCCCTTGGTAGTCTTTAAGAGTCAATGCCTGCTTCTTGAAGTGAGTCTTCTGAATATTTGGTAACAGTCTTTGAATAGTGTCCCATGACACCATAGATAGGTATGAGCCTGAGTCCACTTCCATTTGGCAAGGCCTTCCTTCAATAAGTACCTTGACATGCACTTTTCTGCTTTTTAAAGGAGATGAATATTTACTGTCTGATGAGTTTCATTCTTCCCATTTGCTTCTGTGCTGCACCTCATTTTCTCACTGAGGTTGTTAGGCTTAAATTCTTTGTCTTTGTTTGCAGCAAACTTCCTTCTGTTGGGTGGAGTTCTGGATGATTTGCAGACTCTTGCTAGGTGCCCTCTTTTTTCACAACGGAGGCAAATGGTGTCTAGAAACTTGCATTCAGTGCGGGGTGGCTTCCCCACAACCTCTGCAGTAGAAATCTTGCTTCTTTCTTCCCAGGTCTTTCTTTTTCCACTCCATTCTGAGTCTGTAAATTCCTTCCTCCACCTCACTGCAATCTGACTCAGAATCTAGTTCCTCACAATGATTTGTGGTGGACTTTTCCCCATCAGAATGGCTCGTGGCCCTGTTCATCTTCCTCATGGCTGCTGCTGAGGACTTGGTAGCTTCTGCTGAAGAGGCTTCTTCTATTGCTTCTTTCAGCGTGATCTTAGGTTTCATTAATAACTTGCTCTGTAACACCTTGTCTTTAAGGCCCAGTACAAACCGATAGCGCATGGCCTCCTCTAAACTGTTGAATTCGCATGCACCCCCAATGTCTCTTAAACTTGCCATGAAGTCGTTTACGCTTTTGTTTTCCCCCTGATCACGACGGTAAAACTCGTGTCTCTTAATGAGGCACGATACTTGTGGCGCATAATGGGCTCTTAACAGCCTTTCCAGATCAGGCCAAGCCATTACCTTCACATCTGCTGCTCCTGCGAGTGCCTTCGCCATCTTGAAAACTGTCGGACCGCAGTACGTAAGAAAGACCACCCACTTCTGCTGCTCAGAAATGGCGGCAAGATCGTTTCCCTCCAGATACATTTGGAAATGATCTGCATACGACTCCCAGTCTTCTGCGGTCGGATCGAACGGGGCTGTGGGGTGTTCAGCGCAGCCATCTCGCTCTTCTTCTGTTCCGCATTGCCTTCTTTCAGGGGAATCCCACCTTTGTCACCAGTGTTAAGTTTGCATGAAGAGTCAGACGCGGAGTGCTTCAGCTCCTATGTTGATTGGTGACTTCAGCTCAGAACGGACCCGATTTGGCTTAGCCGAGGCAGCTATATATAGCCGGCTGCCTTGGCTGACAGCCAATCAGAGTGCAGGGTTTTCTCGCACTTTTTAACCAATAATTTCAAACACTTTACAAAAACAACCAATCAATTCAAACTCTGCATACATAACATAAAGCATTACCAAAATAATGTTTTCCATATATTTCAGTTATCCATATATTTGAATTGATTATTCAAATACTTTATGCACAGTCAAATCTACTTAGATTTGAACTCTATTACATTTACTGAAGATAACTCCTTTTATAGAACTACTTCTTGATTTTTTTAAGGTCTATTATTTTGAAACCTGAATAATATACTATTGAAACTTTACCCAGTTTATCCATATACACTCATGTTTCATTGCTTGGTGAATCTATAAAGGCAAAAGTATAGTATTTTTTGGAATTCTCCCAATGTTGTATTTTGTTCTTGTTGTTACATTAAAATCTAGCCAACATATAAGTAAAGTGTGTGTTTATACAAATAGGTGATGTGATTATAATGGCAAAGATCTATAACATTAGACCAGTCTTAACACTACCTTAAAAACATGTAATTTTTGAAGGAGGCATTCATTAAAAAAATCCATTATGTTGATCAGTAACATTAGGCCCATTGATATTTCAAAATGCTAATTCAAGAGTTTTTCTACAATACTAGTGATGGACGTTTTTCTTAGATAGTGTATATTTGTTTCATGACCTTAGTAGGTGTGATTAAGCAAAGGTATTTAAACTGATTTTTTTTACCTCAAAAGTGTTGGCATAGGCAAGAACAGCAAAGCTATTTGTAAATGGGAATCAGCATACAATCTTTTTAAATGGCATGTATTAGTACAGTATGTATTTATTACAGAATTCCATGAAATCATGTATAGGTCAATACATCTGTAACTTTTCTGGTTTTATTGTTTGTTTTGTAATATTCTCTCTCTCTCTCTCTCTCTCTCTCTCTCTCTCTCTCTCTCTCCTCCCTCCCTCCCTCCCTCCCTCCCCCCCTCTCTCTCCTAGCTGGCAGCCCCAAGGACAATGATGGCTGGACTGCTTGCAGGAAGACATATGAGCCCTAGGCATTTGTCCCACTAATGCAGACCAGACAAAGCAGTGGACAAACTATAAAGCTGTGGGCCACGCAAAATGATGGGAATAACACAAAGAACAACAAGAAAATACTTCTAGTCTTTAGAGAGATTTATATAATATGTAACCTACCTGTCTCTAGGCAGAATACAATAAATTAAAAAGAATAAAAATATAAACCCAAACAAATCAAATTAATGATACTATTTACAAATGATATTACAATACAAATTACATGAATATATTACATACAAATTTGTATGGTGGTTCAGCATCACGCAACAACACTAAGTTGTTACTTTCTGCCTACAAATGGAACTACTCTCTAAAGTGCTATCTGAAGAGCAAATACCAATGAAGTCTATGAAAGTTATAGAAAATTCAATACTACTAATACTTACCCAGTACTTTCCAAAAAGACAGAGACTATGCAATGAAACTGCTATCTTCCATAACATTTCACTGGCTAGGTATATCTGTGCAAGCACTATGCAACAAAATAAAATTATTTATAGTATTTTCCTGTCATTTAGATTCATATAAAAAAAGGAAGAACTGCAGGTAGGCTGGTGGTAGCATGCTGACAAAAGTAGAGTAAAACATCAGAAAGGAGAGTTGTACAAAATAAACAAATTGGTTACCAATCAATTAATCAATGAAACAATCACATAAATAAGAGGCTGAGTAATGGTAGATATTGCAGGCTGCTAAAGCGTGGACTGAGCAGTTGACACTAATAAGGATTTATTGAGTGCTGGGTGAGACTAGAAGATTTTTTGGGGGGGGGAAGAGGGGGAGGAGAAAAATCACAAAGCAGAAAAGCACAATTTTGGTTATAGAAAATTGACAGAAGAAAAGAAGATTAAAGGCTTACTTGTAAGCTTTGTGGATTCTAAGGATGGTAAACTGCCATCCAACCTGCAAATCAGGTCCTTAAATCTAGGTGGATAAAATATAAGATTAATAATAATTTACTGGATAATTTTAATAATTAGCATCATACATTATGCTCAGATTAAAAAACAGGAGGTGGATGCGGGGGAGAAAACAGAATTAGAACCATGTGGCCTGGCCAATTTCAGTCAGACCCAAAGCCTCTTTATATATCTGATCACATAAATTTGCTTTAAGAAAAAGGACTGGAATAGAAAAGATAGGACATTATTGCTACAATAAGACCAAACACTGGTTAAATTAAAAATTACATGAATAACTCTCCTCATTCACTCTAAAAAGGCTTGTATATTCCTTTGTTTGCCAAATCCTTAACGTAGAATGGGAACTTCAGTGATATTTGAAAAGAATATTAAATCTTTTAATTTGAGGGTTAAAAACAAGAACTGTCTTATCTCACCTGGTGTTTCTGCAAATTAAATAATATGGCTCTAAGGGCTGATACCTGAAGAAGTAAATAAGCTTCCTTCTTACTGGGAACCTTGTTCTATGAGTGTTTCCAGGTATGGTATTCAGTCAAATTCACTTGCAAACTCCTGTCTTGTAAGTCTTTGTCCTCATTGCCCAAGTTCTAAAGGAACATTGAAATTCTGGAGATCTTGAGGCAAATACTGTTGTCCCACTACATTTTTCATCACAATGAAAAATAAATTGAATGGCTGAGGAATTGAATGCACTGACAAAATTAGAATGGGTCCAAGAAATGGTTTCCATAGAAACTAAATTCCATGAGGAAGATTGAAAAAGTTTAGCATGTTTAGTCTAGAAGCATGAAGATATGATAATGCAGAAATGAGACACGTGGAGTTCTAGTGGAAAAAGTCCAAAGTAATGAATGAAAACTACAGGGCAATGGGTTTTAGTTAAAGTACAGTCCCAATGTACTGTAACAGTGAAGTGTCTAAATGTTGCTTTTATTTGGGATTCATTTTTAGTTGTTTCAGTTTATATTTGTACCTGAAGATTCTTTTTTATCAAGAAGACCTGTTAAAAAGTTTTCTAAAATTAATAAGTGCAATTAAATTTTTGAACTTCCTTTTGTTTAATAGGAATGCCTAAATTGGGCTGCAAAACTAAATGACCATTAGAGGGCAGCAAACAATCAGAATTTTCTATATTTTCTTTGCTGCCACCTTGTAGCTTCCTGGATTTTTGCAGCTCAGATGCGATAATCCTAATATATGCAAAGGATGAGAAAGATGTCTAGCACTATAATTTCTCCTTTGTATATTGTTTTGCATTGGATTATTTAATTTAGACGATCTATTCATGATTTACCATTCTATGAGATGGAATGTGCAGACAGGAGTTTTGGCAGCACTGAGCTTTCCCAGAGAGGAGGCAGTAAATTCAATCAGAGAGAGGCTCAAATTAAAAGGTTGTGCAATCCAAAATTGGATGGAAGAGAGGAAAGAGGGGCAGGATAGCTGCATCCTAGAATGGGGGTGTCAAACTCATGTCACCATGGCGGTGTCATGTGACATATTGGGACTTTTTCCCTCTTCACTAAACTGGGCATGGGCATGGCCAGCACATGATGTATCCCGCCCATGGGCTGGAAGCTTGACAGTCCTGTTCTAGAATTTCTCAGGATACTGCATATCTAGTAGATTAGAAAGTTATAGCTTTAGTTTGACAAGATTTTGTCCATAAAGTGTAAATAAATATAAGTAGTCTTCAACTTATGACCACAATTCAGCCAAGATTTCTGTTGCTAAGTGACAGTTAAGTGTATTTTTCCCCGTTTTAGAACTTTTCTTGCCATAGTTGTTAAGTGAATCACTGTTTTTGTTAAGTTAGTAACACTGTTGTTAAATGAACCTGGAGTCTCCATTGACTTTGCTTGTCAGAAAGTTGCAAATGGTGATCACATGACCTTTGGACACACCAAGCATCATAAATATGAGTCAGTTGCCAAACATCTGAATTTTGATCATGTGACCATGGGGAAGCTGCAATGGTTGTAAGTGAGAAAAATAGTCATGTCACATTTTTCACTGCTGTTGTAACTTTGAATGGTCATTAAATGGATTGTTGTAAGTCTAGGACTGCCTGTAAAGGATTGTACTCAACTGGATTTTGCTGAGTTGTCCTTGTGCTTGAGCCGGACATTCTTTGACAATTGATAGTGCAATGCAGAGAGTGTGATGACTTCAGAGCTCTTTTATTCTAATGCACAAGGGGTAGAAATTGTATATCAAATAGATGCGCCTTAAAAACACCACCAAAATGATTAATAATTTTGTGCTAATCCTTTTAGTTCACTGTCTGACATACCACTGTTATCTCACTTATCTCACACTTTTCTTATTTGTAAATTAGATTATACAAAACAGAAAGATTAATAACCATTGTGCTTTAGAGATGATTTATTTGGGTCAGATGATAGCTTGCATATCTTTCTAACTGAATAACAAATAAGCCGGCAGCTGGTTTGCTCAGGTGTTCATCATATGTAGGTGAAAACAATGGATTTCTTCAAAAATTCAGTTGCCTTAACATTTTAGGGGCCAGGTTATTGATTTAAGTTAGGGGAGATATTGGGGGGGGGGAATAAAGCCATGGTAGGCAAAACAATAAGACAACACTAGTATAGCTAACTGAAATGTTCTCAATTCTTCCTCCCTTCAGATTTTCAGTGAGTTTTTCTTTTTAACCATTGCAAAACATGTTTTATGATGTATTAAATATGGCTATAACTTTGCACTGGGAGAAGACCAATTTCAAACAATGGCATCTATGATTCACTTCCCCAAACTGGCTGACAAAAAGGATGGAAGAGGGCACAACCATCAATATCTAACTGCCCATTGAGGCAAGCAAGATGAACATCTTAGAACAGCATTTATTTTTTATTTTTGTTTACTTGATTTGTCAATCACTTACAAGATAATAAGTATAAGGGTAAACATAGTTATGAATACATGAAATGAATACATATAAGAAAAATAAAAGAAACAATAAAAGAAGCAATAAAAGAAACAATAAAAGAAACAATAGGACAGGGACAGTAGGCACGTTGGTGCACTTATGCATGCCCCCCTACAGACCTCTTAGGAAAGGGGTGAGGTCAATAGTAGTCAGTCTAAGGTTAAAGTTTTTGGGATTTGGGGAAGAAACCACAGAGTCAGGTAAAGTATTCCAGACATTGACCACTCTGTTGCTGAAGTCGTATTTCCTGCAATCAAGATTGGTGTGGTTAACCTTGAGTTTGTATCTATTGTGTGCTCTTGTATTGTTATGGTTGAAGCTGAAGTATTCATTGACCGGTAGGACATTGTAATGTATGATTTTATATACTATACTTAGATCGGACTGAAGGTGGCATAGTTCTAGGTTTTCTAGGTCTCGAATTTCAAGTCTAGTGGCATAAGGTATTCTGCAACGAGTAGAGGAGTGTAGAACTCTTCTTGTGAAGTATTTCTGGACTTTCTCAACTGTGTTAATATCAGATACATGATATGGGTTCCAGACTGATGAGCTGTATTGGTCTAGCAAATGCTTTGTATGCCCTAGTTAGTAGTGTGTTATTAACAGAGAAAAAGCTACGTAGGATTAGGTTAACAACTCTTAATGCCTTTTTGGCTATGTAGTTACAGTGGGCTCTAGCACTTAGATCATTAGAGATGAGTATTCCAAGGTTCTTGATGGAGTTTGGATCATCAACGTGACTATTCAGCTTGTATTTTATTTTCTGATTTTTTTTTTTGCCAATATGTAAGAAAGAGCATTTATTTGTTGAGATTTGAAGTTGCCATTTGTTTGACCATTCTGATACATAGTCAAGGTCTTTTTGAAGGGTAACAGTATTGTCTGTGGTGTTGAATAGCTTTACATCATCAGCGAAAAGAACGCAGTTGCTCTTAATATAATCACAGAGGTCAGTTATGTAGAGTATGAAGAGAGTTGGTCTTAGAACACTGCCTTGGGGGACACCACTGTTGACAGGTACAGAATTTGATAAGATGCTCCCACTTTTGACCATTTGTTGTCTGTTTGACAGAAATGCTTCTATCCAGTTGTGCAGTTCTCCAGAGATGCCATAAGAACTTAGTTTTAGTAGTAGTTTGTCATGTACCACTGAATCAAAGGCTTTACAGAAGTCAATGTTTTGCGTCTATTGTTTTGCCCTGATCGAGTTGTGTAGTCCATATGTTTTTGCAGTGTAAGAGTTGCAGATTACAGGATAGTTTTTTCCTGAAACCAAATTGTTTATTTGAGAGTAGGTTGTTTGTCTCTAAGTGGAGGATAATGGATTGGTTAATAATTGATTCCATGACTTTACAGCTGACACAGCATAAAGAGATTGGTCTGTAATTTTCAATTAGACTGGGGTCTCCCTTTTTGAAGATGGCAATGACTGTGGCTTGTGACCATAGGTTTGGCAAGGAGCTGGTCCTGAAAGATTTTTCAAAGATTATGCTTAGAGGTTCAGCTATGGCAGTGGATAGCTTTTTTAAGAAGTAGGCACATATTCCATCCGGTCCAGTAGATAGAGATGGTTTTAGGTTGCGTAGTGCTTTTCAACATTGTCTTCTGTAAAATCTATATTTATTAGATCATTGTAGTTGTCAGATTCTGAGAGGGTTTGCCTTTGAAATCACATCACCCTAGTGTTAGAAGCAATCCTTTTGGATTGAAAGGGTTAGGCAGTGACATAATCATTGCTTGGGGAATGCCCAGTTGGGAGTGCCTTTCCTGTGCCCAGCAGGAGCTGGAACGAAGGATGGGATCTCCTCCACCTCATGGCAGCACTTGAGTCCTAAATGTAGTTTGCTGCTTGCAAGCCAGCATTCTAACCACTCGAGCAAATGTGTTCCTGTGCCTTTGAAATGAAAATGAAATAAAAATAACATTTCACACCAATTTAGCTGGCTCTCTCATTATCGAAGTGCATTCTCCCTAAGTTAAATCTTTGGGGAAATTTTTTTTTAAAAAATTACATTTATATGCCGCCCTTCTCCGAAGACTCAGGGCGGCTTACAATTTTTGGGATATAACCCAATGCGCTCAGCAATAGCCTTCATTCCATTGTATATGCCTGCTTATTACTAAGCGGCATTTTTACAAAGTCAGCTTATTGCCCCCAACAATCTTGGATCCTCACTTTACCTACCCCGAGAGGATGGAAGGCTGAGTTAACCTTGAGCCTGGTGGGATTCGAGGCTGCGGTAATTGCAGGCAGCTGGAATTTAAGTGCTAGGCATTTAACAGCCTGCACCACTAAGGCTCTTTAAATTGCACCCTTTAGTAGCAAAATTTGTTTCAGTCCCAGTTATCTGCCATTAAGTTACAGTAACAGTAATAACAATTGCAGTCAATACTATTAATGTCACTTCAAGGTCCTTAAAACTTAGCATAATTGATAAATGTGATAGCAGAACATATATGACTTTCTGGGGAAAATTGGCTTTTTATTTCTGCCTGAATATGATTCAATTTCTTTGATGAAGTGATTGGTGGCTCTTGCAGTATGGAATATTGAAAGTTGTTCTAATGAATCTTACAACTGTCTTTACAAGAAGATCCAAATTATTTTCCTTGCACATAACCTAACTTCAAGGCAAAAATTGATGTACACAATGAGAACTAATATTAGTCTTCATTCTTTGAGATCAAGAATGTTTTCCCCAAGACTGTGAAAAGGAATTTCAAAGACCTAAGAAGAGTAAAATTTCTGTTCCTATTTTGTAAGTTCTATTGAGATTGCAGTAGAAGAGTTTAAATGCTGAATGTATTCTAGAAAAGTAAGGTATCTATATACATTTTATGTAATTCAAAGTCTATATGATAAGATAGCTTTGATAACCATAAGGCACCCATCCTATTCCATCTCCAGGTAACACAGCTGTTGCTGGGATAAAGTTCACACATCTGGAAGTAGCCAAAAACCATAACTGCACTTATCATCCAGCATCACACTCCGATCGCCCCGTGCGCTCCCACAGGAGGGGCCTCCTTGGGATACCGTCGGTTAGGCATTGTCGGCTGGCGGTCCCCAGGGCTAGGGCCTTTTCTGTGGGAGCGCCCGCCCTATGGAATCAGCTGCCCATGGATCTCCGTTCGGCCCCTGATCTCTGCTTCTTCCACCGAGACCTGAAGACCTGGCTGCTTCAACATGCCGGTCTGGATTGACCTGGGGGAAGGTTATTTTAATTGTTTTAATTTTTAACTGATTACTAGACTTGTATTTGTTTAATTTATTTTTATTGTAATTGTATGGTTTTTAATGTTCGCTGCCCTGAGTCCTTAGGGAGAAGGGCGGCATACAAGTCTAATAAATTATTATTATTATTATCCATTTCCTTGTCTCCATTTCCACCCTACCATAATTTGGCTTATTTGTATAATTTTACTACAGCAGGAAAGTATTAATGGAGTAAAGAAATAATGTAAATCTTTGAAAACTTACCCATATTGCCTTTTAAACCTGAATA
Organism: Naja naja; assembly: GCA_009733165.1. NCBI lineage: Eukaryota > Metazoa > Chordata > Lepidosauria > Squamata > Elapidae > Naja > Naja naja. The sequence continues at coordinate 251,939,978 of CM019149.1, read as the reverse complement.
ATGGGGTTGTGTATACTGAAAGAAGATGAAAATGATTTTAAATAACAAATGGATAATGAATGTGCCATCTTTCTTTAAAAGCTAATGCAGCACTCAAGTCAATACAAGCTGTGCACTCTTATTTTGTGTGGTTCATTTTAAAAAGATGGAAATTGCACTAGTTGTAAGAGCCAGCTATTTGGCTGTGTCTGGATTGTGCATACAAATACGCTGCTCATTGAATAAATGTCAGTAACCTTACCATTGCAATCATCTCTTTTTAATTATGGAAGGAATGGTAGGGCCTCTGGGTGATTTTAGGAAAGTAAACATTAGGAGTGGGCTGTTCAGTATTAATTGTGTTTCTTGTGATTTGTTTTGTATTTGTGGAATAATTTTAGTTTGTCTTCTTGTTTCTCTGTTCTTTTTGAGTACAATCCTAGGCATAATTATTGAAAATGACACCCAACTGTTATATAAGTCAGCATAAGGTTACAGCCTTAGGCTACTACATATAAGTATCTTCCAGAAAGCCATTAATGTGTTTAGACTGTTTGTGGCTGTCTTGTTACTTACCTCTTAGCACTCCATTTTGTGTTGGGTTGCCCTTTGATCTTAGCTTTCAGTTTCCTAGGTCAACTCTACCCAAATACTCAAAATCAAAATGATTTAAAAAGCTTTTGGAGTAAATACTGAGATTTTTTTTAAAAAAAGCAAAACTCATGGCTTGAGAGGGGGCATATAACATTAAACTGTGGGCATGGCTTGGTGGGCGTGGCAGGGGAAGGATACTGTAAAATCTCCAGTCAGAGGTGGTATTTGCTTGTTCTCTGAAATACTCAAAAGTTCAGCTACCGGTTCTCCAGAACTGGTCAGAACGTTCTGAATACCACATCTGATGCAGATACATGCTATGTTCTCAGTCCTGAATTCTCTTCCCCAACATCTTTCCAATGATTTTCAAGCATTGCATACCCATTAAGTGTGTGAAAAAGGGAAATGCATTTATTCTGGGTGGGAATTAAATGGTAAATTTGTATTTTCTTAAAGCCTCCTTTACTGAAATCATACTAAGAGAGAAGATAAACAACCTATTTTTATGAAACATTGCTGAAGGAAACAAGATTTAAGGGAGCAGTTAGAGTCACAGCTCAACTGTCTCATATCATTTCACCCTATAGTAGATTTACCTATTGATTATTCATAAGCACTGAAGTTGTCATGACCTCAGGCAGATCTTAAAATGCTTTGCTTGACATTTTTGAAATCTTTCTCAGGTATCCATGATTTCCATGACAGAATATTCCAAGGAAGTATGACACCATTCTGCTTTAATTTTATTCAGTCTGGCATTAATAATAAAGATCTCACTTTCCGCCTGATATACTTCTTCAACTAAATAACCTAATATGATTGTTATGAAGTTTTCTAAATAATGAATATAGAATATTTCCTAGCTACACAGATCTGTAATGAAGTTAACATTTGTACTTCTCCAACTGTGTTATATATTTATTGCCAATTTTTTAAAAAAATAAATTAAATTCTACCATTATTTTCCTACTTTCAAACTTTTTAAAAAGGTTTTACACTGAAACAAACTTATTTTCTTTGGAATAAGTCTCACTGAGCTTGCAAGTAAAAGGCAAGGTTCTTTGCATTTTTGAAAAGCATAGAAATTACAACTGAATTGTAGTGATGACCTGGGACAAGGCATGAAGTTCACACAGCCATCTGAGAGTTCAAACTCCCATTTAATGCTCCAAATTTCCCCTCAAATGCTCCCACATTCTTTGCAAATCCCAGAGCAAAGCGTGTGCGTGTGCGCATGCACACACACACAGCAGCAGCTCTGGCTGCACCCAGTCCAGCAAAACAAAGGAACAGGGAAAGGAGTCCACAAAACAAGGAACAAACAATGGTCCACAAAGTCAGGAACAAGCTAATGAGCCCACGAAGTCAGGAGGAAGGCACTGAGTTCACAAGTAAGGAAGAAGTAAGCAGTCCTGCAGACTCCAAATGTCTGTACTGGCACACCAAACTCTACTAATTCAGAGTTTGTTCCTGACAAATGTCCCTCCCCACAGCATCTGCTTAAATCTCAGTCCCCAGGTGTGCCTTGTGAAGAGAGGCGGGGTTCTCTCCTCCCAAGTCATTGGGTGAGCCTGCACTGTTCCTGCTTTCTCTCTACTCTCCGTGCTCAGGGATCAGGAGTGGGGTGGTCCTTGCTCATTGCCTGAACACTGCCATTCTTCATGTCCACTGCTTGCCTTCTCTTGGTCATCCTGACCCCGTTCTTCCTCCTAACAAGCTGTCCAATCCTGAGGGGCCCGGGCTGACTTGGTCTTCTCCTCCCCACATTCCTCTGAAGCCAATGAAGCTGCCCCCTCCATCTCCATCAACTCCAGCTCCAGTTTGTCTTTCTTTGCAGATTCAGGCTCTGACAGGGGCATGTATTGAGTTGTTGGAGTTCTTCTACCTTGGTTTTTGGATTGCAAAAACAAAACCCCCAATGACACTTGGAGAATTCCAACAATAAACATGCCAACCCTGAGCTATACACATTCACTATATTGGTTAGAGGCTAGAATGCATTATTGGAGACTAATTCTGCCCACAGCCTGGAGTTCAATTTTGACAGGCTCAAGGTTGACTCAGCCTTTCATCCTGAATTGTAATTGTCTACATTTATTTTTCTTTAAGTTTTCTTTTGGCCAATTTCAGCTGCATCTTTTATTTTGGCTATAACAAAGACTTTTGTTGAGTGTGTAATAGCAGGATGCTGTTAGAAGCCAAATAAACTTTATGAGGAACAAACAGGTGATGAGGCATTGAAATCCATAGTCCCAGCATATCTGGGTCACCAAAAAAATCTTCTCTATCTTTGTTAGATGTTTGCCTCTTAAATATGGTAGCCCGAAGTATCAAGAGCCAAAATTACAAGAAACAAATGTAAGAAATAACTACTGACACCAAGGGTAGATGTTGGGATGACAATCTTTAACACCCTAAAATCAAAATTACTGGACCTTGCTCCACTAGTGTTTTTTAGGGGGAAAAAATTCTCACAAGATATATCCATCTTCAGAATACTCTTACTCTTGAAAAACTTGATTTTGATTGTGTAATCTGTTTAAGCTGGCAAATGCTTGCATGTGAATAGGCTAGATGGAGTGTCAGCCTCTTTTTTATGGACATGAAATTGTGTGCTTTAAACCTGGACATGTATTTCATCTGCTTCCCAAAATAAAGGCTTGAAGTAATGATCAGCATGATCCTTCTAAATTTCTTCCCTGGATAATAAATTCACTTGGCCTCTTGCCTAATACAAAGCTGTAAAGATAGTTTTGCCCCACATACTTTCTTGACATTCTGAATAATTGTGTAAAGAAATATGCATGTCACTGTATAGGAGAGATATTTAACATTTACTCATCCTGAATATTTTTCAAGTTCCTATCTCTGGAAACAAGTGCCATAGCATTCCTAGAACTCGTTTAGTCTTGAGACGGAGAAGAAATGGACCTACACAGGAAATGAAATTCTTATCTCTGTGTAGTTCTCATTTTAACTTGGCCCTCAGCTCGTCTTTGAGATTTGAAATGGTATATTTTCTCAGCCTGGGCTGTGAATAAGTGCAATAATTTCTTTCTTTCTGCTATTCTTAATATATATTTAGCTATAAATATCAAGGAGTGTAATTAATTTTTTGAATAATTTAGCATACAAAATGATAAAAAAGCAAATTTTGAGTTGGGGCAAAATTCTATTTGTTTCATATTGCTTCTGGCATCAATCTCACTGCTGTACTACTTTCTGGTGGAGTCCCAGACTTTTCTGTTGGTGATGAATAAAATATTTTGAGGGACCCTTCTGACTGCTTCAGTTAGATAAGTGAGTTAGATAAGTGAGGGTTCTTTGCTACCTTTTGAGCATTGTCACCTAATGCCATCATAAATGATGCAATTTTTAGCTGCTCACTATGTGCATGTGTCTGGATATTCAGGTTTTCTGGGTTATTCTAAGTTGTTTTTATTTTCAGGTAAAGTTTCAGATTTTTGTAATGTGTATGTATCTACACACACACACACACCCCACATCCATATCCACATGTATTTATTATATATATTTAATTATATATATGTAAATCTATATACGTGAAAATATATATGTGAAAATCTACGAAAACAAATTATATATATATATATATATATATATATATATATATATATATATATACATGATAAAAATTAATACAAACTAATATATATGTGAAACTTGAAAAATTAGAATATCGTGCAAAAGTTCATTTATTTCAGTAATGCAACTAAAAAGGTGAAACTAATATATGAGGTAGACTCATTACATGCAAAGCAAGATAGTTCAAGCCATGATTTGTCATAATTGTGATGATTATGCCTTACAGCTCATGAAAACCCCAAATCCACAATCTCAGAAAATTAGAATATTACATGCAATCAATAAAACAAGGATTGTACATAGAACAATATCGGACCTCTGAATAGTATAAGCATGCATATGTACTCAGTACTTGGTTTGGGCCCCTTTTGCAGCAATTACTGCCTCAATGTGGCGTGGCATGGAAGCTATCAGCCTGTGGCACTGCTGAGGTGTTATGGAACACCAGGATGCTTCAATAGCGGCCTTCAGCTCTTCTGCATTTTTCGGTCTCATGTCTCTCATCTTTCTCTTGGCAATGCTCCATAGATTCTCTATAGGGTTCAGGTCAGGCGAGTTTATTGGCCAATCAAGCACAGTAATCCCAGGGTCATTGAACCTGGTTTTGGTGCTTTTGGCAGTGTGGGCAGGTGCCAAGTCCTGCTGGAAAATGAAGTCAGCATCCCCATAAAGCTCGTCTGTGGAAGGAAGCATGAAGTGCTCCAAAATCTCCTGGTAGATGGCTGCATTGACCCTGGACTTAATGAAGCACCGTGGACCAACACCAGCAGATGACATGGTTCCCCAAATCAACACAGACTGTGGAAACTTCACACTGGACTTCAAGCATCTTGCAGTGTGTGCCTCTCCATTCTTCCTCCAGACTCTGGGTCCTTGGTTTCCAAATGAGATGCAAAAGTTGCTCTTATCAGAAAAGAGGATTTTGGACCACTAAGCAACAGACCAGGTCTGTTTTTCTTTAGTCCAGGTAAGACGCTTCTGACATTGTTTGTTGTTCAGGAGCAGTTTGACAAGAGGAATATGACATTTGAAGCCCATGTCCAGGATCTGTCTGTTGTGGTGGCTCTTGATGCACTGACCCTGGCCTCAGTCCATTCCTTGTGAAAGTCCCCAACACTTTTGAATGGCCTTTTCCTGACAATCCCCTCCAGGCTGTGGTCATCCCTGCTGCTTGTGCACCTTTTTCTTCCACACTTTTCCCTTCCACATAACTTTCTATTAATGTGCTTTGATACAGCACTTTGGGAGAATCCAACTTCTTTTTCAATTACCTTTTGAGGCTTTCCCTCCTTATTGAGGGTGTCAATAATGGTTTTCTGCATAACTGTCAGGTCAGCAGTCTTTCCCATGAACCAGACTGAGAGACCATTTAAAGGCTCAGAGACCCTTTGCAGGTGTTACGGCTTAATTAGCTGATTAGAGTGGGACACTTTGAGCCTAGAATATTGCACCTTTTCACAATATTCTAATTTTCTGAGATTGTGGATTTGGGGTTTTCATGAGCTGTAAGGCATAATCATCACAATTATGACAAATCACGGCTTGAACTATCTTGCTTTGCATGTAATGAGTCTGTTTCATATATTAGTTTCACCTTTTAAGTTGCATTACTGAAATAAATGAACTTTTGCATGATGTTCTAATTTTTCAAGTTTCACCTGTAAAGTAAGAAAAAAGAAAAGCACTACAAAAAGAAAGTAAAGGAAAAACTGAAAAGTACCTTCTGATTTTCTTTACAGTAGTTATAAGTACAATTATAAATTTATCTATAGTTATAATTCTATAATTTATTATATTTAATCACTAAAACCATACATCGTAAGTTCATTTTTTTCTATTTCACACAAAAAGTCTTTAAGAAATTTCCAGTCACCAATAAATGCTGATACTGTAATCAAAGAAGTAAATTCAGTTACCTCAGCAATATTCATTCATTTTTGCTAACCATTCCTCTATTGTAGCTAATGTTGAATCTTTCCATTTTTGTGCATCCAATAATCTTGCTGTAGTTGTCATGTATCAAAACAAATTCTAGGGCTTTTTCCCAACTATTTGTCCATCAATAAGACAATCCTTTTGTCTTATATTTCTGTTCAATATTTTCAAAACTAAAATAAACAAAAGGGGACAGTGGAGATTACTATCTTGTTCCTTTTTGCATCTCTCAGGGTTTTGTTAAATCTCACTAACAATTGTTTTCTGCTTTCTATGAAGTGTAGATCAATTTTATCTAATTTATGAAGTTCTTATCCAATTTATGTTCTCTTAAAAATCTATATCTTTTAGAACCTTAAACAAAAAAGGCAAGTTCAAATTGCCATAGGCTTTTTCTATATGTAAGAAGGTCAGTGCAGCTTGTTTTTCGTTTAATGGCTCCAAATATTCCAAAACATCCAATACATTTCTAACATTGTCCTATAGTTGTCTTTCAGGTTAAAAACCCATATTGTTCTCATGAATAAATTATTGCAAGATCATATTCATTCTATCAACTAAAATTATTGTGAACTATTTGTGGTTATTATTCAATAATTTTATCAGTCTCTTGTCTGTTTTTGGTTATTAATGCTATATTTGTCCTTTTCCAACTCCCTGGAATCTTTCCTACCTCCTGGAAGTTAGAGTTTATTGTGTTTTATAAGGTTTTCAAAAGTTTATCCTCAAAACATTTATAATAAGAACCTGATAATTCATCTGATACAGGAACCTTTCCTAATTTAATGTTTTTTATTACATCAGAAACTTCCTTTATTGTTATATGTCTATTCATAGTTTACCCCTATTCTCCAGGGAGATTTTTTAGCTGTGGCATTCATTGCAATCTGCCAAAGGGATAACCAGCACATCTGTGCATGGATTGAAAATTACTTAGGAGAAGTGTTTTGGACTTCATGCAAACATGAATACAACACTTCTCTGTTACTCATGAAATAAAGTTTCATGGTTCTTTAATGTTGACCCATTATATTAGCTGCATCTTTTTCAGAATTGAATAGTTGCTTTAATGACTAGCAGAAAAATAATAGTTCTAATTGTGCATAGTTTGGACCCACTATCTTAGTTTTCAAATACAAAGCTAGCCAGAAGCTGCCATCCACTGAAACTGAAAATCATCAATTAATTATCATTCACTATCTTGGGAAGCCAGGATGAGTCCCTTCCTGATCTCCTGCCAGTTGATTTAACATCTTCCTATTGGTGAAAGCACAATTTTATAGGCAAAATAATCTGTTTACCTAATGGCACATGTTAATTATTTCTCAGTGTAGCCTACAGCACTGAGATTTCCAGAAATATCCCATCCAGTTGTCTAACCATAATTAATCATGTTTTGTTTCTGATTCAGATGAAGTTATGAAGCTGTTGCCACCTGTTGAGGATAGAGAGACAGTTGAGTAAAAAATGAACTTTTAGAAGATCTTAGTCCTAACTGGAGCACCACAGTAAGACCAAACAAAATATAAAGTTCTCTTGAAGTTGTTGCTTTAGATATCAATACTCTCTTGATGAATATGATGAGCAAATGAAGTTGAGACATATGTTATTTACTCTATCTGATTTTACTGTTAATGTTGCAGTACTAAAGAAGTGTTAGCAATAAATATACACAATGAGTAACTGTAACCAAATACTGTGTAAGTTTTCAGAAAACCTACTTGGCTGAATCTTGGTTTAGACCTATCCAGAAAAGGTGCTGTATACTAGCCAGAAAAATTTGGGAACATCTGTGACTACCTTTGATCAGAATAGGAAGCATGTATGGACAACAGAACAGGACTTTTTAAATGAACAGTGATGACAACTTACAGCAGCATGATTTCCTGTCAGCTCTGGGATAAAAGGGAAGTATAATAGAGCAACCCTGAGACAATTTGTGAGTATAATCCTTCCAGAAATGCCAGATCTATCTTAGTGATAATTTATTTCTGTAAAATATAAGAAGATAGGCATGTTTGTCTATGTACCCCAAAAGCTGATGGAGGAAATGAAAGGAAAACAAATCATCCTTGAGATTATCCATATTAATAAAGAAAACTTATTAGACAGGGTAAAATAATGGAGATTTTGGAGGAGAAAGTAATCATGCAATATTGGATTTCTTGATATTAAGAGAAACTAAAGCTGAATATAGTTGAGCGCATACACTGAACTTCAAGAGGGTAGATTTTAATAAACTCAGAGCAATGATAAAGTAAGACTTTTTGCCAGGAGAATCTAATACTGTATAAAAAGGAAGATATCAAAAGGACAAATGAAAAGAATTCCACTAATAGTATTTATGAAGATGGTCTTCTTGACCTGTTCTTCATAACTTTCAGAGCAGACTGCTGTTGAGCATCAGACTCAAAGAATGCACAACAGGACAAGATTGTAGAGAAGCATTACTTCTGAAGCCTAAGAGTAAATCTACTTTAGTCTCTATGAATCAGGAAGACACTCTACTGCTGAATGGGGAATGGGTATCTCTGCAATCTTTATGCCTAATGTAACCAAGTTCATTTTATGCTAGCAGCATCTTGAATAGAAAAATAACAAACTGACAAAACGCTACAGTACAATTCATCCCTTCCCTAAAGGAATGCAACTGTATTTTTTTCCAAGACTGAAAATTCTAGCTACAGGATCCTGTTACATACTGCAAAATTTAGCTGTGTTTTATACTTCACCTGTTATTGATTCTCCCAGATGTGCTTTCTCTCCACATATAGCCAGGTGTTTCCATTCCCCCCCCCCTAATTTGTCCTCAGCATACAGCAGCTTCACAATCAATATGCATTTGATTGAAATTCAGGAAAGAGATATACAACTTTACAGTAGTCAAGGCATTATTTTGTCACTTCACCATAATACAAAAAAGGAAAGAAGTATCCCAACTGAATATTTAATTAGTTCTAGTCAGTTTTATTCTTTCCTGCTCTGTATATTTAACATGTTGTCAACTTCCTAATATTTATTTTACTTTATTTGCATCACCTAATTATTGCAGCTATTTTATTCAGTAACAATTGGTCTGTCTTGGCTTCCCTTTTGTCATTGTTGTACATGTTATACATGTATATGACATGTCTAGTGGCTCTAAGAGATCATTTCATTTTAGATAATTCGGTTCTTCCTTCCTTCCTTCCTTCCTTCCTTCCTTCCTTCCTTCCTTCCTTCCTTCCTTTCTTTCTTTCTTTCTTTTTTTCTGATAATGTATGCTTTACCCATGCAACTATTTATTTCAGATCAAATCTGTAGACTGTGGGGAATTACTTTTAAATAAACATTTGTAAAATTGCTTCAAGTCTATGAAATCACAGAACATGTCTTTGATATCCCAAATCTGAAATGCAGCGAAGGACTGGAGTTGTATTATATAAGCCCATTATATTTTGTGAAATAAACCATGGTAGTTATATGCACACAATACACTAAGCCAAACCAATCAACTTCCCCCCATTACCACTGCCAATTATTGCTTTGTGTGAACCAATTCACTAAAGAGGACCACAAAAACAAAACCCTGAGATTCTTGAAGTTTTCTTTATCTCCCATCAAGAATATTCCATTTTATGTTAGCTTTTCTTCTTGTAAAAAAAAGGCTTCATATTGATGTTTACCACACTGATCACAACAAATGATAAGTAGTTATTTGTTGCTGCACAACAATTGTAAGAGCAATTGTTCTTCCTGAAATGCCTGAGAGGCAAAACCTGTGTAGGTCGGTTGTTCTTTTTTCAGAAAGGAACTGTAACTGTCTATGGTGAATAAGTTGTTGGATTTTTTTTTTGATAAATTCCCTGGTTTGGAAGATAAAGTGAATGGCACTGGATATTCTCATGAGAAAACTGGAGCATTTCTCCTGAAATAAATTTAACATGCTGAATCTACTATATTAATTCTATTTAACCAAGTGTTGTGTTTGTCTCCCAAAATTGACTCTTTCCCAGTCAAGAGGAAAATTAATAATAAAATAATAAATATTTACAAGGAAAGATGATTTTCTATTAATTTGCATTTGCATATAAATTTATTGTGTCCCTTTGTGCAGTGCTTTTTGTAAATCCTCTTTAATAAACTTAGTGATCTAAAAGGAAACAGTTGATTTCCCCTCTCCATTTAGCTTCTTTTAGAGCATTAACTTTGTAACCTTCTTTCTAAATCTTCTGTTTGTGGCTGGAGCAGCTACAATTTTCAACACACAATACACCAAAATTTCATATTGCCCCAAACAGTGGTTTAGATCTGGACTTTTTGAGAGAACACTGAAAAATGTGGGCTATTGCTGCCAAAAGCAAAAGACAAAAGAACAAAGAATTAGAGGTTTTGTCCTCTCCCATAGAAAATGTAGTCTTTCTGGAGAAATGCAGTGTAATAATTTCCTAAATTTTTGGACCAAATAGGATTGAGAATCCTTTGCACAGGCCAAACTGTGAGGTGTACCTTTCTCATGGAGGTTCAAACAGAGTCCAGGGAAGACATGAAAAATCTTTTAGTTACATTGTTACAATAAATCCATCTTTCCCAAAATTTCATTGTAAGTTTTTTTTGGTTCATTTATGTTTATTTTGGGGTTTGGATTTTGGAGGTGTGTATACTAAGATTGCATTAATTTTTCAAAAAGTGGTCAATATTGACTTCCAAGAATTGATGAGACAACCCATTGTTATTATCTGTTAGTATGTGTGGTAATTTGCAATGAGATTCACACTCTAAACCTAATTCAAGTCTTAACTAAGGACTTCTTGCTGTTATTATTATTATTTGTAGTACTATTAAGATAGTATTTATTAAATTATTTTCATATAAGAAATATTTGGGGGGGGGCTCAATGAACATTTTGAAACTTCATGAGGGGTTTGAGGTGCAGAAATGTGGGGGATCCTTGCACTAAAGGGAGGTGTGTTGGCAAAAATGTACTTGATTTTCTCTTTCATGGTCTTTGTTTCATTCTGACTTTAGGGAACTGAAGCATCTCAAGTATTGCTCTAGAATGCTCGGATCTGGGAGGGGTTGAACTCCAATTTGCAGTGGTTTGATGCTGAGGGTGCAAGTGGTCTGGCCAATGTAATCTGGACGGAGCTCGATCCTGTTTCTGAGGATGAAGTGGACAGGATTATGCGACGGCTGAGTTCCACCACATGTTTGTTGGACCCGTGCCCTTCCTGGTTGGTTTATGCCTCCAGGGAAGTGACATGCGGCTGACTCCGGGCAGTGGTCAATGCTTCTTTGGGGGAGGGTACCTTTCCTGCTGCCTTGAAGGAGGCGGTGGTGAGGCCACTCCTGAAGAAGCCTACCCTGAACCCAGCTGAATTGAACAACTTTCATCTGGTCTCCAACCTTCGCTTTTTAGCGAAGGTTGTTGAGAGTGAGGTGGCTCAGCAGTTTCCGCTTTTCCTGGAGGAAGCAGACTACCTGGATCCGTACCAATCGGGCTTCTGACCCGGGTATAGCACGGAGACGGCATTGGTCGCACTGGTTGATAATCTCCTGAGGGCTCGGGACTGGGGATTTTCCTCTGTCCTGCTCCTGTTAGATATCTCAGCGGCTTTCGATACCATCGACCATGGTATCCTATTGTGGCATCTCGGGGGGCTGGGAGTGGGAGGCACTGTGTTGCAGTGGTCCGCCTCCTTCCTCTTGGGACGTTCGCAATCGGTGTTGGCAGGGGGGCCAAGGGCTCTCGCCCCTCCTGTTCAACATATGAAGCTGCTGGGCGAGATCATCCGTGGCTTCAGGGTGAAGTATCATCAGTATGCTGATGATACGCAGTTATACATCTCCACCCAGGCCACATCAGTGATGCCCTCTCCATGATGTCCCGTTGTCTGGATGCGATACGGATCTGGATGGACAGAAACATGCTTCAGCTCAATCCGGCTAAGACAGAGTGGTTGTGCACACAGACATCTAGGCCCAATCAGGAGATTCCATCTTTGGTCATGGGGGGAGAGGTGTTGCCCCCTGTGGATAGGGCACAGAATCTGGGGGTCCTCCTGAACTCATGGCTCAGGTTAGAGGAGCGGGTGGGAGCCATGGCCAGGGGGGCTTTTGCCCAGGTCCAGCAGGTTCGCCAGTTACGCCCATACCTGGACCGAGATGCCTTACGCACAGTCACTCAGGCACTTGTCACCTCCTGGCTCGACTACTGCAACGCTCTCTATTTAGGACTGCCCTTGCATACCATCCGGAGGCTTCAGCTAGTGCAGAATGCGGCCATATGTTCCAGTTGCCCTCCGAATGAGATTCAAGGTTTTGGTATTGACATTCAAAGTCCTACGAGACATAGGTCCGGGCTATTTACGGGAACGTCTACTCCCGGCATCGAATACCAACCGCCCTGTACGAGCACACAGGCAGGGACTTCTTGGCATGCCGTCTGTGACCCAGTGTCGTTTGGCGGTAATGTGGTGGAGGGCCTACTCTGTGGCAGCTCCTGCTCTGTGGAACCAACTACCTCTGGAGCTCCGCCTGGCCCCTGACCTCCGCACTTTCCACCACGATTTAAAAACCTGGTTGTTTGAACAGGCTGTGCTGTGCTGACTCCTTGGGGGGGGGGGCTTGATTTTATAATATAAATTATAAATGGGTTTTTAGCTTAATTTGGCTTGGTTAATTTAATTCTATTTTAGATAATTAATTTATTATGTTGGTTTTAATTGTGAGCCGTCCCGAGTCCTTTTTGGAGAGGGGGCGGCATACAAGTCAAATAAATAAATAAATAAATAAATAAATAAATAAATAAATAAATAAATAGATCTAGAATAACAATGGAATGGAATGAAATATATAAATGAGTTTAAGAGGACTAGCAGTACTAGTGAAGTTGCTTCGTGAGTTGTTTTTTAAAAAAAATTATCTGTAGTGGGTTCTGTGCAGCTCTTTTGAAGTTCTTGGCTGTTGCAGATTAAGGCACAGATTAGATGCAGCATGCCATCTTATTAGAAGTAAAGATGAATATTCTCATGAATAAAAGCGAATATCCGTGTCCCAGATAATGTTGCAGGGCCCAATCTAAGTTGGTCACTAGGACCTGAGGTTTAGTCTTCCAAGCTTTCGGACTCATGCTGGAGCCCATCCCCAGGAAACGTCTGTCTACTTACCAGAATGTGTCTACTGAAGGTTCCCTGAGGATGGGCTCCAAAAGCTTAGAAAATTAAATCTCTGGTCCTGGTGATTGACCCAGATTGGATCCTGCTGAGGATTCCCGTTATCTCTTATAAGCAGAACATGTGAAAGCATATGTGACACAGTTTTATCCTTCATTCTGGGCATCATTTGATACCTGAAGAGAGATTTTTAAAAATTAATGTTATTGGATATTTCTGAATCTGCTATTACATATTGTCAACTGCACACCACCCTCAGCTTCAAAGATGGTTCTTTTTTCCTTTCTAAGTGGTTCTAGCAAGGAATGTACATGCTTAATTCCCTAACTGTCTGGATCTTGTAGTCGCCCTCAAGCTATTCTGCTACAGCTTGTCAGCATGGCAGTTCATAGATGAGAGTTCTTGGTGTCATTTGGCAGAAGAAATGTCATTTGCAGCTGAATCATCTGATGGAATTTAATTGGATCAGTTCCATATTCGTTATGCTAGTCATATGCACATTACTAAGACAGCTGCATATGTTAAACAAATCTTTTTCATTCATAAAAATAATTTCAGCTGTTGATGGCACGGAAAATGGTTGGAAACCCACCTGCTTTTTAGAAATTTCAACACCATTTTCTTACTATCTGAGATTACTGAGCTTGTGTCAAAACATGAATGCATTTAGTACAGTAAATGGTAATGCTGAGGTGAAATCAGTTTCCTTTCTCTCTGTATCAGGATTTGAAGATTTTAAAGATCAACAGATTACTTAACCCACGAAGTGAATTAGTAAAAGACACAAACTGGCTTTTCAAAAAACATTTTAATTAGTGGATAGCATGCATCTATTATATAGGTATCAAATTCAAGGGCATTTGTCAACGAGGAGGATGAGAACATGTGTTTCAAGAAAAGACAAGAGATATTTAGCCCGATTTGCCCCAAAAATGTTTCCTAAATTACTTGCAAAGAATTAATTTTATCCATTTTGCCAAGAAAAGAGGAAACAAACCAGATTTAATTTATTTATTAACTGAAACGTGAAATCAAACTCTTCTGGAATGGTGAGAGGGAGAGAGAGATGAAATGATGTTTTTCTAGGACTGAATCTGTTAGAGCTGTAAGGCTATGAAATCCTTGTCTGTAAATAAATCTTATGCTACAGAAACACAATTGATGTCCTATGACCTCTTACTGGGGAAGCACTAGTAGTATCACTAAAATTCCTCACTGTTTGGATGTCAGGGTCTGAGCATGGAAATATATTTTGTGCAGAGCTACATGAAAATCTCTGAGAAAAATCTCTGTGCCCTTAAAAGACAAAGGAATGGAGGCTGTAAATTTACACTATAATGTAAGATGGATTATGCTATTATGGTTTATACGGTTTTCTGTTCGTTCTATTGTTTTTAGTTCTTATTTTTGCTGTATTCTACTTAGAGCCATTTGGAGTGGAGTGGCATAGAAATGCCAGCAATAAATAAATGAATGAATGCTCATTTATCCAAAGGGTTAACATTCATCTAAGAAACCTCAGGATGAGACCTTTAGCTCAATGAGTTTAGAAATGGTCCAGACAATTTAGCCTTCATAGATTTCACTGTAGAAATTCTGGAAAAGTAACATATGCTAAGCAAATAAAAGAAAATAATAAACCAGATAATTTCTCATTTTTCTTGCAGACCCAAATAGATTTCAATCTTGCTATTTGTCTTTAATTCTCTACTTATTTATTTGATTTGGTGACTGCTTGACACCAGAATAGGCCTTTTAAATGGAACAGTTATATTGAATAGGGTTCATTTTTTATTATGATGCTTTAGACTACTGAATTCCGTATTTTTCTTCATTTAAAATTTATGTTTGTGTTTTATATGCAAACACTTGCTTAAAAGTGAACATTTTACTTATTGCCCTTTAAAAAGATCATAACCAACTTGACTCCAATAATTTTTCTACTAGTCATTCTTTTCAATCAAAGATTCTCAAGCCTGAAAATCTGTTGATATTTCTTACATCATTAAAACATTTAAGACTGCATTTCCTATTGAAGATAATGTTAATGATGCAAAGGCGTTAATAGACATATTAAGATTTCTCTTCAAGATTATTAATAAATTAAGATAAGGCAAATTACCTATGAAAAAGCCATAAATTTTCATTCAAAAAAAAGTGACTTTTATATAACCAGATACTGGATTAAATACTTTTGAGTCAGTGGTGGATTCAATTTTTTTTTACTAGCGGTTCTGTGGGCATGGCTTGGTGGGCATGGCAGGGAAAAGATACTGTAAAATCTCCAGTCAGAGGTGATATTTGCCAGTTCTCAGAACTACTTAAAATTTCTGCTACTGGTTTTCCAGAACTGGTCAGAACCTGTTAAATACCACCTCTGCTTCAAGCCCTAGATTGCTGTGCTTTTCGAAGAGTCTTCTGAAGCCAGAGTTTGTGTCCTTCCTTGCTTTTTTTTCTCTCTCTCCCTCCCTCCCTCCTTCCTTGTATCTATCCATCCATCCATTCACATATCACATTCACTTTTTCCTTTCTCCTTCCCTCTTTATGTTTTTCTCTCCCTTCCTTCCATCCTGTCTTTCTTTGTCTATCCTTTTCTTCCTTTCTCTCTCTCTTATTCTTATACCCTTCCCTTCCTCCTTCCCTCTTTCCTTCTAAAGCTAGTAGAGGACACCCACCTGAAAAACACACACACACACACACACACACACACACACACACACATGCTTCCAACCCCCTGCAGTATTGTTTGTTATGAGGGTTCTTCCCGGCCAGTCTCTGGTCCCGTGTTGCCCAAAAAAGCCAGCAGGCAAGGCTTCTGGGTCCAACAAAGTGGCCGCGGGTGGGACTTCCTCCCCTCCTGCTTTTGGGGCTGGCAAATTCAAGTGAGGCATGTGCTGCAGCCTTGCTTCTCCCCCACCAGCAGCTCTGGTCTAGGCGGCTTCGCTTTGGCTTTCCTGACTGCCTGAAACATTATCTTCCTCCCGCATCAAAAAAAAGATGTGGCAGGTATAGGCTTTTTGCAATGACTTTGCTCCGCTTCTCCAATGCGTAGCTGCAGCCATGTTCTAGGCACCAGTGGCACAGGTACACCCCATTGAGCCCGCTGCACTGGAGAGACTTGCCCAAGCAAGTCTGAGTGGAGTGGTGCAGCACACCGAAAGAGGCAGCTGGAGACTGAAAAAGAGTTGCCTCCAGCCGCCCCTTTTTCAGCCCAACCAGCCAGCTGCTCTCCTCCATCTCTGCCTGTTTGTTCTGTATGGCTGAGGAGGAAGAAGAGAGCAGTGGGCCAATTGGGGGAGGCTTCTTACACAGCAAAAGAGGCAGCTGGAGGTAACTCTTTTTTGGTCTCCAGTTGCCTCTTTTGGTGCAAGAAATCTTCCCCTACTGGCTGGCTGCTCTCCTCCTCCTCGACCATACAGAACAAACAGGCAGAGAAGGAGCAGAGCAGTTGGCTGGTTGGGGGAGGCTTCTTGCACTGAAAAAGGGGTGGCTAGACATGTGGCCACCTGCTGGCTAGCTGGGCCTGGCTGGGCTGGAAGAGGCGCGTCCACCAGGAGAAGGAAGAAAGCATGCTCTGGGAGGGAGGGCAGGTGGGAGGATGTCCCAGGGCTGTTGCACATGTGCACATGGCAGTAGGGAAAGCTGTGACCGGGCAAGTGAGCAACCGGACAACAGGCGAGTGGCCAGCCAGGGCTATCAGAACCCCATGCCAAATCACTGCTACCGGTTTGCATGAACCAGTTGAATACCACCTCTGTCTTGAATACAATTTCTTCAATTAGAAAGTATCTTCATATCAATGAAGTCAATGCCTGATCAAGAGTCAACAATCAGGCTCGTCCGAAGCTTGTATGAATAGGGATTTTGTGAAGAGTTCTTTCACAAACCAATTAATATGAGGAAAGCATCATATCATAAACCATTAAAGTTCCTTGAAAATCTGCATTCTTTACAGGGCTGATGCTAGTGATGCTTGAAATGCAGACTCTGTCTGCAAGAATCAGGATTGTGGACAGCCACACAAATCTCTGAATGCACTCGGCTTCCAAGAGAATTGGGGTACTTCAGTGAGGGTTTCATTTCTCCTACCATGCTTTTCAAAGCATATCCTTCAGATTTGTGCATTCAAAGGATTTTACACACTTGATGTTTGTCACTTGGGTAGAAGAGGGAATCCTTAATCATAGGGATACAACCTTCATTTAGCTAAATGTTGCAGTGACTTTTGATTGACATGCTGACTGGAGAATTCTGAGAGTTCATGTCCACATAGAGCTACTGAGTTTAACAAACACTGATCTGAAAAGACCTTCTAAGTGGTTCACCTGCAACCTACAGTAATAATTGGAGGTTGTGTTCTCTACAATTGGCAAATATCACAGATATTCTGGTTTGTTTGCAGGATATGAAGCTTTGCTCATATTTATTTATTTCCTAATCTATATTGCCACCCATCTAGCCATGAATTTTCTATATAGTTTTTTAACAAATGGGGAAATCATTCTCAAACTAAGAAAGTTCGAACATACCTCAGTCTAAAAGAATAATTAAAAATAAAACAATGACATTGCCAGGACCATTGAAGTGGGTAAGACTGTGCTGTAAAACATCAAAGAAGCAATTATTTTGACATGACATAAACAATGAAATTGTATTATATCTTTTTAAATCAATGGCATGGAATAATGCACATAAAATTAATAGAGGAAATAAGAACATAAAAAATGTTCCAATGAGCTTGTTAATTTGGCATGGCATGGGCAAAAGAGAGAGGAAATGGGGGGGGATTCTTGCTCCTACCTTCTGTGATGATCTGATTGGAGCAATGCCTGGTGAAATGGATTTGAACATGAAAGAAGATTATTTTCAGCTTACTGTATTTCCTTGGCCAAGCTATCTCAGCCTAACCTATCTCTAAGGTTTTTACAGGGATAAATGAAATATTTTCATATACTGAAATATACTATAGAAATAATAATTAATCATTTGGACAAGCTGCAGGGTTTTTTTCTTGAGAAGACAGGATTTAGATAAGATTGTGAAAATCCAAAATATATTAAAACGAGTATAATAGATACATTAATGTTTGTGACCCCAAAATGAACTCTAAGATATACAGCTATTTTGTTTCTCAGGGTTATAAGAAGACAGTTGGTGATTTGTGTTTTAAAAGCTGTGTATAAATTTTTCTTTAAGCCTTTCAGCATCTGCGTATGCAAAATATAATTCAGAAACACAACCATTTTTTCCCTAACATTGCAGGGAAGTAATAATACCAGATATAACTCCTTGTTATATTTCATTCTTTAAAAAAGGGAGTCTTATGTGATGCAACAAAAGTCTTTCTCTTGTATTGCTTTTGGATATTTTGCACTAAGAAAAGTATTGTTGAAAGTAAGGATGATGACCTTGAAACAAATATCTATATTTTAAGTATACAACGAGTTGTAGCTGAGACAGGCACCTTTTAATATTTTTAATTCACTGAAGTGTAAGAATTGGGAGAAGGTATTGTCTAGCAAGACTTGCAAGATTCATGTCAGTCCTTCTATAAGAAAGTTAAAACTACATTTATTGGGGTTGGCTATAATAGAATCTTGTATCCAAATGAGATACAAGAGAGAGCCAAATGGAAGCGGAGTACCAAATAGAAGCTCTAGTTGTAACTAAGAGCCTTACAAGCCAGGAAAGCATTTATGGACAAATAGTATTTCACAGGTGTCAAACTCTCCACGTCAGATTGCCATCATGTGATGAATCACAATGTTTCATGGAGCTGGAGTGGGTGTGGCCTGTAGGTGACACATCCAGCCCATGGGTTGCCACTTTGACACCCTTTCGTTTGAGTGGGAAGCTATTATAACTAAAATGTCTACAGCCAGCCAGCCAGCCTGCTTGCCTGCCTGCCTATCTTTTCCTTCCTTCCTTCCTTCCTGCCTTCCTTCCTTCCTTCCTTCCTTCTTTCCTGCCTTCCTGCCTTCCTGCCTTCCTGCCTGCCTTCCTGCCTACCTTCCTGCCTACCTTCCTACCTGCCTACCCTCCTTCCATGTGAACTCAGTCTGGTCAGGCTTCTTTTATTTTAGAGATCATTGTTATACTGCATGAATTAACTGTAATTGCTTACTGGCTGAATAATCATAGCCCAGAAAAGAATCATTATTTAGTATGCAGAAAGCTGACTATATGTTGTTATTAGTTAACTTAGTTAAAGGAAACAACACTTTATTATTGGCTGCGTTTGATAAAATGTAAACTGTGCTTTTTGAGAAGCAAATATGAACAATATGTAAATCTGATTTCCCAAAAAACAACTGTCAACTGCAATGAAGATGAAATTCTGCCAGGTTCCTACTAATGAAGGAAGGAATATTGTTCAACTTCCAATATTCCATTGTATACTGCATGAAATATATGCTATTTTATCATACTTAGAATCATGCATGCACACATGACACAGCTATAGTCGTGCCATATCTAGAAAAAAATAAGAAGGCCCAAAGTTTTCTAAAATTTGTAGCAAAACACATAGCTATTTTTAAAAAAAGATTGCAGTTATTGCTGATATACATGGTTTCTACCTTAATAAAGCATGAATAATTTTACTTGCATTTACTGGTCTGAACTGCACTCTGGCATTAATAATGGTCTTGTATTTATTTATTTATTAAATTTATTTGCCTCTGATGCTGCTTCAAAGTGACTTGGTGCAATAATTCCTGCAGCATGTTTTAATACTTCATTTTTCCTTCCTGTATTTTGACATTAAAGTTTAATTCCCTATGTCTACACAAATGGCACTTGAATACCAGCACTAATCCTCTTGCAAGAACTTACATGGCAGGTTAACAATATATGTCATTATTTATATGCTATTTAGCACTATACACTGATTAGAGCATGAATACCAATGATTCCTGCTTTGGAATCCTTAAATAAGCTCCTTTAGAAAGTGCTTTTCACCCTTTTCTTTCTTCTCACATCCAAAAGCTTTAAAACTATCCCTGAAAATCTGTCCCTGATCTGCTTCTTTGTGCAATGAAATATATTACACAAATCTGATACTCTTACAGTGTAGTCATAATACCGTCTATACAGTCTAAGCTGCACTATTGAGTTCAATAGAATTTGCTTTTAAAGATGATGGCCTTCATTCTTTTCAGATGTTATTAGTAGCATTTCTTTCAAAAAAGTATATATTCTACTGATGAAAGAATGCATTACGTCATTCTCATTATCACAAGCAGTTTTTTGATATCTCAAATAAGCTTCAGCAGCACACATGTTCTTCCATATGTGATCAGAAATTCTGTTTGTAAGATTCTTGGTCACTCTAAAAGGTGCCATTGAATATGATAGACAATAGATGCTTTTCAGACGTATATAAAAATCTATGGACTTTTAGTTTTCCATGGAATAACACCTATCTATTTTGAGCGGGTACACATATTCTTGTTTTGGATAGCTTGCTATTTGTATACTTCAATGCTAAACCATAGAGATTTGAACATTGTTTTGTTTTTAAAAATAATATTTTCTGTTAATGAGCAAAACCTGTGGGGCTACTGATATATTTCAAGAACAATGTCTAATTGTAGATAGAATAAGGTGGTTTTTTTACATGTGTTACAATATACTTGCTGAGATTCATTCTGTAAATGTAAGCAATAAATATTTTGGCAGATATAAAAGGGACAGGAAAACTGGAAGAATCTAGTTTGGTTCTGAGTTTAAATACCGTATATCAGAAGGAGTTCATCTGGAATTCTTTAAGATTCACTTTAAACAGCAGTATATATGGTTAAGGACATATATGCCAGGGCAAATATATAATTAGGCATTTGATGTAAACATGCAAAATAAGGTGGCCTCTCTTAGATTGAATTATTGGTTAAGTCATGGGTCCTCTCAGCTGTTCTATTTTCTTAAGTGTGGTAGAAGATCCTACACAGTTATCCCTATAGTCTTGGTCATGGGTTGGGGAGAAGGTACTATCTTAAGTAGCAACTACCCATATGCCATTCAGTAAATGAACTGACTTACCCAGAAAGGGAAAGATACAAAAAAAAAAAGACAGAAATCCTACACTACTTGTAGTTGTGTCAAAAAGTGAATTTCAGAGGTTGTGTACTAAGACTGTGTGGTCACGTTGTGGGAAAGAGAACTCAGGCAAAAAGAATTTAATTCTGTAATATTTTGCAACACATACCACACATTCCTTGAAGCCTAGAAATTGCTTCAAATTACTATAAGGCTTAGGAGCAATACTGTGTATTATAACACCTTGTCTTAATTCCTGTAGTACTTTTTAGCTCCTCAGAGTATATTTTGAGTGCATGTTGTGTTAGGGTAAAGGGGATAACCAAACAGGAAAAAAATTGGCTGTTAATGAGAAGAAAGAGGAAAGTGTGGCATGTGGCATGCTACGTGGGCTGGTTTGAATGTCATCTCAGAGCCTAGTAAAGAAGGCTATGGGGATATGTCCTAATACTACTACATCTAAAAATAACAGATGAAATGAATTAAGATCCATGAAAAAAATCTATAATAATCTATTTACCTATCTTTTAAATGCCACTAGAATTTTGTCCCACAGCTCCAATGAAGGTTTAATATACCGTGTTTCCCCGAAAATAAGACCTACCCCGAAAGTAAGACCTAGCACTATTTTCTAAACCTGCCCTAATATAAGACCTACCCCGAAAATAAGACCTAGTGTAAATCTCCAGTTCCAGGAAGACTTTTCAGGGAGCAACCGTGCACCCCAAACACCCCCACACTCACACCCACTATTTGGCACCATAAATATATAAGACCTATCCCAAAAATAAGACCTAGTGTGTTTTTGGGAGCCAAAAAAAATATAAGACAGTGTCTTATTTTCAGGGAAACACGGTATCTATCCCCTTGGGCAACATCAACAACTGTGATTGCTACAAATAAAATAGTGACAAATCATTTTTGTAACCCAAAACACTAATATAATGGTTGGGCTGAATAGACATTAACAGGTTTTAATTTTTTTTTTGAAGGCAAAAAACATATCTGATTTTGGGAATCATGCAATAAGACCCCTTAATTCACCTTAGTTCCATAATCAGGAGATAGTTACTTTCTTGCTTTCCATGCTCCCCACCCCCATCACTATAATTTTAGCATTTACCTTATTTTCTGTACTTGTAGAAATCTGGTCATCTAACTATGATAATATGTGAATGGTTTTAGTTTATCATACTTTTTCTCCCGTTGTCTTCATCAGTGCAGATTTCTTTACATCTCCTGGAATAGAAAGAAAGAACTTCTCTTTGGTTTTCCCCTTCCCTTTCTTTGCTTTTCCTTCATTTAGTTTCATGTATACCTCTTTCTTGTCTGCCATAAGAAAATGAAGTGCCAGCAGAAAGACAGCAGCTTCAATTGTTTATTTATTTATTTAATTTATTTATTTGTCAAACGCTAACAATATAATAGAAATAAGAATAAGCATAAGTATGAATACATGAAATAGGTACAAATAATTTGGGAAAAATAGGACAGGGACAGTAGGCACGATTATGCGCTTATGCACACCCCTTACAGACCTCTTAGGAATGGGGTGAGGTCAATAGAGGTTAGTTTGAGGGTAAAGGAGTGGGGTTTGAGCATGTGACAACTGAGTCAGGTAGTGAGTTCCAGACATCAACCACTCTGTTGCTGAAATCATACTTCCTGCAATCAAGTTTGGAGTGGTTTACATTAAGTTTATATCTGTTGTGCTCTTGTGTTGTTGTGGTTAAAGCTGAAATATTCATTAACTGGTAAGACATTGAAACAGATAATTTTATGTACTATGCTTAAATCCAACCTTAGCTGTCATAGTTCAAGGTTGTCTAAGCCTAGAATCTCAAGTATGGTGGTGTAGGTTATTCTGTTGCGAACAGAGGAATGTAGTACTCTTCTTGTAAAATACTTCTGGACTCGCTCAATTGTATTAATGTCTGATATACAGTGAGGATTCCACACAGCAGAGCTGTATTCAAGTATTGGTCTAGCAAAGGTTTTGTATGCCCTAGTTTGCAAATCAGTATTACCAGAGAAGAAGCTTCGTAAGATTAGATTTACAACTCTTAAAGCCTTTTTGGCAATGCTGTTGCAGTGAACTCTGGTGCTTAGGTCATTTGATATGAGTACTCCAAGGTCCTTGACAGAGTGAGGGACGTCAATGAGGTCATGTCTGCCTAGCTTGTATTTAGTGTATTGATTTTTTTTAACCAATGTGTAGGACAGAGCATTTGTTGGTTGAGATTTGGAGTTGCCAACTGTTTGACCATTCAGACACATAATCAAGATCGTTTTGAAGAACCGTAGCATTATCGGTGGTGTTGAATAGTTTTACGTCATCAGCTAAGAGGACGCAGTTGCTTATAAGATGATTACAAAGGTCATTTATATAGAGTGTAAAGAGTGTAGGTCCAAGAATGCTCCCTTGGGGACACCACTGTTAACTCTTGCAGGATTTGATAGGGCAGTTCCTATTTTAACTATTTGTTGCCTGTTTGACAGGAAGGCAGTAATCCACTTATGAGGGGATCCGGAAATGCTGTAAGAGTTTAATTTTAACAGTAGTTTGTCATTTAACAGTAGTTTGTCATAACTGTATGCCAAAATAGATAATTAAAGGGTGTGAGGGAAAGTTAAGTGTTTCCCAGCAGCTAAAAGTCATGTGGCTTAATGAACACCTGAGTAGGATGGTAGTCATTCATGAGAGGGATCTCCACTTTTCTCTTAACCTTCTTTATTGTATTTTGCTTTGTTGGTAGTTGCCTAATCACTGCTTAATCATTAGAAGCTTGGCCATGTCATATTTTTATATATAAAAAGAACATTTATTGATGCTGAACATTTCAGTTCTTACCATGTATTTAAAAACAGTTATTGGCCACTTTTGGTAATCAGAAAACAGATTTAAATTAGCTGTTTTTGGACTGTTTTGTCAATTTATCCTGTTTCCCAAAACCTCAGTTGGAGGGTAAGGATTAAAATCCAAATATTGGGTGTAGTTCCAATATTTATATATATCTTTCCTTCAACTGTTCTCATTTAAAAAAATGAGTATTAACTAATAAAGTAATATTTCACATAACATCTAGTTTGTCCCTTCTAGGCAAATTGGACTTCAATTGCAAGTGTTTTATTCTGATTTCTGAATAAGGGCTAATAAGAAACTGTCAGTCCTAGGAATATTTTTGACCCAGGCAATAAATAATAACAAACAAGCAGTTTAAACTGTCGGTTATCAGGGTCAGTACCGGACCTCCACCAATACATGTTATGCAGTAATTTCTGTAGATTTATACAGAATCTGAACATTATTTTGTATACGGTTAAGGAAGCATTGTCTGTCCAATCAATCCTGCTCATTTTAAAATAACTTTTTTAAAGTGTACATTTCTAAATCCCTTGGGTTTGACAAAATGTCAATGTGTGATGCATCCTTATTCGTACCTCCAAAGGTCATATTGTAATAATTCATATCTTAGTACCACAGGCACAGAAAGATTCCAGTTCTACCCAGAGGCCAAAAATGAGATAGAATTTGTTTCTGGAAATGTTGAAAATTGCATTGTTCAGGAGTGAATGCATACTACAAGCATTAGGTTCTTTGGGTTTCTTTTAGCTTTTTCAATTATGTGTAAAATGCACCTGGTGATACAGTGCTGGGAGGACTTTATTGAATAATAAATAAAAAAATTGCAGGGTTATTGCTGCACCAGGTATAAGCTGTAATTTAAGGCTAAATATGTTCAAAATCTACTTCATCATTCATTCCACCTAATCCAGGGGTAAATTCTTTTTGTTTAAATTCCTGTTTCCATTGCTGAAAAATGTTATGGTGAGCAACATACCAGCTCCAGGTTTTACAGGGACATCTAATATTAGTTATGCCTTCTCTGAGTCCACATTTATTTAACTAGCTCCTACCATAGCATTCAGACCCACCCCTATCATTAGGTGGTAATTTGTCTTTGGGAATAGTATATTTTTTCTCTTTAAGACTTGTGAATAGGCTACAGTGTTATTATAAGTATTTACTTATTTATATACATTTTGCTCCAAAAGTACTCTGGAACTTAGTAGAGACTAGCTGCAGAGTTTAGCTGCCTCATTCTGCAGACATTACCCTCTTTTGGAAAACGGTCCAGCAGCCAAATGAATGTACTTTTCATACTTTGATTATGTTGTTTTAGAAAGGAGAAGAGGAGCAGTGTTGCTTTTTTCAGAGAAAACAGATATAGTCTTAGAGGGAATTACAAGAAATTTATTTATTTGCTTTATAGTTCCCCTTCTCCTTCTGGAGCTCAAGCTGGATTACATGGGATTCTTTTTTCATTTTATTCTCAACAATAACAACTCTGTTAAGTATATTGGCTGAGGGTGTGTGACAGATCTCATCCTGCTTAGCTTTTTGAGACCAATCACGGAGGGCTAAATGCTGTCATCTACTAAGGAAAATCTAATATAAAAAGAAAAAAAAGATGATGATTTGTTGTACGTATGTGTGTATGTGTGTATGTGTATAAAATACATATAGTTATCAGTCTGAAGCAATTAGTCAATACACTGCAGGATGAAGGTCTGTTTATTGCAGAGTATGGACCATCACTGATTTATCTGGACTCTTTTAGTCTAGCTTTGGGCCAGGGCTCAGCACTGAGAAGGCCTTAGTTGCACTTGTTTATGATCTTTGAAGGGCTTGGGATGGAGGTGGGGCAACCATTCTGGTCTTTATGGATCTCTCAGTTGCTTTTGACATCAGTGATCATAGTATCCTTCTGGATTGGCTGTTTGAGTTGGGAATGGGAGATGCTGTGTCCCTTCCTCTGTGGCTAGTTTCAGTCATTGGTGTGGGAGGAGAGGTCAAGCATTAAGCCCCTGCAATGCAGAGCTGTCAGCTGCTGCATCTGGATTTAGCCAGGCCTTCCCTTGTATTATTAATTTTTGGCAGACCTCTCAATAATAGTTTTTTTTTAAAGATCACGAATGGTAGTGCTGAATAAAATGAGTAATCTGATTGGTTTTGGGCTTATTTGTAAGACAGTTAACATTTCTCTATTTAGAGTTTCTGCAAAACATGCAACTATATTTTCTTCCATAGTTGAGAAAGTGCAGAGAAGAACATCAAAGATGATTAGGGGACTGGAAGCTAAAGCATATAAAGAAAAGTTGCTGGAACTGGATATGTCTAGTCTGATGAAAAGAAGGACTAGGGGTGACATGATAGCAGTGTTCCAATATTTCAGGAGCTGCCACAAAGAAGAGGAAGTTAAGCTATTCTCCAAAGCACCTGAGGGCAGGACAAGAAGCAATGGGTGGAAACTAATCAAGGAGATAAGCAATCTAGAACTAAAGAGAAATTTTCTGACAGAACAATTAATCAGTGGAACAACTTGCCTCAAGAAGTTGTAAATGCTCCAACACTGGAACTTTTAAAGAAGTGATTGGATAACCATTTGTCTGAAGTGGTGTAGGGTTTTTCCTGCCTAAGCAGGGGGTTGGACTAGAAGACCTCCAAGGTCCCTTCTAACTCTGTTTATTCTATTCTATTCTATTCTATTCTATTCTATTCTATTCTATTCTATTCTATTCTATTCTATTCTATTCCATTCCATTCCATTCCATTCCATTCTATTCTAAACACTTGACATCTCTGGAAGCTGAATCTGGGATCTCTAATTTATTTTTCTCTTCTTTTTCTTTCTTTCTTTCTTTTTGCCAGCATAGCGCTAGCAATAAATTATTCTTCATTCTGCATAGGCCAAAAGGAATTGGGCTTTTAAAAAAATTAAATTTATAAATCAGTAAATGAAATTAAAGAATGACAGTATGAACCCACTATGAGTTCTTTCCATGGGGAGAATAGGGGAATGACCTTCACTGACTTTAAGGCACACACAAACACAAGTACATATAAAATAAAATCTTCCCTGTGAGATGAAAGAACTCACATTCCAGCTGGGGAAATTTCAGAAGAATTAAGTCACATTTCTAAAGGAAAAAAGGTAAGCCAACTAGATGGCTCATTTCCTGCTCTTTTCATTTATATCCTTTTTTTTACACATATCTGAGAATTTGTGCCTAAAAGGGTTGGTACAGAAGTAAATTAGTTCTTAATGGGCTATACAATATTTAATTCAATTCTTGTCTGGTTCTTATCCTGCTATTACTTGTTCGTACAAAATATGCATCACCATTGTTAGTAGTTTTAATTGCTAACTGCAAGATGATTAGTTATCATTGTCTGCTATGTTCTTCATGTATTTCATGCATTCTATCAAACAAAAGATTATAATTAAACTCTGGCAAAACTTTTCTTTCTGAGAAGCCGCTTGGCATGAAATTTAAGTTGTTTACTTTTAGCCTGAAATTTGCTGTGATTTTTACATTATGAAAAAAAAAATTCAAAAGTTTTTTCAGTCACAACAGCGCCCAGACAGGGGGAAAAAAGTATGTTCCTAAATGAATAAATAGGCAAAAAAACCACAAATGTTTTTCTTTTATTTTCTGCTTTTCCCCTGCTTTTTTTTCTTGGCCGGCCTATTTAGAAGTAAATTTACTAAATGGAACTTTAAAATCTATAATATACTTTCAAGCAATGATGGGTCTGAAATGGATTTTAAGAAAAAAATATTTATTTATTTATTATATTTATTTGCTGCCCATTTCACCACACGGCTTATAACATTATTATAAATATTATTTGATTAACAGCAGCAGGGAATATTTCATATATATTAAGCAATTTAAAGTTATTATATATTTTGGTTTGACAAAATCGTAAAACTGTTGGATACAGAATTTAACTGAAGTGTTTCAAATATATGTGCAGTATGCAACTTAATGGACTTTGTTCTGAGGTTTTGCTTTTCTCTAAATGACCTTTTAATATTCTTAACAGTACATTGCTTGTCTTGAGTCATAAATCTCAGCAGAATTATTTGTTATCTGTACCACTTAAGTTGCTTACATTTTGATACACTTGAGTGTTTTTTCTTTTGTACTGTGAAATCTAATGCAGTCAAAGATGAAACCTTTCTGTTAAGCTAATGAGCAAATGCTTCCTTTTCTGCTTACATCCAGGTTGAAACTGCTTGAACCTAATGTGCATAGAGATTGATGAAATATTGCTTATGTAATAGCTCCCAAGTTATTACCTCCTTTGACATGATAGGCATAAAAACCATTTGATTTCCCCTCCCATAACGATATGTTATATTACACCACTGTTTCTCAGCCTTGACAACTTTGAAATGTGTAGATTTCAATTCCCAGAATTCCCTAGCCAGCATGCTAGGGAATTCTGGGAGTTGAAGTCCACACATCTTAAAGTTGCCGAGAAACACTGCATTATACAGACAATAACTATCTTTTTTCTGTTTATCATGCTAGTTCTTACAATTTATTGCTTTGTATCAATTATGTATAGATTTTAGATGCAGTTGCTTTTGCCTGGATGTAGTGTGTGTGTGTGTGTGTGTTTGTCCGTCTGTCTGTCTATCTATCTATCTATCTATCTATCTATCTATCTATCTATCTATCTATCTATCCATCCATCCATCCATCCATCCATCCATCCATCCAAATGGACTTACAGTTTTTTTCTAAATTTCTTGAGCTGCTAGTATTAACAGCAGCTATCCATCCATACCTGCTCTTAGTCAATAGTGTATAGATGTAAATGGAATAAAATCAAAATAAACATGGGTAAAGATCTCATAGACTGCATAAGTATAAGGAGAATTATTACCTTTATTGTCAAAGTACAACTTATGTACAATGAGACTTACAGTGAGAATAGAAGTCCCTAACCCAGTCCCAATCTTATTACACTATGTGACCTTGTTGTACAATGCGCCAGCCTCGCAAGTCTATCATACTATGTTGACATGAAGTTATTTTCCATTCAGAAGTCTGACAACCCACAGGTAGAAACTGTTCTTCAGCCTATTGGGGCAGCTGGCTATGCTTCTATATCTCCTACCCAATGGTAGGAGAGTGAAGAACTGCTGACTGGGGTGTGAGAATTTTCCTCACTCTTCTAAGGCAGCGAGCCCTAGCGATGTTATCTAGTGGTATCAGGGAACAGCCCATGATGTTTTGTGCTGTCTCACCACCCTCTGTAATGTCTTTGTATCCACGGCTGTCAAGCGAGCATACCACACCACAATGCAATATGAGAGGACACTTTCTATTGTGGACTGTAAAAGGAGGTCATCAGTCATTGTTCCACTTTATTCTTTTGCAAGACCCTAAGGAAATGGAGTCTCTATTGGGCCTTTCTGGCCACCTGGGTTGTGTTGATTTTTCAGGTAAGATCTTCGCTGAGGTAGACTCCCAGGAATTTGAAGGAGAAAACTCTCTCCACACAGCCCCCCTTGATGTAAAGTGAGGTGGGTTCCCTCTCTCTTCTTCCAGAAGTCTAACACCATCTCCTTTGCCTTGTTGATGTTTAGGTGCAGGTTGTTTTCTAGGCACTATGAGGATAATTTTTGAACCTCCCCCTGTACACTGTTTCGTCTCCACCCGTAATGAGACCCAATATGGTAGTATCATCTGCGAACATAATGATCACAGCGGATGGGTCAGATGATACACAATCATGTGTGTACAGTGAGTACAGGTAGGGACTGAGCACACAGTCCTGTGGGGAGCCAGTGCTAAGCTTCAGGGAGATGGATGTGACAGACCCAGCCCTCACTGTTTGTGGTTGGTCCCTCAGAAAGTCTTTGATCCAGTCGCAGATGGAAGAGGGAAAATCCAAGTCAGTCAGCTTTTTGATAAGGATGCTCAGCAGGATAGTATTGAAGGCCAAGCTGTAGTCAATGAAAAGAGAATGTTGGGAGAGTGCATTTGAAATGTGTTTCTTTAAATGTCTGAGAAAACAATTCTGAATTATAGAATAACAAGCAGCTCCATTTAGCACTATAGGTCAACATTCACAATGCAATGTAGGGGAAAATATTCATTATTACCATAATGCCATAAAGAAAAAATGAGCCTTCTAACATTCATTAGGGTATACTCTAATTGGTTTTATCATTTTAAATGACTTATAATCCATATTTTTCACCACTATAATACCATTGTTATAGAGATGCATCATTAGAGCATGAATTCTTCTAGTCAGAGAAGAAAGTGCTATAAAGTTCAGTCTTTTTCATAAATGTATTATTAGGACTACACAGGCTTTAGTTCTGAAATGAAAATAATGTTTCATAACACATAGGTAATTTAAGAACTTGCAGATAAATACTATGCAGAAGGGTAAAAAAAAGTAATAGAGGGCAGTTGTCACTTCTTCTGAGGGAGGAGAAAGCAAAGCTCAAGGTAGGAGCTGTGGGGCAGTTATGATGGGGTGATCAAAGCCCAACTCCTTGGTATGTGGATGTAGAAAAGTCTTGGTTGTTCGACCAAGAACACATCTGGAATTGACTTATACATTGTATTTTCATTCCCCAAATCAGACTTTTTGAAATATTATCCAGACTTTTAATGTCAAGAGGATTAAGTGGTGGTAGAGTAGTGTCTTCCGTTTTTCTCTTTAAGCTTTAGAATATCCAGCTGTTATGGAAACAAGGGACTTTTCACACAGCAATCACTTTAGCAGACATCAATGGAAGGTGTTCCTTAAGTGTTCGGAATGTTTATTTATGAAACTATGAGAGCAGAGCTATTTAATATATTTCTTATCTACTTTTCTGCATGACCTAGGGGAAAAAGATCTCACTGTAACAGTGGAAGAACTTACTATATTGCCAAATTTTATCATTGCCACAAAAAAGAAATACACATTTACCTAAGAAAGACGGTAGTAGACTGAAGAGTGAAAAAATATACTTGAAAAAATTAATTCTGCTTTGGATTTAAACTAAAAATAACATTTTTAAAAATGGCCCAGCTGAAATCCGCTGCTTTTGGCTGAAATCCAATTCTGTCAAAAAAAGGATTCAACTTAATTTCATCTCAGTCACTCCAAGGCCCTGCTAACTATTTATGACCATTTCGGCTGCCTTTTCATAGCTCAATTATAATTTTAGTTTTTCCACATAATGTACATATTTTAATTTCAACTTATTATCATGTCCTTGTGATTATTTATTTTATCTGATTTGTGACTGTTGTTTAATAGTAGTGGAATTTATCCATTCTTTCCAATCATTTGAAAGGCTAAAATGAAAGAACAGATACTGCTTTCAGATTGGTCTGGTGAGACTGGAGATATTTGAAACTCTGTGATACATGTTTCACATAATTGTATTGTATTGTATTTTACATTTTATTCATTTGTAATGTAAATTTAGCATCAGGATGTAATTATAATATTAACCATAGTTTTGTGATGTGTTTTTAAATATTTAAATGTTTGTGGCGTGTCTACAAAATCAGATTAAAGATGCAATAAACAGTTATTTTTAATTTAACTCACAATCTCTCACAATTAATTATAATCTTTGGATATTTTTGGTGGTGGATGTTTTTGGTTTATTTAATACCCACATTGTAAATGCATTTTCTTGAGTAATATTAAGCTTCCAGCATCTCTTGCAGATCCGATTTGTCATCCTCTTAAAAAAATCCAATATAAACCAATATTTTGCATCAACCTCAGTCCCATTATATTCATTCACAGTCCATCAATTTGGGTTAACTAATCATTCTGTTTAATTATTCTAATGAATTTCTTTATTGCTAAATAACTGTACTTCAGTAAGTATTCAGCTATAATTTGTCTCTATTAAGTTTGACATTACAGACATTCTTAAAATCAGAAATACAGTGCAGATAGTAAACAGGTAATTATCATTTTCTCAGAATAATACAGTACCAGGGAAGCAAAGGTGTTACCCAAATTAGGCAGAACTGGTTCCAATGATAATTAGCCAACCATTTCCACCCTCTCTCTTCCCCTGTCCCCAAGCACAGCAGACTGCAAGATAATTGAAGACTGAAAGATGCCCAGAAGACTCCAAGAGGCATGATAATTAGTCATCCATCTGCAAGAAGCAGAGAAGGAGGTAAAGTGGCACATGGGCTCAGTGCCAGGACCCAAAATGACAGCATTCAGAAAAAAGCCCAGGAAATGCTTAGAAAAATTAACAAATTTGCAGGACCAGAATGAACTGCTTAGTGCCCCTTTTTAATTAAAAAAAATCTTTAAAACAATTAAAATCAAATAGCTCCTGTAGCTTGATAAGATACATAAGAAATAGTTATGATGGTGTCATAGCTACAATTGGTATGATAATTTTTCCCTTTGATCTTAATGGAGACCCATGCAAATAATTGAACTGGGATTTTGCTCATGAATGAAGGTTGCCTGAGAACCACTCTTGAAGGCTGCAAAATAATGGAAGTTACCACCATCCTCCAAAAAACAGTCTGGGATGACCTTAGCACAGGTGTTACAAGTTTAGTTCAGGACAAATTTCAAAGGAAGTATCTGCAACAGCTAATTGCTGATATTTAATAATTATTGACTTGTATCTTAAATTGATTAAACTGCAGATTAAGGTAGTTGATATATTTTCAATTTCCTTTACTACTGCAACTAAGGCTTTTCTATTATTATTTTTACTTAAGAAACATTTTATGACTTAATATGCTCTTTATACATTGAAGGTTGTAAGATAGGAGATAAATTTGTTCAGTCTACAAAATTAGGTGACTTTATTCAGCTTATACTTCTCCAGTATATCAACTTGCATTACGTTAAATACAGGTAACTATAGGAAGGAAAGGAAGGGAAGCATGCATTGTATAGGTAGTCCTTGACTTACCATTGTTCATTTAATGATGGTTCAAAGTTACACTGGCCTTGGAAAAAGTTAGTTACAACCTGTACTTGCACTTATGACCATCACACCATCCCCATGGGGTCATGTTATTGCAATTCGGGGGCTTGGCAACCAACTCGCATTTAGATTTGGTTACAGTGTTCTGCAGTCATGGGTTGCGATTTGTGACTTTTCTTTTGCTGGCAAATATGGCAAAAATGCTTACTGAGAAAGCTGGATTCATGTAATAACAATATGTTACACTTAATGACCGCCATAAAATTGTTGTAAAATTGGGTTTGACTTACAACAGAAATTCCAATCCCAATAGTGATCATATGTGTACCTGTAATATCACAATGCAAATTCTGCCCTTATGTAGTTGCTATGTCATATTGGTACCAATGAGCTTAACGATGCATAAAGCAGTCTAATTTTAACAAGTGCCTTCCTAGCTGCTAAGCATTCAGTGGCTTTTCCAAATATCTCAACCAAATCTGCATTATTAGAATTGATGTACTATGCAGCTTCTTCCTCGTCATTCATCCATTGTTGTTATATCTCGCTGCTAGAATGAGTCAAGTTTATAGATGTTATTCTAGGATTTCCTTCTGTTAAGATCTCTTGATAAGATCTCTCTGAATCCTTGATAATACTCATATGCTATAAACATAAGTAAATAAAAATATAAAATGGAATTAATAGAAATATCAACAGATTTCCTATATAGAATCTATACACGAAAAAGAGAGAGATGATTCTAGATAATTTCTAAGCTCCTATAGGATAGAGTCGGAATACAGAATGACATTTGACTGGTGGTCCCTATCATTGACTTGGATTTCTTTGTGTGTGTGTGTGTGTTTGTGTGTATATCATCTATATCTATATCATCTATATCTATATCATCTATATGTCTATGTCTGTCTCTATATATACCATCTATGTATATGTTTCTTTGTGTATTCTTTGTGTATACATGTGTGTGTGTGTTTGTGCATGTGTGTATACATTTTAATCAATCAATGTGTGTGTATGTATCTATATCTATATCTATATATATCAACTATATCTATGTCTATTTATATCTATATCTATCTATATCTTCTATGTATATATGTGTTTATGTTTGTATGTGTAAGTACATACATATTTGTGTGTGTGATTGTGCATGTGTATATACATTTTTAATACATTTGTAACACATTTTAATCAGTCTTTTAATATTTAATTAGTTTATTAATTTTTTATGTATTTAGACTCATTTGGTTATTACTCTGTATTGAGGTTTCTAATTTTATTAGTTTATCAAAATGTAAACTACAGAAATACAAAGAAAAAGGAGAAAATAATGGAACAACAGGGAGGGAAATGAAAAAGTTATTACTCTTTAACAAATAAGGACCCAAGATTGTTAGGGGCAATTAGCTGACCTTGTAAAAATGCCGCTTAGTAATAAGCAGGCATATACAATGGAATGAAGGCTATTGCTGAGCACACTGGGTTGTATCCCAAAAATTGTAAGCTGCCCTGAGTCTCCGGAAAAGGGCGGCATATAAATGTAATTGAAAAAAAATGGTCTGAGAACATTTTAGGGACACATGACTTTTTTTGTTTGTGTTCTGTACTTGCTGTGAATTCATAGATTACGAACATTTGCAGATGACACTGAGAACCGATATCTTGGAATAACTCTGAAAGCTTTCCATATGAACACATAACTTCCTAGAAAAATGAATTTCTGATGTCAGTTGGCAAAAACCTACTTCAGTTAAAAAAACAGTTAACAGGAAGCAGTTCAATGAGTCTTTCAATGCACCCATCCATTTGACAATTAAGAGTGATAGTGTTTATACAGTCAAAAGAGGTTTTTCTTAAGAGGTGAACAAAGATAAATGAACCTTTACTAAAGCTTGACAACTTTCATTGCATCACTGGTGAAGAATAGGTGCCATTGATTGATAGTGGATACATTTGTACTACCAATAGGCTAAATTTTAAGCATGTTCCTCAAGGAACTCAAATGAGAGAAATGAAAAAAATATGGCATAACATCTAAAAGCAAAGAGAGGTAGTAGCCTTTGTGGGAATATTTTGCTATTCATTATTCATAAGCTGCTTGAGGGAATCTTTATTTCTAGACATAACTTTATTTTGGTCATTGACCAATAAAAATACAATCAATATAATGAACATCACAAAACTATCCCCTAACAACAACTATTAGCAACCATTTGTGGGTGAAACTTTCCTATGATGAAGCAAACATTT
Organism: Naja naja; assembly: GCA_009733165.1. NCBI lineage: Eukaryota > Metazoa > Chordata > Lepidosauria > Squamata > Elapidae > Naja > Naja naja. The sequence goes on along the minus strand of CM019149.1, from coordinate 251,904,634 downwards.
TTCTACCTTTAGAGAAATAAATTCATCTTGATTATTTAGTAGATAGTGCAGACAAAAACTATCAGAGTTTCCTGGAAAATGTAAATAGAAGAGGAGTAATCAATTGGTGGTGAATGTCCTTGTAGAATTGGCAATACAGAAGAACATGGACTGTGATTTCTATGGCACCCATATCATAGAGGCAGCTTTAGGGATCTGATTTGAGCTAAGAAATTTAAAATAATCAAATAGTTTGAGAAATTGTTTTCTTAGAACAAAGGTTACATTCATATGCTCATTTATCCATTATTGGATTCAAATAAATGACACTCATAAAAAAATTCCCTCCCTTTTCAGGACTGGTAATTCCTTTTCAGGACTGGTATTCCCTTATTTTGGGTCATAGTTCTAATGAACAGATAGAGCTGAGCATTTACTGACCAGATACCCTTCCTGATGCCACACAGAGCTTATCTAGGATTGAACTCTCAACCTTCTGAGTGGGAGGTGAGCAGCTTTACCACCAGACCACCACGTTGCTCAAATAAATGGCACTCATATGTTTGTTACTGTGTGCTAGCACAGCACTTCACTAGCAATTCTACTTACACATGTCTAAGATGCTTTTATACAAGTTCTATGTTTCAAATCTCAAACATACAATGTGTTCTAGTTATAGAGAAATCATTTGTAAAGTCTCTAAAACATATTGTTTGTTTGACTCAGACCTGGCTTTTGTACTGAAACTGGTTTCTCATTATAAAAATTTAGTCTTTTAGCTTCGTCATCTGTTCTATGGACTGGTCTGGCATGTTCAAACATCCATGACTTAAGCGAATCCTGGTATCATCAAACTATAAACAATTTCAGCCTGTAATTTTTATCTATAAAAATATCTAAAAAGAAATGAGTCAAAAAAATTTCTGTTTTTACCAGCAATAAATACCACAGGATTTCCTTGGAGATGCTCTGAATGGGTACCAGCTCAAATTACAAGAGACAAAAAGATTTGGGTGTTTATTAGAATGATAATAAATATAAATCTTTATGTATTTTGCATATCTCCCCCTCATTTTAGTTAATTTTATGACAGTGCAAACTTTTAAAATATGAATTTAGCTTGTAGTGAGCTTATTTTAAACACATGAAAGCAAAATTGCTGAACAGTTATTTCCATGATGAAATTTGGAGAATTACGAGAGCCTATAGTATTATTATGCATTTGGAACAAACTGTGGTTCTATATGAGATTTCCATAGAAAATGTTTCTTTTTCTTCTTATTCTATGCTGTGTTTTTCTCAACTCCATAGGATATAAATGGTCCTTTGTGTTTAACCACAAATATTTTATTGTTGCCGAAACACTCCTATTTATCTAATGGAAGTGGGCAGGTCTGGATTTCAAGAACCACTAGATTTTACTGGCAGCAAAGTCTGTATTTTGATAATTTATTACCAATGCAGCTAGAAGGAAAAGTGTGGAGGCAGAGGTGATATTCAGTAGGTTCTGACCAGTTCTGGAGAACCAGTAGCGGAAATTTTGAGTAGTTTGGAGAACCAGCAAATACCACCTCTGACTGGAGATTTTACAGTATCCTTCCCCTGCCATGCCCACCAAGCCATGCCCACTGAACCGGGAGTAAAAAAATTTGAATCCCACCACTATGTGGAGGTGACTATAGCTTTCTTGTGAATATAATTTGTGAATATGCAGACAATAAAGAAAACATTCTATTTGGAATTTTTTTTCTTTTCCTTTTAAATTTTGCTCTGACACATATAATTTCACTCTTTGAAGATCACACACACACACACACACACACACACACACACAAATATACAGGATTCCTATGCTGACATTTGTAGCATGATTTCTAATCAAAAGCAATTAAAATAGAATTCAAAATTGCAATAATGCAAGGCCTGGCAAATTATTTTTATTTATATGTTTGGAAATGTTATTTAAGGAGCATTCCCTTAAAGTGACTCTCTGAGACATCCGCCTTGCTGCTGTTTCAGATGGCTACAATATCTCTTTGTAAAGCTTTGGTGCACAGACTGTTCTTGCCATGATCCTAAATAATTGTTTCGAAAAGCTTTGTAAATCAATTAAAAATTATATGCAGGTTGGGTTGGCCAATTCCTGCACTAATGAATCAAAGACAAATTATCTTAATCAGTTCATAAAAATACATACATAATTGGATCATCTTGGCTTTCTTACAACAAGATTTTGCAGGTTGCACTCTTAAGTGACTTTCATTAAAAACTGGGTTGAAAATTCATCAAAATAGAGACAAGAATGAAACGACAACTGAAAAGAAAGATAGTCAGCCTAGCAGATCAAGCATAAGAAACGTTCACCAAAGGAGCCCACCTGTTTTAGCTCAAAGCCTGGGAAAGAGCCAAGTCTTTGAAGGCTATTCAAAAGACAACACAGTATGGTCCATTCAAATCTTTTAAAGAGAAGGAATGCTGTTTACAAAAAGCATACTGATTCTGTCTGATCTTATGCGATTCCTTACAGGGTCACTCTAATAACAAGTCCTATGCCATGTAGAGCTTTTCAGTAATAACCAGCACCATGAATTGTATTTGGATGCCTACCAGTAACCAGTATAATTTAGGGAGCAACAGTATTACAGAGCAGTATTGTCACACCTCCATAACTTCTCATTATTGCTACATTCTGGATCAGCTAAAACTGCAGAGTGATTTTTCAAGGGTGTTCCCTAGTAAATGTATTGCAATGCAGGTAGTCCATGAGTTACGACCACAATTGAGCTCAAAATGTATGTTGTTAAAGGAGACATTTGTTGTGTGAGTTTGCCCCATTTATGACTTTTCTTGCCACATTTGTTAAGTGAATTGCAGTTGTTGAGTTAGTAATAGAGTTGTTAAGTGAATGTGGTTTCCCCATTGATTTTGCTTGTCAGAAGGTCGCAAAAGCTGATCAGATGATCCTGGGACACTGCAACCATCATAAATATGAACCACTTAACAAGCACCTGAATTTTGATCATGTGACTATGGAGATGCTGCAACGGTTTTAAGTGTGAAAAATGGTCATGCATCACTTTTTCACTACTATTGTAACTTTGAATGGTCACTAAATGAACAGCTGTAAGTTTAGGACTACCTGTAGTCCACACAAAAGCTAAGCAACTCTCAAATGAGTCTGATAAGGGCCTTTCCACCCAGGAACAGAGATACTTGGTATAAGTTGAATCTGTGCTTTCCTGGCCACTGCTGTCACCTTGCCATTTGGATGGAGTTAAGAGTCCAGAAGCTCCCTAAATTGCACATCAAATCATCTGAGAAAATGCAACTCCACTCACAGGTAGAGATGGAAGATCTCTGGAATTGAGAGATCCACGAATTAAGTCTGTTCCTTCCTATCCAGACTACCACAGCCCCCAAGCTCTGGGATAATACTCTTGCTTGTCAAAGATCAAGATGCACAGATGATTATCATCAGAGCACTGATGATACCTGAATTCATAACAATTGATGACCTTATTGAATAAATTGATGTAAAGGTTAAATAGGAGGATCTAGAGCAGGGTTGTCAAACTGGCGACCCTTGGGCCAGATGCATCACATGCAGGCCATGCCCGTCCCGGCTCCGCAAAGGCAAAAAACATCACCATACGTCTCAATACGTCATGTGACATGATCAAGTTTGACACCTGTGGTCTAGAGCATTAAACTTTGGGACACCCTGCAGGTCGATGGTTTTGCACTTGATCTCTCCTTTCCCATCAACACAGATTGGGACCAGCCATAGAGAAACAGGGGAATCACCACAATGCTGTGTATCCCATTCCTATTTTTCATAGTTGGGCCATGATTTCTATGATTTATGGTATTAAAAACCACTGACACATCTGGGACCATAAGAGAGGGACCGTTTCACTTTTCAGAGTTCTAATACTTGTTATTTTTTATTTGTTAACCAGGAATTCTGCTGCTGAGATTTAGCTATTTTTGCTTACCAAATTTTAGCAACATGATCTTGGGATCTTGGAATTGCATGCAAACTGTATATCAGAGATTAAGCCAAAAATAAACAAAATGCCGACAGATTTTTTTTTAAAATGTCACTGCTCCCAAGGAAGTTGAAGGTTTGAAACAGAGATGTGAGTTTGAAGTTTATCTCAGGTCAGTACCATTTAGACTCCACTTGGAGGGGTCAAATTCTCTCATGGGTGTCCATGAGAGAATTCATGATGGATGATAAAAAAGACAAGATAGTTTTAGTTGCACAGTTGTTGCCACTATCTTGGCTGTTTGACACATTCCAATGGATATCCTGACATATTTTGCCTGTTAAAAATTTACAGATCAGCCTAATTTGGTCTGGATTAGTATGAAAGATTTTTTCATTAGTATAGTCCCTTGTTTTTAGATTTTTAAAAAATGAATGGACAGTCTCTTCAATCACTTATATTGTCATTTTTTATATGAGTTGCACCTTTTAATATATGTATGTGGTGCTTTGGGGGATATATTTTCCCCAAATCTGTATTTCTGACAGAGAATACTTTTTTTTAGTTTTTAGCAATAATCTTTTGCTAGAAGATTATTGTTACTGCTGCTTTCCTGAGCCACAATGAAATCGGCTTAGTGCATTGTACTATTTTGTTCCTGCTGAATTCTCTACTGGATATTGTTTACATTCCTAATCTTCTACTCATGAGACAAGGTTAGGAGCAAAATGGGATGAATATATTGTCTTAAGTCAAGGGTTATATGGCTTTATAATTAGTAACTAATTTTCAAATCCCTATTTCAAAATAATTGAATGCTAAAGGCTACTTTAGATGGCAGGTGTTAGATTTGCATGAAGAGTCAGACGCGGAGTGCTTCAGTGAAGAGTTTATTAGTGACCACAGCTCATAACAGACCCAATTTGGCTGGACTGCGCTGCTACTTATAGCCAGCAGCCGCAGTTGCCAGCCAATCAGAGTGCAGGGTTTTCCCGCACTATTTAAACCAATCATTTCTGACATTTTACAAGAACAGTTCAAACTTAACCAATGACATTCAAACCTGCATACATAACAGCAGGGGCAACCTCACACAACTTTATTTTGATTGCTTCGAACATTTTTATCTTTCCCTCCCTCTGACACACAGTTTATGTAGAGATAAATGAAGAGTGTCAGCATTGATTTTGGCTGAGAAAAATGCAGAACAGAACCTGACTTTGGACATAACATAAGTTCATAGGGAGCTAAGGCCTTCAGGGGATTGCTATAATTGATCATCAAATCCCAGCGACATATTGTTTGGCATTTGCCACTTACAGTCTGTGTCAGAATGAACCAGTTTCATCAGTCATTGAAGGGCAAATGACCCATCAGCATGTCATGGGATTGACAGTTAGAATTAACTCAATGTGATGGGCAGCAGGCCTAGTTCCAAATATGAAGATCCATTCTTCAAGAATTAAATATATTGCTGCTCTTATTAGTATTTGAAATCAATGTCAGCACTTATTTGTAACTCAAACAACTTATTTAACTAGAAATCACCTATAAGATCTTGCTGGTATATAAAACAAAATATAAGAGAGAAAGAAATATACTGCTTGGCACACAAAGATTACAGAGACACACTTTCTCTCTCTCCAACAGAAATAAATGGGTCTGGTTTAGAATATGTTTAGTGAAGGATATCAGTTATAGCTAACATTAACTTCATTGTTTCTTTTCATTTGGTATATCTTTAAAAATATCAGCATTTCAATCACCATTAACTTTATTTAATCAATCACCATTAACTTTATTTAAGTGCAGTAGGAAATGGATTTTTTTTTGACACAGCTAGTTTTTTCTAAGACTCTAAAATTTATTTTATTAATAAATCTTAATGTGGTTATTTTTTTGGACTAGAAATTACTGTAAAAATGTCCGTATGATTTAATACCACATATCTCAGTTTTCTATAAATAGTTATATTAATATTAAAAGTGTACCCGAAAATGAGACATGTCATATGCTGCAATGAATGAAATGAGACATGTCAAATGCTGCAATAGTGAATGTCGTAACAGTATCACAATATCATGTATTTTCATATGTTACAACAAGAAGGAAATAATACTAACTACAGAAGACTGCTTCAGTACCATCTCATTGCAAATAACATATGTTCCTCTTCAGCAATGCTAGGCAGGAAACATGTATTTAGGGAAAGGCAATGATTATTCCAACATTAAAAAGACACTCGGAATTCTTTCCAGAAAAATAGAAGCAAATGTCATAATTTTAATTTAATATAAGCTAAAATGACAAACATTTCAAATAACTATAGGATGTTAACAGAAGAAAATGGAATGAGATTTGACAAGTTATCCTTGCAGTAAAATTAACATTTTCCAAAATTGACTTGCTAGAAAAGCCAAATATACCAGTAAAATAATCCATCATTAATGTTCATGTTCCTACCTTTATCTTGGAATCATCCTGCCCAGAATAAGTATTAAGGAAACCTTTATTGCTTTTCTAGATATGACTGGAAATATCTCTTCAATTGGGGCATCCTAAGAATATGGTGAAAAGAAAAATAATTTCAGTTATGACTGACCAATTCCTTAACTGAAATTATTTTTCTTTTCACCATATTCTTAGGATGCCCCAATTGAAGAGATATTTCCTAAATTTGTGATCATAGAATTATTGAGTTTCAAGAGTCCAACTCTCTGCTCAGTGCAGAAATCCACATTGAAACAACATGCAGTAGGTAATCTCTACTTGAACTTAGCCAGGGAAGAAGCCTACTATTTCCTTGCATAATTGTCTCCACTGTTCTTATTAGCAAATTTTCTAACATTCATTTGGAATCTTCTCGTAACTCCATTATTTTGGCATCGATACTCAGGATCAATAGAGTGATATTTACTCTGGATTGAAAGTATCATACTACTTTAGTGTATTCATAAGGTTCAATTTTCACAATTATCTTCAAAGGAATTTGGTTGTCTAAATCAGTGGTTCTTAACCTTTTTGAAAGAATTGCCCGCTTGAGCCATTGAGGAAGTTGTCATCACCCCCCTCCCCCAACATAACCGCCCCCCTGCCACCTCTTAGCATCCCCAAGGGGGCCAGCAGAGGGGCGCTAAGAGGCAGCAGGGGGGCGGTGCATCGAACGCGGCTGTGGCGGCACGTAACGTGCCACTGCTTCCACATTGGAGGTGCCAGCTCCGGAGCAGTGCTAGTCAATGGGTGAACCTGCAGGGCCGGCCGGCACCTCGAACGCCCCCCTGTCACCTCTTAGCACCTCTCTGCCAGCACCCTTGGAGATGCTAAGAGGTGGCAGGGGGGCGTTCGAAGCGCCGGCCCTGCAGGTTCACCCCATTGACTGTTGTACCGCACCTGAACCAGCGCCTCGAATGTGGCAGCATGTTGGGAAAAGCCGCCACCACCGCTATTCCAAAGTGCTGCCTCTCTCACAGTCTTTCTGTCTGTCCATCCGTCCGTCCATCCATCCATCCAAAAGGTCTCTTTTTGTCTACCTACCTATCTATCAATATAGATCTCTCTCTCTCTCTTTCTCCCAATATATCTCGCTCCATCGCCCCCATATCGCCCCCCTTCCATCCCTTCGCCCACATCGCCCTTTTTCGTTCCATCGCCCCCCTGAAAAACAATATTGCCCTTGGGGGGCAATATCGCCCAGGTTAAGAACCACTGGTCTAAATCTTTCTTAAAGTATTATGTCCAGAGCTAAACATACCAAAACATTGAGATTTAATTCTTTCATGTTGTCTTTGGGTTAAAAAAAATCTGAAATCCATTAATTGCCCTGAAGGAATCTAATTTTCTCTATGTTCATCAGGGGCTATTCTTACATTAATTCAACTCAGTCTTTCATAGATGAAAGCCTTTGTTCCCAACACTAAACAGGTTATTTTGCTGTTAATTTTTTATTTTTAAAGCCACTTTTTCTGGATGCCCCATATAGGACTGCCTAAACATTTCAAAATACTTTCAAACCCAAGGCAGGAGAGAAAAGGGGTTCCTTCTCTGAAAAAAAAAATTACTTGGTCTATCCTGCAGTTCTCAGATGCAATATAATATACTGTTACAAACCTCTATTTTCCTCCTTCCTTCCTGCCTGCCTGCCTGCCTGCAAGTTCTTAAGAATTCCTTTTGCCTTAGGCCATACTTTTGCCTTAGAAGACTTCAGCATTTGACCAATTGACCAAGAATACGAAAGTACCATTATGTTTATAATAATAGTTTTAGAAAAAAATGGAAAAAAGTTTAGCATGTGATACCAGCGAGTTTAGCATGTGATACGGGTGAGATTCAAGGTGTTGGTTTTAACATTCAAAGTCCTTTACGACTTGGGTCTGGGGTACTTGCGGGAGCGTCTCCTGCCTATATTGAATACCGATTGCCCTGTGCGTGCGCACAGACGGGGACTCCTTGGGGTACCGTTGGCTAGACAATGTCGGCTGGCGGTGCCTTGGGGAAGGGCCTACTCTGTTGCGGCCCCCGCCTTGTGGAATCAACTTCCTTTGGAGCTCCGTTTGGCTCCTTATCTTCGCTCTTTCCGCCGTGATTTGAAGACCTGGCTGTTTGAACAGGCTGGGCTGAACTGACCTCCTGGGGGGGGGGTTTAAATTTATTTCAATTGCTTTATTGATTGGGCTTGTTTGGTTTAATTTCTTTTTAAATATTTATTGTTGTCTTTTAATTGTGAGCTGCCCTGAGTCCTTTGGAAAGGGGGCGGCATACAAGTCCAATTATAAATAAATAAATATTTAAAATTCTGGGAACTACTAAAAGGATTAAAACATAACTCTAAAGTTTAAACTTATTATTTTTGAACCCCTACATTTGCTTTCTACGTTTTTTATGCAAAATCCATGTGCCACTTTTGTACTTTTTGTAACAGGCAATTCTCTTGTGGGAAGTAATGGAGTATTCTAAAACCACCATGGTCCACTGATTCTAAATCAATGCCAAAAGTTTGTAAACTTCAACCAATCCTTTTATCTAGCAGATGCAGATAAAAAAATAAATTACAAAAATCATGGATTTTTATTTTGTTTTCAAATTTCAGTTTTTCTATCTCTTTGATTTTTCAAAAGTGTGTAATTGTATATTGACTCATTTCTTCATTTCTGAAAGAAAGATCTTCATTTCTGAAAGAAAGATAATTGCATGTAAATTTGTGTTTGCTCTGTTAATCTTGCCTTTCTATTTCCCCTGCTTTGGATGTCCTTATAAATGCTAGGACAGTCCATCAGAAATAGTAAGAACTCTCTGGAAAGCTTTAGAAATGATAGAAACTGACAATGATAATCCTCTGGGTTTTTAAAGCATCTCTTGATTATTGTCACATTTTGTTTCTTTTGAAAATGAATGGTTATGATTTATAGCCTAAAATTAGAATGGTTAGATCAGGAGAGACTTGTTTCCATACACAGAATGGAATGTTCCTATGTATTTAACAGTCCAGGATAACAGGAGAAATTAGACAAGACAAACGTTTGTAATAAAATTAACTTGCATATATTTTCTGTTTTTACTCTTAAAGGACGTATTCTTTATTAAGACATATTTTGAGAAATCATTGTATTGCCTTGGTCTTTTTCCAGAAAAAAGATTGTATTGTTATAATAGAAAGCAATATTAGAAATTAAAAGTCCCTATAAAGATAATTTTCCCATACCTAATATAGAACATGGACAAATTTAGAAGAAAATTGGAAGCACAAATTATCTCAACCACAAGATAACATATGGAATGTGTTAAATTTGATTGGTTGCCTTTGCTTTACTATACATACATGCTACGTATTTTCTTTGTTCTTTGTCTTCCCTTTGGAACACCATTTTCTTTTGGGTAGAGAGAATTTTATGAAGTTCTATTTCTGCCACAGGCACAAAGCCAGTGGGAGACCTTAAGCTGGTCACTCTCTGTCAGCCCTAGGAAACTAAGAATCCACTTCTGAAAATCTTTTACAAGAAAACTAGTCAAGGTAGTTGCCAGGAGTTAACACTGATTTCCTTACTAATTGAGTTGCTAAAAAATATTTGACATGTAATTATTTAAGTCAATTATTCAATGTCAGGTTATTTATAAAATAGTGTAGTTTGTGTCTGTATTACTGAATCAGATATAAAACATATGGTCATGGAATAAAAAGTGCATTGATTTAATGTCAATAGTGCATTTGATTCTGGACTTATATGTAGTTAAGTTATCATGTTAGGGGAGATACATAATGCAGGCCTGGGAGAACAAAATAGTGAATAACTGGTAAATATCCTTAGTGTAATAATCAGGCATACAGCAATGTTGACTTTTTTCAGTGGTTTCCTAAAGCTTTATTTGAAATGAAGGGCTTGGTGGTGCAGGCTGCTAAATGCCTAGCACTTAAATTCCAGCTGCCTGCAATTATTGCAGGCTCAAATCCCACCAGGCTTAAGGTTGACTCAGCCTTCCATCCTCTCGGGGTAGGTAAATTGAGGACCCAAGATTGTTGGGGGCAATAAGCTGACTGTAAAAATGCCGCTTAGTAATAAGCAGGCATATACAATGGAATGAAGGCTATTGCTGAGCACATTGGGTTGTATCCCAAAAATTGTAAGCCGCCCTGAGTCTTCGGAGAAGGGCGGCATATAAATGTAATTTAAAATTTTATATATATCTTTATCTGTTTAGTTATAAGCGAAGGCCTTGATGTAAATAAATGGTTGAAAATGTTGTTGGTTTGGAACTGATAGGGTCATATTGTTTTGCTATATCTCCCCACAGAGGCTATCTTCTTATATGGGAACTACAAAATACCAGCGTGTAATAAAACAGTTCAAGTCTTCGCCACTGATTTTGTAGCAATATTGAAGTCTGAATTCAAATTTGAAATCTCCATACCTTTTAATTGTGGGGATGCAAAATTAGGTCTGGTAGAATAAACTGGTACAAACCCAATATAAAACGTTGGCATAGTTCTCAGTGGAAAGCAAATGTCAGGTTCTGTCAATCCAGCTATTATACCATTTTGTCAGTTTGAGAGTTACAAGAAACATGTTCAATTTTCTGTGAATTTCAACTATGTTGGAAACCAAAGTTATATTTATTATAGAAATGACTGCATTGGGAGCTGAACAACACTGAAGGTAGACTGAGTTATGTTTTGTGATCATTCCCTTTTAAGAAAAATGATGTTTACTGGTTTCTAGAATTGCACACTCAACACTTGTGTGCTCAAGCTGAATAAATCAAACAAATGAATACCAAGCAAAATACCTCTTGGAAAAAATACTAGTTGAATGAATGGATGGATGATAGATGTTATTTGTTATCTTGTGCCACTTATTTCCCAATAAACAATTTTCTTTCAGTATTGCAGAGATAGATTTTTTATACATTTAGCCTAATCTCAGATAACATCACATGGATTTGATAAATTTGGGAAATATCTGAACTGAACTGACTCTCTTCTGAAATCTGCCTTAAAACCTTGCCAAAACTTTATGAGTTAATTTAAAAACGTGCAGCTACATAGAGACAGTGCCTGAAAATACTGACACATTTTCTTCTGACCTCTCCTGTGGGAAAGAAAGAAGAAAGAAAAAGGGTTTAAACAGGTTGAGTCTGCATTAAGTCACTTGCAAGCAGAGCATCATCAAGAAAGCAGCAAGAACAAATTTAAACTCAAGAATTAGGAGTAAAATACAGAACCTTGAAACTGCAATAGGAGCCTTCAATCCTCTTTTATTAATGAGTTCTTTAGCACAGAATTGCTTTTAAAATGTTGAACTTCTTCTCTCTCCACCTGAATTGAATATGTGCAATCTGAACTGTATATATTACATAAGCCAATAACAATTCCCATCTGTGGATTGTTTGTATCCAGAAATTCTGCCATCTTTTTCTTAGTGTCCCCCAGTCTCTCTGATGGGTTGAGGCAAACTTCTGTAGAGCGAGTTGAGTGGTTTAGACAAATATTTTCCACTACAAGGGATCAGAAGGGATTCTATTTGGGTTAGAAGATGATTGATTAGTATGTGATTAGTATAATCAATATATCCTGCTGTCTTGCTTCCTAATTTTTAAGAATATTTTGCTGTAAGAAAGGTTGAAAAAGGCAGAGACCGACCAAATCTACTAAATATTGGAAAAATACAGGAACGTTGTATTTAGAAAGTGGTCCATGTATAAAAATAAATTACAACAATGGTGATTAATGTAAAAAGATCTATTGTAAAAAAGCTAATAATATAGAAGATACAAGGAGATAGACAGATAGATAGATAGATAGATAGATAGATAGATAGATGATAAATATAGAAACGTGTATCATTTGATTAATGAGAGTCTCCTGCAACATGAACATATTTCACATTTCATCTTTCCACTAATTATCTTGTATCTGCCCATCCCATTAAGTCCAACAGAAGAGGCCCCATCCACTAAGGAGTTACATCTGGTAGGACTCAAGAGCTAGGGATTTTTTGCCTTGGTAGGTGAGATTGGCGCCATGCCTAACATAGTTATAGAAGTCCATTAAAATGTGGTTGTATCATCAGTCTTGAGAATCTCAAGGAAGTGTTGAATTAGTAAAATGTCTGTATTGAATACTCTCTCTCCTACTAATTCCCAATTCCTTTTTTCAGATTTTTTTTTAAATATTAATTTTTATGATGTGGTTTATTGACTGCCATCCAGTCACATTCTTTGAGATGGGCAACTGTATGAATATGATGAATAATTAAATAAAAATCTAATAAGATTTTCCAAAATCAGCTGTGCTGGGTGGGAGAAGTTTGGAAAACTTAAGATCATGTCTAGTTGGAAAGATTATCCTTTGAATATTATTAATCATTCTTTTTAATCATTATGTTTAATTTTATTTTTTTCAGACTTGGCCAAAATATTGCAGTTTGCACAAATGTTGAGTCGATTGAAGACACAATTTTTGAGGGAGCAGATCAGCCTATAGAGGAATTTTGATTTTGATATAGGCTCTTTGAATCAGAGCATCAAACTGTATCACCTTATTTTTCCATATAAAATCATATTTCTCCATATAAAATCAAATGATCAATGCATCAATGGCTCTTTGCAAAATAATATATTTTTTCAGCATAGTTAGATACAAAGGGTGGTTCATTTCTAAAGGGAAATTGTAATTTCATTTACACACACAATTAATTATAACCATACAAATATTATTAGGAAGATTTATCATCTGATATGGAACCATAAAGAAATGAGCATTATTTTATCCAGAATAATATATTTCTCTATTATGATCTAAGGGAAAGACATGCAAGTTTGTTATGCCAGTTTCTAAAATACCTGGAATTTTCAGAGATATATTTTAAATGGGGAGCAAGGAATCACTGCTGCTTACTTAATCAGGCATTCTCAAATAAATATAAAGAAAAGAGCATCTTTCTTGACCTGTCTCTTGAAAAAAGTAGTGGGAATTGAAACCTTTCAAATTAAAACTTTTTTTAATTCGCAGCAATCTCATATAAATTTGCAGCAATTACTCTGATTGTGAAACAAATGTTTGTGTTGGAGGTGGGCTGTTTTATAATTTTTAAACTGTTTTAAGTGACAGGAGAGAAAGACTTTGTAAAAAATTGAAGCATAAATAATTTAAAGGTGAAAGAATTGTTTCTAAAGGGAAATAGATCAAAATAGATCATTTCAAATTCAAAACATTTCACACAAAACAAAAGAGAACCTAAACCCATGATTTACTCTTGTTGCCTGATTAAATACAGATACAAGTCTGTTACAGTTTAGAAAGCAGTGAGTAAAGTTGGACCTTGGGGAAAGCCAGTCAAAAAATTTAAGCTGAAATAAGTTTCCATCTGCTAAGAAAGTTCAGTCTGAAAGACTTAGTTTTCAATCTGACATATCCTGACTAGCAAAGAAAGCAGACTATAGATAATGTGGAATTGCTGAGAACAGTTTTATGGCTGTCTAGATTCTGGACTAGAAAAATATACTTGGAGGTAATTGTGTTGTAAACTTGGATGATTCCTCTAAAGTGGACAGAACTTTCTGAATTGAATGGCAAGAAAGCGAAGCAGATCAAAAAGTCATTTTGAAACTCCTGGATCTATATCCAAGAGGTAACATTGGAATTTATATGTATAGCTTGGCATCATAGCAGTTTTCTGACTCTGATCTCAGTTTTACTAGATTTTACATATTCCATATTAATACTTAAATATTTACATTTTATGTAAATATTTATTTAAATTTAGGGCTGTCTCATTTGGATGCAGAAATCCAGACAACTATCGGATTACTAAAGAAACAGAAATTTTTAAGTAGTGTGATGTAACCATCTGTTTACACATTTTTCCTAACATTTCCGGACATGGAAGAAATATCACATATTTATCAAGGCTATAGATTTAAGCTGCAAAACATTCAATTGTGAAATGGCAGCAAATTGTTTTCTGTCATCTAGACTTCATCTACAGCAGAGCTGTCAAACTCTCGGCCCGTGGACTGGATGCATCACATGCTGGTCATGCCCATGCCTGGTTTAGCAAAGGGGGAAAAAGTCCTGATATATCACGTGATGCTACTGCGATGACATAAGTTTGACACCCCCGATCTAGAGTTTTGCAGCAAACATTTTAGCCTAATTTAAATCTCCTAAAATGGTTTACTGAAGTATTAATTACTTCATATCTAACACTGGCAAAAGATTTAAAGTGATACCTTTTGCCTGTAAAGTATAGCAAACATCATAGGATTGCCTTTAATTTAATATCCCTGTGAATCCTTTCTGTTAGAATTTTCTGTTTATTAAGAATACTAGGGAAAGAGTAAAGGGAGTTGAGACCATTCTGTAATTTGTAAACTAAATAGATTGATAGACAAAGAGATCGTTTTTATTAGGAGACCTCTTCACTTAGTCCCATTTTTGTTCTTTGTTTGTTTATGTTTATTATGTTTTCCCATTCCACCCAAGCCATTCATTCAAGTTAAGTCACAACTTATGACTGATTCAGCTCTGATAAATTGCCCTGTAAAATAGATCCTATCCTGTTGGAGGCACAGGCACTTCCAGGTTGAAAGGATCAGCTGATGACCTCACCTTTGCCCAGGGTAAAATAGATTACAGCCATATCTAGGATGGGAATTCTGTCTAAAGGTTGTTTCTTTTTGCATTTGTCCTTTTAAAAACATCTTATTATTAATGTTTCCTTTCACTGATTTTGCTTCTAAGTAGCATTGGTAATTACCATATTTTCAACATAAAATATAAACAGATAAAGATTCAGCATGTAGGGTTTTTTTAAAATTGACTTTTCATATGCTATTTCGCATATTAGATATTTTCCATGCAGGTAAAGAGCTGTTTCTCACCTGTCTGGATGGGAAGTCAAGGTGAACTTGGGAAACTGGCTGAGAGAGATGTAACAAGTCTTGGAAAAGACAGTGAAATGTGTAATGCAGTGTGAAAAACATTACTAATAATGTCAAAGGATGTTATTGCAGGTGCTCCCCCAATTCTAAAAGGGGTGGGGCTCTTTTATTGCAATTTTGGTTAGACACCAGGAGCTTAATCACTTCAGTATTCTGAAAACTCACATATTTCAGCAACTTGTTAAAATTTATTTATTTATCATTCTCCTGCTATGCAAATTTACTGAAAATAACACCCCACTTTTTTGAAGTGTCAAATACAGATTATCCACTGGAATACTGCCCTGCCATTATATACATTCAGCAAAAATTGGACTATTATTGTATCAGTATATATTATGTTAGACCAGGCTATTCCTTGTTGTTCTAGCACTAGAAATAGCATTTAGATTATATACTGCTTCACAGTGCTTTACAGCCCCCTCTAAGTAGTATATAGAGTCAGCATATTGCCCGCAACAGTCTGGATTCTCATTTACCAACTTGAGAAGGATGGAAGGCTGAGTCAACCTTGAGCCAGCCCAGGACTGAAGGAATCAAACTCCTGGCAGTATGAGCAGAGTTAGCCTGCAATACTGCATTCTAACCACTGCACCACCATGGCTCACTAAAAATAAAACACCAAATAAATACTGATATTTCTGAAAATGTTGCATCTGGGGAATTCCAAAACTCATATTCAGTTTTTTCCAGTGTTTCAAATTTCTAATCTTTCAAATGCCTTTGAAGTACAATTTAAAGCTGCCTCTTACAATATACTGCTCTTGGCATTTTAGACTCCATGACTGGAATAAAATGTTCACAATGGCAAATGCTGTAGCAAATGAATATTACTACAAAAATCACAGGATGTGGTGATGGCATACTGGAAAACTACAGCAATTTACTTCTCTTTATTCATGAAATAATAGGCACTGTTTATTTTTACTATAATATATAATAGTACATTTGCAGATCTATTGTGAATTTATAGACTAATATGCAGTTCCATTCTTCGAATTGTTTGAAGTTCAGTACATTACGTTGTGTATTGAAGTAGATGCCACTGATATTTTCCTAAAAAATGTCATATTGCCCTACAGAAAGTAAGTGACCTGAATCTAATAAGGAACTCAAGAAAACAGTTCAGTTACTTTGAACTGCAAATATATTTCTGCTTCTGAACTATTCAGGCAATAACCCTAAGCGTGATTAATTTTTAGTGTGAAAAATCTTCTGTGTATGATTTTTTATTACATTGGACATGAGCTTTACTTTCCTGATGTTAAATATATTTCTCAATACATTCATTAAAATACACATGAATTATAAATAGCTATAATTTTCTAGGATGTGATTTGAAATTATATAATCATTTGAAACACTAATGAATGAGTACAGATACACATTTCTAAAATATTGTCTGCAACAAGCATTGTTATATTAAGAGATTTATTAAATTCACTTTTTAGATGAAAACAGGATGGGTTTAAACTGAATAGAAAGCATTTGGTTTTCTGAATTATTTTTGAAAAACTAACAGTATAAAATATCTGGAATTGAATTTTTCTGTTAGGTAACTATGGGTCAACATGGTCTAATTATATATATTTAAGTACTTTAATAGTGTGTACGTTATAGAAATAATTGATGCTCTCAGAAAGCTAAACAACAATTATCTATTCATTTTTTGTGGCTAATAAATAAATATCTTCAGCAGAACTGAAAACATAAATATTTTTCCATCAAGGAGCCCTTTTAGCTTATTGTAGCCAACAAATAAATATATTTATTGGCTACAATAAGCTAAAAGGCAGTGCTGGGATTCAAATTTTTTACTACTGGTTCTGTGGGCATGGCTTGGTGGGCGTGGCAGGGGAAGGATACTGTAAAATCTCCAGTCAAAGGTGGCATTTGCCGGTTCTCCAAACTACTCAAAATTTCTACTACCAGTTCTCCAGAACTGGTCAGAACCTGCTGAATACCACCTCTGCTAAAATTGTTCCTGATGTTTTCAGTTCCGCTTTGAAGATATCTTTGACTATAATATGGTATGCTTATACTATATAGGTAGTCCTCAATATTTGTTTAGCAAATGTTTGAAGTTACAACAGCACTGAAAAAGTGATTTACAACCTGTACTCACATGACTATCTCAGCATCCATAAGGTCATATGATCAAGATTCAGATGCTTGGAATCTGTCATGTATATATGACAGTTGCAGCATAATGGAGTCATGTGTTTGCCATTTGCTACTTCCCATTTGGCTTTCGACAAGTAAAGTCCATGGAGAAAGCCAGAGTCACTTAACAACCTCATGATTCATTTAACAATTGCAGTGATTCCGTTAACAACCATGGGGAAAAGGTCATAAAGTCAGGAGTGACTGACTTAACAACCATCTTGCATAGCATCTGAAATTTTGGTCCCAACTGTGGTCATATGTCAAGAATTACCTGTACATATGCACACATAACTCATGCATATGTATAAACATGTATTTGTATGAGTTTCTGGGTGTGCAGCTAATGAGTAGGCTAGCTTGGACCAAGTGGCAGATTAAGGCTCACTGGTGCCCTGAGCACTGACAAGTCTTGGTGTCCCCCTCCTTTGTACATACTGTACAAATGAAGCCAAGAGTAGGCTACATAAAAGTTTTTGTGTTGCTTCCTTTGGGCCTGGTGCCCTAAGCATGTGTTTAGTCTGTTAATGGTTAATACATCATCAACAATGAGCACTGGTGAAGTGGGCACAGCAGCACCTGCATTTTCTACAACACATGAGAAAAGATAATCTTCCTTTCCCTTTCCTTACCACTTTTTATAGAGGTATGAACCAGAGTATCCTGTCATATTGCATTACTCTCTGATTTGGAAGCATTAGTGCTTCAAACAGGAAGGTGGTGCAGAGAGTGGTGAGGATGGCAGAAAAAATCATTGGTAGTTCACTTCTTTCTATCCAGGACATTGCATATAACCGATGCTTGAGCAGAGACCTGAGAATTGTCTGGTATGCTACACATCTTCTTATGATTTGTTTTCCTTGTTACCTTCTGGGAGTAAGCTTCGTAGTATCTGAAGTAGAACATCTAGATTCAGTCAATTTTGTTCCATATAGCATCAACCTCATGAACTCTCAAGTTACCTCTTTCTGCTACGTATTCAAAATGGACAGTGATTAATATATATCTATATCTATATCAATATCTATATGTGTATTGATGCAGGTATGTATGTTATGTATGTATGTATGTATGTATGTATGTATGTATGTGTATATATACACATATATAGCCTTCACTATATAATCCTTTCTCCAGTATCTTGGAGAGGAAGCAGCTGAATAAGTAAATCTGCAGATTCGAAAACTAATATTATTTCATGCAAATACACATTTTTATAAAATAAGAATATTTATATTTATGTAATGACTTGATATTAATGTATAGATAGAAAAGCAGGCATAAAATATTCATATTTAGAAATGCATTATGTTTCTGAGCTGAACTGATTATGAGTAGCTTATGATTTATAGGTAGTTGTTCCCAATATGAACTTAAATTATCTGCAGAAAAATTATTTTTTCCACCTACATCAAATTAATTCACAGAGAAAACAGTACCATTATTTTACTACAACTGCTTCATCAGAAGAGAGTATACACACAGAGCTATAACTTTAAAAAAATCAGCAATATTAGTATAATTGAACTTCATTGTTAATGGGACTTTCTTCTACTAAATTAAGCATGAATTGCTGAACTGGAATAATTTTTCTTTTTTCATGTTTCCCCCCCCCCTCCTTCTCTGGCAAATGTATTGGAAAGTGCCACCAAATATAATCTTTCTAACTGATTTCTAGACAGTTTCCTTCCTATTTTTGACTATCTTATAAATTGTTAGGTAAGGGTCATGTTCATATAATTTTCATTTTCATACTTATAAAAATGTTTGTATATTCTTTTTATCCGATATTATTTTATGAATGCTTTTCTGCCTTCTTTTCTTCCCTAGTATCATGTTTTATGCCCATAAATTGTGACTCCTCACAGTTTCTTTTGATGTCGTATTATAATAATAAATCAGAATTCTTTGCAAAGCCCTTCATAAAATATGAAAAAATAAATGTGCCATCCCAAAGCAGAAGACTTCAAAATCATGAGAGAGAAAGTAGAAAGTTTTCCAATGCCACAAAATGGCTTATATTTTATTGTCATGTTCAGCTGAATTAAGCTGCTTGGGGGTAAACAGCAAAGCAATTATTCTGAAATGTGGAGCACCTCCAAGTACGTGAAGTAGCAAGCCCAGTTGGTGGCCAGAGGCAATTCAGGAAATGGTCCTCTTCCTGTCCACCCTGCCCCCAATCAAGGTGGATAAAATCAATCAGGTTGTTTTAATACTGGAGGCTGAAAACTACCAATTCGTCTGACAATAAAGGCTCATAGTAATAAATTATATAACTAATCATTGGCCACTCTTTCACAGCATACAGAATTGGTTGCCTCTGGGCACCAGGTCCACACTGCCTTGACAGCATCTCAAATCTGCCTAGCAATAGGGCTATCTGAACTCACTGCACTTTTACTAGACAGCTTACCATTTATGAGACCTTATCCATTTTGTGCTAATTTTGTTGCATTTGGATCCCAAGCTTGTGGAGAATGTGGCTTCCCAGTCTCTGATGAAAGGCAAAGTAGAGAGCATCTTACAGAGGTCAACTCTTCCCACTTAGTTTTCAGGGTGGGGTTGGCCATCCAACTCAAGCAATTGTGTCTAGACATGGTGTCTATACTTAGTGTCCAATTAGAGATGCAATTGTGAGACTGATAAGAGGAGTTTTAAGCCAATTGTGACATAAGGTAAAACGTTTTCAATGGCTTTTACACATTTACTGTTATAGTTAATTTAGCAACGGGAAAGTCAAGTTTGCTGCACTGCATTCCTAAAAGCAAATTGTTTTAATGGATGTTCTTCAGAAGGGTTTCCCCCCCTGATTTGTAATTTAGAAAAGGATAATTTTCTAACACTATTCCCTTTTTGCCATTAAAATTGCCAGTCTATTATTTGCACACAATTTCACTTCAGCAATTACCATTATTGTGGGTTAGCATTTATGAGTCTGTTGGCTTTTTTTGTTCCATTAGTTGAATTTTTGTACTTTCATTCCAGCTTTCAACTGCGATCGAGTGGCACCAAACTAATTTTTCATGGAATGAGGATTCTGTGAAACATTCTCTTCTCTTTTGAAGTATTAGTGATATTAGATTATGCATAAGTGCCATTAAAAATGGTCTTTGTATTCCTTACATACTTAATTAGGAATTTTACTTGGGTTTTTTTGAAGAATTTTATTGAGGATTGTATTAAACAAGTAAAACTAATGTAACAAAATCTGTGCGTGTATTTAAAAAACCAAACTAAACCAGAACAAAAGGAAAAAAGGAAGAAAAAATTAATGATGAGCAATTATAATTTGCAATAATAATTTATCATTGTCTCTTATTATACAACCAAATATTCATTTAATACCTCACCCTATTTTACATAAATCTATCCCTAAATCTTCAGCTCTCTTTATTAATCAGCAAAACTCTAGTAAGAAGAATTTTTTACTTCTCAGATGCATGTGTAATCTTGTACAGTTACTCTGAATACTGTTGTATTCCTAATGTTGGTAAATCATGGTACAGAAGAAAAAAATCATAGCTATTAGATGTTTATATTTTGAATAATATGAGAACAAGTGTAATTTCACTTGTCAAAACTGGACACACTTGTTACTGACATTATAATATTTTTGAATTTTAAGCCAAATTATATCATGAGAAATATATTGATTTTCAGTCGATGTTTTCCCTTTATATTATGAAATTTGAAACCATTCAATTAGAAATGGTTCATGAGCTCTAATAATAAGGAGAGCCTTCTTTAAAATTAGGAATGTCCATCAGTGATTAGATTCAGAATTTGAGTATGAGTATGAAGAGAGTTGGCCCTAGAACAATGCCTTTTTATTTTTATTTATTTGATTAGTCAATTGCTTACAAGATAATAGGTATAAGTATAAACATAGTTATGAATACATGGATACATATAAGAAAATAAAAGAAACAATAGGACAGGGATGGTAGGCACTTTGGTGCACTTTTGCACGCCCCCTACAGACCTCTTAGGAAAAGGGTGAGGTCAATAGTAGACAGTCTATGGTTAAAGTTTTGGGGGTTTGGGGAAGAAACCACAGTCAAGTAGAGTATTCCAGATATTATTATTATTATTTATTTTGACTTGTATGCCGCCACTCTCCAAAAAGGACTCAGGGCAGCTCACAGATAAAAACACAGAACAATAAATTATTTAAAAAGAAATTAAACTAGACAAGCCAAAATACAACTATAAAACCGAATTAAAATCGAATTTAAAACCCACCCTCTCCCCTAGGAGATCAGTCCAGCCCAGCCTGTAAAAACAACCAGGTTTTTAGATCGTGCCGGAAAGAGGAGAGATCGGGAGCCAGCCGGAACTCAAAGGGTAGCTGATTCCATAAGGCGGGGGACGATACAGAATAGGCCCTTCCCTGGGTCACTGCCAGCTGACATTGTCGTGCGGAAGGCAACCCGAGGAGTCCCAACCTGTGTGCTCGCACAGGGCGACCGGTATTTGATATCGGCAGGAGACGCTCCCGCAAGTACCCCGGACCCATGCCATGAAGGACTTTGAATGTTAAGGTCAAAACCTTGAATTGCACCCGGAGGGCAACCGGTAACCAATGCAGCTCATGCAGGAGGGGCGTAACATGGGAGTATCAGGAAACTCCCATCACAACCACGCGCCGCATTCTGCACCAGCTGGAGCCTCCGGATGGTATGCAAGGGCAGTCCTACATAGAGAGCGTTGCAGTAGTTGAGTCGGGATGTAACAAGTGCGTGAGTGACCGTGCGAAGGGCATCTCGATCCAGATAAGAGCGGAGCTGGCGAACCAGCCAAACCTGGGCAAAGGCCCCCCTGGCCACGGCTCCCACCTTCTCCTCCAAACTGAGCCATGAGTCCAAGAGAACCCTCAGGTTCCACGCCCTCTCCACAGGGGGTAACACCTCTCCCCCTATGGCCAAAGGTGGAATATACTCACTGGAGCGAGATGCTTGTACGCACAGCCACTCAGTCTTGGCCGGATTGAGCTGTAGTCTGTTCCTGCCCATCCAGATCCGTACCGCATCTGGATATTGACCACTCTGTTGCTGAAGTCATATTTCCTGCAATCACATTTGGTGTGGTTAACCATGAGTTTATATCTATTGTGTGCTCTTGTATTGTTATGGTTGAAGCTGAAGTATTCATTGACAGGTAGGACATTGCAATGTATGATTTTATATACTATACTTAGATCAGACCGAAGGTGGTGTAGTTCTAGATTTTCTAGGTTTAGAACCTCAAGTCTGGTAGCATAAGGTATTCCAGAAAACAGTCCAATCTTCAATATATTACCACCATCTTCTTTCTCTGTGACACTGTAATTGAAAGACCAGGAGAAATTATTTGCTGCAACAAACACATAGGTTTTGCCATTATAAAACTGTAATCCTACTTAATCTTCCCTAGTATTTTCCATACATAGATAATTTAAGAATAAATATACCAATTTTTTGCAAATGCATGAGCCCTTCCAAATGAACAGGCCCGCTCTCTCCCAATCATTCTAAACACAGTTAATATGTAATCAAATAATTATTTGCATGTATATACAAATTTCAGTATTCTAAATGTATCTGTAAGCAAGCTTAAAGCTCAGAGAATCATTAAACAATAAGTGTTTCTGTTAAGTTTGCATGAAGAGACAGACGCGGAGTGCTTCAAGCTTTTTGTTTATTAGTGACTACAGCTCAGAACGAACCACTTCTGGGCTGCGGCTGCTACTTATAGCCAGCAGCCGCAGTTGCCAGCCAATCAGAGTGCAGGGTTTTCCCGCACTTTTTAAACCAATCATTTCTTACATTTTACAAGAACAGTTCAAACTAAACCAATGACTTTAAACCTGCATACATAACAGTTTCCTCTTTACAGCTAACAGGTAAGCACAATAACTGTCAGCCAATCAATGTTTTTTTCCTATTATTTTGAATTGGCTGATACCCAAAGGCTTTAATCTGCCTTAACTTGCCCTTTATTATTTATTTAAGTTTATTTGCTGTGCAACTCCAGTGATCCCTAGAGTTGAGCAGCCAATTTAGGATCCTTGGACAACTTAAATAAACATTCCTTCTCCCTTATTACAAAATTGCTAATGTCCTACATTCTAGAAATGTCTTCATGTGGATTTGTATACAGCTTCCCCATTTTCAAAGGCAAGCTGTATGATGAATCAGCTGTCAAAAAATACAAGGGCTAAAATGGAGTTAGCAGAAGTAAGGGTATATCTCTAATGATGATCTCATGTTACCTTAATACTGGAACTGTTTTGCTACTTGGGAAGATCCTTATATTTCTATATTATTATAAATCTCTGCATCTGTTTAAGAGGATTCATAATTAATTAAGGGGGCCTGCTTTACTTCCCAGCTCCTCTCTTAGTAAATCTGTTTCAGTTCTGGATCTGACTCTCAATTATATGCAAAACAGATCCTACAAAACATTTGCTTTACACTGGTAATGGAAGCTAATGATAATAAAGAGATGACCATTCTGAATACTACATGCTTCTCTTTTTCTGTCTCTTTATAGTCATGCCTAGGAAATAATACACCAGAGCAGGTGTTACCAAAAGCATGCATGACCATTTGGGGTCTAGTTCTAGCCTGCAAGCTAAATTGGTCTCACTCCTCTTCAGCCAATTTAACGTTCACAAAGAAAAAAAATCATGAAAATAAAGGGGGAGAGTTTTCAGCTGCCCTTTCTTTCTTTCTTTCTTTCTTTCTTTCTTTCTTTCTTTCTTTCTTTCTTTCTTTCTGTCTGTCTTTCTTTCTTTCTTTTAAATTTAGTAAATTTTATTTAGTTTTCAAAATTTAAAACATAAAATAAAACTCTATACATCATTATGTCAACATCAACACATCTTTTACATTTCCTTATCATCTTTCTATATACACATTTCTTTCAATATGCAATTTCAACTTAATATATAAATAAATATAGATATGAATATAGATATAAGTATTTACATAGTTTCTTATTCTTTACCTAATTGCCATTTTGATTTCTTTTTATTCTTAAACCATTCATACCAGGCATCCCAGGCATTAACATATCGACTCTTCTTTGTCTCTTAATTTCATTGTTAGTCTGTCCATCTCTGCACAGTCTAATTTTTTTTATAACAACACCCTCTGGTGGTACAATTTCTTGCTTCCATAGGAAATCCTAGCAGCTGTTAAAATATGTAGTATAATGTATTCATCTTTTTTATTATATCTTTACATTATTATGCCTAATAGGAATAGTTCTGGTTTGGATTCAATTTTCTGTTTTATTATTTCTTCTAACCACAACCAAATTATATTCCAATATTTCTTGACCTCTTTCTACGTAGCAGTTTAATAGCAATAGCACTAGCCCTTAGACTTATATACCACTTTGTAGTGCTTTACAGCCCTCTCTTAGCGATTTTACAGAGTCAGCATATTGCACCCAACAATCTGGGTCGTCATTTTACCCACCTTCAAAGGATGGAAGGCTGAGTCAGCCATGAGCCTGGTGGGATTTGAATAGCCAGTAGTCAGCAGAAGTGGCCTGCAGTACAGCACTCTAACCACTGCATAACAGAGACTCTTAATATTTGTTCCTCCAGTCCAGAAGCTAAATTTTGTAAGCTTCACATTAAAAATGTGATATTTATCAATATTATCAATATTTATCCCATTTATCATGTTTTCCCTTAATAAGAGTGGAATAAATGGTTGAAACCCATGGGTCCAAATACCTCACTTTGTATGTATAAGTAAAACCCATTCTCAAGAGCTGGCTTTAATAACAGCTTTGGTAACACAAGCAGACTCATCTCCTGTTCCATTCCACATAGGCCATCCCTACAATTTGCAAATATAAACCTATATTTCATAATTCAGACTTTTATAATACACTTCATTTATTTCCCCTGGTTTTCCAGTTTTATTTAAGCCTGGAAATTCTTCATAATATAGATTCAAGTGAAATAAAATTTGCAAACTCTCCCATTTGTCCAATGAATAACAGTCTAACAAGATAGCAGACTTGTAAGTGATCTTGGAAATCTTCTAGTCCAACCCCCTGTTCAAGCAGGAAACCATTTCAGACAAATGGTTGTCCAATCTTTTTTTTTTTAATCTCCAGTGTTGGAGTTTCTGGAGGCAAGTCATTCTACTGATTAATTGTCCTGTCAGGAAATTTCTCCTTATTTCTAGATTGCTTCTCTACTTGATTAGACTCCATCCATTGCTGCCTTCAAATACTTTGGAAAATAGGTTGACCCCCCTCTTCTTTGTGGCAGTCCCTTAGATATTGGAACACTGCTATCATGTCACCCTAGTTCTACTTTTCATTAAACTAAACATTCCCAATTCCTGCAACTGTTCTTCATGATTTAGCCTTCAGTCCCTTAATTATCTTTGTTGCTTTTCTCTGTGGTCTTTATAGTCTCAATATCTTGTTTATATCATGACAACAAAAATTGGATGCAATATCCCAAATATAGTCTAACGAAGGCATTATAAAGTGGCATTACCACTTCATGTAACCTTGATTCTCTTTGTTAGTGCAGTCTAGGAGTAGTGTTATTGCAGCTTAGGACTGTGATTAGACCACAATGATAAGACAATTACATACAAGTGGGTTTTGGGTTTTTTTGAGAAATGCACAGATGTGAAGAAGATTGACACTTTCACTGCCCAACTATTGTGAATGTTGCAGAAGACATAAAGACTTTCATCATTTCTGTTTTGGTGTATATGTTGATGTATAAGTGGAGACCAGGATGAATGTGAAAACTTTTAAGTACAGATGGATTCTTCTTGTCCATTCAGGGACTGGAAAATATAGAACTTGCACAATGTCAGCTGTGGTGCCTTTCTACAATCCTTTGACTGCTGCAGTACTGTTCTGAGAGCAACTGTTGCTTGGATGACTCAAGAAAACCTATACCTTCTATTCATATTATCTATAGTATGATCATATCTGTTTATTCCAAATAGCTACCTTGCATACAAATTTTTTTATTTTCAGTCATTGTGTAGAGCCAAAGATTATAGCAAGAGGAATATCTGTTATTTATTAGCTTTCTTCCCCATAGTGTTTTGCTGCTTGGAGAAATGTTCTCTGTTTTATATTTATTTTTCAAAGCGTCCCATATTATAAGACAGTGGTGGGTTTCAAAGTGGTTTACCACTTTGAAAGGTGGCTTTGTGGGAGTGCTTGGCAGAGGCATGGTTTTGTGGGCATGCTTGGTGGGCGTGCTTGGCAGAGGCTTTTCTACTCACCTCCTGCAATCCTGCACTCTCCCTGTGTCTTCAACAGCTGACGTGTGGCAATCTGCTGTGCCATGCAAAGCAGCTGTGCTTCAAAAGCAGGAAATAAAAGTCAGTATGGGAGCCTGGGTGAGCAGGTGGGCCCAACAGCAAATTGTCGGAGCAAACTGGTTCGTTCCCAGATGATCTTCAGAGCTACTGATTTGGCCGAACCGGGATGAACCGATAGAATCCCACCCTGTTATAAGATCTAATGCTAGGAAACTAAGACGAGTATCTGCCTTTCATATGACTACGTGGGTGTAAGTGTACATATAGAGAAACAGGTGGAAAATGAAAGAGGGAAATGAAAGGGAAGCTGTATTAGCATTAAAAGGCAGAGAGGTAAGAAATATAACATCCAAACCCTTGCTAAATTCTTGTTAACATTTTTGTAAGACATACTTTCACTTGATACTTTTTCTACAGCCTGACCTGTGGTTTTTACACAAACTGGAGAAAATGACAATTCATTATTTTACTTTTCCCAATTGTTTATAAAATGGATAAGAATGTAATCATTTGCAATGACATTCAGCACCATCAGGATTTTGTGACCTTTCCACTTAAAGAGATATTACTTAGGGCTATGGTTTTAGCAGTTTTGAGTATATATAAATGTCATGTAAAATAAATATATTTGAACATTTTCTTCATTTCTCATTTCCAAACACTTATGTTTATTTTATTTCTTTATTTAAAACATTTAGATAGCTGCCCATCTTATGTGCAGCTCCCAATCTACAATTAAAACAGCATTGGTAAAAACAAAACAACATAAATTTATTAACACAAACAACATTAAACATCTGACACCAAACTCCCAACATCTTATTAAATCCTCTCATCTCAGTATATCTCTGGGGGAATTGCCATGTATTACAGTAGCTGTTTATCAAAAGGCTAGGAGGGTAGAGACCCGCCAAATTTCAAGTGGTAGGATGTTCTGTACCTGGTAGGACAAGGGCTGCTATGGAAAAGGCACACCTCTTAGATTCCACAAGATGAAGATGTTTAGGGAAGAGATTAGAAGCAATGGAAATTCTGGTCCTAACTGTGATCATAAGAATTACCATATAGAAATTTATGTTTAAAAAATCTTCATTGCCTATTTCTATTGAGCTGGAACCAGTTACCATATTTTCCATAGAAACATCACTTTGAATAGTGTGAATTTGAATAATGTGACAATGCTTGGGATATGTTAATTGTAGTAGAGACCCACCTGTGTTAGAATATCTGAACAGGTGGCATGTTCTCTTATTAGCTAACCTGAAATCAGAGTTACAGTATCTTAAAATAAAAGAAAAAAAGAAAAACCCAACAAAGTTATAAAGTGCAGATGCCTTTGCAATCTGACAGATAGCAGCATTGGGAACAAGTTACTAGTCAAACACCTTCAATCATGTGGAGCCTTTCCTTTCAATGACAATGGTGAAATTAATATATCCATTTAGAAAGATAGATACAGCTATGGATATGGATGTGCGTGCATGTGTGTGGGTGAAAAAGAGAGAAGCTTTTAAAAAACTTTTCTGAGAAGCTTCAATCCTTTTTCTTGAGGGGTAACAATTTTTATCTTATTTATCTCAGCAAACAGGCTGAGGGTTATTTTGATTTCAGCCCAGGCACCATAATGTCCTAGGTTAGACATATAGCAAAACAGATGGAATTACTGCAATAAGAAAAAGTATGAACTAAATAGTAATGGTTCTGAACTGCAGGGCTATTCTCAGTTAAATATTTCATTCCCTGGCAACCCAAAATTTAAAAAAAACTGATTTTCAATAAAATAGTCTTAAATATCTGTATTTTGGATCTCCACATGATAACTGTAGCCAAATATCTTATGTCTACTGGATGTATGAAAACTAATATGTCAGTTTCTGTTATAATCTTTACTTCTAAAATGGGTTTGAACTTTTTAATTAAAAAGATGATAGTGGCTTTAGTCTTTCAGCTTATCTTGAAGGGTCCCTTCCAAAGGGGAAAAAGAGAATCAAAAAGAAATAAATAGGGATGGCTTATGACTGGCCATGTCTATCCTCTTAACAATTTTATGAAAATATCCATAATATGCTGTGAGAACTCCAAATCTAAAACTTGGTTATTTAAAATAGAATTAATTAGCTAGGGGGGATTTCAGAAATTGCAGAAGGAACTACAATGCTCAAGTTTTGAAAACTGTATTGTGTCTTACCAGTTGAGGTAGGGATAAATTAGGTAATAAATAAAATATCATAAATGCATATTGTGTTTTATTTCCTTTTCCCTTTCAAAGTGTCATACATAAGTGGTGTCATACATCCCACCTCTTTATTTAATACTTAAAACTACTAGTGAAGTTGATTAAACTGAGGAACATTGACTTTTCCAATTTCATCGGCTGAGAATTGAATTCAGCAGGAGCCTTTCAGCAATAATTAATTGCTGAGTAATTAAGGAGTAGAATGTTCCATTTTTTAAAATGTTCATAATATAGTTGTCTTGGATTCAGAATAAGGGCCCAGCTGTCAATGAATGCTAATAGACTTTAATTATGGTTGAAGTAAAAGTTATTTCAATAATTTCAAACATCTGGTAGAAGCTTCTTACTCTATTAATATATAAAATTAATAATCATGATTCTGGATTAGAGACTCTTTTTCAAAACAGAGATTTATTTGATTCTTACTTAATATTTTCATTTCACATAGAAAGCAAACAAAATCCTTTATCATGTGTTTTCCTCAAAGATTACAGAGTGTTTTGTTAAGCAGCATAGCATAGCACAGAATAGCTCAATTATGGCAAAATTATTTTTCAGATCTGGATCTTCATGTCCAAACAATGTCTGAATGATCACACACTATTTGGGGAGGCTTTTCATGAACATCTTTGTGTGCTACTTATCATCTCAAACTGACATGGCTTTAGGATTTTCACCATTACAACATATTGTGACATTAGAATTGGGAATGCCAATTATCTTTAGCACATTTATAAAAGAATGAAAATATTCCTCAGGCTTGCTTTTAAGGCTCTTTACAAAATGACATAACATATAAACATAATGTATTTGATGTAATCAGTTTTCACATGGTTCATTTTTTTGTTGTATCCATCAAAAGTCATCCTGTTTCATATGCAAGTATACAATTCACATACAGGTTCCTAAAGTAGCTCTTCAGAATTAAAAAATATCAAGATAGGAGCATTCTATGGTAATGAATTATTTTGTTGGTATTAATGATAGTGAAAATTTTGGAATTTAGCAAATTTTAAGCTGTATTGAGATGTACCAAAACAGTATTAGTGCTGGCATTCTTTTTGCTGTCAAGCTAGATTGTTATCAATGATTTGACACCTGAAAGGACATTTTTGTAAGAGCAAAGGGTTTCCTTTTTACAAATTGACATCTTGAACTAAGCATGAATTATTGGTAAAGATTTTGGGAATCCAAATTTTCAAGTAGAACAAAATTTCCTCCTGCATAACTCTCATACTTCTTTACATTAGCAAAGCATTTAACTCGCAATATGCTCATTTGCAACCTAGTTAAATATTGGCTGGATGGTATGATAGGTAAGTAGGTATATAACTGGAAGTCATATTCAACAGTAGTCATCAAAGGTCAGATTGGAAAGATGAATCAAATGAGGTTTTACAAAGCTCAGTCATCCCTATTTGTTAATGACTGGATCATGAGGTGGAAGAAATGCTTATAAAACTTATAGATGATGCAAAATTGAGTGGAATATATAGGCATCTGTATAAGCCACCACATTTCTCATGACTTCACTGTATAAATGAGACAAATCATATAATTTGAATTAGCATACAGTACATAATTTGTATAATTTGTGCAATGACATGACTTAAATGACATCGCTTGCTTCCCTTATCTCTCCATGTACTCCATAGTGGGAGAACTAGAAGACAGAAATTAAATTAAACATTTGTTAAATTGAAGAAATGAAATATAAATACTGCATTAGAATGAAATTTAACAGAAATAAATACAAAGCCCCTCTCATAACAAACAAATGTCAAATTCACAGATGTAGCTAAGTATACCAGGTTTGTAAAAGTATTTCCAAAGAAATTTGGAATGGTAATTGTATGCAAACTGAATAGGAGCCAGCTATGTGATGTGATTGCAAGGAAGGTAAATGCTATTTTGGGATGCATCAACAGAAGGATAATTTCCAAATCATGGAATCATTTATTTCACTCTATTCTGCTTTAGTCAGACTATCCCCAGGTCTGGCATTTCAGTTTAAGAAGACTTCAGAGAAACTGGAACAGAAAAAGAGAAAGGCAACAAAACCAAATTCCTTGAAGAGAAATTGGAGCTAAATGTATTTAGCTTTGATACAAGATAAATGAATTTGAGATACTTTAGCACTTTTCAAATGCTTGAAAGGATGTCACTTAAAATGAGGTCATGACCTCTTGCCTTCACTCCAATTTGCAGTACACTACCAAGTAGATTTAAATTACCAAAAGGCAAGTTTATTTGAATGGAAAATTTCTAAAAAAGAAGTTGCAGACTCCCCTTCATTAGATGCATTAAGTGTCTCTAGACAGCCCTCTGTCTGAGATGTTTTTATCTATCAGCCCTCTGTCTGAGATGTTTTATTGAACATGAATTGATCAACGTGATTCCTTCAAACACTGTGGTTCTTTGATTTCACTCAGATTGTTTTGTAGGTTGGAAATATTGTGATTATATTGGTCTAGAGGAAATAAAATTATTTCTTTTGTCTCCTTTAAAGCAGCATCTGCATTTTTCCAGGTTTACATCGAAAGCAGTTTACAACTGCTTTCGATGCTTGTCTCATTTGTCTCTACATGCATGCATGAGCCTGGAAAAAGATGTGGCACTTGTCTTTTGAAGAATATACATAGTTGTAATGGTCATAGTTCATAGCTCACTGAAGCCATAAAAAAAATCAAAAATAGCATCTTACTGCTAGATGACATGAATTGCATTGATTTTAGTTTTGTGGTCAATTACTTTTACTTTATTTACCATTTTACTGTGAACTTCAAAATTAATGTCACATATTTGCTATCCTTGGGCAGACTAATTGCTTAGAAAATTATAGATGAACTATGTCTTAGATCTGACTATTGTCCTTTGCAATAATGATATATGCTGAAATGTTTGGATATTGTTTTTGAAAGTGCATAACTATTAGGTAATTTCCAAATATTCTATTTCATCATAATCCTCAGAAAACATTTGTTTTATCTCACTTTCTAAATAGATGTTCTCATAGGGTTTGTGAACATGTATTTCCATTGTTTTCTCTTGATTAACCATTTATCTTAGTGCAGTAACATGCCACCTTGCTGTAAAAAATCATAAATGTACAGTTTGATGATATGTTGTTTCACAGGATGTGCCTTTCACAGGTCTTGGTAGAAGGTTGTCACTACTACACAGATCTGATGCTACGGTGAAGAGAAAGCTTTTGAGACATAATTTAAAATACGGAGGGTCCTTGTTACTCTCTGAGTTTGGTTGCTTTCTGATAGAAATTTCATCACTCAACTAAATAACATCATCAGTACATCAGTGTAATTCAACCCTGAGTTACAAATAATCTATTCTATTGGTACATTTGATAAAGGAAAATATTTGTAGCTCAGGATTGAAATGAGGGGTCCTTGATGCTCCCCGAACTTGCTTGTTTTCTTGGAGACATTTCCTTACCCAAAATAGGTAAGATCATCAGTGCTACAATGATGTCACTAGCACTAATGTTGTTATCTAGTTTGGTAATGAACTAATGTTGTTATCTAGTTTGCAAGAAAAGAAACAAGCTCAGAGATCACCAAGACCCCTGTCCCCTTATTGGTATATTTAAAACAATTTTATACATTAATCTTCCTTACAGGCAGTCCTTGAGCTTCAACAATTGGGAACACAATTTCCATTGTTAAACAAAGTGGTTGATAAGGGAGCTGTCCCTGATTTATAACCTTTTGTTCCCATAGCTGTTAAGCAATCACTACAGTTAAGGAATTATGCAGTCATTAAGGGAACCTGGCTTCTCCCCTTGACATTGCTTGTCAGAAGTGGCTGAGAAGGTTGCACATGGATATCACATGACCCCAGGATGCTACAACTTCATCAATACATACCAATTGCCAAGTGCCTGAATTTTGATCATGTGACAAGAGGGTGATGTGATGATTGTAAATGCCAGGACCTGTTGTAAATCACAATTTTCATTGCCATTGTAACATCAAATGGCTCCTATAGTTATCACCATAGCAGGCTACATGGTGACAAATCCGTTAATTAGAAAATTAATTTAAACCAGTAAAAATATTAATATCAAATATATATAAGAGCCAAGCAGGTGGGCTTAATATATGTCTAGGCAGTTTCATCAGTTCTTTTATATATAGTAACAAGGATATAGTTGTGTTGTTCAGGTACAAAGAAAATGGAGTTTGTCATCCCATTGGTAGAGCAATTAAGTTAATGTTTCCTTTAGTTTGCATGAGATAAAGAAAAGAGCACTTATCAATTAGTGCAGTTTCTCCATCCACATCACACACACCCTCACATATATACAGAATATTTGTGAAAATCATATACTATATGCTTCTTCAGTTCATACAGTAGCTATGTACCTGGATAAGCAATAATGAAAGTCATGATGACTGATTGTTTTACTCATAGATGGCCAATATTTGGGCTTTGTGATTTATTACTAGAGTGGAAAAAGTATAATTTCTTTTAGGAAGGTGAGATAAAAAAAAGAGGCAAATAGCATTTAAGGTAGTTAGAAGAAAGCAACAGAAACCTTTTGATGTTTGTTTGTGATTTACCCAGTGTATGACCTTGAAAGTGCCACAATTGTGATAAATTACTACTGTCTGATAGCAAATAAATAAATAAAACAGTTCTGCTGTTGTGTTGACTTGTGTATCAAAAGATTCTTTTTGCACTGTCAGACAATAATTTTCCCTGGTTTCTGAAAGGATTTGTGTAAACAAGCTCCATTTATGAGAACTGCTGATGGACAGAGCTTTAGTTCACTTTCTCTAGAAGAACACTAAAATAAAAAAAGAAAGAAATATGGATGCTATTTAATGTCCACCTAGCCCTGCTACAATTATTGAATGGGGGGACCTCAAAGTAGTTGACTGCAACTAACTTTTCCAAACTTGTGGGAAGGTGTATCTCTTTAAAGGGTCATTTATGAAAGGTGTTAATTCCTTCCTAAGCGTGTCTGTTTGTAGAATAAATGGGTGCTTATTTTGCAGCACACAGCATATTGTAGTCTCAGAAAACAAAATTACTGAGCTCAGTCAAGCTTTGTTTTTTTCTTCAATTTAGCCCTCCTTCGGTGAAGGAATGTAGAAACATATATACATTTTTGTTACAAATGGGGCATATCACCCTTTGGTACTTTCATCTAAATCTATAGAACTAGACCAAATATGGAATAATATTGAAATTACAAGAGACAATGTGAGTTTTGTAATTTTAACTCCTATCTGGGAAGGCCTATATGATTATTTATCTGCAGAATTTTATTTTATAGGCACCAGTAAAATGGCAAATAGTGTTTCAAACAGAGATTTTGTTTTGCCAAGTCTTTCATAAAGTGGGATTTGTTATGCAAGTTGATCAAATGTTGTTATGAATAAGCAAAGCTAATGAAGCTAAACTTTCATGATTGGTGATATATTAATAAAAGTACTTGAGGAAAATGAAATTGGAATATTACATCCAATTTGGGATGGAAGAAAGCAATTCAGATTTTCATTGAAACATACAACGAGAGACTTATTATCCTGTCTTGCTTCATCCAATAGATATAATTTGTTTTGTTCAGTCACGAATGAATTAATTACAATATTTTTACAGACAGTCTTTAATATATTGAAAAATGTGCACCCATTTATTTTCTTTACATTCCTGGAGAAAAGGCATAAAAGCAACATAGAACCACCTTGAAATATGTAATATTTGTGCATCAGTTGCAGGATATAAAGTGGTTAAGCACCAGGTTGGAAATCAGGAGAATGTGGGGTCTAGTCCTACCTTAGCCTTAAAAATCAGCTGGGTGACATTTGGCCAGTAAGTCTCTCTCAGCCTCACTCGTCTCACAGGTTTTTATTGTGAGAAATTTAAGAAGAAGAGATATGTTTGCCTTTATTATTCATTCATTCATTCATTCATTCATTCAGGGATGTAAACCAACCAACCAATAAATAAATAATATTATTTCTTAAAAATAATTTTGTGTTGCTTATCTTTAAAAGTTCAGAGAAAACAAGGATACATATTGTCCCAAAGGTGTTTTTCAAAATGTGAGTGGACATTCTTGATCCTTTCACAATCCTCTACTAATATAGTTGAAGGATGATACAGGGTTTTTACTTTGTTCTTCAGCTCGTTACTAGTGTGGTACAAACCTAAGCAGGAGACCAATTCTCTTTGGGAAAATCTATTTATTTATTTATTGATGGATTGATGATTTAGCATTTCCTTTGCTCTTTGCTCTTTTACTTTTTTCTTTCTGTCGCTCCTCCAGGCTTTTGATTTGTTACTCCTTGTTTACTTCTTCAGTACCTTTGCCCCCTTAGAAGCTCTAAGATTCTTTTTAAATGTCTTGTTTCTTTTTAGGAGGGTGGAGCCCCTAGAAATGTATGAAAGGCAAAGGAATGGCATTCTCACTACTACTGCTGTTCTCTCAATTCCTTCTCAACCTGTCATGGAAATTATTCATATAAAAGGCAACAATAGTATGTGTCTACAGTTTGGTAATTTGGCTATTTTATTATTTATCACTGTAATGTCTGTTGCTGTTATATACATTTTCGATTAAATGATATAAGATATGCAGCTTCCCTTCCGGTCCCTCTCTTTCTTCCTCCCATTCCTTCTCTCCTTCGCTCCCTCCCTGCCTGTATGTTTTTGTCATGCTTTATCTCCACCAAATAAAATTAATCTGCAAATGTCACGTCATTCTGACAAAAAGAGAGAAAATAAAATAAATAAATAAATAAATAAACAAATAAATAAAGGTTTTAGGTATTCTCCTATGGAAAAATTACAGATGCTTATCCTCAAATCTTCTGTTCTATTTATCAGATGCTTGGCAGGCTTTGAGACTTCAGACTTTTTGCTGCATATGAAACATATCATTATAAAATTTATATTTTTATATTCATGGGTAGATCTGCCAACATAGTCACTGGCATACCTGAAGATTTGGATTTGACATTTGTCAAATGATATGATGTCTCAATTGGTTACTGTCAAATTGTACTATTTCCAAAGAACTGAATCAGAGCCTTTTACATAAGGTGACATGGTGTTTCTTAGTAGATCCCTCAGGGTAACAAAATTCCCTGTTTGTTACCTTGTTTCCTAAGGGAAACTGAGGAAAGTCTAAAAGCAACCATTTCATCTTTACCATATTGTCAAGGAAACAGAAGACTTGTTTCAAGGATTGATAGGATCTTTAAAGTAAACCACATTTACTGGGAATAGGTTCTTCTCCAAAGTTATGATGCAAAGATGTCAAAAATGCTTCAGTTGAAGTTTAGTTTCTGAATAGAGTTGAATAGTTGCTGAATTCAATTCAGATGAGCTTCAAGCACCCTTGCTCCATTTATGATGCTCTATTTATAACCCACAGTCCAAAGGAACGTTTCTATATTCCCCAAACCTCCAATAGATAGCTTTTCTTGAGTACAGATGGTGCAATAAAATGATATCATGTCCACTCATTTTCTCATAAACCAAAGAAAACTTTGTCTAATCAAATGACTCAATATTATTCCAGCTACATGAAATAATTATTCCAGTTCCACCTTCCAATTCTAATTATGTGGAATAATATAATATGATTCCAAAGTCCAAATAATATCTTCAAGAAAATGTGAAAACTACTGATGCATTCAGATTATAATTATGCATGTATTGTTCAGATAGCTTGACTTAGTAACTTGCTTATTTCTTGAATTTATTCTAAATCTCAGTAAGTGCTTTTTAGTGATCAATATTTAATTAGTGTACAGTAAAGCTGCTTTTTAAGATGAAAATTAAATACTTCTTCAAGACATTTTAGGAAGGAAAATGAATTAACCAAGCGGGAAGGAGAGAAGAAAGAATAACTGGAAGCTCAAATGTGTTGTATTTCTTTCACTGACATAGGCAGATGTTTGTCATCTATGCAAAATAAAATACTCCTTAAAAAGAATGTCCATAGACTCATAGAGTAGGTAGACCAGCCCTCTGTTCAGTTCAAGCTTTGCTGAAGTGTTTTAGGAAGATGGACATCCAGTTTCAGTTTAAAGACCTTAAGTGAAAGGGCATACTGTATATTCCATTGAAGGCCATCAGGAAATTTCTCTTAATAGCTAATTTCCCTCAACTTTGAACCCATTAAATCTGATCCTGCACTCCAGGATGATAGAGAACAATTCCACTCCATCCTGTATATGTTGAGACCTTATATATCTGAAGACTGGTATTGTACTTCTCCTCAATCTTTTTCTCTAAACATACAACATTCTTTTAACTCTACCAGAGGTCTTATTTTTTTAATCCCGTCATCAACTCTCTGTCCTTCACTGAACTTTCTCCAGTTTATCAATAGTTTTGGGGTTTTATACTTTATGCTAGATGGCCAGAAATGGATACAGAATTCGAGGTAAAGTCTGACCAAAACAACATAGAGTGGGACAATTATTTCCCATGAACTGGATTTCACAATCCTTTTAATATATCCTACAATAGCATTTGCTTTTTTAGCAGCCACATTACACCATTGGCTGATTTTCAAGGTGGAAATTTACTAGGTGAAATTGGCACAATTCTGTCAGCTTCCCACTTCTTTTTTTGTAGGGGATGAATCCCTTGCAAAGTTTTTATTGCTTTTCCTTGGTGTGGCACGTGGCTGGATGGACTTCTATTTGTGTAAGTAGGAATTACTGCTGCTTTCAGAAACAATGGACTAGGAGTGACATGACAGCAATGTTCCAATATCTATGGGGCTACCACAAAGAACAGGAGATCAATCTACATTTCAAATCACCAGAAGGCAGGACAAGAAGCAACGGTTGGAAACTAATCAAGGAAGAAGCAACCTTGAATTAAGAATAAATTTCCTGACAATGAGTGAAACAGCTTGCCTTCAGAAGTTGTGGGTGGTCCATCACTGGAATAATTTAGTATTAAGAAGAGATTGGGCAGCTATTTGTCTGAAATAATATAGCGTCTCCTGCTTGTGCAGGGATTGGGCTAGAAGACTTTCAAGGTTCCTTCCAACTCTGATATTCTGTTCTCCTTAATTCAAGGTTGCTTCTCTTTTGTTCAGAATCAATAAGACTTGTAAACTAGAATGAGTTTTAAAGTCCTTTGAAAAGTGAACATACTAGTATTATGGAAGAAGTCCTATTTTTCCACTGAGAATTTTCAATTTAATCCTACAATTTGTTTTTTTTTGTCTTTCAAGAGCTTACTGAATAGGCTGTCCCTTAACCCTCAGCTCTGCTCAGCAGTTCTTGAGTGATAGAACTTTGTCAAGACCTTTTAAAAAATCCAAGGAAAGATTAATTATTCAGTCACCCTCATCAATATGCCTGCTGAGACCCTCAAAGTTACAAGGCTTACCTTACAGATGATATAATGATTTTCTTTCAGCAAGTTTTCCGCTTTGCATTCTTGACAATTGAGCCTAAGTAATGTTTTTCACCAGGAGCAGATATTAAGAGAATTGGGACTGAGAATGACATTTGGCTATTTCCTATCTGTGGCTTGAGATATTGTACAATTGTAATAGAAGTTCAACAATATACTATGCATTATCCACATTCATACTATTGGGCATTGCTGAGTTATTTATTTTCACTTAATCAATACGATCTTGAACTCCCTTTCTTGTCAGCATTATTTTCTTAGTTTTTTTGATTGAGAGGAAAAACATATCCCAAGTTCAGAGAAATTCTACATGATAACCTGAGCTGCTTCTTACTTATGCTGCTATCAGATGTCCTTGAATCTGACTTTTAAAAATCCAGTTTGTATTGTAGTGAGTTGACTAGGGGCATGGTTGGTGTTACCAATTTGGACTACACTCATCATAAGCCCTTATTGGTCATTCCCTACTTCTTACCCTTCCTGTGTATATAAGGGAAGGAAAGCTTAATTAGCTGCTAGGTGGTGGATCTTCTAGCATTTGCCTTTTCATGTTATGTATTGTTCTTGTTATGTATGCAGGTTTGAATGTCATTGGTTTAGTTTGAACTGTTCTTGTAAAATGTCAAATATGATTGGTTTAAAAAGTGCGGGAAAAACCCTGCACTCTGATTGGCTGGCAACTGCGGCTGCTGGCTATAAGTAGCAGCCGCAGTCCAGCCAAATTGGGTCTGTTATGAGCTGTAGTCACTAATAAACTCTTCATTGAAGCACTCCGCGTCTGACTCTTCATGCAAATCTACACTGGCGACGAAGGTGGGATCCTTCCCGAAGACAATGCGGAGAACAAGCTGAGAGAGATGGCTGCGCTGAACACCCCCCCAGCCCCGTTCGATCCGACGGCAGAAGACTGGGACTCGTATGCGGATCGTTTCCAAATGTATTTGGAGGGAAATGATCTCGCTGACATTTCTGAGAAGCGGAAGAGGGCGGTCTTTCTCACCCACTGCGGTCCGACCGTTTTCAAGATGGCGAAGGCATTGGTGGGAGCTGCAGACATGAAGGTAATGGACTGGCCCGATTTAGAAAAGTTATTAAGAGCCCATTACGTGCCACAAGTTTATTAATTGGTCACTGTTGGATCAACCACAAGATAATACAAAAAAGGCAGCTGCTGAAAGTGGGAGTAATGGTGGGACCAGGAGCTATAGCCAGTTGAATTTTGGCCTGATAATAGAGGGAAATCCTCTATTACGGGACTTAAAACACCTTATGACAAAACCCAGCAGTTTTGAAGCTTCCACACATACAATATATGGGAGCTAAATTTGCAGTAGAGTGGGAGTGGCTGGGTGCCAGCCATTGGTGCACTCAAGTATGTCTGCACTAACAAGCAGAAAAAGCAGACGTGTCATCAAGCAATGATATTTGCCTTGAAACTTCAGCAAGTGAAGTCAGATTCCATTCTCTTCAGTGACCCATATTATATTCTGTTAATTATGAGGACTGATTGCCTTCATTCTCTAACACAACTACTATCTGAATTGAAGGCATATTTCTTAGGGAATCTCTTGGAAGAAAGTATGGAGAAATTCTGGCCAATGGCAAGCAGCTAAGGATATGTTTCTGAAAGGAAAAGAAAATGTCAGGTAGAGAGTCCCATGCAATGAAAAAAAATATATAGTGGCTTGTAAAGTTGGAGAAAGAATGAAGCAAAATAATAATTGCAGTACTGTTTGTGTTTTAAGTTCCTAAAAGCCTAGTGACTAACCACTTGGTAACTAACCAAGAGTACATTTCTTTTTGTACTTGTACTTTATAACTGTTTTGGCTATTCTTCTAAGCTAAGGACATTTTCAGCTAAATAGGATTTAATCATGTTTCTGTTGATTTATATTGTGTTGCTGTCCTCAAGACTGGATACTTATTTTATATTAGTGCCTTCTGGACTTTTGAGAAGTTTTTATTTTTAGACTGCATTAAGGGCTTCATGCTCAACCTATATCATCTACAAGTGAAAGAGAAATGAGGAAGTTGCACTTGGATTGCTAACAGGATAAGAGGATTTAATTCAAGATATACAGAATATATTCTTTATCTTTATTTCTGGCTGTCACAATCATTGGGCTTTCTTTTATATAAAAAATGTTTTCCTCAGGGAGATTTGCATCCTCTGTTTGTCTGTTCCTGTTGTAACATGTCCTTTGTGACGTGTTCTGTCTGATGATCTGAAATGTTGCAAACATCTGACATTTTCTTCAATAACTGTTACAATCTACAAATATAAGCCATATTTTTTCCAGGGTAAAACACAAACAGGCCACAAGCATTGTGGTCTCAGTGCCAAATCCTGTTCATTCATCTTCATTTTGTTTCATAAAACATTATCCAATATAATAATGTTTATTTCTTCGTCCTGCCTCAGGCTTTCAGGTTAGACAAGCATCTATTGTCAATTTAGAGGAGAAAGGTATTAGGATTAGGGTTAGCCTTCAACTCTTCCTTGATTTCTACTTCTAAATCCCATTAGGATTCTTTGTTCACTCTATCAGTGATTTTATTCCTGGCCACTACAGGTAGTCCTCAACTTACGATCACAATTGAGCCCAATATTTATATTGTTAAGTGAGAAATTTGTTAAGTGAGTTTTGCCCCATTTTGTGACTTTTTTTGCCAGCTTTTAAAAGTTAATCACTGCAGTTGTTGGGTTAGTCACATGGTTATTAATTGAATCTGTTTTCCCTGCTGATTTTTCTTGTCAGGTCTCAAAAGGGGATTACATGATTCTGAGACATTGCAACCTTTATAAATGTGACTCAATTGTCAACATCCAAATGTAAATCAAGTGATCATGGGGATGCTGTCATAAGTGTGAAAAATGATCATAAGTCACTTTTTTTAGTGCCATTGTAACTTCACTAAATGAATTATTGTAATAGGACTACCTATAATGGTAGTCCTGTAAAGGACTACCTGTAATGGCCTTTTATGTTTCTCACTGCGGAGGTCAGTATTTCAATATGGCAAAGTAATTAAAATTATTTTTCCAATTTTTATACCTTTTCATGATTGCTTTTAGCAACTAAATTCCTGGAACATTTTTTATAAAAAGAATAAACACAAAATGACTGCAGTTCCCAGTTTTTTAGGAACTTGTAATACTATTTCCCAAGGAGTCTTTCTCTTTTATTCATTAGAATGTCCAAGTATTTTCTTGTTTATGCTCTAATATATGAAAAATACAGCAGCTGTGGAATGTGGGGGAATATTTTCTAAGATTTCCATGCATTGTTGATAAGTTTATTTTAAAGCAGAAGAGTAGTTTGCTTCCCAAACATGCAGCGTCCAGGCCTGTTTTTCATACCTCTAAGAGATCCCTCTGATCATGTCACTGAACTCTTGATACAATAAAACTATTTTAAAAATAACATTACTGTCATTTTGAGGCAGGAAATGGGAAAACTGTACTATAAGCCTTAACAGCTTCTTAACAGAAAGTTTGCAAAAAAAAGGAAAAGATGAAACAACTCATAATTGTGATGCAGGCACACAACATTGCATCCTTACCTTACTTACCTCTCACCTAACATGTGGAAGCATGGTTATGACACCAAAGATTTGCCAACAGGAGAACAGTTAATTTTCCCCACTAATCTGAAAATCTTAGAGGTAATGATTTATACTGTGAAGCAATTGCAGTATTTCCCTATGGCCTTTATTTTAATTTATATTTTTATATGTACAACATGTTTTATTTTTATGTTTTAAAAGGTTGAAAACTCTAAAGATTCCACAAAGGTACATGTTGCCCATCTAATAAAACTACATCAAGATAACGTGCTCTAACCATTAAGGGACTGGAAATGTCCCATTAAGTTTAATTGGAATTAAGTGAGCATGGCAGGCATCAGATCATCTAAATATCTATAGTCATGACAATGCTATTTTTTAAAAAATAGAAGCCTTTCAAATATAATGGATTTCCCTTCTTTTTAGTTTCAATGAAATATACGCCAAAATAGCAATAAATAGATTGGACCATGAAGAACAGATTAAGCTGTTTGGTGACAGATGGAACCATTTGTTCCACCTGTCACCAAAGAAGAAAAGGCATCACATTTCATGTTTCAGTGTTCCAGGCAGATGTGTTAAAACCAATGGAAGAAAATGTTTGTAGCTCAGGTTGAATTGTGTGATCTTTGGTGCTCTTTGAGCTCAACCAATCTCAGAGAGCACCAGGCTTATTAATGGTGAATTACCCCTCTGTGTTTCAGGATCCATTCCCAATTTCACACGAAAGATCTGTTTGTACTATTCACTTTGGGAATCACTTTCAGTGACTGAGAAAACTGAAAACCAAACCAATCAATCATATTTTATAGCACTAACCATTTAATTCTGCTTAATTAATTTGGCAAAGCACTAAAGAGTGCTGGATTATAAACCAGGATACCATGACTTCTAGTTCTTGCTTAATGGAAATCAGCTGGGTGACTTTGGGCAAGTTACTCTCTCTCAGCACAACCAATTCATAGAAGGGACCATGTATGCTGCTTTGAGTTATACAAAATAAAGCTGGGAGAGAAATCTAACAAATACATTTATCCTGTTAAATGTTGTTTACTGTCTTTTATCGTGTTAAATTTATAGATATTTAGCTCTACTTGAAACTGTCCTTTCCATTTTAAAACAGAAAGAAATATATATGTTGAAAATGTTTTTGCTACTTTCATACCTTAACAGACGAATCATTTGCTTCTGTATGTCTCCACAAGTACCGTAATTCTGGGAAAAATAGATTAAAAAAAAAAGTTTCAGTAGTTTTAGAAAAATACTTTGCCAATCTTTTTTAAAGATGCATTTCCTCTTGTGATAATTAAGCATGTTTCCTAGCTAATGCTTATGTAAAAGTACTAATTTGGCTTTTATATTTATTTTAGAATCCAGGGTGTTTCATACTATACAAAATATTACAGTTGATGAAACAAAAGACCACTGCAGTGTGACAGAAAATGCTATCCCAATCCAGTGCAAAATTTTCTTTCTTATATTTCAACTGTTACATATGTTTGTCTGTGTCCATGCATGAAGTTAGCTGATGTTTTTATATTAGAAAATCATAAGATAATTTGAAAATTAGCCAAATATATGGCTAATATATGGACAATGTATGGAATATTGAGTGTTTAGCTTTCATGCTGAATACATTTATTTATTTATTTATTTATTTATTTATTTATTTATTCAATATATCATGAGACATTCTGGAACCAAAAGTAAAAAAAGATCAAATTAAAACTGCTAGAGGAAACATCAGCTACTTCAGCTATGTTGATGTTGTATACTGATGACTAATAGTAAAGAAGACTTAAGGAACCTATTAGTGAAATGAAAGAAAACAATGAAAAGTTGATTTGCTACTTTATATATACATACACATGTACAGTAAGGTTACATCAACAAATATAAAGTGCAGAAGCCACTGAAGTATAAACTGACTGGTTTCATGGAACAAAGAGACATCTTGTACTTAGAAAAGAGTATGTCT
Organism: Naja naja; assembly: GCA_009733165.1. Lineage (NCBI taxonomy): Eukaryota > Metazoa > Chordata > Lepidosauria > Squamata > Elapidae > Naja > Naja naja. The sequence goes on along the minus strand of CM019149.1, from coordinate 251,860,582 downwards.
AGACAAAATCTAGACAAAATATTGAAGTGCAGAGACATCACATTGACATAGTGTCAATGCCATGATTTGCCAACCTGTAGCATTTGGCTGGGAAAGCTGACCCATCAGAAAGATTGAATAAAGAAAAATCAATCCATTTGAGCTATGATTCCATAGATATTTCTTGAAAATACTACAAATAATTCAGCTATTAAGTGAACTGTATTTCTTACTGTCAGCACTGATAGTTAAACTAAAACTTAAATATTTTGGACACCTTGCCTAAAAGCAAGAGTCATTTGGACTGCAAGAAATCAAAAGCAATTGAAAAACATGCTGACTGAAGAGAAATGTGGTTAGATACAATCATTGGTTATATAAGCATGAGCTCATAAAACCTCAAGCATTTGCTGTCAGGCAGTTCTGGTGAAGTTCATCAGGTCATAAAGAATCAGAAGTGATGGGACAATTGAACAATAACAACACTGCACCTGACAGATGGTTGTTCAATCCCTGTAGAGTTCTTGAAAAACTTTTCTATTGCTTGTCTCAACTCTTTTGTGTTGAAAAAGTTTTCTGCCCTGAAATGTTTGCTTCTATACCTTTTCCATCCATTTCTTGTACAGTTTACTTTCTGACCAATAGAGATAAACTCTACTGTTTCAGCAAGACAGCCCTTTCCATATTTGAAGACAGCTATTTTACTTGGGATGGCACTACCGGTTGCCAGCTAGCAAGATAGCAAGCTGGATGCCTGTCACACTCCAGAGATAGCCAAATTCAAAAGAACTTTTAGAAGCAAAGAATTAATTTTATCTGGAACTGAAGAGAGTAACTGTAACATAATCAAGGCCTGGCCCAAGTAGAGACCAGGAATTCAATAAACAAATGACAAATCTACAGGAAAAGACAAGAGACAGGGGAGAGGTAAACTCCAGATCTGTCAGCATGACAAGGCAAAGTAAACACAACAGAATTGAGGCTTAAAAAGTTGTTCTCAGCATTTTCACTCAGGGAATATGGCAAATAAATAAGCCATGCTGTTTAGAGCTGGGTGGATGAACTGAAGAGTCTGAGAGATAGTCGATAGGTGCAGGCAGGAGTCCTGGTGGTTTGCTAGATCTGCCTCAGCCAAAGAGGAGTTAATTGGCTTTTACACTGCTGGAATCACCCTCTCCATGACTATTATCTCTAGAAGCCTTGGCTGGGCCTCCTCCTCATTGGAAGACAACTCCAGCAGGGCCATAACAGCTATCATTTCTCTCTTAGGTACTCCAACTTGAAAGAAGAGGGTTATTTCAACAATTCTTGATGGAATTTTCTACCTTTCTCAAATTTTCTTTTACTCACTTTATAATTTTATTTAAAAATAGTATCTTGAACTGGGCAAAGTACTCCACAATGTAACATGGAATGTCTGCCCTATCTATCTATCTATCTATCTATCTATCTATCTATCTATCTATCCATCCATCCATTCATCCATCCATCCATCCTGATTTATGCCTCTCCTTTTGTCAAATCCCCTTGATGATTGGTTAAGAAATATCAACCAGTAATAAGCAAATAGAAATGAGAATATTTAAAGCAGTTTTACATTGAAACAATAATAACTTTTATTTGGCAGAACACACAAAAAAGATAAAATGGTAAATTCAGATAAATAAACAATATTTAGTTTATTATTTAGGACATCTCATTCCTTTATAAAGTCTTACCACACGCCAGGCAGGAGCAATTGCTTTTTATTCATATTATGTGAGGGTAATGACATGGTCTTTGTTGTTTTTGATTCTACAATTATAGCAATGGCACTTCACAGTACTCTCTAAGCGGTTTACAAAATCAGCATATTGCCTCCAACAATCTGGGTCTGCATTTTACCGACATCGGAAGGATGGAAGGCTGAGTCATATTTTGAAACAATTGTCATATACAAAACAAAACTATCCTATTTCATAATGCAGTTGTATTGTTACGACTGAAATGTTAAATAAGGTTTTCTTACCACATGTAGTATCAGTCAGCAATGGATGAACATATAGTACAATAATTGGCTTTGTGCCATTGTAATTTACAGGAATAATCCTATTTAAATATCCCCAAGGAAAATAATTCTCACTAAATTAAAAGGGATTTACTTTCTAATGAATGAGGTATATTTAAGATTGCAGCCATACAGTGAGCATGTCTCTTGAGAATTATCACTGAACGTAACCTTAAACTTTGCACAGCCATTTGGCAGCAAATGTGAACTCATGCCCTAATTTTATCATTGAACCTTCTGATTCCATGACTAACAGTTCAAGATTTTTAAACATGCCAACAGCACCTGGGGTGGCTAGCATATTGCCTTCATACTAATTGGTATTTGACATTATCAAATGATTAACCATGGTTAGAACTGTTCTAAGTGCTGGTTAGAGCAAAATCATACTTTGTTCTAACTAGCAGTGCTGTTTACTCTATAACACACATTTAATCTCTCAGATCCTCTCTGAAATCTATATGGCTCTGATTATGTTCCCCAAAGACTTAAAGAACTATCCATTTCTCCAGGCCTTGTGGTAGAGTGGATGTAATTCCCTGTTTGTGATATTTTGCAATTGCCTTGTTGCTGTATTGCCATCTTGTGATTATTTTGTAACCATTTTTCTTATTTTATGGTTAGTTACACAGACAGCCAGATGTTTAGACTGGATTTCAGTTTTGTCTATCTATTGAGTTCTTCCCAAGGATCTGTAATATGCAGTTGTTGAGGGTGTTAAAGGTATTGATGCAGGATACAAGCTGTTCCAAGTAAAGCTGCAAATGATTGATAGTGATTTTGTCAATGCCAGTGATATTCAAATGGTACTCCAGATGTTTTGGGATTGCATCCAGTGTGCCTACTACTCTTGGTCCTAAATTTGTCACAGACATTCTATTTCTATTTGTAGATCTTTGTATTTAGTGATTTTGTCCAGTTTGTTATCTTCTATTCTGGTGTCTCCAGATATTGCAATGCCCATTATCCAGACTTTTTTGTCTTTCTTATCAACAAGTCTGGAGTGTTGTATGGCAGATGCTTCTCTGTTTGAATTCTAAAATTCCAGAGCACTTTAGTGTCTTTTTTTTTTTTGTACATTTGTTGTTGCACCAATTCTTGCTTTCAGGCAAATGGTATTTCTTGTATATCTACTCTCGTTATTGCTACCTTTCATGCCATTGTTTGTAATCTGTCTATGAAATTTTTGTGCAGCAGCCAATAAGTTCCCCACTGTTTCTTCAGCTTCTTTGCTGAAATGGAATTTGCTGTCTAGTGTTATCTTCTCAATTCTAGCTTTATACATTTGTTCTTAAGGCTTGGTCTTGTGCAGCCAAAATTAGCCCCTTTGTCTTTTTCTTCAACTCTCCCAGTTATAGCTATTGCCAGGTTTTGATGGTAAGGATGGCACGTCTATGCAGTCCAAACCCCATTGTAATAATTTGGCTCTACATTTGGGTAGTATTGAACATGAAAATTTCACATTGATGTTTTTTCACATGAATGTTTTTCACATGATGTTTTTCTGTGTTGCTTCATGTAAAATATGCAGATAGCCTGGCAGATGTTTTTGATGTTTGATAACCATGGCCTGACTTGTTCAGTATTGTTGATAGAGGAATCAGTGCAATGACAAACAGTAGTAGTGATAGTGATTCTCCTTGAAATTATTAACTTCTCCAAATTTATCGCCATTGACCAGCAACCATGTCTTCCATTGTGCCATCAATCTCTGCACAAAGTTTCTGATATTTCTGCTAACTCCTGTTATTTTTAGGCACTTGATTATCTAATCATATGGCAGGAGGTAAAGTGCCTTCTTATAATCAATCCAAGCTACATCCAAGCTGATCTTCCTTCTCTTGCAATTTTCTAAAATCATCTTGTCAATTAGAAGCTAATCTTTTGTTCTTCTACTGTTTGGGCAGTTTCCTTTCTATTCAGGTGGAAAGAGCTTGTTTTCAACTAGAGGCTGTTGGACTGCACCACCTACCATTCCAGTTAGCAATTGAAAGTTATTGGTAAGCAGATAATTGACCTATGTTGCCTCATGTGCCCATCTTTCATTATCAGATAGATTTTTCCAAATGTTAACCAGTCTTCAGGTTCATTTCCTTGTAGTATGCTTGCTTGCTTGGCAATCAGTGGGTGTAGTCTCTCCATTGATGAATTGATAGAAACTTTCTGATTCGACTGCAACTGTAACTGGAGACTCTATCTATAGTGTGAATTTTGAACCTTGTTATCTGTGAACTTTTTGGCTATAACTGTTATTTGCTACTTTACTATTTCCAGTGCTTCCTTTACTTGTCTCTAGGTGATCTTGATCAAATATTCTTTGGTCTTCGTGTTCATCAGCTTCTTTTCTTTCATCTGTTCTAGCTTCCTTGTTTCTTATCTTAGAATGTTGATTTTATTTTCCCACAATACCTAAAGGACTTATTTGATATCTGGAAATATTGAATTCATCAGACTTGAATATCTTAATTTTATCAAAAAACCCACCTTGCTTAGAACTGTCTTTAATTTTATACACTGTCTTAATAATTCTTAGATCCTTGGTTAGGACTTGAATGATTAAGTTTCCATGACTCTTAGACTGTGAATCTAACTGTAGTTACCCACATATATGAATTTAGACAATTCAAGGCTGCTGTTGCTGGTGGCAGACCAACTACTGGTTGTAGTTACAATTGAGTATCCTGGATGAAAATCAGCAGAAAATAAATAAACAAACAAACAAATAGATGGATAAGTAAATAAATACATAAATGACAAACAGTACACCACAAAAATGGAAAAGCAAGCTGTAAAATGTAGATAATTGATGTGGTTGCTGAATCTCTTGCTGCTTAACATTTGTCTTCAGCCGTGTTTTCCAACAATTTTACCAAAGAACTTGGTATTCTAGAATCTATCACAAGTTTCTCATTGAGATAATGAGAAATCATGGTTGAGCTAATATGAAAGATTATTTTCCAACATTACTGAACTTCTACCAGTGGCAAATAAACAGTATTAAATATACTCTGAAAAGTAATATAAACCTAACCAGTACAATATTTGCAATCTGTTTTGATATGGATTTCATGCATTAGGGATGGAGACAATGTGTCCTGTTTTAAAGCAATCTTTTCTAATTGTGTACTTGTAAACCAGTACTTGAGTCAAAATTTCATTTGGAAGCATGCACATAGCAAAACTAACTAAAACTTTTATGGAGCCATTTTTTAAAAACAACAAAAATTTATCCAGGAATAGGCCAAACCAAATTCAAGACTGTAAAAATATCAGATTGGAAGAAGCCAATTCTGGCAATTGTTTATCACAAATACCCAACTACATAGAAAAGGTAATGCCACCCTAAAACTTAACATATTAGTGTCTTGAACTTGAATTTATTGCTTCATTCTCTATTGCTAACTTATTCCTGCTAACGTCATAGTATTAATTCAGTGTGTTAGTGATGATGATTCTGATTGCTTCCTCTACAAACAATTCCCCAGAATCTCGACTGCTGATTCTTGCATTCCTGCCTTCTTCTGTCTTGGTGTTTCCAAGGTTCTGCTTACTTCTCAGATTCAGGTCCTTCAGCACATACCACATTTATCTGTGCTTCTGACTTCAATGACTTTTGTATCTTCTATCCTTTTCTTCCCAATTCTATTCTTTTATAAATACAACGCTGAAACCTGACTTCCAGTTTCAATGCAGAACATGATGTTTTTCTCTCTTGCTTCCAGATTGTTTCACAATTACATTTGGAGGTTTACTTGATTGCTCTGAAGCATGAGATCTATGGAGTTTGTAGTTGCTTCACTATATATTTTTTCCACCAGTGAGTAACACATGATCTGCAAAAGCCCCATGACAATATCTTGTTTTGACTTTGCTTGGGATTTAAGAGAAGTATCATAATCCAGAGATATTGTAACCACTGAAGAGAAATGAAACATCAAAAAAGGCCAGTAAGATGTTAATGAATTCATAACTAAAGGATGGGCAAGAAACCTATGGCCCATCCATGGGAATTCACTAATATTTTCTTTTTTGAAGAAAAAAATAAAGTTTTATATAGAATTGGAAATGTTAAAAAAACAAAACAAAGAAGAATCTATTAGTATAGCATTATTTTTTCAGGTACTTCTTTTTGCTCCTTAGAAGGAATAGAAAGAGTTTAGCTGAACTACTATGGACAAATCTAATATAACTGATTAATTTCCTGAACATGGTGATCTTTTCCATTTACTTAAAAAAACACTGTTGCCTTTTGCTCTAAATAGGTACATAATGGAGATCTTGCCAGCCCTGAATCAATACATCTATTACAATAGCCTGTCACTTTTGTTTAGAGTTATCTGCCAATTTATTTCCTTTCATTAACTTTAGCCAGGATCTTCATGTAGTTGTTGTCTGGATTTCTAATTTGTGCTAATATTTTCTTTTCTTTTGTTCTTTTCTGTTCTTTTCTTTTTTCTTTTTTCTTCTTTTCATATTAAAAATAATGCAGCTGCGCTGTTGTACTATTTGTATATGCTATACTACCATACTAGGGACTACTACTATGCTGTTCTACTTACATGCAAAAAAGGAGCAGTAAAAGAAGCATCTTTATAAAAATTACTTCAATGCCTCAGAGTAAAATCTAAAGACTGTCAGATGTTTAAAAGTTGAACAAAAACATTTATTGGATTAAAGCCTTCTGGAGTTGTGCTGTGAAATAAAGGTCCTAATGTTTATACAGTAGTTCTCATCTTATGATCACATTTGAGCCCTGAATTTATGTTGCTAAGTGACAAATTTGTTAAGTGAGTTTTGCCCTATTTTATGACTTTTCTTGCCACATTTGTTAAGTGAATCACTGCAGTTGTTAAATTAGTAACACAGTTGTTAAGTGACTCTGGCTTCCCCATTGACTTTACTTGTCAGAAAATCACAAAATATGATCACATGACCCTGGGACAGTGTAACCGTCATAAATATGAACCAGCTGTCAGGCATCTGAATGTAAATCATATGACTACAGGGATACTTAAACAGTCATAAGTGTGAAAATTGGTCATAAGTCACTTTTTTCAATGCGATTGTAACTTCAAATGGTCACTAAATGAACTCTTTAGTGTACTTGTCTGTACACGGACAATGCATACAACCATGCAAAGAAGTTGTTTATAAGCACTCAATGGATAATGCACTGTACTTCAACAAAATGTATTTAATTCATTGGTTCCAAGAAAATTATGACCCTAAAGAATACAAAGTTACAATAAAACCAACAGCATAAAAATAGATAAATAAATAAAAACTAGATTACAACATTTTCTTTCTCAGATAATGAGAATTTGGTCACTTTTCCATGCTCAATTCTAGAAAAGCAGTCTGAAGATACTCCATTATTGTTTTATTTTCTACAAAGTCTCAATACTGAACATCGCTGGAGCTGTTGCAGAGGTGAGATGATAAACTTTCTTTTATTCCCCATTCCACCCAAAAAGAACAATCAGATGCCTTCTCCACCTCCATTGTTGCTTCATACTGTGTGATTTTGTCTTTAAAACAATCTGAGCTACTGCTGAGAGGAGAAGCTGAAACATTTTTCCAAAATATCCTATAAGGTAGCTGTAGACCATAAGCTAGAGTGAAGGAAGGGTTGTGACAAATGAGAAATGGACTGACCACAAGCTTCAGGAAGCTGTAGAGTTTCAGATAATAGGCTAATTTTATTGTGATTTCTAAATTAGCTCCACTGTTAAATGCTGCCAACATCACGGGATTATAGAACTGATAACCTGCTTTGGACTGATGGAGGCAGTTTGTAGAGGTGCCCTTCAACCAATAAGATGGGAAGAACTAAGACATGGTGAGAAAGAGCTTGAACATATTTTATTTATTTATTTAAGCTTAATCACACATTTTCTTCACAGAGGGACTCTGGGTGACATTTTACACACACACATACGTGTGTGTATATATGTTATGTTGATTTCCTTTGGCCTCATTTTTACTCTTTTGTCTAATTATTTTTTTTCTAGTAATCTATCATATATATGTAAAAGATACATTAGACGAAAGATAAATAAGGCCAAAAAAACCCAACAAAATTAATTTCCTAATTGATCCTGATTACTTGGGAGTTAAAAGTAGACAAGCAAATACATTTATTTGCAAATTTCTAGGGCACCATCATAGTTTTCTAAGGCAACCTGATGACAAAGGGCAATGAAGAAGAAAATGAATGCCTGAATAAACTGTTTATAAAGTTTCTAGAGTCAATTTTCCTGAAAAATACATGAAAATGAAAGTTAACGGCTAAATCCTTTTTTGTAATCTTACTCTTAAGAGATAACAAAGATGGAGAGAATAGAGAACTTACATAAAAGAGTCAAAGAAAAGAAAACTAGCTAGTACAAAGATATGTGTTGTAGTTGGCCAAGACCTCAAAAACTTGACTACAATGTCTGGATTCTCTATGTACTCATAAAATGAATAAACAAATTTAGAATCAGGAATTCATAAAAATACCACTATGAGTCATGGCTCTTTAGACAAGTAAGGAGAAATGTTGGCTTTAAAATAAGAAAAGAAGTTTTAAAATTTCATCTATCTTCTGGGTTCACATCATTGCCATGTTACAGGGAGGAATATATTTCTGTTGTGGATGAAGCATCACTTCTTAAATGTTGAGTTTTATCTTTGCCTGACTTTCCAAACTATTCATCATTCATCACAAGTAAGAGCTTAAATAATTGCACTACTGACTATCTAAGTTTGGATTCTTGTCTACGTAGAGAAAATAATATTTTGGATCATGGTGGTCCAAACTTTTCTTGAAATGTAAATCCTATTTGATTTCAAAATACCCTATTTCAGGTCATACTAGTAATGAAAATACCTCCATTGGCATTTCTACCCTGTAGTATTTCCATAGGCATATTGGAGACTTCTGGAGCTCATTAGCTACAGCAGTATAATTATCACATCCAATGACGTTTCAGTCAACCATCACAAAAGATTTAGATTCAGCCTTCCCTCACATGGATGCACAATCCATTCAAAAGTTACTGGGGCACTGGGTAATTCTGGTACTTCTGGTAACGGGCCAGAAAGGAGTGTTATTAAATACATACAGAATGATATAAATAAGTGTGGTATGTATCTTTCATTCGATAGTTTCTGTTTCTTGGCTGAGGGAGGCAGCATTGTCTGAAGACATTTTCCAGGGTCATGTGTCCAGCATGGCTATACACCACAGGCACATGGATCACTGTTACCTTCCCACTGAAGTGGTATCTCTTAATCTCACATTTACATGCTTTTGAAAAGATGGGCAGGAACTGGAGCTGGAACCAGGAGCTCACCCTGTTGCACAGCACTCAGGCCTCGAACCCAGGCTATCAACTTTCTAGCTGACAAGCTTAGCATCTTTAAGCCTGAGCCATATCTCTATCTATTTGTATATATCTCTATCTATATGTCTATCTATCTATCATCTATCTATCTATCTATCTATCTATCTATCTATCTATCTAGATGATAAAGATAGAGACAGAGATAGATAGATAGATATAGACATAGATAAATGATAGATAAAGATAGAGACAGAGATAAATAGATATAGAGATAGATAAATGATAGGTAAAGATAGATAGAGACAGAGATAGATAGATAGATAGATATAGAGATAGATAGATGATATATGTCATAAAAACCAATAATAGAAATCTATTACATGCTAGATCCAATTGAATTAAATTAACCGAGGGGCCAGATTTCCTTGAGTTATTATATCAGTTGAACATGTTGCATTTAGTTATTATCCTGGTGTTTTTTTTAAATAGTTTTTGCAGATGGAATTCCTAGGGTGTTACTCAAATTCCAAGTATGGAACTTGGCCCTAAATTGGTTGCACACAACTCAAATAAATAAGTAATCAATCATTAATACCCCTATAGGCATTTCCACTTGATTTCATGCTAGTTTGAATGTACTGTACATACACATATTTGTGTTCATAGACCATGATTTATTCTGGGCTTTATTCTGGGCTGCAGTACAAGAGAGATTTTGCTGCAGGAGAACTGAGGTTCTAGAGGACTTTGTGAGGAAAGTTTATTTCTTTACTTCCTTATTCTGCTTTCTATCACCTAAAAGGTATTCAGGTACAGTAAACTTTACAAATAAAACTTATCAACAAAGTGCATCTTAATTCTGGTAAGTTGCTAATCAACTTCACTGGCTTATTTTTTCTTACTATATGAGCAGTTTTTATTAACAAGCCCAAATGTGATTCTTCTAGTCAGATGCTAGTCATAGCAACTTTTCCATAGATACAATTATTCTGATTTGTGGAAAGGCAGGGATCAGGGTAGCAGTTTATTCCTCCCCCATTTCTCTGTGGATGGAGAATTGTCTGAAAGAAGAATTTTGCACATTTCTATTAGTCAATTGATGGGAATGCTGATTGGCTCATTCTGTTCTCTATTTGCTGTCAAAATTCTGAGGGCACCAGGAGTGATGTCATTCACATAACTGTCTTCACAAGATACCGAAAGAGCCAAGAACATCCTAGAAATAGCAAGGGTTGTCTAAAAGGCAAGAGATTTGCTTTTTAAAAAAAAGTGTGTGAAAGTTTTCTATACAGGTAATCTTTGTTTAGAGACCACAATTGGTACTGGCAGTTCTGTCACTAAGTGAAGCAGTCACTAAATGGGAAATCACATGAACATGATTGTGCTTTCTTTTTCCCCATTCTTCATTCACCCCTCCTATAGCTCATTCAAAATTGACAAAACTAATCAGTTTCACTTTAGTTTTTATTTGCCTCTACACCACTCTTCTGCCCTTTGGAATATTCTTCCTGGCATTAACAAGGAGGGAATGTTTATGTTTATATTTATATTCATTCATTCATGGGAGGCATTACAAGAGATTTAACAGGAATCCAATGGGAAATACATATAAAAAGCAATGCAGTGGCGGCTGCATGAACACAGCAAATTGCTCTTGTATTCCTCATTGTTTGCCTATTACTCTCTTGTAATCCTTTCCTTTCCAATTTCTCTTTTCGGAGGATGGAACAGATCAAGCGCAGGTGAGATTTTCTACAGAAGTTGCTTGGCAGTGCAGTTGCTTGGCATGTGTGCCTGTTTACTTTCTTATAATATCTTCCTCTTCAATCTGCTGTGAAAGGAGGAGAAGACAATATGTCAGAGATGACAATGCAAATTGACTGAAATGGCAATCACATGACTGAGGACAGTACCACTGCAACTCTGAACAGTTGCTGACAAAACAGTCAGCAAGCAGGGACTGTATATTTTTCCTGTCACCTGGTGGTTGTTTGGATTTTTGTACCTCATATGCAGGGGTGGGATTCCACTGGTATAACAACTGGTTCAGTGATTGTACGTGCGCTCTGCATTTTTAAAAAAGCCCATATTTACCTTCAACTGCAGCCTCTGTGACTCAAACAGCTGATGAATGGCAAACCGTTCTGTGGTGCAAATCAGCTGTGCTCTAAATAAACAAAATAAAGCACAGGAAAGAGCAGAGGTGGGTGGCGAGCTCATCACAGTGAACTGGTTTGGAACCAGCTGATCATCGGAAAAAGGAGTTCGCCCGAAATGGTAGAATTCCACCTCTGCTCATATGTGCTATTTCCAAGCATTATTTTTATTTTTGTTTTCTCAGATGCTAAATCTTCAGTTGCCTTCAGTTTTTGTAGTTTCCTTATGAAAGAATTGAGGAAGTAATTAGCTTGTGAACAGAAGTGATCTCAACATGAAAAGCTAAAAGTATTTACAGACAAACCAAAAGATATGTGACAGAGAAACTTCACCGTTTTCAAGTTCTGTTTGCTCTTTTGGCAGCAGTAGTGGTAACTGGTTACACATTTCCTGTAAATATTGTGGTCGTGGCAAAGTGTCAGTTTGGACACAGTGTGTGTTGACTGTAATACTGGCCCTTTCAGTGGAACAATCATTAGGGAAAATATGTTGTGGCAAAGCTACATTTTTACAACTGAAAGTCTGCCAATTTCTAGACTATAGACCCAAATAACATTTTCTCTTAAGTGAGGTTCTAGAAAGGTTTAATTGTTTCACATTGTTTTTCTGCAGCCTAGGTGGCTGAAGCTGCCTCAATTCCATTTTCAATTCAACTAAGGAAAAAGCCTAACCAAACTTTCTATATGGCAACCTTATATATAATTGGTATCACTGGAGACAATGAATGTGCAGATTAAATTAACTAGATTTACTTTTAGAAAAACTGGGCTTTTCCAATTGTCCCAGATGGATTCCCATAATTGATGACTGATTTAATTGAAGTCTAATAAATCTTGGGAAGACCAGGTTGGAAAAGGCTGATCTACACTACAGTTGAACACATGTTTAGCTTGCTTGTTATAACTATTTCTTAGGCTGAGTTTAAACGTTGTGCAGTCTCATTGTGGCATGTGTGTTTTCCTGGGAAGGATGAATAAAGAATGCAGATGGACATCAAGAGTCTATGCTTACCACAGAGGAATCCAAGATATTAAGGTCATCTCAGCTGCCTAGTTAAGGCAAACAGCCTTAACACCTGTGTCTGGTAGCAGTGATATAGAAAGATGTTGGAGATAGATGATCATTTTAGTAACAACAATAAAGGCATCATTTCATACTGCATGGAGAACACAATGTTAATCTATTCTGCTATTTTAGAAACAAAACCAGACAGACAAAATAAAGTGATTAACAGTAATGTGCCAAATCTCCTCAGGTTGGATGACATGCTGTTGAGCACCAAAAGAGGATCATTCAGAATATTAATGGTGCTTATTGTATTGGCTAAGTAAAAGCCTTCAGGGTGTAAGCTGCAAAGATAGAATTATGGTGGGAAAATGGAACACAAAAAAACATGAAAATGGGACAGCTGTATGTTGTGCAAAATAAAATTATCAACTGTACATTGACACCTGAGGTATCAAAAAAAAGGCTGGAATTGGAAACTTTCAGCCAAAAATATGTTGTACACCCACACATACACAGAGAGAGAGAGAGAGAGAGAGAGAGAGAGACAGACAGACAGACAGACAGACAGAGACAGAGAGACAGAGAGAGAGAGAGACAGAGAGAAAGACAGAGAGAGGGAGGGAGAGGGAGAGTGAGGGAGAGAAAAAAGGAGCAATATTGTTTTCATTGTCAGGAAAGATATAGCAAAGATAGTACATAAACACAATGCAGTCAATGAACAAATATCAATTAGATGTCGAGGACAACTTTTTAATATGATGATTACATATGATGAGCGTCTCCTGCCGATATCGAGTGCCACCCGCCCTGGCAAGGACTCCTCGGGGTCCCGTCGGCAAGTCAGTGTCGGCTGGCGGTCCCCCGGCGACGAGCCTATTCTGCAGCGGCCCCCGACTTACGGAACCAACTGCCTCTGGACCTCCGTCTGGCCCCTGACCTCCGCACCTTCCGCCGCGATTTAAAGACCTGGTTGTTTGACCAAATCGGGCTGTGACTACCTCACCAGGGGTATGGGATAATTTTAAGTATTTTAATTTGGTTTTATTGGGCTTTATAATTGTTTAATCCTTTTTTAAATATTTATTGTATTGTACGTTTTAATTGTGAGCCACCCCGAGTCTTCGGAGAGTCTTCGGAGATGGGGCGGCATATAGTCCAATAACATAAATAAAAATAAATAAATGATTATTCAAGTTTACGCTGCAGCTATAGATAAAATGTAATATGAAATTAGCAGAATATGCAAGCAAAATGCGCTGCCTAGAAGTTATGTATTGTCTTAGAGGATGGGATGAAAACGTTGGAAATATTAATGAGGGAAACATAGTTGGACTATATCACCTAGGAGATTGAAATGGAGCAGGAAAATGATTTATCAATTTCTGCAAATCCCATTCAATCAACAATTCATCACAAGACAGAGTGTACAAAAACTAAATAGACTATACTATTTGCATAATGAGATGGAAAAGCTCCATTTTACCAGCAACAAAATAACTGAAAGCTCACTGGGGACAAGATCATGAACTGCTCATATGCAAGTTCCAAGTTAAGTGAAAGAGTGAAAGTCAACCTGTTTGCATATACTCATTGTTTTCACGAAGACCATCAAAGAGAAGATCACTCCCAAACCTGATAAAAAAGAACCAAAACCACTGTGAAATGAAATCAAAGAAGATATTAAGAATAAATATGAAAAGAAATATTAAAAATTCCTTGTTGTTTATTTCAGTGTATCTTTCAAGAGGTTTTATTTATTTATTTCTTTAACGTATGGCAAATACACGGACTTATAGTGGTATAAATGTTAATGTCCAGTCTACCCAGTCAATCAAGGAGGGGGTGGTCTATGTTGAAAAAAATCAGACATTGGACCGGTTGTAAGTTCTTGATGGACATTCGGACACAATGTGATGGATATTTTGTCAAGGAGCACCACAGTCACACTGAAGGGTAGAGACAAGACCCCACTTAAACAATGAGTCCTGGCAGACACCATGTTGGGCACGGATCCTGTTCAGAGTTGACCAATATTGGTGAGGAAGGAAGGTCAAAATCTGGCACCTTTTGTGTAGGGCCATCTATGTAACTGCTTATATCTGTGCGTTCAGCAGTCCATTTGGTAAGGTAGCCAAGAGGTAGCATTTTTTTATTTTAATTGACCTATCGGTGAATAATATAAGTAAATAGCATTGGTCTATCCAAATGTATGTATAAAGTAAAGCATTAGAAGGAATGTTTTTTTTAACTAAGAAAGATCTAGAGATGGGTAAAGTTAGAACTACTAGTGATCCATAAAAAGAACATCCATGTGGTTCATTCTCATTCTTTTACTTGGCATGATACATGTTTCTCTTTATATACTAGTTAGACTCTCTTTGTCATGTTCTTTAACTGGGTGAAATGCTGCAGTATAACAATCAGGGTTAGAGTTAGTGTAGTTCTTTAAAAAGCAACAACTTTATGGCACTGTACAGGAAGAAACGATGGATATTTTTATTGCATTGTGTGTCCCTTCTTTGGCATATAATATGCATATATATTTATATTCATCTTTGTTTAGGAACTCAAGACAATGTACATAATGTTCCACCCTCCTACATTTTTTAAAAACAAGCTTGTGAAGTAGATTGGGCTGATAGTCACCAAACGAGCTGCTGTGGCTATAGATGGAGTAGAAATTGAATCTCTCTGGGATCAGGCAGTCCTTGCCCATTCTGCCTTATTTTCCTGCTTCATTTTCCAACTGCTTCCTAGTCTGAAACTGAGTATAGCTCAGCCTGTCTGTCAGCCTCTGGAAATCAGGTAGATAGGGCCTGTCCTCAGCTCACATGATCCTATTTTTAAACTTTCTTCAACAGCTTCCTACAACTCAACAGTGATTCTAAACAAATGTATGAACAACAATATACAACACTGTGATAAATAAATAAATTAAGTTAGGAAGATGAGAGGGGTGCCTCTTTACTCTCATTCTGGCCTCCCATTATCCCCTGTGCCCAGTCAGTTGGCAGCATGGCCTGAGAAGCAAGTAGCCATTGGTTGCTTTGTAACAAGACCAAAATTTGAAATCTCTTAATGGTGGTAGTCAATGAAGGAAGGACAATGAGCAACTTGAATGCCTGATGGCAAGGTAGAATTGGATGGAGGGCACCAGCGGTCCATGGCTAAGCTCTCTTCCTGCCTGGGCCCTTCGGAAACATTCCTGAATGGGAAGTGGGAGTACAGTTTTCCTTCTGGTTCATGTCTCTTTATACTCTATTGGCCTAACAAAGTAGCAGGCAGTTCCATAAGTCAGCAGAGGAGGAGGAGGTGGGAACCTCCTGAGGATCATGAGAGGAAGGGAAATGGTGCATGCCTATACTATATGTGGAAAGAGGAAGGACAAGAGAGCAATTGGGATACCTTCTGACAAGATACATCTGGCTATGGGACACTAAGAGTAGACGGATGATAAACATTGGTGTGTTCAAAAAATGACATTGTCATGATTCCAAGAATTAGAGGACCCATTTCTAAACAGTCACACGTTGATCTCACAATACATAAAGTTTATAGTGAGGACAAATTATGGAGAATGTGTTGATTTACCTGGAGAAGCTGGTATTACAGCATGGTCATCTGTGCATTGCTTTAAGCCGATGGAAAAAACTAAAACCTTTTTCTTAAAGAATGACAATCATTACAGGTACTGTAATCAAAAACATCCATTGTCTTTTGTCATGGATATTTGTGTTGCTATGGATCTTTCTTCTTTAACAACATTACGTTTTCTTTCATTTTAATACATTAAAATAAATCAGTCAGCCTATGGTCATTTGGTGTCTCTGTTTATGTAATGAAATATTTCTGAAAGGATGACCCAGCTGGTCACAGGTTGTCTAGTTTCATTTACAAATAATAGAAGAAATTCTTTAAGTCAAGAATGAATGTGTGTATGTGATAAAATGCAGCCTGGATTTATCTGCCAGACTAAATAAGACCTTCTAAAACAATAAGTATGACCCAGCCAAAATTTCCTTTTAAGTGCTGCATTAATAATGATGCCAGCAGGAACTATATGCATGTGCTTACTCACCAGCACTTAAATAATTAGATAATATAGTTATTTCATTTTGAATGGACATCCCTGATAAATGTTCATGTCAACCATGATATAGCATTGAATTTGGGGCACTGCAATTCATGAGACTATTTATGTATTTAATCAATTTATTCTGTGTTGATTTATAACTAGTCTGACAATATCATTAAATTTACAAATGGGATTTTCTTTTTTTAAAAGTAAGCTGAGAGAGACAACTTCATGTCATGAGGAGCACAAATGGCATTAGCCTTTGTCCTCCAGAATGTCCTTCATCTTAGAATTTGATGTCATACAAAGTTATTTGGAACATATATACATAATCACTTAAAATGGGAAGTCATAATGGGGGAGATCCTTCTTATTATTTCCAATCCTGAAGAATTTTTTCAGTGGATTGAAAAATATCCTTGTTTTATTATTGTTGTCACCAATAAAATATTCTGCTAATCTGTGTTCAGTTTTCAATTAGACAGTTACTCTCAGACAAACTCCCTTTTGCAATTGTGATAGCTCTTTCCCTTTCTCTTTTATTCCTCTTTTTCTCTGGACCTAGAAATAATAAATGTATTTAAACAGCTTTTTTAACAAAAATAAGACCTATGGTACTCTTTCTTTTTCTCCCTTTATTCCTATTATTTCATATAATATTAACACTATCATCAATTATGATGAACTGTATAGGGACAGTTAAAATATGCTCTACGTAATTGTGACTTTTTTCAAAGCAGGATTGCAAATATCATTATTTTTACCATTAAAAAATATTAATCATTTTTGTTGCTGTGTTGGGATAGTAATAGCTAAGACTTATATGCCACTTTACAGCCCTCTCTAAGAATTTTATAGAGTCAGCATATTGCCCCCAACAATCCGGCTCCTCATTTTACTGACCTCGGAAAGATAAATCAACTTTCAAAGGGATAAACACCTTGCAGAAAGCTTGGGCTGGAAGACTATATAAGCAACAATTGTAAATATGCAAGATGTATTGCAATTCTGATTAGTAGATTTTCTAAAGTGTCACCTGAAGATGGAAAATTGTTAGGCTGAGGGTGTGGATAATTTACAATAACTACTGATTCTGTAAAACTTATTTCCTAATTGTTTTCAACTAAGTCAGTGAATCATGTGATTAAAGTGGATCTTAATTTAACTTTAGATCTCTTTTTAGATTATAAAATCACCCACTCCCTCAAGTTGCATTCTTGGATTTTTAAGATTTCATAGTATTAGATGAATAGATTTAACTGAGCAATATTTATCCCCAAGAGTCAGTAATGGTTCAAGTATCAAGCTAGAAACCAGAAGGCTATGAATTCTAGTCCCACCAAGGAACACCCAGCTGGATGACTTTGGGCCAATCATGTTCTCTCAGGCTTAGGAAGCAGACAGTGGCAAAGCACTTCTGAAAAACCTTGACAAGGAAATAGTTTAACCAATCTATGGTTTAAAAGTATTCTAAAGTGTCATATTCTGATTCAGAGATGAGGGTTTTTTTAAAGAAAATGTGAAAGTACATTTATCACAGAACCAAGTTACTAATCTCACTTCTCTCTCTTCAGGGAGTTAATATATGATTGCAACTATGAACGTGGAGAATGTTTCTTGTACTAACGGTTTTCTAGCTGACTGTCAAAAAGAGTATGTTCTGTTCTTATCTCTATTTGCAATGCAGTGTATATATATATATATTTAAAAAATAACTTTCTGCTCTTGGTTTCAATAAGGTAAATGCTATAGTATTTTCTAAAAAAGGTTAGAATCATAGTTTCAGTCAATGGTAAATCGATTTCTTTAATACATGTGGCTACTATGATCTTAACCACTATTATAGCACAGAGATTACATCTATACTTGCAAATCTAGTGCACTGATTCAGGCTAGGTTTATTTGTTAATTTAAAAATAGGCTGAATCCATTATTATTTGGTGTTGGGGATGCTGCGAATCCTTTTTGTAAAAGTTCGTAAAGTGGTTGCTGAGTTGTTATAGGTTTCCTCAAAGTTGTGTAGTTTGCACTGACATGTTTCATTTAACAGCAACCATGATATCACAGGCAATTACTTTCACCACAGAAGCTTCCGACATGGAAGTAGTAGTATTTAGTTGTAATTCTTAATGATGTAATATCACCTTGGTTAAAGTTATGCTTTGATACTTATTAGCAATGACAGCCTGTCCCTTTTTGTTTTAAGTTTGCTTGTGCTAGTAAAAATTCAAGTGTCGTGTGGAAGTTGTCTGTTACAATTCTAGGTCCTGGTGAACTTTAGCATCAGTAGACCAAAATAGCCCTGAACTGTGGGCAGTTCATGGAGTTCTCCAATTTACTCATTTCAAAGAGCATTCAAATATGATTATGATTAAAAGTTGTGAGCTAACTTCTCAGAAACAAAGCCTGAAGGATCTGATCCATCTGGTTGTTATTTTCAAAAGGCTATCATAAGGCAACTTATCAGAAGCTGCACCAGGAGCTGGTGCAGAAGACATGTGAAGAATGCCCAGACCCAGGATATGCCAACGGCTTTGTAGGATCAAGCAGAAACATTTTAGTTGACTCTCAAGAAGCAAAGACATTAATTGTCATAATTAAGGCAAACCTCATCTGGCCCTCATAAGAGCATCTGCCAGCTACCATCTTTTGTTGGGAATAGTCATCAACTTCAGATCTGCCTACTTATGTCTTCTTTCTGTTCTGTTCCTGACTGACTTGGCCCAGCTGACTAACTTCTCAAATATTTCACTTTTGGATTGTCCTAGATTTAATTATGTCTTTTTAACTTGGTGCATTTTTGTATCAATTTTGTGGTTTTTATTTGCAAATTGCTCAGGGTCACTTTAATAATGAGATGGTGTAGGAGAAGAGGAGGCAGAACCAGGATGAGGAGAAGAGAGGACTCAGCCTAAAATCATTATGTGTCCACAAATTATCCAAGCACAGTGCCCCCTTCGAATTCCACTGATTCTTATCTAGTGTCAATTTTGTGCTATTAGTTGACTAAATTCTTGTGTATAGACTTGAGCAATTGATTTTCTTAATTGGAATTTAACATATAGAACTGATTCATGACAGATCGACAGTGTATATATATATAGTTGAATGAATGAATGAATGAATGAATGAATGAATGAATAAATAAATAAATAAATAAATAAATAAATAATCTAATTGTTTGGCTGCCTGGCAAGGTTTCATTTCCTTGCATTTTCCAGAGTATTTATGTGGTGCTAGCACATCCAGCTCCCTGCTTCTTTTGTAACCTACTGTGGTATTACTCATCAACAAACCATTTCTAAATCAAGGTGGTATGTATATACTTAGTCTGAAACAAGACATGATGAGCATCTAGAGAAAAATGCTTAAGATTCAAAATGACAACATTTATCTAGGAAGTCTGTACCTCTGAGTTTTCTGTACTCATGATGGGGATAAAGTAAAGGTAAGGAAAAAATGCAGTGTTTTATTCTTCCTCCTGGAAACAAACGAGAGGAGAACTTAAGAGCATCATTCCCTTCAATCAGGGGAAAATACAGGAGAGAAGGAAGGAACAAATAGCTTGCTCCTTGCTTGTCATTACTTTGATACTCCAATGGCAAATACAGTAAAAAAAAAACAAAAGTAGGTGCTTCTAGAGTTGCAGCTCCAAAAGATATTATAAGATCAGAAAGTTTACAGATTAGGTATTTTTGCATCATTTGCACTAGATTTACTTTCTCGTCAGTCATTCATGTTAGCTTTAGGGACCACCCAATCAAATGACACAGAGACTAACATTTTACTAAGAATATTGAAGTCCAACAGAAGGAATTACTTGAAAAAAGAATTTATAGAACTGGACTATACAAATACATATTTTAAGAAAACTGGCAATAGCTTAAATTTTACATATTCAATATTGTTTAATTATAATATAAATATATGGCCCATAGTATCATATAGGATCCACACTATATTATCAGGTCAATATTTCTGTTCTTCAGAAGAACTCTAATTTATTATTGTGAAATCATTCATGGTCTAAGTGACTTTTTGTCCCTAGCATTATTTATTTATATATTAAATTTATATGTCACCCTTCTCATTATTCGAAGCAATCCTGGGCAGCTTACAAGCACAAAATATTAATATTAATAGGAACCAAATATATAAGCAATAAGGAAATGGAATCTTTTCTGCTATTCCATCAGTCCCCCCAGCAGAAAGCATCCCTACTGGGACCATGAGATCAGTCGATAGATCCAGGTTTTGAAGCCCTTCTGGAAGACAGTAGAATGGGTGGGGATCTCATCTATGACAGCCAGATGTTCCAAAGGGCTGGGGCCATGGCAAAAAAAAAACTCTTTTCCTAGATCCAGCTGGCTGAAATTCCTTGAGTGGCGAGGTTCACAGCAATCCTCTTTTGCAAGAATGAGTGGGATGGGCCAATCTTATTGGGGGATTTTGCCAAAATAATTAGACATTTATAATTTGATATTGCCAAAATTTTGCAAACAGATAGGACACTAAGACAAACACTTGTAATTAATTAATTAATTAATTAATTAATTAAATTTTTTTATTTATGAGATTTCTATGCTGCCCTACCTCCCAAAGGACTCAGGGTGGCTTACATTAAAAGAGAACAATACAAAAGTTAAAACAGAATTAAATGGGAAATCTCACTAAACTAATAGGTATAAAACTAACTACTAAAATCCCCATCCCTCCATCAGTCTGGTTCTGTGATGGTTATTTGTTCCTGCAAAGCAGAACAAGGACTTTCAAAGGCCTGTGCTGCTGTAGGCTCATTCAAAAAGAGTAAACAATACAAAAGTTAAAAACAGAATTAAATGGGAAATCTCACTAAACTAATGGAACTAACTACTAAAATGCTCCATCAGTCTGGTTCTGTGATGGTTATTTGTTCCTGCAAAGCAGAACAAGGCGAGTTTTCTTGTCCTCCTTTCAAAGGAGCATGTTCCTGCATCTGTTGGTTCAAGCACTGTTATTCTGTCTGCCTGCAAGCTTTGCATTTGAGGTGGCTACTTTGCAGAGGTGGGAAATATCCCTTGTCCTAGTCTTTCCAGCTTTTCTGAAACACTGTAAAAGCTTCTTCAGCTTCTGATACACTTTTTCCTCATGTGCAGGGGAGTTGTAAAATGCTCATGAGTGCAGATTATTCCTGAACTGAAACCTGCAAAAATATTTTCAATTGCTATTTTTCATGCCCTCTATCAGTAGTTAGATAGTTGCTTACATCTGTTTGTGTTGAATTCTGCTTCTAGGATTTTCTGATATCTGCATTGCAGTGGTGGTATGCTAACAGTTTGGCCCAGTTCGGCTGAACCGGTAGTAAAAATCACTATCGGTTTGGCTGAACCAGATCAGCTAAGAGGAGGGGAAAAAAGTGACAATCAGCTGAGAGGATAAAAGACCAAAAAGTGCATGGGAGGCTTCTAGCTTTTCATTTCTTCACCCTCTCAGCTGATTGGCTTGTTAGGATTGCACGCGCATACGCAATCACCCACCAAACTGGTAGCAACTAAGATAGGATCCCACTACTGCTGCATTGGTAAAAAGTTATGTTGCTTTCTTATTCAGAAAAAAAATGTTTGCAGGTTTTTCTATCTAGTTCAGTTTGAATGGTAAGGACAGACAGAGAATATGTTGTGACCATGAGAAACACCCATCTCTTATCACCTAGCAACACAGAGCTCTGGTGAACCAGCTTACTTATTCAGTTCTATTCAAGCTGTTCATACAACGTAAATGTAATTATATTACTGGAAGAAAATATGGGTTCCTTGCTATTTGCAGTTATAACATAGTGATTAAATTGGATCAACTTAATGTACATAACCAAACCAAGACAAATATATATTAAACCTGTACAAAGAGATACAGATTTGCTTCAACAAATCAGTTCAGTTTGAGAGAAAAAGCACATCTCAGAATTCTATTTAGTCCTGGCCAAGGTACTTCCAAGGTGGTGGCTTCAGGAATCCATCCTGATAGCCATTCTGAAAGACATGCACATGGCATGTAGATACAGGCAGTGACTTACACTCTGTAATTTTTTCCTGGCTTTCCAGGAAAAAAATTAATCTTGCTCCCAAGATTAGACAGATGTGGCATGTAGCAAATAGTCTCTGAGACTTCACAGTTGCAAAAAATAAAACACTAGGAATATATATTTGATATGCCCATTCTAAAATCTGAGGCATCCTTAGCAGAGGTGATATTCAGCAGGTTCTGACCAGTTCTGTAGAACCGGTAGTGGAAATTTTGAGTAGTTCAGAGAACCGGCAAATGCCACCTCTGACTGGACATTTTACAGTATCTTTCCCCTGCCATGCCCACCAAGCCACGCCCACCAAGCCACACCCACAGAACCGGTAGTAAATTTTTTTGAATCCCACTGCTCCTTAGTGTGTCAAAGGAGCTCCAAAACTTGGAAGACATAATGTATGCAGTACGTAGTGTTGTCATGTATGCCAAAGGCAGTGATTTCAAAGCCTATTGGAACATTGCAAGAAGTTTCCAAGATTGTGCAACTTCAGTGTGTCTTGTGAACAGTGTGAGAAACTCCCTGAAGCTCCCTGAAGGAGGTAGTTGCAGCAGTATAGCCAGCATATTCTAGCTATTTGCCCCGCTGAGCAGACATATACAGATATTTATTTCAATTCATGAGGTCTCTCAAAATTTGCCAATTTATATCTTACTCCTAGTTTTGAGTTAGGAAACAAGAATGATTTTCTTGGAGCCATCATTGTAAACTTAAACTTATATATAACCATAGTTGCTCAGCATAAAACAAATTACTTTAAATTATTTCTTCATATGTTATAAACATAATAAACAAATAAGCTGTGAAACTACAATCAATGAATATTGTCTCTTTTAAAATGAACCAATACATTTATAGAGTGAATTTTAATTATACCACATATATCCTGTGAGGCAGACATCTTGAAATGCAAATTGTGGATGGCAGTAAAGAGAGAGACTTCAGACTGGGATAGCTTCAGCACTTATACTACCTTTAGTGAAAGATATAAAGTACTCTTGTCTGGTGAGGAAGAATGGTAGGTGTGAGATCTTATGCCCAGATAGCTTGCTCTGATTTACCGCTGTATAACATTTCTGAAGTCTGAATTGACAATTATGCACAAGTCTGAACAGGTGGGCAAAAAGATACAAATATTCTGATTTCTAGATCATGCTCGCTTGAATATCTTCTGGATTTCTGTAAGGTATTTTAGCTTAATCCCAATTGGATTGAATGGTGCAAATGGCATTTTCAATTTACCTGGAAGACATTAGAATTGTTGAAGCTTTCTCAGAAATTATGCCAACACATTTTGGATCATCATGTTAGAGATGCCCGCCATCACTGGCCCATTGTGTTGACAGTGTACAAGTTATGCAAATCAGTCAAGGAACGTATTCAAAAAAGGCAAAAAGCATACCAATGATAATCACAACTTTAGTAGGAAAACCATGGTTTCTGGCTCCAACTGTAAGATGAGAAACATGCACAGGGCTTGGAGTCTATGAAAAGAGTAGATGAAAAATACAGATCTCTGAAGCAAAAAGAAGCTTAACTATTTCCACCCTATGCAAATAATACTTTCCTGATGATTGGTGAGAAATATTTTGGATTAAAAAGAGAGAAAACATGTGAGGAATATCTTGTGTTATGAAACTGAAACTATCAATAATATATTAAATTCACTCTGGTTAATCACACAATGAATGTTGGACAAGGCATAAATGTCTTTGCAATGTATAGCTATGAAGCTCAACTTGCACATATTTATTATGAATTAAGTGGTTTATTTTTTACTATTTCTGACAGGTGATTTTGTTTTCATTTTGTTTTATAAAAGGAAGTATTTCTAAGTACAGAAAATAAATCTCCACCTGAACTTCTTGACCATAGAGGATAAAGAGAATCTGTTTTTAACTTGGAAACCAAAATAAAAATATTTATGATTGCATAATACTTAATTTTATAACTTAGTAAGTCATAATACATATAGAGTTTCCAAATTCAGAAATTGTATACATGAAAATCACAGAGAATAAACATAATCACTATTATTTATTTATTTATTGGATTTCTAGGCCGCCCCATCTTCCTAAGGACTCAGGCGCATAATAAAAGCAATACACATATACAATTAAAAAGAGATTAAATCCAAATAAGAAACCCAATTAAAATCTAAAACCCTAAAAATAAGCATTAAAACTCCCCCATACACCCCCCCTTAGTCCATGTCAGCGAGTTGGAACAACCTTGTTTTGAGGCCATGGTGGAAAGAGTGGAGGTCAGGGGCCAGCCGAAGTTCCAGGGGCAGTTGATTCCATAGGGTGGGTGCTCCCACAGAGAAGGCCCTACTCCTAGGGGTCGCCAGCCGACATTGTCTGGCTGATGGAACCCCGAGGAGGCCCTTTCTGTGAGAGCGCACAGGACGATGGGAAACAATCATGTTATATGTAACATGCTAATTTTTGAAGTATCACTGACTATTCAGTTGTGTTTGTTTTCCTGAAAAACAAAAGACAATAATGCTGGCTGGGGAATTCTGGGAGATGAAATCTCTACCTTAAAAGGAGCACGGTTGAGAACGACTAGTTTTTGAAATTGTTTGGGTACTCAGTATATCTTGTTCTTTTCTAATGTTAAACCCAGAATAATGCAACTGCTGCAGTAATTAACAATCCCTGCCAATTAACCCAGGTGCCCTAAACTGGATAAACTGTGTTATGTAAAAGTATGCTATATAAGAAAAATGTGTAGGATGGTGTCCTTGTCATGCATGTACTATCTTACGTCAAAAAGAGTGAGGAATGAAAAAAAAATAACTAAGTTAAAGCAAGAAATACAGCACAAATAATACTTCATGATAAAGAATTTCAGAAGATGCCTTAATCATATATTAAACAGAATGATGGCAGCAATGAATTTATGATAACTGTGTTTTTAAGCTAAGTTTACAAAGCTTAAAAATACAGTATTTCTCTATTTTTGCTATTTTTGTTTGTTTTCTCCTCACCTAATTTGATGAGGAATTCAGGGGAATGTAAACATTTGCATATCTGTTATTACTTTTTTTTATTCATTTGGATGTTAAATTGAATGACATTTTCTAATTGCTGTCTTGTTAATTGTCTATGGAGATTCTCAGTCATCCAGGTCATGGTTGTCCCAAAGGTGCTTTTCCAAAAGATAATTGGACTTCCTTGTTTTTTTTTCTTGAAAAATGTTTTGCTTTTCATTCAGTTTGGACTGCCTTTTAAATTGGTAAATTGCTTTGGTAAATGTTACAGAAGGAATAATAAAATAACAATCCAAACATTGAGAATCTGAAAGAAGACAATCACTACAAATACCTGGGCATCCTTCAGTCTGACAACCTCAAGCACACTGAATTAAGGAAGGTTAAAGTAAATATATTGTGAGAGTGAAGACCTTAAAGTCCGAATTTAGTGGAGAAAATATCATTAAGGCAATTAACACATCATTAACTCCAGTCATTAGATACAAAGAGAGCATAGTGGACTGGACTCAAGCAGAACTGAAAACCGGAAAGACCAAAACAATTATCTTAGTAAATTATTCCCTTCATCCACACAGCAATGTTAGCAGATTTTACTTACCAAGGACCACAGGTGCACATGGATGTTGCAAGTACACAGATAGCTGAAGAAGAAAAACGGGCATAGGAAGAATATCTGAAGAAGATGCACTGAAGCTAGTATATCATAAAAGTTTACTGAGTACTAAAGAGACTGAACTGGCCTACAAGAAAGATTGAATGAAGACTAGAAAAGAGACATGGCAAGTTCAAATACTATATAACTAGTACATTAAAAAAACAAACAAATCAGGCAAACTGGCAGCAGATAACAACAGGACTTGGCAAAGGCTAAAGGTAGGAAAGTTGAAGAAAGAGAAAGAAGAACTAATTTTTGCTGCACAAGACCATTTAAGAACAAATGCACACAAGGTCAGAATGGAGAATATAGCAATAGTGAACAAATGATACCTCTGCAAAGGAGCTGAGGAACCATGGACTACCTAGTTAATTGCTGCAAGAAGATTGGCATGATTGAAGTAGCAACAATAATGATTGAAATGTCTGCAAGAAATACAATTTGCCTGCAGAGCATAAAATAGACCAAGTAATAACGAATGAAAAAGTTAAAGGGTTCTAGGGATTTATAATTCAGTTAAGCACCTGCCATGTTACAACCTAGATTTAACAATTGTAAATAAATTGTTATGAAAAACAAAAATGTCTGGATACTGGTAGTTTTCATTGTATAACCATAATTGAGCCCAGAATGATGTCATAAGTCATTGCAACTGTAAACTGAGATGTTACATGGCCAGATTCAAAGTTACAATGTTTTTATGATAGTTGTTAAGTGAATGCAGTTGTCATTAAGGAAATGCAGCAGTTGTTAAATGAGTCTGTTTTTCCTAATGAGTGTTTTTGCCAAACATTATAAGTAAAAGCAGGAATCAAGCAAAAACATCACAAATCTGAATCATGTGACCTCAGGACACCAAGATGAGCCAGTTGCCAGCTTCCGGTTTTGAGTTTCCCCGAAGACAGACCGCTGACCGCGATTGTGCGTAGCTTTGGTCCGTGCTTTGGCGTTGGAGAGACCCAATCGATCAGATTTGGGGCAGAAGCTCCAGCTGCCTGCAATTACTGCAGGCTCGAATCCCACCAGGCTCAAGGTTGACTCAGCCTTCCATCCTCTCGGGGTAGGTAAATTGAGGACCCAAGATTGTTGGGGGCAATTAGCTGACTTTGTAAAAATGCCGCTTAGTAATAAGCAGGCATATACAATGGAATGACGGCTATTGCTGAGCGCATTGGGTTGTATCCCAAAAATTGTAAGCTGCCCTGAGTCTTCGGAGAAGGGAGGCATATAAATATAATAAAAAAATAAGCTGCCTCATAGGGGTGGTGGAGGAAGGGGAGACCGTCAGCTGAGTAGAGGGGAGTCGAAATCCCCTCCCTGGCTTGGCAATTGCTCCCTCCCAAAGACGCATGAAGCAATGCTCTAAAATGGCCACCCTGAAGGGGAAGATTAGACTGGAATAAGTTTGTGCAGGAGAGAGAGAAAGAATTGAACAGCAGGAGGAATGGGACAATATAATTAAATGGAAGGTACCCCCAGGATTAACATTTCAAAGAATTTTCAAGAAAGGACTTAAAGCGGTGAATAGAAACAGGGAAAAAAAAGGTGTGGATTGCTTTTGACAGCGGCGGGACTTTGAACCAAGAAAGGTAGAAGCTGGAGAAGGAATCTTGAAATGATTAAGTTCAAGATTGATGATTAATTTAATTTTCTTAAAGTGCCATATTAAGAATATGGAACAGATATAAATCTGGGATATGGCCAAAACCACCCTTATGGACAAATGATTGATGTATCAAGAATTACTGGACAATTATCAAGGATAATTTAAAATTAAACCAAGAGAGCAATTACTAGCAGAATGATATAGTTAGCAATGACTTCTCACAATTATCAGAAAGATTCAAAATGGACAGAAAGATTCATAGTGTAGAACGAAGAGAGAACTTGAAGTACAATTTTGCACTGATGATGAACATATAATTACTAAAATGTATAAACTGTTGTAATTTGAAACAGGAATTACAGGTGAAAGAATGTATGACAAAATGGGCTAAGTATTTTGATTATAATATTAAGATGGGCCAATGGGAAAATATGTCATTAAAAGAATTGAAAATTGCACTGTGTTATGAACTTAAACAGTATTTTTACAAAAGGATGTATTGTTGGTATATTAAATCAGAGATACTATCTAGAATGTATAAAAGCACTTCAAATGTATGTTGGAAATGTGAACATGGACTTTCAGTTAGGCTCCCTCGGCAATGGACTGAATCCGCGACTGTCCACGGTTTTGGTTTGTGCTCGCCACTGGAAGGCCCCGATCTACCTGATTTGGGGCCGCAGCCACCCCGTAGAGGTGGCGGAGAAAGGGGAGAACACCAGCTGAGTTGAGGGGAGCCGCATTCCCCCTCCTTGGTGAGGCATAAAACTCCTCTCCAAAGGCAGATGCAGTGATGGCCAAAATGGCCTTCCCAAAGAGGAAGATCTGACCGGACAAGATCGTGCAGGAGTAGAGAGAAGAAGAGGACAGCTCAGGTGATTGGGCTAAGCAGGATTAACATCTGAATACAAGGTACCCTGAAGCTAAAATACTTAAGAACTCTTAGGAAAAAGTTTTTAAAGCTGTGGCATGGAAGAGGGGAAAAAACAGATCTGAAGAAAAGGGGATGGAACTTGGACATACTAAAGAGTGTCACCTGATGCTGAAAGAAATTAATGTGAACTTTTAAAAGACTTTTAAAGAATAACATAGTAAATGAAATGTTGCTACAATAAAATAGAGCCCCTGGAAAGTGAAAGTGGAGTTTGGAACTTTGTAACAAAGAAAGAAGCAAGAAGAAACTGTTCTGGAATTGTTTGATGATTTTGGAACCTTTGGAAATTAATTCTGGGAAGCAATCTTATAGAAGTTAGTTGTCTAAAAGTACTGGGAAGTGTTGAAAGATGGCAGAACTTTATTTGGAACTGAAAATGGTACTAAAAATATGAAGGAACAATTGCAAGTGAAAGGAGAATCGTTTGGCTTTATTCTGCAATCTCTGGAAATGGCGATCTTGGACTATGAGGATCAGCAAAAAGCTTCAGAGGCAGAAGAAGACTTGAATAAAGGAGAGGCCATCTTTAAAAAAAAGTGGGACAACAAGGTTTGAAACTCAAAAAGGGGGAAAGGGACTTAAAAACTGGAGATTAGACGAGGTAATCAGAAAAAGGAACAGTGTGAGAAATAAACAAAATATAAGGAAAGATGTTGAGAATAAAATAATGTTTATAAGTCAATCCTATGATTGGCTAATGTTTAGAGGATCTTGTTAATCTGTCTATATATTTAAATTGTACAAAGATGCTGAGCCCAGTCTGTTCTTCAAACCAAATCTTTTATTGTACAAGCAGCTTAATTCAAATAAAGTTACAGAAAGACTTTTACCAGTTTCTTGTGCCTTCTTTAAGTTTCTCTTCTCTTAGGTCTTACTTGGTTTCTCTGTCTACCTATGTAGTTAGGATTTCTCAATCCTTTAGATTAAGGATAAACCCTAAAGAAACTTAGACCTCTTTAAAGAACTTAAACTGTTTCAAGGCTTTTCCCTCTCTCCTGAGGCCTCTCTCTCTGTGGTGAGATCTCTTTCTTCTTCTTCCTGAATTTAGATCTCTGTCTATCCCCACAGAGAACTGTTTAGGCCTCTGACCTCTGTTTAGGCCTCTGACCTCTGTTTAGGCCTCTGCTTAGGCCTCTGACATCCCTTTAGGCCTCTGACATCCCTTTAGGCCTCTGACATCCCTGAGATAAATGCCAGTTAGGCTGCCCCTTTTATACCAAGGGGCGTGGCTTGTTATGCCACTCCAGGGCATCTGGTGTTACCCTGTGATTGGTGGATTTGGTTTGCCTCCAAATCCCCACAAGTTTGTAACACCATATCAACACCAGAAAGTTCCACTTTCTGACAAAAGAGCAGAAGGGAGGATTATAGAAGGAAGCATTAAAGAGGGAGGGGGACAAAAATTGGAGTGAGAAAAAGAGGGGGGAAATAAAGGGGAAAAGAAGTTACAAAAAACAGAATCAGGAAATAAAGAAATATGGGAAACAAACAAGAATTAAATGGAATAGTTTGATTGATAGACCCACAAATAATGGTTAAAATTACAACTAAAATAGAGGATTCTGTATGGTGATAAGGGATTATATAAATATTTTAGAAATAAGAAATTATGTGGAAAACAGGAAAACATATGTAATTAAAATGGAAGATGAAACGGGTATGATTACTTAATGGAATGCACGATAATAGCTAGATCAAATGAATGAATTGATTATTTTCTTCCGTTTTATTTATTTTTATTTCTTCTAAAGTTAAAATTGTTTAGAGGTAATTTAAAGGGGAAGTATCATGTGGAATCTGACTAAAAAGGGATTCATGTTATAATATATTAGGTGATAGAAATTATAATTGTTTAATGGGATAAGTTAGAAGTAGAATATTTAATGGAATGTGAAAGGGAATCAACTATAAGATATGAAGGTGACACACTTTAATTGGCAACTATAGGGGAAACCTTGTTTTGTAATGTTTGAAATGTGGATATGGATTGAAATTGTACACAGGACAGATAAAAGTATAATTATTTTGAAAATATGAAAACCCTGAAAAGGATATGCAATAGATTTAGAAATGAATGAGAGAGTTATAAAATAAGTCTAAGGGAAGTATTTGAGGGGGAAAATTAATAAAGAATATTTAAAGTAGTGATAAGATATGAAATTGAATATGAAAGATGAAAGATGAATATGTAACAGATTATATCTGTATGGAAATTTGAAAATCTGGAATCTGGAACCATGCTGTTCACTAAAATAAGATGTTTTATTTTTCTGTGTTTTGTGAAAACCAAAATAAAATTGTTTAAAAACAAGAAAAGAAATGTGAACAACATGAAGGGAGATTCTATGATGTTTGGTAGGAATGTAAAAAAAAAGCTTAAAATGGATTCAAATACATATTTTGATACAGAGAATTTTAAAGATCAATATCCAGTTGAAGCCAGAACTTTTCCATTTAGGACTAATGGATAATCAGTTAGAAAACAGCCATGGGAAATTATTTCAATATAAGTTTACTGCAGCAAGATTATTATATGCACAGAGATGGAAAGATTCAGTAGTACCCATTATGGAGCAATGGTTGGTGAAATTCTTGCTGAGGTGGATAAATTAACTTCTTTGATTAGAGAAAAGAATCTACATTCATTGGTGACTGGAAACTTCTTATGGACTTTGCACAAAAATGGAAAAATGAACTTGCAATTATGGTTTTTGATGATCAGATAGGAATGTTTATAAAAAAAGAAGAGTAGAAGCTGTAACATAGAAGAGAAAATATAATTGTACTTATAACTTGTGAAGAATATTCGGTGCTATTTTTTATATATTTTTTCTTTTCTATTTTTAATTTTTTTTTATTTTCTTGCACTTTTTGCCTTTTCTTTGATTTCTGTTTTCTTCCTTACTTTATATTAGTTTTGAATTAGTTTTTACTAATTTTTACTTTTCTTCAAAAGTTTCAATAAAAATCATATTAAAAAAGGATCACCAGTAAAATAATTTCTCTTGTTACTTCACATGGAAATATCAAAAATTGATAAGATCTTGCCTAAGAACTTGTACAATATCATGCAAAGTTTCAGTTCTTTTATATGAAATCTTAGAATGCAGGATCACCTTGAAACATCTGAGAGCTTTGCTGACTTTACAATTCTTTTGGACTTGGTTGGGGGACCTACGCAGTACATAGTACTGCAGAATAACAACCAAAACTGGAAATGTTGATGAACTCCATCTTGCTTTATGTCCAAGGCAAGTGTACAGATTCTGAGCACATCAGAATATTCATAGTCTTTGGATTTATTGATGATTTGAAACAACCTTGAAACTGCAAGTGCCATGTTCTGGATCTTTATTCAGCAATCATATACCATTTGTTTTTATTGTGAAAAATTATCTACCAGGATATAGTAAATAAAGAAAGTAAGAATATAGTAGTGGAAATTACCCTGTTTTCCCAAAAATATGATCTACCCTGAAAGTAAATCCTAGCTTGATTTTTACACATACACCCAATGTAAGGCCTACCCCCAAAATAAACCCTAATTAAGGTCCTGCCCACTCCAGAGTGGAAGGGTAAGGGTGGGGATGGGGAGTGGAGCTGCCCTACTACTTATCTTTGGACAGTTGTAGCCAGGCCTCACACACCTCAACACCTGCCTTGCTGTCCCATTTCTTCTGTAGCCGGCAAGGCTGGCAAGGCTTTCCTGAAGGCCTCTGTAGCTAATAACAAAGTTCCGGTCTAGAGACCTTCAGGAAAGCCTTGCCGGCCACAGAAGAAGAAGTGCCTGAAGGCCTCTGACAGTGAAAAGGAGGGTAGAGGTGACAAACACAAGTGAGATTAGTCAGTGGATGACATCCCCTGAAAATAAGACCTGGTGCCTTTTTTGATGGCAAAAAATACATAAGACAGGGTCTTATTTTTGTGGAAATGCGGTAGAAGGGCTTCATTTGCTATAACTTCTGACATGCAATATTCTCCCCTACAACATGAGAATGGTCCCAATCCTGGCTATGTACCTGGGTCTGGGACTTGGAATGTGTGAAGGGCACTGTTATTGGGCTTTACTATTACTTGATTAATTATCATGTCTGATATTTATACACATTTATTTTGTGGAATTTTTTTATTGTCTGAATGTCTTTTAAATAGTTTTAGAAATTTAGAATTGTAAGCCACCTAGAGTCACTTGGTTGGGAGGTTATAAAAATTGAATGAATGAATAAATAAATTAGTATATGTGTCAACATGTTTTAGTTATCAAGCATGTTAATTATTATTATTTATTCAATAATTCTAATGCACAGTATACTTCCTAGTCTTCTCCCTTCATTCATACTAATTACCATGACATTCTAATTGCTTGCTTTTCCAAAGTCTTTTTTTATAACTGAATTTGTTTCCATGGTAGATTGGTGCAAATGAGATAGTTCGATTACTTCATAAGCACTTTCTGAAGCTTTATAATTCACTCTATTATCAACCCATAAAGAGTATATTAGAAATATGTCAGAACTGAAGAACCACGTCTTGTTTATCCATTTTGGATTAATGTAATTAGTATTTTCACAAGTGTGGTGATTGCTAAGTTATACTTGTTCAGCTGATATTTAAGTTTACTTCTGTTTGAGTAATATTTGAATCATTTAATGGCTTTACTGATGTCTGTTCACTCAAGAGAAAAGTACATCACCAGCATTCTGGTTAAATTTAAAAAGTACTAATGCCAATTTTTATGGAATCATAGTATTGTGCACCGGGAAGCAACCACAATGCTCATCTACTTCAATTTTGTTCAATGTTGCTGAAAACCAATTAACCTATGTTTCAGTGGTGGCTGTCCAACCTCTTCTTAAAAATCTATAGGAATAGAGAACCCACAACAAAATGTAGACAGTTCCTATCTATGGGATAACATATCTTTCCACAAAGTAAATGTAGTGCATAAAATATTGTCTGAATCAGGGGTCACAAAACATGACAACTTTGAGATTTGTGGACTTCAACTCTCCGAATTCTTCAGCCAGCATGGTTGGCTAAAAAATTTTGGAAGTTGAAGTCCACAAATCTTAAAGTTGCCAAGTTTGAAGACCCCTTGTCTAAATGAAATAAATGGTACATTAGCTTTTTTATAGTGAACTAAAGGTCTAGAACAAAATAGATATTGATTATTCAAAAAGTTAAAGCTTTAAAAATACTTTATTAAGGGATGTTTAATTATTTATTCTCTTCTTGAAATTGTTAATGGAAACTAGCTTAAAACAAATCAGCAAACAAGGATTATCAACCCTAAACCTTTCCGGTCGCCAATGTGGAATTTTGTTCAGCAGATAAATTGTCAGTGTGCCCAGAGAGAGAAATATCTGCCTCTAGCCTCCTGACTGTGGGGCGAGACCTCCACCTTTAGGCCACTGCACCACTCAATCCACAAACAAGGATAATTTTGTAATATTCTGGAATTAAAATCCCCATCTATATCCTGTAAAGTGTATATATGCATAACTAGGGCTGAATTTGGGTAAGCCCCCATTTTAATATGGTTTTCAGAATAATACTGCATGCAAATAAGAATAGAGGAAGTTCCCTTTATGTTATACTATTGCTTTATTTGCCTACTTCTGTGGATGCTGTCTTACAGTACATGCCTCTTCAGAGCTTCAGGCAGAAGCTTTTCTAGCCTTGCTAGCCTGAAGCCTTCTATGCAATATTGTGAAACCAAGGGCAATTCTCCATTGCAGCCTAGTCTGCTGGTCTTCCATGCTCATCCTTTCTATTCTTCAGTCAACTTTAGAAATTCCAGTCTTGTTGGCAGTAGCGTATGAATTATGACCACTGCAAGACTTGACTAATTATTCCCCTGCTTCTTGCCCTACACAATTTCCCTGTCTGGCCCTTGTGTGGACTAATCTCCCAAAGCCTTCCTTTCACTTCAAGGATTGTTACTTCCCACTAGCCCACATACCTTTTATTTACCAGATGTTTGCAAACATAAATGCCTTCCTTCCCTATTCCTTCTTCCTTTGCCTCTGTTGACACTAAAACACATCCTTTCATTTTTATTTTTATTTAATTACATTGATATGCCGCCCTTCTCCAAAGACTCAGGGCGGCTTACAAGGATACAACCCAGTGTGCTCAGCAATAGCCTTCATTCCATTGTATATGCCTGCTTATTACTAAGCGGCATTTTTACAAAGTCAGCTTATTGCCCCCAACAGTCTTGGGTTTCTTAAAAATCCTCTCTATGGTACCTTGGTTGTTCTGATGTTGTAGTAATCAAACAACAGGGGTACAGATTGTTATTACATTCCTACTTCCTCTGTAGCTCTACAAAAACCTAAGGAAAGGAAGAACTGATAGCTCACAGAACCAAGTTTGAATCAGGTTTGCTATTTTGCACGAGAACAATCATGCACAAATATACATACACTCCCAGTTTCAGCATTTCTTTCTCATGTTTTTAAAATTGCAAAATCAACTCAGAGAGAGAGAGAGACAGACAGAGACAGAGAAAGAGGAGAGAGAGATCTGATGATAGATAGATAGATGATAGATAGATAGATGATAGATAGATAGATAGATAGATAGATAGATAGATAGAGTTACAGCACTACCTTTGATGCAGGAAAATCAATGAGAAATCAATGTTCAAATAACTTACCAGTAAGGGTCATTGGGCAACCTACCCCCTAATGTGTTACTTTCACCCCAAGATAAGATCCACACTCAATTCTTTTGGCCTTGCAAAAGGGTTTGAAGGGCTCTGCCAGCTGACCTGAGGCTCCAATGGGGGAGTGTGTCCTGAAGATGGATTGGACAGACCCCACTTCCAAGACCCCACACCAAGAATTATATCATTTGGATGGTGTCCAGCTTAACAAGGTCATTTGTTTGGAGAAGTGTGTTCTAGAGAGGGAAGGTAGTTAAGACTGAAGAGGTGGAACTACTAGGAAGTCACATAGCAGACATACAGACCAGTTATTAATACCACAATGTTACACATTAATACATGAAACCACAGTGAGAAGGCAAGGGAGACAGCACATCTACGTACAATAAAAGGATAAGAAAGAGCCTGAAGAGCCTATTCAATGGAAAGAACAAGATCCACACCATCAACACATATACCCTGCCAGTCATCAGATATCATGATACTAGTAAGATGGGTAAAGAAGTATATGGAAGCTGTAAATATGAAGACCTGGAAGCTCCTTACAGTGTTCAGAACTTTACATCTCAAGTCCAATATTCACAGGCTGTACACCAGCTGGAAAAAGAGTGAACACTCATGGCCACTACCTCCTTGTGGGTAGCATGTAAAGATTAAGAGAGCCTATCACCCTCCATAGTCTTCCCTAACAGAGGATGCCAGATCAAAAAAGAATTTTTTCCCTTCTACTTTGAGAAAATGGATAGTGAGGAGTTCATAATTCTTTTTATCATAATTTATTCACTTTCATTAAAATGCAAGCAGCCTAACTCAGCTCATAAAACAATTCAATATGTTGTTTTATGCTTCATTTCTCTGTGTAGTAGAAGTTCAAGATTCATTTTATAGTTAAGTTGGACCTTTGGTTTGATTTATAAGCCTGTTAAATCATTACGAAGGGAGATAGTACTGATTATACCACATTTTGTAGACAGCCATATGGCAATAGCCTAGAAGCAAATTCTTTCAGTCATTGTCAACCTTATGGAAGGCTCTACATGAATCTCCCTCTGTATAATCATTGTTATAGCAGACTCAAATCAACATTCTTTATCTCAAGCAGGAGAATAAATGCTTATTTGCAGATGGAAATGGAAATCACTTCAGCCTCTCTTCTTTCTAGGGAGGAAAATAGTTTAATGCAAACTTCAGAAAACTGGAGGAACGGGAAGATATGGGAGCTTCTGGAAAAAGCTTGTGTATCTAAGGGAACCTGGAATGGATTAGGATAACAGAGTGAAATGTGGTTTGCCACTCAAGATGAAGAGACATTTTCATCTGATTAGTGGATCCATAAAAAAGCTAAAAATATCTGCATTCAAATATGTACACTGATGCAGAGAATATTAAAAATAATATTCACTTGAAACCAGAACTTTTCTTGTTTTAAAAATCTAGAAAAAAAAGACATGGAACATAAGTTCATATAGTAACCTCACCACAGATTACTGTGGTGAGATTATTACATGCACAAAGATGAAAGATTCATCCCTACCCACTGTGGAGGAACGGTTGGTGAAATTGACAGAACTTGCTGAGGCGGACAAACTGACTTCTTTGATTAGAGAAAAGGCAATATCTACATTGCCTGGTGACTGGAAACTTCTTATGAAATTTTTGCATAAAATGAAAGTAATGTGATTTATGGCTTTGATGTTTAGACAGGATAGATTATAGAAAGAAGACAATCATAATGTAACTTTAGTGAGAGAGGTTAAAATATAATTGTATTTATAACTGCTGTGAAGAATATTGGAAGCTACTTTATATCTTTATATCTGCCATTTCTTCCACTGGAAGTAAGTTCTAGAGGACTTCCAACTCTATCCTATGTACCCAAACTTGCAATGCTAAAATAATGTTTCCTTCATTGCTCAGGCCCTCCCCTGAATGTTGCTGTATCAATATTTATTTTATAGCCCCCCCACTTTTTTTACTGGCAGTGACTTTATTGTATGGTTTTATTTATGTTTTACCTTTGTCTTACTTTGCATACTGAGCAGGCTTATTTTAATTATAATAATCTAGAATCTAAAAATGAATAAATGAATACATTTCAGCAGGATATTTTTCTTTTGCATTCAGTCTGCTAAGGCCCATGAAAAGGGCAACCAAGGGAGCTGTGTATTTCTAATTTGCTTAGCAACTTTACAAGGGAAGTCACACATAGAGCAATAATGATAAAAGCAGCCAGATAATAAACTGTACTGGTAGAATGAAGAGGGAAAAATAAGAATTTGATACTCAGGAAACCCTTGGTTCAACCTGGTCTCTTTGAAATCCTCCTTCCAGGTCATGCATTTTTTTTCAAATCATCCTGGATCTAAATGAGAAAACCCTACCTCTCATCAGACACACTCTCATGACATTTGATTAGGGGTGATTGCTGTTACTGGGTTGCCATTTTGTCTATATAGCTAGCTGATAGCAATTTGCAGGGTCACATCATTAATAGCTTTTCTATTGTCTGTAATGAAACCTAGTCTATCAAGTGCTGTGTCCTTGGATCTCTGCCATGGAGACGTTCAGTCCCAGCATTAAACTGGGATAATGTGTGTTGAAGAAAATGTGATAATTTAGGTCAGAAAGGGAGCAATTAAAATGATAAGCTCCATTTCTTCCTAAG
Organism: Naja naja; assembly: GCA_009733165.1. Lineage (NCBI taxonomy): Eukaryota > Metazoa > Chordata > Lepidosauria > Squamata > Elapidae > Naja > Naja naja. The sequence goes on along the minus strand of CM019149.1, from coordinate 251,822,405 downwards.
CATTTTAAGTTTTTTATATAAATAAATTGAAATGGAGGTGTTTTCCAGAACCTGTTATAAATTCCATGTGAAAGTAGAAGGGAAAATAATAATAATAAGGCAGATGTGCTTTGCTATACTTTAAGCTGTCTTCTTATCTATTCCTATCTTCAGCAGAGATCAGGAAGAGCTTCAAGGTATAAAGTAAAGTTCAATACTCAGGTGAGATTAATTTTTCTACTGATCTGGTTACATTACATTGGAGTCTATAATTTTGATATATTCCTGAACCAGAGGTGTTGTATTCACTTTGGTAGGGTTGCTTCAGAAATAGAAATGCATTATCGTCCTCAAAAAGAATTCTATGATTTCACCAGAGTGGCCCTTGCTTGCCTTGTCTTGCATCATCTGGGAATTTGTCATCACAGTTTGCTTTCAAAACTGAACAAAAGCATTACTTTAACAATAGGCCTTTAAAAGACAACTCTCTCACAATCATTTCAAGCCAAGAACTTCAGATGATAGAGAGGGAGAAAAACTGGATGAAAATCTATTGAAATCCTAGATAGAGAGGAAGGGCTGATGGTTGTCTCCCCTGTTTCTGCTGAATAAGGTCGAGTTTTACTGATCCTCTGATGTATCAGTATCCAGGAAGAAAAAATAACAGGATTTGAGTTAAAAGTAAAACTTCAGTCAGTCTCTACAGATATGGGATAGTGGATTTATGAATCTGGAAAGTGGTCTCTCTGAAATCCATGTATATCTTAACAATATGAACATTCACATGCTTAAATTTGAGAAAGATTTTGAAGCATAGAAGAGAACTGTTATTTCTCATGAAACCAGAATTAAGATCTTAGGGGGAAAAAGGAATAACAATAAACTCATCACAAACTTATGAACTGAACTATTACAAGAACATCCGCAACTTTCCAAAAGTGATTTTAAAATAATAAATTTATGTCTGGGTGCAAAGCAACAGAACACTTTTTAATTTACATGGAAGAATGTATTAATGAAATCCCATGGCTCACTGATTTTAAACCTTACATACTGAATTCTTAGAGATTAAAAGCAAGAGACATGTCCCTATAATGATCTATGTTTGAAATCTAACATCAGGGGCTACCTTTAGTAAGTTTCAAGAGAAACTACCAAGTCAAACATTTCATGGAAGTAAAATAATGATATACAGTACCAAAATCTTCTTTCTCAAATGCTAAATTTAGGGTAAAAAAAGATTGATTTGGTATTCACATTACCAGGATACAATCTTCTGTTTTGTTTTGTTATATTGGTTTTTGAGGTTATGTACTTATTTACAGAATGAGGTTCAGGAATTCTTATAATTCTGTGCTTACCAGATGAGTAATAATCTCTTATCTTTTTTTGTTTTCTTTAGCTATCACTGCCACTCAATAAAGTACTACCGTGTTTCCCCGAAAATAAGACCTACCCCGAAAGTAAGACCTAGCACTATTTTCTAAACCTGCCCTAATATAAGACCTACCCCAAAAATAAGACCTAGTGCAAATCTCCAGTTCCAGGAAGACTTTTCAGGGAGCAACCGTGCACCCGCGCGAAACACCCCCCCTACACAGTCACACCCACTATTTGGCACCATAAATATATAAGACCTACCCCAAAAATAAGACCTAGTGTGTTTTTGGGAGCCAAAAAAAAAATAAGACAGTGTCTTATTTTCAGGGAAACACGGTATATTTTATCCCTAGGGTTGGAGACAAGAGAATGTGTATGTGTGGGGGGAGAGATACCTTAAGCCTAGAAGCTTCCTCCCTTCCCCTCCCCTCCCGCTCTTCTCCTCTGCACGTATTTTCTTTTTTAATACTTTTTTCATTTTTTTTCATATTTTTAGCCACAGTCCTTATGCAAATGCTTTCTCGTTATGTATCTAATACTTATTAAGATAACAATACTGTGGGCTGTCTGTAATACTAGAAAATTAACCTTAAGAGATATTTTATATACATGAATTAGATGGAACATAAGTGGATGCCTTTTAACAAAAGGTTGGGATGGAGAATAGGGATAAATTTGTAATAAGCCAGAAAAAAATGACAGCCAGATATTAAGCTGCAAGAAATATATATTTTACCTAATGAACAACCTTTTTCTTAAGAAAAAGACGCTGGATTGGAAAAGCTTCCATATATTATCTTGTTGTGGACACTGACTTCTTCACACTGGGTTTCCATACCTAGTTAGCCTCTAGCCAACAGTACTACAAATATAAAATTGGAATTAACTATGTAGACATTTGGCATTTTTAAAAAATAACAAAATAACAGAGTTGGAAGAGATCTTGTAGGTGCACATCAAATTTGGATGATACCATATGATATTATTAATTTCTACTGCATTGATGGACTAATAAGCCTTACTGAAATTAAAGGCCATACTGCAGTGAATCTCATATTGAAATTTAAAAACTATAAATTACTGGAATACCTCTTTTACAAAAAGTAAATGCACTTTTCAAAAGTAGGTAGAAAATCTATCTGTAAAAAATGCTTTAGAGTGTGTCTAGGCATTTATTTCAGGATCCACTATTGCAATCACAGATGAATAATATGTATTTATACTGCAATTAACTTGGGACTGAAATATTCATAAGAAATAGAATATTTTTTCAAATGCATTAACCAAAATTATTGCAGAGAAGACTGGAAAGTTACTGTCTCACCAGTTAAAATCACAAAACAACAACATTTTATCAATAGATACTGTTCCATTGTGCCTGGGGCTGGGCAAAGAGCATAATTTCATGTAAATAAAAATAAATTTATCCTTTTGATATCAAAAGAATGGGTTCAGGATATGAGTCTGTTATCTATTTTTGAAAAACCTTTATCTTCTAAAAATGAGAAGCTGAAGCAGTGATCTAGATGTAATGATGCTTAAGGACTGAATTAATTCTGTGTTAATACTACATGGATTTTATATGGATCTTTTTAAAATATTAACTATACTTTTTTCTCTTCCATCTTTGTTGGATTTAGTTCACTGTTACCACCACCAGCTCCCGTTACTTGTCCCAGCTTCTGCCAATCTAGCAGTTTGAAAGCATGTAAAAATGCAAGTAGAAAAATAGGAACCACTTTGGTTAGTTATGCTGGTCACATGACCACGGAGACGTCTTCGGACAGCGCTGGCTTTTCGGCTTTGTAACGGAGATGAGCACCGCCCCCTAGAGCCGGAAATAATTAGCAGGTATATGTAAGCGGAACCTTTACCTTTTTAACCACCACCAATGTATGAAGATTCCTTTCTCACTATGTAATCAATACTGTATTTTTTCCTGTTAATGTTGCACTTGTTTGTAATCCACTTTAAAAAATATTTTTTTAAAAAATTAAAAAATGGGTGCAAACTTGACAGATTGAAGCAAGATGAGTCACTCGATTACTGGCCTGCAAGAAAGCATTAATTTGCTGTCAGTTCCTTGTACACAGCTATTGGCAAGAAAGGTATGCACTTAAAGAATAAAAATAAAGTATGATTTGGCATCGTTATGTACTAGAAGCAGGGATAGTTTGCAAAGAGCAAAATATGCAGAGGTATAATGACTGATGTTAGTGTAAATTAGTTAGATTACTCCTACTATGCCTTCAATTTATTTTTGTCATTATCTATTAATCCTTTTCCACACTTTATATAATATTGCTTACCAAAATGGGAAATGTCTAGGCTCTATGAGATTTTAGACTTGAAACCATCCTAACATGCCTCATTGCTAGTATCTAGATAGTGAAACATGTATGAAGATAGTCTCTGTTATTTGGAATCTCACACTGTGCTAAGGCACAACATGATTTTTTTCAGCTTTGGATTCACATTATACATATATCTAGCTATTGTAGTTTGTAAACGGTGTATCATGACACAGTAAAAATTGGCAACCTTATATTTTAAGACTGTATTTAGCTCACTAATCATGGGATATATTTGAATACAATTGTTGAAAAATGCATCACTACACCAAAGGCTGTATCAGTATGATATACTAAGTTTAAAGTTAACAGAGTCAGTTACTATGTGGCCTTTCCTTTACCCAGTAGCAACAGACATCCCTGCAAAATCTGATGCTTTTGTCAAATGACATAAGCAGTATCATGTCAGTGCATTGTAAACTCCATGCACAATGTGCATGCAAGAAGTGCAGAGTTGATGATCCATGCCTTATTCTGCAAGTTCAGTTCTACTTGAACAAGTAGAAGAAGCATGGCTTTCATTGTGAAATCCTTGCAATATTTTTTTGAAGAAGTGGAACATTGAGGGTTTGGCCTTCACAGTGAATGACCTTAGATTGGCAGAGTTATTTCTGACATAGGATGAATGGAGAACTCTTTATGAAAAACTTGGAAACACACCGAAGAAGACTTTTCGATGACCTTACCTTGGCAGTGTTTCACAATGTATATATCCTGGCAGTATTGAAATGTGTAAATTACTTACAGATTCATGATAAAATATCTTTTGCAATATTCCTACAAAAGAATGGATTGAGACCAAGATTTAAAGTATGGATATTGTCTTATACTGATTTTCTTGGAAATTAGTTCTACAAATACAATATCACATTGCCTCCAACTTCTTCCCAAACACTCCAAATACAGATAGAGATTATTTCATTTCCATCCTTTCTTATGAGAAATAATATTTTGCTCAGGTAATATATGAATTTATTTAACAAAATTATGTTTAGGATTCAGATCTTTACCCCTAGAATGGAAAAGTAAATACTTTCCTTGTTTTGATTAAAAATCAAATAGATAATTAATAGCCACAATTTTACCTTTCCTCCCTCCCTCTCTAATTCCTATATTTATCTGATCTGATAAATATTTTTTAGACTTTAACAATCTTTAAAAATATAGAATTAAAAACTCTCCTGCCAAAATTTAACAAGGAGTTAAATTAATGTAAAATCCAAATAATCAACTTAGGGTTGCTTAGGATTAAAGTTTTGCTTTTTTTAAAAAAAAGTCTTAAATTCATTCCACTTAGTTGATGAAATTAGTTGTGATATTTTTAATTTGCATTTAAAAAATTAAAAACCAAACAGAACAGTACAATACAGTTCAAAACCAAACCAGCAGATGTTCTTGCTTAGCATTTGGTGCTAAAGATGAGAAGTATGTCAGTGAAAAAAAAAGTAGCAAACTGAATTCTGCATAACCATGGTTAAATGCACAGCTTCAAACCCAGACTTTAATGGGCTTAATGTGCATGGATGGATACATCAATATTGCTTTTCCCACTTCAAATCCATTTTGAAGCTCAAATTCTTTTCATTCCTTTTATGAATAAATGTGCAATTTTAATAAGTTTTTATGAAATGCTTATTTTCATTCATTGTGGAGATTCTCTATTTGTATATACATCTATCCAATAGAGCAACTGCTTATTAGTCATAGGCAGAAGTTTCAAATAAGGCTAAATTGATGTAACATTGATTTTCTGGTATTAGCTCTTATATCGCTTTTCAAAAGTGCAACATTTTTTGGCTTTTAAATATTAGCTTTTAATGCCTGTGGAAAGCCACAGAGAGGAACTTGGAGCAAATATAAAGAAACAGTTAAAAACCCAAAAGTTTGTTATTAAGCCCAGGAAGCAGAAAAAATAGTGAGAAAGAATCTGAGACCTTCTCAATCTTAATTTTATAGGTATATAACAGGAAGAGATGGGAAAACACAATCAATCATTTGAGTTTCTGTCCTTACAGCATAACCTATATAAATAAAATATAATTCCTGTCAAACTTGCGTGGTTTCCTTCCATGGCCTACCTCAAAGGACAAAATCAATAGCAAAAGCCTGATTTTTCGGGTTTTCAATCTTTGAAGTGACTTTGCATAAACATGGAGGAAATATTAATTCAATGAGTGCTGTTAAATATAAAAAAACACTATACGAATATATTATTATTTTTACATCATGAAAATGTAACCTATTTTAATCAATTGTCCCATGCGCTAGCTTCAAGATCCAGAATGCATGCACAAGTAGTGGACAGTGGGATGGGATATGCAGGTGGCTGTGATATAGTAGGTCACACTTTCATGAACAAACAGTTGTAGACCATGAATAATTGGATATGTTGAATTCTGTAGGACTGTGAGGGAATAAATATGGGCCACCTAGAAAGTTCAGTCCCAACTCTTGCAACACTGCAGTCAATTCTGGGATAGCCTAAGGTGAAATAAATCAGGTAGGCTTATGACAGGAAGCTACAGGTGAAAAAAAAAGAAGTGGCAAGAGACAGGTAGTTCTCAACTTATGATCACAATTGAGCCCAACATTTTTGTTGTTAAGTGATACATTTGTTAGGTGACTTTTGTTCCATTTTATGACATTTCTTGCCTCAATTGTTAAGTGAATCATTGAACTTGTTTAGTTAGTAACCCAGTTGTAAAATTAATCTGGCTTCCCCATTGACTTTGCTTATCAGGTTGCAAACAGTGAGCACATGACCCTGGGACACAGCATTGATCATAAATACAAACCATTTGCCAAGCATCTGAATTTTGAACCTGTGACCATGGGAATGCTACAAAGGTTGTAACTGAAAAATGGCCACAAGTCACTTTATTCAGAGCCATTGTAACTCTGAACAGTTCCTAAATGAACTGTTGTAAGTCAAAGACTACTTGTACTTCAGAGGTGGCATTCAGCAGGTTCTGACCAGTTCTGGAGAACCAGTAGCAGAAATTTTGAGTTCAGAGAACCAGCAAATACCACCCCTGACTGGAGATTTTACAGTATTCTTCCCCTGCCATGCCCACCAAGCCAAGCCCACAGAACTGGTAGTAAAAAAATTTGAATCCCACCACTGTTGTACTTCCACATATCTGCCAAGAAAAGTCATGGAAAACAACTAAAAAATCTTTTTACCCAGTGAAAGATAAGAGCCCAAGATATGAAAATTATTATTTTGCTACTGAGGAAGGGCACAGATCTTTGTAAAATAAGTTTAGTCAGTCTAACATGACTGGAAAAATGCCTTCAGGAATTTCTTTGCTGATTAGCCAAAAATAAAAGCTCAGGACTTGTTGAAAGCATTTAGTGTGGGGACATGAAACATCCACAGTTTGAGCTAAGGAAACTGGATATTGTTAAAATGGAAATGACACAAAGTTTTATGAGTGATCGAACTAAAACGACAGAAATGGGACTTTTTCAATGAAATGACTTCAAAATTTTCTATTCTGTAAATGAAACTCACAGAAAAAAATCACAGTAGTAATTATCATCCCAATACACACTGCTGTATGGGAAACAGGAATGTTTGATATACAAGACAGGAACAATAGTAATAGCAATAGCATTTAGACTTATATACTGTCGCAAAGTGCTTTATAGCACTCTCTGAGTGGTTTAGAAAATAAGCATTATTTGCATATTGCCCTCAACAATCTATGTTCTCATTTTATACTGACCTTGGAAGGATGGGAAGCTAAGTCAATCTTGAGCCCTGTCAGGATCGAACTCCAGGCTGTGGAGCAGAGTTTACCTGCAGTACTGCACTTAACTGTTGCACCACCAATAGCCCTTATACCACATGCTAAGATACTGCTGAAAATTCCAAAGAACAGGTAAGAGCTCTATATTGGCAGAGAGATGGCAACTGAACAACTGAGGGTTAAGAAAAAAACAAAGGAAATTACTATCATGTGGTTTGAAAACATCATAAAAATATAAAAGGAGCTGTACTGTTATTTATAAACTACTCCAAAACTTTTGATTATTCAAGGCTTTGGAAGTCTCTCAAAACAATGAGCATATCCCAGCACCTGATTTATTTAATAGAAATTTCTACAATAATCAAGGAGCCATGGTAGGAACAACATATGGAAACATGAACAGTTTACCATCAGAAAAAGAATCAGCCAGGGCTGCATTCTATCACTATATCTGTTCAATCTAGACAATGTATACATTGTATGGGCTGGAAAAAAACCCTAAAAGATTGGAGTCATAAAGAATGTCAACAATCTGAGATATGCAGGCAATACTATCTTGGATAGAGAAACTGAAGAAGCCTAAAACCCATTGTAAAAGGCAAGGCTTTCCTTGACTGTCAAGAAAATTATAATTGGGCCTATGTAAAATAAATAATGAGATGACAGACAAAGTTGACAGTTAAAAATTTCTAGACTCTTAGAACTGATAAAAATGGTGGGTGTGCAAAGGGATTCAGAGAAGAATAACAATGAGTTTTTTTTAAAAAGCATTTACACGCCTAGACAGATTCATGAAAGACTGAGGTAGTCAATGAAGACAAAAGCTAGAACATTCAACTCCATGTTATTGATGCAAAGGATAGCATCTGTGACAATGAGGAAAAGGTTGATCAGCTAGGGTACTTAAAGGTTAGCCAAGAGAACCACCTCTTCAGTAGCAGAGGAAATCAAGCTATCAAGAGGAAATCAAGGTCCCATGGAAGCAAGGATCATGAAGCAGAAACTATAGTACTTTAACACATCATGACAGCTGAAGCATCTATAGAAAGGATTATAATGTTGGGCTTAGTGAACAGAAGGAGAAGAGGTCAACAGTGAATATAGCTGGTAGACAGAATACTGAAAGCAAAAAAAATGTGCCTGCAAGAATTGAATAATGCAATGAAAGATAGACTAGGTTGAATAGTTTTATTCACAGAATCAAGAACAGCTGGTTACAACTCAACAAAGCATGACAACAAGCATTGGTATATTTCTAATTAGTATTAATTTTAGTGTTTGCTTTCTTCTTTTCTTTCCCTCCTTCTCTGTAGATTATATTAGATTTTTTTCCAGCAGATAGAATTTTAAATAGTTTAAAATAAAATTTATAATTTTTGTTCTCAAGTGTTATTATTGAATTAACTCATATACAAATACACACAAAAGATTGTTAAATAGGATAAAATATTGTCTTGATCCACTGACAGGAACACTTCTAATGATACCTACTCCTTACTTAATCAAGGGCACAATTCACCATTTAATGTGACAATCTGCACATTTATTATACATACAATATTTAGCATTGGGTTTGGTCAACAAGGATAAACATGTAAATAAAAAATGAAGTAAAATAAGTGCAAAATAATATGTAATAAAAGGAGTGCTGTGTTCAGTATGGTGCATTTTTGACCTATTTTTAGATGTGTGTTTTTATTTTTTAAGTGCTTCAGCATGTTCATGACCTAACTCTTTTAAAAGTGTGTGCATATTTAAAAATCCATTAAGTCCCACAATTTTCACTTTCATAAAAGTTCAAGCTTTGACTTATTATGTCCTCTGAAGTTTGTGAGACATATGGTGCACTTGATTCATGTGAAGTCTTTATGAATGTATAAACCATTTCCCACCCACAAAAAAGGAGTATTCTTCCAAATGATTCTTTTTGAAATGCAATCATTTTCATTATGCAATACATAAACCAAATAGATAGAAATCAGTATTTTCAAATCCATATGTTTTTGAGTAAGCCATTTCTTCAAATATGTTTTTTTGAGTTTTTGAACAAATGAATGTACTATTCTTAGCTTCTAAAGACTCATCATCATATCCACCTAAATTACACTATGAACATCCTCCAAAAACTGTTTCTTTAATGTCATGTCCACATCACATTGTTGAGGCAACTTAAATTCATTTATAGCATTTCAGTCTGCAGTAATATTTTCCATCTTCTTCTTCCAAAGATTTGGACATGCATATGATCTAGCACATGTAATCAACAAGGTATTGTTAATGCAATCAGGAATTGCAGCTGTCCAATACCTACTGTTTAGACCAGAGGTCTAAAAGTGGCAGCCCATGGGCTGGATGCATCACACATAGGCCATGCCCACCCCAGCTCTGTGAAGTGGAAAAACATCACAAAACATTACATGAGAGCAATGTGATACCATGAGTTGACACCCTTGATTTGGACCACTCTAGACTACTGAAGATATACTAAAGATCTTTGATGGTATTTTATCTTAGGCTATAAAAGTGTCAGCCCTAAGGGCAACCAGGCCAAGAAATAATCTCTACAGAAGATTAAAAACTATATTTGATGTTGTTATAGTAATATAACTATGAAAGTATGCTATCCTTTTTCCCTCTTTTATAGTCATGTACATTAAAGGGTGTTGGTCAGAGATGTTTTTGTATTCTTCTTCCATCATTTAGACTCAAACCATAGTTCTGTCATTGTAGCTTTGATAAAGTGTCTTCCCTGTCCCCATCAAAGTCATCCTCTTCAAAAAGTGTCCAAATGCCTATTTTTCATTGAAGCCTCACCTTAACCATCATTTTCTGATGGTCATTTGTCACATCTTGTACCTTATGGTCATGGATTTAGCACTCTTTTGAAAGTGTGTAGCTCTGTATTAAAAAATAGGACTAGAATTAAGCAGCACACAGTCGTTTCAAATCAGGAAACAGGACTAGGTTCTATCAGCTGTGAGTCTCAGGTTCTGTCATCATTGAATATATTGTAACTCTTGTAACTTTCTCTTCTGGTTCAACAAGATCTTTCACACACCATATTTATTTTGTTCTGTTATCTGTGGAGAGTATTTGCTATTTTTGCTTGTCACATTTTGGCTTCACAATAACAGCACTGGGCTTGTTATCAATTGCCATACCTGTAAAACATTAGTTGATGTTACAATTCATTCATTATCTTAGAGGTATGTTTGATCATTAATTAGAAATAGACCAAGTAGAACACTTCTGTAATTGAGTTGCTAGTACAAAACTTTACTCATGGCTAAAATGCCATTCCATTCACTTGCTTATACTCAACAATCCCTGCCACACCCTGCATTAGGAACAGTGAGTGGTAGTTATTTTCCTGGCAGGAAATACTTAATAGGAAGACAAACAAATCTGAGTGGATCCACCAATCATTTTAATTTGCCCTCCATTAACATAAGATAGGGCCAGTTGCTGGTCTCCTCATGGTAGCAAAATAGATGTAGCAATAGGAGAGCAATTTTTCTCTGCCTCAAGGATTGATGCATAGTACTCTAAAGTAGCTATACTCTAACTGATAATTACGCCAACAACCAATGATGTATTGCAGTAGATATGGTTTGAATCCTCAGAGGAGGAATAAAGAGAAATTATCTCAGAGCTCCTTCTGTAATGTAATCAACAAACAGTGCAGCAGTTTAAGATTATTTAAACCATTCAGATCAACTACTTACTAATTCCAGATCTAAACGTCTAAAATGCCCATATGTTTGATAGTTAGCAAATGTCTAATTTCTACTTTCTAAAATAAATGAGAAAAGCATATTTATAATATAACAACATTAGTAACATTGATAAATATGAATATCAACTATACAGATTTCTATAATGTTGCAGGGAGTTTATGTTTTAAAATAAATGGGTACAGAAATGCAATATAAATAACAAAGATTTGAATTCATAATAAAGTAAGTGTGCATTTTACACTTGTAGTACCAATTATACTGGTTGGGACTGGTTAAAAATATTGAATTTTGACTCTCTTTGAAAGTTTATAAAGATTAAAGGTTAAAAGTTAAAAAAAGCAAGGATCACCACTAACATGAAAATTTTGGTTATATATTTACATACTACTAACATTCTCATGTGGGTAGCCTTTAAAGAGGCAAAATGGTACATAACAGGACAGCATGTTTTCAAGCAGGGTATCTCAAATGGGTTACATTGCAGAATTCTGGGACCCTTGACTCCTAAGGGAATAAAATTTGGGAAAATCAAGCTGCTGGGCTACTATTGCTTCACTGCTACCAAAGGTGATCCTCATTTTCAACATTTTCTGGCAGTTTTCCTCAAGTCAGTGGGAGCACAAGGGAGGGAAGACAGGAAGGAAGAGTAAATAAGGAGGAAGAAGAAGGGAGGGAGGGAGGGAGGGAGGGAAGAAGGAAAGAAAGATTTCCAATGCTCACTACAAGCTTCCCACAATTCAGTGGGAATCCCAATCCCACTGATTTTTTTTTGCCTTCCCATCATGGTCATTCCATTTCTCTGCTTATTTATTTGTTTATTTGATTTGTCAATCACTTTGTTTATTTGATTTGTCAAGACAATAGATATAAAAATAAACATGAGTATGAATACAGGAAATAGGTACGAATAAATGGGGACAACAGGACAGGGAGGTAGGCATGATTGTGTGCTTATGCACGCCCCTTACAGACCCCTTAGGAATGGGGTGAGGTCAATAGTGGATAGTTTAAGGGTAAAGGAGTGGTGGGGTGAGGATATAACAACAGAGTCAGGTAGTGCATTCCAGGCATTGACCACTCTGTTGCTGAAGTCATACTTTCTGCAATCAAGTTTGGAGCAGTTTACATTGAGTTGTATCTGTTGTGTGCTCTTGTATTGTTGTGGTTGAAGCTGAAGTAGTCATTGACTGGTAGGAAAATATTTATTTATCTTTATAAATATTTATAAAATATTTATCTCTGAAATGTTTTAGAAACAATGACCCAAGGATCACAAATGGTCTATATAACATAAATATACAAATATTCCTTATACACTCTTTGAGAATCTCAAGTATATGTACAACAGGTACTTTCTAATCCAGTATTTATGTAGCTGATCAAAAGACCCAAGAAATGAATTTTACTAATAAAGGATTTGTGGCTCAGGATTGAAATGAGGGCCCTTGGTGCTCTCTGAGCTTAATTTATTTAATTAATAATTTATTTATTTATTTAATTAATATTATTACCCAGACTAGGCAACTGTTACCTACTTTTAGTAATGAAATGTCTGCAACAAAACCAAACCCATCAAATGAACCCATCAGTTGAATAAAATTATTAAATATGAAACAAAAAATACATTTTATGCTTTTAAGAACTCATTTAAAAGAATTCCAGAATTATTCTAGAGTTCTATCATTTATTTAAAAAATTCTGCCTTTTGCATCCTAGTCAATGTATAATTTTATCAGACAAAAAAGAGGTCATAGGGTAGTGAAATAAAAATATTTCTTTTCCACCTCTGAAAAACATTTCTTTCTGCTTTTGTTAGTAATTCCATATGCAAAGGATTACTTACGTAGTAAGCTATTGTAGTTTATTTTCATAGACTGGATGGTTTTTTTCCTTCCTTTAAAGTAAATTTCTGGCATCTGGCAGACTGCCACTGAATTTTATTACTTTAACCTAACCAATAAACTGGCTATGGTTCAAGATGGAACAGCTAAAATGATAGATATATAGAGGGATACACTAAAAGAACCAGACATGTTTAGTCTAAAAATGTTATTAGTTACCACGACAAAGGGTAGACATAAAAAAGGAGTCTATATGTTTCATTTACATAAAGAGTGAAACAGATTGGAAATCTACTTCATTCTAGTGCTCATTTTGTCAGACTGAATTCTGGTCTAGGTTTAGATTTCTTTTGTGGATTAAAAAAATAAATAAATATTCAGACAGGATAGAATAGACAGAAGATTGCATTTACTATTAAAATGCATGAAGTTTTTTTTCTCCCAGCTTGTTTGTATTTTTAAAAGCCTGGGTGTTTATAGTAGCACTGGACATTTTGCACAAAAAGAAACATTTTATTGTGTTTCTGGAAAGGATTGTATAATCACAAAATGGCACTTCATCACATAGGGAAGTGGTGGATAAAAGAATTTTCTCTGAAGCATCTGGCAGTGTTGAATGTGTCCCAAGCTTTCAAAAGTTTAAACAAGCTGAAAGGTTTTTAAAAGGCTATATTTTAGCATTAAACATATGCTTTTAAAAGATACCTATAATCTCCACCTTGAGGGAAGGATGAATGCTAACTGGACTTCTTGCCTCCATCTTTCCATGCTGAAGATAAATCAAATCACTTCAAATCTGCTGTTTGAGAAATTTATTGCAAAATTCATTGCAAATTTATTGCAAAATTAATTTGTTATTCCCAGGATCCATGCATTGCTCTGGACAGCTTGGCAAAACAATAAAATGGTGGCTGTTACAAAATAGCTAAAAGAACTTAGTAAATATTGCAGTGTCTCTGATACATCACTAAATATTAATCACATGTGTGTATGATTTGTATTCATCTGTTACTTTAAGAAAGATGTATGCTACCAATAATCAATAACACTGGTAACCTGTATAACACCTGTACCAATTACTTCTGAAGTAATTATAAACAGGAGTAAAATTCAATCCATTAATTTAAACTTCAAAACTCAACAGCATAAGAAAGGTGTTAAAGTAGCAAGAAATTTGAAGAATCAGCACTAAATATATAGCTTCCAGATGTTGCATTTATATGGACAAAAGAAAACAAGAAAGCAGTCCTTGCTATTCATTTACTACACTATACTACACAAATATAGCTGCTTCTCTGACCCAAAGTGACTCTTTGCAAAACACAATAAACTTATATTCCATCCTTTGAAAAAGAAGCTGTGTGGCTGACACATATAGTGTTTCCCCTTATTATGTCAATCATTATATAAATAATATTTTTCATTTATAAAACTTAGTGGGAGGATTTTATTAATTAAATGTACATCTACATCCAAATATCTAGAGAAAAATACCATGTTGTATGGGCTCCCTTCAGCACATATTGATCACTCTGATCAGATGCCCAAAAGCTCATGATAATTCAAGCTAATAAAGAAACATTTTCTTCCCCCAGTGATAGCAAATAAGCCTATATTTGTTTGATTTGCATGGATTCTGTCACATTTTCCTTGACATACGTTTGTCAGAGTTTACAAATGTTAGATGCTTATTATAGAGAAGAAAAATTAGAAATTATTTACAGAAAATTGTAGTAAATGATGGTACAACAAAAGTACTTGTTTTCACAAAATGATGGGCTAATGTCTTCCTAAATGGAAAATCAACAGCAATCAGATTAAGAAAATTTAAAGGTCTTTATACTTAAGAATTGTTTTTCACTCCTTTAATACTTGGAAAAAACAAAAGAAAACTATTTCCACTCATGCACAAAATACTTATCATACAATAATTAAATTTTCTAACTACCATGGAAACAGTTATGTTCCCATTACAGTCATCTTTTCAGGGCCAAACTGATGAAGCTAATATTATACCTAGAAAACATTTTGACGAATTCAGTCCATGTTCTTAGGAAGACTGCTTTGTTTCTCTCACTGTATTTCAAATGCAACCTTAAGGCTGAAGGGAGGTTGCAGATCTACAGAATTTGCCTGAAGGTTTGCCAATTAACATACTGGTAAAAAAAACCATTTTGCAGGAGAGGTCTTTGTCCTATTTAATCCTTTTCAAAAAGCATAACTTCAGGCTTGGCTTATTGTGGATTCTCTGTTCAAACACTGATAACACCAGGATCTGAATAGACCTCACAAGAGATCAAACAGGATAGTTTGGAACCAAACTTAGAGGAGGACACAAGGATAATTTTTCACCACTGTAACATTGACTTTTGGAAAAGGCCTTTTAAAACTTCTAATTATTTTTACCACATTCTTTATGTCCCTCAGGGAATAAATTTTATTCTTACCCAAGCACTATGTATTGGAGATATTCCCTTCCAGGTCTATGTAAGATGTCATTGAATCAACATCATGTATTCTTCTGAGCTATACATTGTACCACACATGTTGTTCTGTGTTAATATTATCCACTTTGTAAATGGCTTCAAATGCACCATGAAAGAGAATATAATTTTTCCACTAGCAGATAAATGCTTAGAAGTCTCAAACAAGGCACTAAAATGCTGTTCAGTCACAACTAATATGAGGAAACTTTAAATAGAATTAATCTCTAATAGTTTGGTAATGTTCCATGTCAAATATTTAAATAGTTTCTACTTTAACAGTTAGTAACAAACTAATGTTTGTAATTTGTTTTACATTGAACGTTGATTATAGTTCAGAAATAAAATTTGGTATTTGATATGTTATCAGAATAATAATGCAAGTTCCAAATTTCATAGTATTCTGACTCCTCTTTGTTTCTGAGTTTCATTGGTAACCTGTCCATTTCTGCACATTCCAAGGTTTTCTTTATGATCATAAATTCGGTGTGTGTGTGTGTGTTTTCACATTTCCAATTTTGGGCTAAGGTGAGCCTTGCTGCCGTTAGTATATGGAGTATTATGTATAATAGTTTTTTTTAAACTAATTTTCAGTTTTAGAATCCCTAATAAAAATATCTCTGGTTTCAACTCAATTTTAACTTTTGTGATTTCTTCCAAACAATTTTTAATTTTCCTCCAATATTTTTTTGCTTTTGGGCAGGTCCATCACATATGATAGCAGCTTCCCTACTTATAGCCACATTTCCAACAGCTCACCAAATTGTTGGGGAACATTTTTGCAAGTCTCGCTGACGGTAAGTGCCAGCGACAAATCATTTTGTAAGTTGCCGATAAAGTTAATTTATAATTTGTCATAGGTTTTCCCAATCTTCCAAATTGATGTTGTCATAGGTTTTCCCAATCTTCCAAATTGATGTTGTATCCAAAGTTTTTGGCCCAGGTTATCGTTGTTTCCTTCACATTTTCTTCATCCAATTTATAACTCAACAGATATTTATACATTTTAGAAATCATTTTTCTCTCTGGCCCTTGTAAAATTTTATCTAATTCTTCTTGTTCTAAGTGTATCCCATACTGTTCTATATCCTTCTTGTATCTAGTCTGTATTTGTAGGTATGGCCACCAGCTTATTTGTATTCCTTGTGTCATCAGTTCCTACTTAGATTTTAATTTCCTTTGCTCATCCAATAACTCTTTATAATTCACTGTCTTGTCTAAATCTAAAACATTTGGGTATACCATCACTTCCATGGTAGACAACCATATTGGGACCTTTGTGTAATGATTTCGTTTTAATTTTTCCCGTACCCCTAATAGTGTATCTCTAATTTGGTGTCATTGGAAATATGAATGAAATTTATTTTTCTCTTCCCACATGAACACATGCCAGTCAATTTGCATGTCATGTCCTTCTAATGACAATAATCATTTATTCTTTAGGTTTATCCAATCTTTAATCCATACTGCAATTGGGGCCTGATAATAGAGTTCCCAATCTGGAAGTCCAAACCCTCCTTTGTCCTTACTATCTTGCAGAAGTTTAAGTTTTATTCAGGCCTTTTCCCCTTGCCAAATAAAATTTTTAATTGCTTTATTCTTTGAAAAAGGTTTTACCTAGCTTTATTGGGATTACTTGAAAGAGAAATAATATCTTGGGTAGTACATTCATCTTGATAGTGGCAATTCTCCCTATCAGTGATATCTGTAGTTTCCCCCAATTTTCCAAATCCTTTTCTATTTGTTTTAGCAGTTTTTCGTAATTATCTATTTTTATTGATGAACATTTCTGTCAACCATACCCCAGGGTATTTCAATTTTTTTGTTGTTTGGATCCCTAATTTCTTTTCTAATTCTTCCTTCTGTTTTACTGTCATTTTTTTTAGCATCTTTGTTTTTTTTTCATTTTTAATCCCACCACTCTGCCAAATTCTTTAATTTCTTGCAACAGTATTTGCCCTGTTTCCAAAGGGTCTTCCAGAATAAACACCATGTCATCGGCAAATGCTTGGGTTTTGCATTCCTCTGTTCTAATTCTCAGACCTTTTATTTCATGGTTATTTCTAATCTGTTTTAATAGTACCTCCGCTGCAATAATGAATAGTAGTGGCGATAACGGGTATCCTTGTCTCACTCCTTTTGATATGTTAAATTTTTCTGTCAACTCGCCATTCAAAATTATCTTCGCCATTTGAGTAGTATATATGGCCTTGATCATATCCACAAATTTTACTCTGAAATTCATTAAATGTAATTGAGTAATAAAAAAGTTCCAATTCAAGTTATCGAAGGCCTTTTGTGCATCCATAAACATTAATGCCAGCTGCTTGTGGGGATGTGCCTCATAGTATTCTAGAACATTTATTATCAGCCTGGTGTTGTTTCTTAAATATCTCTGTGGTACAAATCCATTTTGATCAGGGTGCATTTACTCATGTAGAAATTTTTTAATTCTTTCAGCAATTATTATGACATATATTTTATAGTCCACGTTAAGTAGTGAAATCGGCCTGTAGTTTTGTATCTGTTGGTCATTGGTGTTTTCTTTTAAGATAAGAGTGATATAAGCTTCTGTCCGTGAATTTGGCAGTTTTGCTTGCTCTAATATTTCATTGTACACGTCCAGCATTAACTGTTCCAGTGGTGTTTAAAATTCCTTATATAATTCTGCGGGGATCCCATATGGTCCTGGGGACTTGTTGCACTTGTTTGCTAATTGCCTCTTTCATTTCAATCATTGTAATTTCTGCATTTAACATTTCCTTCATTGGATCTGGGATTTTAGCTATGTTTTTTCCACTCAAATATTGATTAATCCTTTCTTCTGATATTTTGTTGTGAGTATACAATGCAGCAAAATATTTCTGGGTAATAGATTGTTTTTCTTCTGCCAAATGGTATGAAATTCTGTTTTCATCCTGTAGGGATTGTCTTCTCTTTTTTCAATTTATGGACCAATCATCTCCCCCGGTTTGTTGGCATGCTCGAAATAATTTTGCTTTACTATCCTGAGATTCCATGCCATTTCATCTTGCAAGGTCAAATTTATTTTATGCTTGGTCACTTCCCTCTCTTTTTTAATTTGTTCATTCTTTGAATCTTTTTGGAGTTTATATTCTATTTTTTTAGTTTCTCTTGTAGGTCTATATGTTGTTTTTTCTTATCTTTATTCTTTTTTGCTCCATATGCGATAGTTAGACCTCGGATGTATGATTTGGTTGTGTCCCATAGATTTTGTAGTGTCATTTGGTCATTCATATTATCTTTCAAGATTAGTCTTAATTCCTTTTCTAACATTAATATATAATTTCTATCCCTTAGAAGGTTCTGGTTAAAAGTCCATTTTCCCTTCTTTTTCCTCCCTTTCCATTTCACTACCAGTAGATTATGATCAGCCCATGTATTCAGTAATATCTCTATTTTCTCTACATATTTTGTTACTTCTATTTCCATCCATACCATGTCAATCCTGAATCAGGAACCATGAGGATTTGAAAATAATGTATACTGTCTCTCTTGTCTATTAAATTGCCTCCATATATCTTTAAGATTTAGTTCTTGTGTCAGTTTATGCAATGTATTTGGCAGTGTTTTCCTCTTTTTCCTATTTCTTTGGGTAGTTGTGTAATCTTTTTCTATATCTACTACTGCATTAAAGTCTCCTATAATGCATATATTTTCCTGTTCTAGTTCTATTTTTCAGTGTAGCTTACTGTAGTACTCTTTTTGGTTAGTATTCGGGGTGTATATTGCTATTAACAGCTTTTTCTTTTGGTTTATTTGTACTTCTACCATTAGGGTTCTTTCTTCATCATCCACAGAGATTTGGATTGGATTTAGCCATTGCTTCATATACATTGCCATCCCTCTTTTCTTTTTCTGTGCCAGTGCAAAGTGTAATTTCCCTAATTTAGGGATTCTAATACATTGCTGTACTTCTTTTCAATGTGGACTTCTTGTAAACAAGTGATGTCAGCATTCTGTTTTCGGAGTTTAGACAATATTCGTTTTCTTTTTATTGGGCATTCAGTCTGTTTATTTTTAGTGATAGAAGCGTAACTTCTTCAGCCATGGGTATTGTTTGTCCTGTGCTCTCTCTCCTCTCCTCATTCTTATCTCTGTGTGATCTTGTTCTTGTCCTCTCTGCTTCTTGGTGTTCACTTTCTCGTCTTTCTCTTGCTTCTTGGTCTGATCTCTTTTCTTCTAGTAATTGTTCCTCCTGGCTTCTGCTCTCTACCTCCTCTCTACTATCTTGTTATTCATCTGGTGCTATGTAGTGTTCAAAGAATTCTTGTGCTTTATCCAATGTATCTATGTGGATATTTTTTCCTGCCAGGAAACTAACATGCCTTCAGGAATAAGCCATCTAAACATTATTCTGTTCTTGATTAGCTGCAATGATGAAAAATTGTAATTTCATCTAAATTCCCTTACCCTCCTGGGGACCTGCTTTAATGTCATGACTTCTCTTCCTTTATACATTAATGGTTCTTCCCTTGTTCTTCTGTAGATTTCATCTCTGATGGATTTCCTTGAGAATCTTACGTGCACCTCTCTTGGTAGTTTATGCCTTCATGCATAGTTAGTATAAATGTGGTACACTTCATCTATATCATTTCTCAGCTCTTGGATATTCTTCTGTAATGAGTTAGCTAGCAGCTCCACCATCAGGTTTGGAAGGTTCTCTTCTTCGTGCTCATCTAGGTTTTGGAATCGTAGGTAAAATGAAGATCTCTCCATCTCTAGGTGTGTAATGGCGTCTTTCAGATTCCTGTTTGCCGCCATCAAGTTTTGTTCTGTTGTTTCTACTTTCTTTTCTAGTTGGTCAGTTCTAACCTCCACCGTTTTGATTTTTTCTTCATTCTTCATTATTGCTTCTTGAATCAATCCCACTCTACCATCCAGCTTGCAGATATCTCCCCTCAATTCTCCCATGCCACTTTTCATTTCTTTATGATTATTTATTATGTATTCCTGGGTTTTCATCATCATCTCCTGCATCATAGTTAGAGTTGCTTGTAAACTCTGAAATGTTAATGTTGAGCCTGACTTTTTGCTTCCCAACATACTTTCTATCGACATTTGGCCAGAGGAGGAGAACATCATTGGTGTTAGATTTTTCCCTGTCTTCGTCGTAGTAGTAGTGGTTGACTTTCTCAAAATTGTATACAACTATGTCCAAAATACCATAAATTTCCAATTCCACTGGTTATTGTTTTTATGTCTGTTATTAAAGTACTATACTATCTATAAGCCTCCTTTTATATTATGCTCTCAAGATATATATTGTTATCTCTTTAAATTAAGTTAATCTTAATAACCACTTACAGTCATGCAACAGTAATTATATAACAGTAAATATATACCAATAATTAATTTATGTTAGTTACTTCATCTCCAAGATATAATCAATCTTCGTCTAATAATCTACAATAGCAATATCTTATATAATACAATAACATTTCTACAAAAGATCTATATATTGTTTATAATAACAGTATAAGTTTATAATTTATAATTGATAAGTATAGATATAATAATACCAGCTAATTAAAAATTAATAGATATCTATAAGTATAGTAAATATAGCAACCATAATATAACTTAATCTATAAGAGTTAATATATTGATATATTGGTATCTCCTTTACTATCTTGTTACAGTTAATCCAGTTAATCCAATTGATTCAATTAAATAGGTTTATACAGAAAAGAATATAACAAAATGTAAAGAAATAGAAAAATCACTATCCATATATATTGTAAATATTATAGTGAGTCACAGTACTTCTTCCCCCCCTTTTATCCTGTGGCTATATACTCAATTCTTACACAGTTATATTTCTTCTTTATTTTAGTATTTATTCTTATATTTGAGAGGGCCAAATGTCTCTACCAAAGCTTGAAGCAATTAGTGTCCTTTATATTCCACTGTCCGTTTTCTTCACTACAAAATGTCTACAAGATGTCTTCTTCCTGCTAATATGCACAGTCACTATATAATCACTGTCCCAGCTAAATTTCTTTTCTCTCCTTCAGCACCTTTTGTCCATTTCCTCCCCCCTTTTTTTCAGTCTGTTTAAACAGTCTTCGTCAATCCCCTCAGAATAGTCAATCAAATAATCAACTTTCCTGTCCTGGGTGTTTTTAAACAGAATAAACAGCTCGGGTCTCAGTGTCTACTCACTTCCCCCACTCCAACAGGCACTTGTTGTCGTCAATCACTAATCTTCCACTCCCACCGCCAGATCACCAAATTTCCCCTCAATGGAGACTCACTTGTCGATCATTCTCTCCAGGTCACTTAGTTGTTGAGGATCAGATACTTCACTCCATCAATTTTCACTGATTGCCCCTGTTTCTCCCTTTGCTTCTTTTGCCAAATCTTGGGGCGTTACTCCACCGGATCTGTCCCTAGGGCCAGTCTCTTCTACGCCATTCTCAAGGGGTTTCCCTTGCAGGAGCAGGGGATCACACCTTCACCCGCTTCCCTTGGAGTTTCCCCTTCCTTCTGCAGACCTCTCCAGGGTCCTCCGTCACTTCTTCAGGCATCCAGGTGTGGAAAATTTAGACAATCAGAGCGGAGTCACAGTTCCTATGTCCAAGCCATCATGACGTCACCCTGGAAGTCTACATGTCAAATATTTAAATAGTTTCTACTTTAACAATTAATTTGTTAATGTTTGTAATTGGTTTTACATTGAACATTGATTATAGTTCAGAAATAAAATTTGGTATTTGATATGTTACCAGAATAACTTTTGTGGTTCTAAAGTGTTAATTTATTTGATCCAAAAACATGTAATTTCATAGGCAAAGCAAATAATAACTTTTATTACTATAAAACAAAAAAAATGATAAAAGGAATACATATAGCTACAGATACATACTGATCTTTTTTCCCGAACACCATCACTCTGCTAAACAAATAATTCCCTCAATGCTATCCAGCTATTTACAAAGTCTGCATTACTATTACTATTAATCTTCTCATCACTCCTTATCACCCATCCCCTCCCACTTGTGAGTGTATGACTGTAACTTTGTCGCTTGTATCCTTGCAATTTATATTGACTGTTTCCTAGTATGATTTGATTGCTTAATGTACCCTATGACTATTATTAAGTGTTGTACCTTATGATTCTTGTCTCTTGATGAATGTATCTTTTCTTTTATGTACACTGAGAATATATGCACCAAGACAAATTCCTTGTGTGTCCAATCACACTTGGCCAATAAAGAATTCTATTCTATTCTATTCTATTCTATTCTATCTAGAAAAACTTTGTCAATAATATTCTTTGTGTATAACAATATTATGATTAGCAATAATATCAGCTGATGCAGATGACATGGTGTGCCAATTGCATAACACTTCTATACTCCTATATAGGTAGGTATTACAGTGTTCTCTATGCCGCTATATATTTTACTCTGCCATTTCTGTTTATGGGATTATTAGTTTTTGGCCATTTCTTCTGTCTTTGTTTCCAAGCATACATGCACGAAGTCTTGCTATTTGATAGGTATATATTTAAATACACTTTTATTACACACACACACACACACACACACAGGCAGGCAGGCAAACTGACAGGAAGGAAGAGAGAGAGAGAGAGAGGGAGGGAGGGAGAGAGCGAGCATATCAGCAGCCATTTTCTAGAATGGTCTATTGCTAGGCTTCTTGAAAATATGAAAGCAAAACCAAAAAGAACATAGTCTATTCCTAATAAAGAAAATAAATGCATGTAGATGCTGTTATGCTCCATTTAACTCAGTTGAACATTCTTTTTTTCTTTCTTATACCTTGGGAATAAATGATGTGGAAATAACATGAAAAATGTATTTCCTGTTCTACATACAGGAGCAGAAGAAGTAGGTAATGTGGTTAGGGTATTGATGCTTAGAGCTGGCTAGAGGCCCTGTGCATATATTTTACATTTATTTCTGGTATATAATATTGGATATCTCAATTAATTTAATATGATCACTTAGTAGTAATTAATTAACACAAATCTAAAATGCAAGACAAATATAGAAATTATGAAAAATACAGAAAAATTTATAAATTATGAAAGAGGACTACTGTAGATGCATAAATGAAATCAAAAGTATAATTTAACAAACATTATAATAATAAAAATATTCAGATATGACTATACTAAAATAGTGACAAAAGTTAGATTTACTTAATTGTTCAAAACTAAATTAAAGGCCTAATAAAACATTAATGTGCTTAGGAAACAATTATAAAGCAAGAATCTCCCAATAGATTTTAAGAAAAGCAACTGAACTTCCATAGAATCAATGAGATTTGATTGGTGAATAAAAAGAAATAAGCTGTAAATAAATTAAAAGTAGACCTCAGCTTTAAAAAGTACGTGTATAAAACTATGTCAACAATTAAAAGAAAAGAACCTTGAGTGTATTTTCCCCATGTACATCACTTTCAAAATTTAAATTGCTGCAATATAAAATCTGGCAATACACATAGTAAAGTTTCTTGTCTGAGAAAAGAAAACCAGCAGAGATACAAGTCAGTAAAGAGATATTAAGGGTTTGTTGAGTGCCCTGGTAGTAAAAGCTCTGGAAAAGAATGTGTGTGATAATGCCTATAACAATTGTGTTAAAAAGACACAAGCTTTTACTTACTAAAAAGATTTGAGCAATTCCCACATTAAGAACTCAGAAGGATAAGACATTGGGCCTAGTTAAGCAAAAAGCAGGAGGCAGGAGAGATCAGTGTAGTTAAATATCTTCTAGGTTATTATTATTATTATTTAGACTTGTATGCTGCCCTTCTCCCTAAGGACTCAGGGTGGCGAACATTATAAAAACTGAACAGATTACAATAAAAAATAATTAAATAACTACAAGCCTAAAAACAGTTAATTAAAATTTAAATAAAACGACTAAAATAACCCACCCCTAAAAATAACCAACCCCCGGGTCAGTCCAGACCGGCCTGCTGAAATAGCCAGGTCTTCAGGTCTCGGCGAAAGGAGCGGAGATCAGGGGCCAAACGGAGATCCACAGGAAGCTGATTCCACAGGGTGGGCGCTCCCACAGAAAAGGCCCTAGCCCTGGGAAGTGCCAGCCGACAATGTCTAACCAATGGAATCCCAAGGAGGCCCCTCCAGGGCGATCGGAGTGTGACGCTGGCAGGAGACATTCCTGCAAGTACCCTGGACCCAAGCCATTTAGGGCTTTATAAGTCATTACTAGCACCTTGAAGGCAACCCGGGAGGCAACCGGCAACCAGTGCAAGCCGCGCAGGAGGGGTGTAACATGGGAGTATCGGGACACCCCCATCACAGCCCGCGCAGCCGCATTCTGCACCAGCTGCAACCCCCGGGTGGTCCGCAAGGGCAGCCCCATGTAGAGAGCGTTGCAGTAGTTGATTCTGGAAGTGACGAGCGCATGAGTGACAGTTTGAAGGGCATCTTGGCTCAGATAAGGGCAGAGCTGGCGAAACAGCCGAACCTGGGCAAAAGCCCCCCTGGCTATAGCCCTCATCTGCTCCTCTAAACTGACCTATGGATCCAAGAGGACGCCCAGATTCCTCGCCCTATCCACGGGGGGCAACACCTCTCCCCCCATGACCAAAGATGGCACATCTGCTGAGAACCGAGATGCCGGTAAGAACAGCCACTCGGTCTTGGCCGGGTTGAGTCAAAGCCTGTTCCTCCCCATCCAGACCCATACCGCTTCCAGGCACCGGGACATCACATCGAGGGCATCACTGTGTTGGTCTGGGGTGGAGATAAAAAGCTGGGTATCATCAGCATACTGATGATACCTCACCCCAAAACCACGGATGATCTCACCCAGCAGTTTCATATATGTTGAACAAAAGGGGAGAGAGAACCAATCCCTGGGGCACCCCAAAAGAGAGGGGCCTCGGGGTCGACCTCTGTCCCCTTGCCAACACTGACTGCGAATGGCCTGAGAGGTAGGAGGAGAACCACCATAAAACAGTGCCCCCCACTCCCAACCCCCAAAACCGCCGCAGGATACCATGGTGGATGGTATCGAAAGCCACTGAGAAATCTAAAAGGACCAGGACAGAGGAAAAACCCCTGTCCCGAGCCCACCAGAGATCATCCATCAGTGCAACCAATGATGTCTCCGTGCTGTGTCCAGGCCTGAAGCCCGATTGGTACAGGTCTAGATAATCAGTTTCCTCAAGGAACAACGGAAGTTGCTGAACCACCATGCTCTCAACAACCTTCACTAAAAAGCGAAGGTTGGAGACCGGACGATAGTTGTTTAAAATGGTTGGGTCTAGAGCAGGCTTCTTGAGTAGGGGTCTGACCACCGCCTCCTTCAAGGCAGCGGGGAAAACCCCCTCACTCAAAGAGGTGTTGACAACTGCCTGGAGCCAACCACATGTAACCTCCCTGGAGGCATAAACCAACCAGGAAGAACACGGGTCCAATAAACACGTGGTGGAAGACAACCTCCGCATGATTCTGTCCACTTCATCCAGGGAGACAGGGTCAAACTCAACCCAGATAGAATCGGCCAGACTCATCGCCACTCCATCATCCGCACCCTGCCAGTCAGAGTCCAAGCCGGCCCGAATCTGAGCAATCTTATCCGCCAGATGTAAGCTAAATTCCTCTGCTCTGCCCCGTAGAGGGTCCCCCCTCTCCTCCAGATGAAGGAGGGAGCGAGTAACCCTAAACAGGGCAGCAGGGCGATCATCAGCAGACGCTATCAGAGCGGAGAAGTAAGCACGCCTCGCCGCTCTAATAGCTTCCAGGTAAGTCCTAATATAGGCTCTTAGCTGGACATGGTCAGATTCAGAACGGCTGGTCCTCCACCTGCTCTCCAGGCATCTTCTCCGCCGCTTCATCCCCCGGAGCTCCTCGGAGTACCAAGGGGCCAACCGGGGTCTTCAGCAAGGAAGAGGCCGCAAGGGGACAACCCGGTCGAGGGCCGCCGAGGCCGCCTGCTGCCAGGCGGCTGCCAAGGTCTTGACCAGGCTGTGGTCGAGGGAGGGAGGCAAGAACCCCAGTACCATCTGAAACCTCTCCGGGTCCATCAGGCGTCTGGTGCGGAACCATCGTAGTGGCTCCTCATCCCAGCAGCGGGGGGCAGCCAATTGGAAGACCAGCCGCAGGAGATAGTGATCTGTCCATGACAGGGGTAGGGTAATCGGTGACCCGCACCCCAGATCACTACACCACTGTCCCGAGACAAAAACAAGGTTGAGTGTGTTCCCTCCCTCATGAGTGGGTCCCTGAATCACCTGGGTCAGGTCCATGGCTGCCATGAACTCCCGGACCAATCCCGACGCCCCCCCCAGAGAAGGCAAGAAGGTTCCCATCTAAAGTAAATTATGTGACTTGTAATATAAGCTGAAATATGGTTAATCTTATTCTGAAGTTCAGTATCTAGGACAGTTTTGGTACTTATTCTTTTTGCTTGGATATATTCCAGTTGTTCAAGTGACAAAAGGAACAGTTGTTCAAGTGACAAAAGATAATGGGTAAGTTTTCCCCAAAACTGTTTCTTATCATAAAGATTGAAATTGGTCTGCCAAAATTAATGACTTCAGTCTCAATGAGAAAAAGTAGAATGTAGTTAATAGGTCATTATTAATAATCATGCCCCTTTCCTTTTTTGTGTCCTGGTTCCATTCTCACCGTGATATTAAATGCATGTCTAGGCATTTGGAAGAGTGTTTGAAAGTCTTATGTGATATATAATGAGTACTATAAAGTATTGTCCCTACCCTTTGTCAAGGCAAAGTTTGTGATTGCTACTATGTTTATGAAGCAAGATGATCAATATGTATCTTTCAGGCACCTGTAACCTGGAGCATTACCCTCAAATATTCTTTCAACTTGATCACACGTTCAAACCTTTGGGAAATTCTGGAAAAAAATATCATATTAATTTTTCTCTTCATTGAAAACTAGAAGGTATCTTAAATGAGTAAAATGTTTGATTGTTAATGAAAGAATAGCCAAATCATTAGCATACAGAATCGGAATACTGATTCCTGCTATCTCTAGGGTGGAGTGGGAAGATCAGATAATGTGTTACTATGAAGTTTAAATCAAGATTAAATCAAAGGGGGGGATGGTAAAATGCATCCTGCAAGAGTTGCAATTAGTGTGCTGTTTCAAGTGTTGGATTAAAATGAAAAACCTATGAATACAAGTGTAACACTACTGGGTTGGACCAATGATCCAAATAATCAATATTTTGTGTTTCAGTGTCAGATAGGCATCTTATGGACTGAGATGACATAGGATGAAATTCCCAAGGAATTATGAAGTCATCTTTTCTTGTAATGATAAAATGGAAAGGTGCAGTCATGCATGCATATCAGATTGAACATTTTAAATGAAAAGTAATACACACACTCACACACACACAATTTTTCAATGCATGCATAATTTTTAGGAATATGCAAGGCTTGAAAGGGATTTTCACTTCAGTGATATTTCAAGCAAAGCATTGTTCACACAGGAACATCCCCCCTCCTCCACTTCATTATTTCTAAAATGAAAACAACCTTTTTGCTCCACTTCACCTCACTACTAAAGCCTCTTCATAGGGTTCGCAGGTAGAAGAGGCTCCTGTATTCGCTCTGCATATGTAGAAGGGCCTCTTCTGACTTTTCAATCAGGGGCCAAAGATGACTTCTTGATGCAAATTATGTTGGCTATTTGCCTTGATGAGGAGCGCTGTAGGTCTCTGTACTGCAAACTGCCATTATCAATGTGAATGCAAGTTTCCTCCCACAGCACTGTAATGAAGTCTTGCATTTTTTTGCTGTTGTTACCAGGACATTTTGGCTCAAGAAATATCTTCCAGAAAAACATAAGAATGCTAAAGAGAGGTTCTTAATAACTGATCACCATCATCACCACAAGAATCTTCACTAACAAAATACCAGTTGTATTTTTTCAGTCCTAGCCTCCTGTGATCAGTTGGGGAGTAAAGTTGTTCAGCCTATTATGGAATAGATCAACCTAACTATTTCTATTCTTATTCATTCTTTTTTCTATTCATATAAGGAAACATTTTTGACATTCAAATGGTGCCCCTATATATATAACAGTCTCTGCCCTGCAATTTTGACACTGTTTCTTCTGTTACATGAGGAGATACAAACTTCTGTTCAAGTTATTCCACATTTAATTAACATTTCATAAATTGTTACAGAGGTTATTTCTATTTATATATTTATTAGTTTTTAAATTATTGTTGTAGTTGTTTGTTTATTTCTTATATGCATATTTTAAAGTTCTACCTATTAATGTTACATTGTAAATATTTTAAAATATTGGATATTACTGCAAGGTGATGAGAGTTGTTCAACTGGGGTGAGTAATTAATTAACATAACACATAAACTATCATTTACTATATACTCCTCTGTATGCATAAAAATAAAGTTTATTATTTTCCATTTTCATGATAATTTAAGTTAATTATATTCTACTTTAGGAATCTATTTTTGTTTTATTTACTACAGTTGATAACTTTTTCTGATGTGTCACATGTGCACACATATACATTTGAGTTTGCATATGCATATGCATAGAAAATATTCATTAATTTCTTTTCAGAATAATTGTATGAATGTCAAATTTCTTATCCAATTTGCAAGAGCCAATTAGCTACATCCATATGATTATTTATGAAATATGCACCTAATTTTATCCCATGTTCTTGAACCAATTAACATACAATGGTCTTAGGCAAACATCTTTCTAAGTGGTTTTTAATGATCCCAAAAGAAAATTAGGACTTCTTGGATGCTTTCAAGCTTTGCCTGAAAAAAGAAAAACAAAACAAACATCCAAAAAAATGTGCAGACAAATATGTTAACTGATTAAATGAGGGAAGCTTCCGAAACCAAATAGGTAATAAGAGAAGCAAAGAGTTTCATTATAAATTCTTCTGGTGATCACTTTGTCTGTTTGTTTGTTTGTTCATAGCATTTTTAGTTTATAGACATTAAAAATCCTCCGCTATCCCTCAGCTAGCTTTATCCCAGATGCTGAGTTTTCAATATAATTGCTTTTCTTTTGTACATGTCACTCCTCCTAATTTGGAAAGATCACCAGAATTCTGACAAGAGACAAAAGTGTGGGGGAAAGAGTCTGTACTCAGAAATAAGAGGGCAATATCACTACACTTAGGAAATTAGGAAGGTTGCAAATCGACAAATAAATAAACAAATAAATATCAAACTTAGTAATAAAAATAGCAAATGAGGTATTTTGATTAGCAGCCAAGAAAAAAGAACCATGAGTTTTCTATCAGTTAGCTGGAGAAGAAAACAACAAAATCATCAGGGATAAAGTGTCTGGTGTAGATGGTACAAGACTGTGGTGCCTTGAAAATATTCTTAATGAGTTGGCAGGCCAGGAGATAAAACAAGGCCACAAGGAAAGGAAGGAACACAAGGGAATAAAACTGAAGATATTATAAGATGGGTATTATATAAGCTTTTCCAAGAGTAGAATGAAAAAGGAAAGTTAGCCTTGAGCTTAGAAGATTTGTGGCTACACACACAAAATCCCTTAATGATGATTGGATGAACAATAACAGTTTTTAACTTTGCAGAAATGCTATGAAGCTTGTCTCCGATATGTTCAGCTTGAATATGTGTAAATGAAAAATATTATGCTGCATATCTCCCAAAATGTTACCTACAAAACGAAAATCAATTCAGATAATAAATTTCTTCCCATGTGAGGAAGTTGGGAAAAATCGACATCACAGATTTTGAGAGCGATTCCCTTGTCCATGATAATCAGATTTGTAAAGTGATTGTCCAACAGAAAGATTTCAGTATCATTAAAGATACGATAGTAGTAATCATTTGACTGTGATCTATTATCATTAACTCATTGGACAAGATATGACATTGGGAAAGATCAATCACAAAAAGACAATGTCATTAATGCAGTGGGCATGAGTTTGGTAGACTCTGAGAGATGTTGGAGAACAGGGGGACCTGGCGTGTTGTCATCCAAGGGGTCGCAAAGACTCAAACATGACTTAATGAAGGAATACATACATACACACACACACACACACACACACACACACATATATTTGTTTTTTTAATATATTTGTTTTTGTAGATTTTCACGGGTAAAGGTATGTAGGTCTTGGTGTATTCAGGTCTTGTCCCGTGTAAGATTGAGAATATCTTGGCGACGTTTCAACAAGATCCCACTCGTCATCTTCAGGCTGGTGTCTTTGGCTTTGTGCTTCTGCCAGCAAAGCAGAATCTTACACGGGACAAGACCCTATATATATATCTATATCTATATCTATATCTATATCTATATCTATATCTATATATATGCTTTATTGTATCAGAAGACTGTTCCCTCTCCAGAATGCTTCTTTTTTACACTTACAGAAGTTTGTTTTTGCATCTTATTCCAACAATTCATAAGCTGGTGATTTAAAGCAATTGTACACAAAGAAGTGCCCATTGTTAGTGTGGATTCTCTAGGCCCAAGACCAGTCAATTCACAAGTAATTAATCAAAGATAAAATATTTTCCATTGGTGATTACAGTTTATTTGCAGAAAATGTGATTACTCAAAGGTTGCTGCTTCTTTCCTGATTTCATTTCTAATTAACCTGCATGTTCAAAAACATGAAAAAAGGAAAGGGAATAATTACAACATGTAGTAGTTACAGGTGTTACTTTTCCAAGGCTGCAGAAATTCATCCCTTCCCAACTGGCAGGGAAAAATAAATTGTATTAATTGCAGTAACTGGCCTCATAATGTCCCTTTGATATTTTGGGTGATGCAAAGTGGAGGCTACCATTTATTTTTTATTTTATTTATTTTTATTTATTTAATTAGTCAAATTATTTGATTAAATTATTTTAATTGTTTGATTAAATTATTTTAATTATTGTAAATTTTAGTTTTGTAACTAGTGGGCTTGTGAATTGGTTTAATCTCTTTTTAATTATTTATTGTCATTGTTTTTAGTTGTGAGCCACCCCGAGTCTTCAGAGATGGGGCGGCATACAAGTCCAATAAATAAATAAATAAATAAATTGTTTACAAGATAATAAGTATAAGTATAAACATAGTTATAAATACATGGATACATATAAGAAAATAAAAGAAACAATAGGACAAGGACGGTAGGCACTTTGATGCGCTTATGCACGCCCCCTACATACCTCTTAGGAAAGGGGTGAGGTCAATAGTAGACAGTCTAAGGTTAAAGTTTTTGGGGTTTGGGGAAGAAACCACAGAGTCAGGTAGAGTATTCCAGACATTGACCACTCTATTGCTGAAGTCGAATTTCCTGCAATCAAGTTTGGTGCAGTTAACCATGAGTTTGATCTATTGTGTGCTCTTGTATTGTTATGATTGAAGCTGAAGTATTCATTGACAGGTAGGAAATTACAATGTATGATTTTATATACTATACTTAGATTGGACTGAAGACGGCGTAGATTTTTGTGTGGACATATGTTGAGACAAAAGTCAATCATGTTGTGGTCACTGTTGGAAAAGGGTTCTATAATTTGTATCCCGTAGATTGAATTCAAACTATTGCAGAAGATGAGATCGAGGCAGTTGTTAAGTCTAGTATTGTTGGTTACTAGTTGTTCTAGTCCCAGATTTGTTACAGCATTGTAGAAGGCTGCATGTATGGGTTCAGTGTTACATTCGTTTAGGGTCCAGTTAATATGAGGTAGATTGAAATCACCAAGAAAGATAAAAGTATGTGGGCAGGATGTTGCCCAGGTTTGTAGTGAATTTAGCTTGTTTACATGTTCGATGTCATAATCAGGGGCTTTGAAACATAGTAAGAATCGAAATATGATATTTAAGGACAGTTCACAGACGATGGTCTCAGGAAGAGCAAGCTCCTGGGTAACTTGGATGTTTTTTAGATGTAAGGACTTTTTATAGAAGATAGCAACACCACCTCCTCTATGGATTTCATGATCTGATCGGTAAACATGATAGTCTCTTATTGAGGTAATGGAGTCAGGGAGAGATGTGTTGAGCCATGTTTCACAGACAAATATGATGTCGAATTTTGCCATATTTAGTAAGAGGAGAAATTCAGGTATTTTATTCACAAGGCTTCTTGCATTGAGTAGCTTGCATTTAAGGCCATTTGTAGTTTGAATTGAGGTAGTTAGGGGCATGTGTGCCTAGTCTTGGGTGATGGTGGATTGGTTGAAGTAGGGTTGGATGCTGGGTTGTGGGTTGTGTGACTTAGTTTTGATACAGTCAGCACAGTAGTCAATGTACAGGTCCTTCTCTCCATTGTCTAGATGTTTTTTTAGTTCTGTGCAGAGTTCGTGGGAGTGGCCACATTGCTGTATGGTTAGGTCAGGGAGAGAACGAAGGTTCTTATGGTTGGTGTTGCTTTTGGCGAGTGAATTAATAGTATAAATGAATTTATGTTTGCTTGATTCATTTTTGCAAATGATCTTGCAGAAGCGTGGGGCCACAGAGCTGTCTCTGTTTTTGAACTCTGGGCCGATACAGGAAATGTCAAGTATTTCATCAGGGGAGATGGTTGATGCTTGGTAGTCACTGATGATGTTGTGGACAATTGTGATGTCATCATTGTTATTGATGTTCTCTAGACCGAATATGATGGCATTTGGACGCTTCTGTATG
Source organism: Naja naja (assembly GCA_009733165.1). Taxonomy (NCBI): domain Eukaryota; kingdom Metazoa; phylum Chordata; class Lepidosauria; order Squamata; family Elapidae; genus Naja; species Naja naja. The sequence goes on along the minus strand of CM019149.1, from coordinate 251,789,233 downwards.
CGCTCAACAGCTTCTCTGACGAGGGTTGGGATATCATTATTTTTTTGATTTATGGTTTTTTGTGGATTGGGTTGTGGTTGTTGAGTAGTGGTATGGTTTGTAGCTATTGGATGTTCAGGTTTTTGTGTTGTGTCTTTTTTTTCAAGGTTATTTAATATTTTTTTAAGTGTTCAGGGATGCTACTATGGTGTCAAGGGATGTTATTCGTGTTTCTATGATATCAACTCTTTCAAACAAGGCTAAATGTTTGTCCAGTTTGGGTTTGCATGATGGGCAGAAATGTTGAAATGCATGTTTGGATGATTCTAGGTATTGAATCGCTTGCTTGGTCAATTCCAAGCAGTCATGATGAGCATAGTTGCCACATAGAGAACATTTGGTGGAATTTTCATTAACAGAGTTTCAAAGCACATAAAGCATGTGCAGGAGTCTTGTGGTTTATTGGTGTGGGTTTTTTTCTCTTTAGGTTGTGGTTTGGTATTGGATTTTTTACTGGCATGGTGGGTTTGTTGAGATAGTACGTTGATTAAATTGCTTAATGAACAATTTTGGGTAATCAATATAGTCAATATCACACCAGTTAATCAATTACAATAATCTCTCTAGTCAAATAATTATGCTAAGCAATAATCAGTCTAATCAATTAATTACATTAATCACCAATAACACTGTTCAATTAAATTCTCTAAATCACTAATTTTACTAATTAATTAAATTACATGAATCCTGATTTTTTACACTAAACAGTAATCACACTATTTGCACTAAACACTCTAATCACACTAATCAATTAAAACAATAAATCAATTAAACCAATGATAAATTAGCATTATCAACTGGAATTTGAACACAATGTTCCATGATAACTATGCTTTGAGGGATTAAAACACCAAAAGGGTTTTACATAACGGCACATCATAACGGCACATCATTTAGGTAAAAAACCTAAAACAATTTACCAAAGTAAGATAAACAATATTAATTCCAGTGTCAGAGATGCACATAACTCACTATGTCCTTCTGCTCAAAAGAGGTCCCTCACAGCCACTTTTATGTAAGTTTTATGTATGAAAAACTCACCCTTTTACTGAAATGAAGCCCTATGGGGACAGTTAATGTTGTATACTAACAACAGTATTATAACAGTTCACAGGGTACAACAAAACGCTACATACGTATTATGTAAAATTGTAAAACTGCCTTGCAGAAGCTATTTTTAAAATTCAAATCCCCAAGGCTATCTTTATTTGCAGGTCATTTTGAGGGCCTCTACAGTCAAGTGGAAATTAATTAGAGGGACAGGAATCCATTTTTTGGGTATATTAATATTGGAAGAGAAAAAGTCTGAACATGTGATGACTCTAGAAATCACTGGATTCATGTATTTCAGTTTTTCTTGGCAATTTAAAAATATGTGGACCTCAACTCCTAGAATTCCCCAACCAGAAAGACAAGTTTTGTGTAGGCACTACAAATCCTCAGCGTCCACCCATTTAGCCATGAACCCTGCCCTACCATGCAGTTCCACAACAATCTGCAAGCCAGCTATGTTTTTATTTGGAAGCAATTTTAAGCATACTTATTATTGTAACAGTTTATGTGAGAAGATCTTATGACTTTATATTGTCCAGGAAGGTTTTCAGCCTTGTTATATTAGTACATTTAGTTCAAATGGATAATCATTTAGAAACAGTTATGGAAGATTGATTTTATGCAGGGTAACTGCTGAAATATTATTATATGCACAATAATGGAGAAATAGTGAAATGCCCATAATGGAAGAATGGAATGTGCATATGGCAGAATTTGCAGAAATGGAAAAATTGACCTGCTGGATCAGGTCTAAAATAATATGTGCTTTTATAAAGGACTGAAAATCTTTTATAGATGTATTTTGCTGAAAATGTAAAAATAATGAAATTATAATTTCTGTATTTGTTGTCTAAAAACAGTTGAATATGGGATAGAGGGCAACCATGTAATATAATCTTAGGGAAGAGGTCTAATAAGTCTGTTATTAACTGCTGTAAAGAAGATTGGATATTGTTTTTTTTAATTATGTTTCTCTCTTTTTCTTTTCATTATTTGTATTGAGTCCCACACTTTTCCTTACCTTTTTTTCCTTTTTCCTAACTTTCTTTTAATCTATATATGTTTTCATGTTTATTTTTTAATCAGGTTAATTTTATTAAAAAAAAAACTGTATTAAAAAATATTTAGGTCAAATGTATCCAGCCATGGATGCTTCTAATTTAGCACCTATACGAAAACTGCCAGTGCTTAATTGGAATTGTCTACAATAACATATATTATATATTATAATAGCTTCTACTCCTCTAGCATGCTATTAAGTCACTGCTAGGTTATGTTAACATCTAGGATGTTAGCGCTGTTTGACATTTCTGAGCAATAAACAGATGACTGCCAGATGTTTAGCAACACATTGCTATAATATATCTGTGATGGCAGAGGCTATAGCTTTCTCTCTTACTTTAGAGAGCTGTCATTTTTCAGAGGTTTCCTTCACATTAGAGAAAAATGCCTAAGGGTTAATGCTTAATGTAAAGGTTATTCATTTTACCCTCAAAAATGGATGGAGGAAGGGAAGAGAGAAAAAGAAAACTTTTAATAATGGTAAAATGTTAACTGTGTTACAACACTAGCAATTTGTTTAGAACAATCATATTCCATTCTTTTGTCTTCAACATTGTAAATAGAATGTTTTTTAGGATTCAGTTAAAATTCTTTTCTTTGAAACAATAAAAATTATTTCCACCTATGTTCATATATGCTGTCTGACTGTGTTAGTTTTCATTGCTAAACATTATTTTACTGGAACATGTATCAAAAATATGACAAATGATCTGCGCAGCCTTTTCTATAGACCAGGAATTCCCAGACTGCATGGTCTAATTCCCTGGGGGAAGTGCAGACTCCAATGAAGATGTGAATTTTTTAAAATGTCTTTATTAAAAGTAAATTTTGAGTACATTATGATTACACTAAACGTTTAGGAACTGTGCTATAGACCTTTTATTTAATTTCTACAAATCTTGACTTTTGACAAGCTACATTTTATGCCATAGAGTTTTTTTTACTTTCCAGAATTATCTCATGTTTAATGAAAATAAATAAATATAAATCTTTCTAAAACTTAATTTATGATGTTTATTGACATTGTATCAACTTACTGTTCATTTAGCAATCATTCAAAGTTATGACAATGCTGAAAAAGTGATTTAAGACTGGTCCTTGCACTAACATCATCATAGCTTCCCTGTGGTCACATGATCAAATCCAGAAACTTGGCCACTGGCATGTATTTATGACAGTTGCTGAATCCCAGGATTTCAGGATTGCCGTTTGTGATCTTCCCAACTGGTTTCCAATAAGCAAAGTCAAAGGGGGGAGTCAGATTCGCTGAATGTGATTCACTTATGACCATGATGATTTGCTTAAAGACTACAGCAAAAAAGTTGTAAAGTTGGGCATCACTCACTTAACCACTTAGTGATGGTAAACAGATAACAGATTATTATTATTATTATTTATTAGATTTATATCCCACCTCACTTCTCCCAAGGGGGAACTCGAGGCGGCGTACAAAAGGATAAAAACAATTTACAGATTACAGATAATCAGAGTTGGAAGGGAACCTGTAGGTCATCTAATCCAACCCCCTGCCCAAGTAGGAAACCCTACACCATTTCTGACAGATAGGAGTCCAAATTCTTCTTGAAAGTCTCAAGTGTTCCAGTCCCAATTGGGGCTATTTGTCAAAGACTATCTGTATCTTTTCTGATTTAACTGTTGATCGTGCAGAACTTTTACATTTTTTTAAAAAGCAAAGCTAAAATGAAGGGAACTTTTGAGATTAATATATTCATTAAATTCTATCTTCTGAAACTTAAAAAGAATGTATATTGTTGAATCTTACTGCCAATTTTTATATATTAAAACCCTTGCAGATTTTCTCAGTGAAATGAATGTGGAATTAAAATGATGGCATCACATACCAACACTAAATGATAGCAAGGCAGGTGATAATGAGGAGTCATAAAATGACAGCAAATTATTATTTTTCTAATTTATTATTGTTGTTTTGGAGTATGCAGAGAAAAAATATTTTGGGGGATTTTCTGCATTAACATTCTAAAATAACTTGACTAGCAACTTGAGTACAGTGAAGCTTGCCTAAAAAGGAACACTGTGGATTTTTAATAATTATTCATAATTATGTATTTCTTCCTGGCAATCCAAATCCCTTTTAATTGCTTCACCTTGGTGAAGAATAGCATCAAAAATTATCTATCTATCTATCTATCTATCTATCTATCTATCTCTATCCATCCATCCATCTATCTTTCTTTCTTTCTTTTTGATGGGATTTATATGCCACCCACTCTCCCGAAGGATTCAGGGCGGCTCACAAGTATAAAAAACATAGAATACAAAAATTAAAATTATTAAAAAGTATTAAATCCCAACAAAATTTAAAACCCACAATAAACAATAAAACCAATAAAAGCCAATAAACCCCCCACCTCAGTCCAGATCGGCCTGCTGGAAGAGCCATGTCTTCAGGTTGCAGCGTAAGGATCGAAGGTGGCTGCTCCCACAGAGAAGGCTCTCCCCCTGGGGGCTGCCAGCTGACACTGTCTGGCCGACGGCACCCTAAGGAGGCCCTGTCTGTGGCAGCGCACCAGGCACTGGGAAATCGCTGCCAGCAGAAGATGGTCCCGTAAATACCCCGGCCCTAAGCCATGTAGAGCTTTATAGGCAATTACCAGCACCTTGAATCTCCCCAGAGGGCAACCGGTAACCAATGCAGTCCACGCAGGAGGGGTGTAATATGGGAGTATCAGGATACTCCCATCACAACCCGCGTGGCTGCATTCTGCACCAGTTGAAGCCTCCAAGTGGTCCTCAAGGGCAGCCCCATGTAGAGAGCATTGCAGGAGTCCACACGGGAGGTAACGAGTGCATGAGTAACCATATGTAAGGCATCTTGGTCCAGATAGGGGCTCAGCTGGTGCACCAGGTGAACCTGAGCAAACACCCCCCTGGCCCCAGCTCCCACCTGCTCCTCTAAACTGAGCCATGCATCCAAAAGGACACCCAAGCTCTGCACCCTCTCTGCAGGGGGTAACACCTCTTCCCCCACAACCAAAGATGGAACATCCTGGACAGTCCGAGATGCCAGTATGTACAGCCACTCAGTCTTGGCCGGGTTGAGTCGAAGCCTGTTCCTCCCCATCCAGACCCATACCGCTTCCAGGCACTGGGACATCACATCGAGGGCATCACTGTGTTGGTCTGGGGTGGAGATAAAAAGCTGGGTATCATCAGCATACTGATGATACCTCACCCCAAACCACGGATGATCTCACCCAGCGGTTTCATATATGTTGAACAAAAGGGGAGAGAGAACCAATCCCTGGGCACCCCAAAAGAGAGGGGCCTCGGGGTCAACCTCTGTCCCCTGCCAACACCGACTGCGAATGGCCCGAGAGGTAGGAGGAGAACCACCATAAAACAGTGCCTCCCACTCCCAACCCCTTGAGGCGTCGCAGTAAGATACCATGGTGGATGGTATTGAAAGCCACTGAGAGGTCTAAAAGGACCAGGATCAAGGAATAACCCAAGCCCGCCAGAGATCATCCACTAGCGTGACCAATGCCATCTCCATGCTGTATCCAGGCCTGAAACCCAATTGATACGGATCCAGATCATTTCCTCCAGGAACACCGGGAGCTGTCGGGCCACCATGCTCTCAACAACCTTCGCCACAAAGCAAAGGTTGGAGACAGGACAAAAGTTGTTCATAACAGCTGGGTCCAAGCCAGGCTTCTTGAGGAGGGGCCTCACCACTGCCTCCTTCAAGGTGGAGGGGAAAGATCCCTTTTAATGTCAGTTCCTTTTAATGTCAGTTCCTATATGCACACTTTCTAGAAGGTAAGTTTTGCCAGTGCCTATTCATTCTATCATCTCATATTTTTCATCACACTCTTAGAACACAACCTGAGTATGGCAGCTGCTGTTCCTTTTCATTAGAGGGACAAGATCGAGAAAAATAATGGCCAACCATCCACTCTCCATATGATAGAGCTTCATGTTTCACAATTAAAAATAATTTTAAAAAGCAGAAGGATAACAAAGAAAACACCGCCCTTAAACCTCTAAGTACTGACATTGCTGCTCCTCCCCTAAAATCAATTAATTAAAGAAGGATAATTTCAGACAAAGCTATTAAAGAAGAAGTAGCTAAAAAAGACCTAGAATGTACCTAGAAATGTACACTTTTTGCTTTCTATAAATATGTTAAAATAGTCTTGCATTTACAAATGGAAAACTTAAAACATGATGAGTCCCATATGGTTGCATTAACTCAGATGTGCTACAAAACATCAAACTAATAATTGTTATCCTGGCAACAAAGGCAACAGAAAAAATGACAAGAACTTAACTCTACGCATAACACTTTAGGAGCTTCAAAGATATTAAAGTTGATTATACATACTGGTACGTCTGAAATTAATTTCTGGCAAAAGTTCTAAGGTCTGTTATTTTGTTGCTGTGTCTAATGTAAAAACTGGAAACATGTATCCTATTACACTGTTTTTGTACAATTTAAGTAATAATATGCTTTCTAGCTTTCTGCTTTATAATATGTTTCCAATTATTTCCACTTCTCACGTTTGCTCTTTCATACAAGTTGTGATTATTATTATTTATTTATTTTACTGAGTAAATGCTTCAGAATCCATTGGCTTTTATCCCAATTACTTCCATATGTACTGTAGTACAACATTTCATTAGAGGATCAAATATACATCATCAGTATTGTCAACAAGCACAAAGAACTGAACAATCTGTTCTATTCTGTTCTATTCTGCCTTTATGCTAAGACTCCACTCTTGTAGTACTAATGGAAAACTAGTGGTCCAGTTCAATCTTATGCAATACCAATAATATGAACAAATAGATTTATATGTAAGTCAGCAATAAAACTAGCTTTATAATTTGGTCTGTTTTTAACGTTTGTTTCCCCTTTTCAGTGAATTATCTGTAGGTCTTATACTTTCTATCCTTCTTATGAATAAAAACACTGCTCAACCCATTTTCCAAAGCATTTTGAAGACGTTCTCAAAAGCAATCTGATCTCAGGGTGAAAACCACAATTTAAACAAACTTCAGTTGCAAGTATATTGATGTTACTACAATTAGTCTGTAATTATTTTAGATCAAGAAAGAAATCAAATTATATTACAGCAGACACAATGAAAGAATCAAACGAGTGTATAGGAATGCACAAAATTGTTGGGTTTCATTTTTTTCTCTCGTCTTTGTTTCTTTAACCTTCATGCCATTGTAACAATATGAACTCACATTCACATTTTCCTAGTAAAAGTTTCCACATCCCTTACAGAAAGGTAAGACCAAGGGAAAAAAGGTCCAGTAATACATAGATATCCCAAAGGTGCTTTTTCAAAAAGCAACTGGACCAGAAAGTTCAGTTGCCTCTTGAAAAAGCACTTTTGGGACAATCATGACCTGGATAACTGAAAATCTCCATAGAACCTAATACATGGACTGATTTTGGAAAACTTAAGCACCTTCCTTAATTAATTTAATTTGGTGTTGATGACCAATACATAGTTGATAAACTATCAACAATTTGTTCTATTATTGTGACATAGGCCAGACACACTGAAGATCCTCTGTAGCAGTGATAAGCTAAAGGGAAAAAAGAGAAGGTGAAGGTGGGGGTGAAACTAAAGGAGGAGGAAGAGAGGAAGAAAGAGGAAGAACTGCTGCATCATGTTCTTGTTGGAAGTGCAGAGTATGTACCAATTTAGGTTGATCTATAAGTGCCCATTTGGACAAAACCTGAAAAGAAGTCATTTTGCAAGATGACAGATGATAGAGGAGGAAGAAGAGGAGGAGGAGGAGAAGGAGGAAAAGTAACAGGAGAAACTAAGTGAAATATAGAGTAAAGAAATAATTATGTAGGTTCTAGAGCAGTGGTCACCAACCAGTGGGCCGGGGACTGCTGGTGGTCCATGAGAAAATTTTGGTGGTCCGCAGACAAATGTCACCCCAAAGCACCCCCCAAAGCTGTGCAGCTCACATGGCCTATGGGAACACAAGGCTTGCATTGCGAACAACGTGAGTAGTGAGGGGAGGGGGGAAAGGGCAGAGGGGGGGAACCTGCCCATGCACCTGGCCTGGCCACCAGGCTGCTTCTTTCCACTTCTTTCTTCTTCTGCTTTTGGCTGCATGCAAGGAAAGCAGCAAAAGTCTTTCTCTTCCCCAAACTCCACCAGAAATGAGTCTTTGGGACCCATCCTGCTCCAAGAGGTTGCACCGGCATGACAAGTCTCACAAAGACTCATTTCTGGCAGAATTTGGGGGAGAGAAATTAAGACTTCTGCTGCTTCTGCTGCTTTCCTTGCATGAAGCCAAAAGTCTCTCCCCCGGAGCTGGAAACAGTATCCTGTGATCCCAAATAAAGAATGATTAATCGGTAGGAAAATGGGATTGGGAATTTTCCTGCAGGCTTTTTGGGGGGATTTTCCCAGGGTCTCTGGTCCATGGGATTTAAAATGATGAGTTTGGTGGTCCCTGAGGTCCAAAAGGTTGGTGATCCCTGATCTAGAGGATCCTGGTGAAAGGAAGATCACTGAAGATGGAGGAAGAACATATATTTCTAATAAAAACTTCTTATTGATGATGATACCCACATAGAAATAGTTTTATTGATAAAGATACTTATATAGAATTAGCTTATATACTCTTCACTACAGAAAAAACATTACTTGCAGGCAGGGATATAGTTAATCGCTGAAACAGAGTCATAGAAGGATTTATTGCTTTTACTGCATTTCACTTTTTTACAGCAATTAGGCCAAAAGAAGAAAGGGGTATTTGAAGATTTATTTATTTGCTTTCACTGCATGACAACTATACAGTTATAAACCTATAAAAATCAAATTCTAAAAGAAACCAAATTTTACTACCTTGCAAAATTATGAGTGAAGAAAAATAATAACTCGTTTGCAAAGTGGCTTTGTTGTGTTATGTTTTTCATGTTCAATCCTTCTATACATATACATATGACACCATCCTTTGGATTAACACTGTTATTGGCATTAAATGAAAATCACCCTTCCACATAAAATAAATTGTGTGAAACAGTTATAGTTTTTTCACTTTTCTTGTCTGAGCTTCAAATTGAAGTACTATTTGCCTGCACTAATCCTAAAGTGACAATTACATCCTTCCTTCCTTCCTTCCTTCCTTCCTTCCTTCCTTCCTTCCTTCCTTCCTTCCTTCCTTCCTTCCTTCCCACCTGCCTGCCTTTTCATCCTGTATTGGTAAAAAACCCATACTTTTCATGCCATGACATTGATCTGAAGAATTATCATTTAATTATTGAAATTTATTAATTATCTTTCAAAAGTTTCAGAGTGCTAAATATCATAACTGGTAAATCAAGTATTGCCAACAATTCTGTAAAGTGAATAAATTAACTTATGCCTTAAAGCACTACATAGAATAGAATAGAATAAAATAGAATAGAATAGAATTCGTTATTGGCCAAGTGTGATTGGAATTTGTCTTCAGTGCATATGCTCTCTGTGTACATAAAAGAAAACATTCATTCATCATGTATACTTGATGCCTTGTTTAGGAAATTATATGTATGTAGTAGGAAATTATATGTATGTAGTAAGGCTTCAGGCTAGGTTGAATACAGATTCATTCTTGCTCAATATTTCCATTTCTTCAACTTCTATGCATGTGGTTGGATGTGTGAAGCAGAGATGTTCTTGCATCTATGATCTGAATTCTGCTTGATTAAGCTTCTGTTTCTGACCATGTTTGAGTTCCAGCATATCCATCCATCCATCCATCCATCCATCCATCTATCCTATCTATCTATCTATCTATCTATCTATCTAATTTTTGTATACTTTATGTCCTAGCAAACTTTTTAAAAAATTTCTAGAGCTTTAACTGAGTGTGGAAATCAGAGTTATTATTTTCTTTATTTTCTTTTAAAAAGACATTCTAGTATAAATCATAACCTCTACAAAAAGATGGGAGGTAAAGTGTATATCCCTCATACATTTTATTATCTTCTCCCAGCTCTTTCTAGAATGAACCTCTGTGATGAGTGGGTGATGAAACTGCCAATTAAAAGACAGTAAACCAGGGCACTAAGAGACAACCAGTGTCAGGAATTTGAATGGTGCAAATAGAAGGAGGGGTCTGAAGGATGTGCAGACTCCAGGCTTATGTTTATTTGCTAAAATCAATTCCTGCTACCACAGAGAAAAAATTACAAACATTTCTAGTGCTAAGGTAAAGTTGTGTTATAGGATATGGAATATGTTAAACAGTGGTGGGATTCAAATTTTTTTACTACCGGTTCTGTGGGCATGGCTTGGTGGGTGTGGCTTAAGGGCATGGCAGGGGAAGGATACTGCAAAAACTAATTCCCTCCCCACCCCACTAACCTGCTTTCCAGCTCCGTTCTCCTGTGCAGGACAACAAAAGAAGACCTAGCCGATCAGCTGGGACTTGGGAGGCAGAGAATAGATGGGGGCAGGGCCAGTCAGAGATGGTATTCTGAACTATTCAAAATTTCTGCTACCGGTTCTCTGAACTACTCAAAATTTCTGCTACTGGTTCTCCAGAACTAGTCAGAACCTCCTGAATACCACCTCTGACGTTAAACATGTTCAAAACACTTTAGTGATTAAATCAAATTTCACTTTTTTTGCTAATTGAATGTCTATCGTATCATATTTATTTCCCTCATTCCAATTACATTGAGAGTTAATAAATCTCTAAACCACCCCCTTGAAAGATTTAGTGATGACAACAGAACAAAAAAAGGGAAAGATAACAATGATGGTACATAACATGGTATTGGTAAAATATCTCGCTCACAAAATATTAACAATACATTACAATACAAAACATTAACAATATGAGCACATCAACTATAATGAAACAGAATCTTTATTCTTTCTTTTTTTAAACCCAGTTGTGTCTCATCCTGATTTTGTATTAGAAATACTGGTTGTTTTTCCAGCTCCAGTCCATTTGGCATTTTAAAAAGATTGTTTTTGTATCTGTGCCCAATTATCTTTATATAATTCACATTGAATCAGTGAGTTTTGAATAGAATTCTACTGTGAACTCAGTGAAAGTTATATTTAAATGTATATGCAGTATGTATATCCATGTGTGTACACATATACATGCACATGTAGGCACATATATAGGCATACATATAGGTAATAAATAATGTGGAGGAAGAATATTTTTAAAAAATTTGGATGCAGTATTGTCAAGAAATGTTTCAAATGTAGCAGCAAGTATCTTGGACAGGATTAGTATGGTAGCATTTGACTAATATGTGCTTTTCAGTGCATAATCTAATGCACGATTGATTTTGCAGTCCATAGTATTAATTTCAAATTCCCCGAGAAACAGTGTGATGCAGTAGCTTGCCACATTTCTTTCCTGCAGCTTTCATTTTGCTTCCAGACTTAGTAAATGAACATAGGCAGAAAGAATAGATTTGTCATCTTCAGTAATGACAAAGTGGAAACCAGGAGAATGAGAAAGAGAGAGAGAGAAAGATGACAGATTATAAAGAGCCACCTACACAAAATAATTGGAAGTAAATGACTGTGCACTCCCACAGACAGGGCTTCCTTGGGGTGCCATCAGCCAGACAGTGTCGGCTGGCAACCCCCAGGGGGAGGGCCTTCTCTGTGGGAGTGCCCACCCTCTGGAATCAGCTGCCCTTGGAGCTGCGGATGGCCCTTGACCTTCGATCCTTCCATCGCGACTTGAAGACATGGCTCTTTCAACAGGCTGACCTGGACTGGGGGTGGGTATTGGTTTTTATTGGCATCTGTTGTGGGTTTTAATTAGTATTTTTGGGATTTCTATTTAATATTTTTAAAATTTTAAATTTTGTATTATATATTTTTATGGTTGTGAGCCGCCCTGAGTCCTTCAGGAGATAGGGTGGCATATAAATCCCAAAATAAATAAATAAATAAATAAATAAATATACAAGGCACAAATTTGAAAATTAATTAGCACCCAATTTTCATAATATATAAATCACTTTAGTTAAATTTGAGAACTAAGTTCATAACTCTTCCCTAAGGTGATTTCACGCATTGAGCTCTGAGGGTGAAGGTTCATTCTCCATGCTTGTGGGATGGTTTCTGAATGTTTTGTTACCAGGCTAGGTAACATAACCTGGTAATGAAATGTTTGGAAACCAATCAACAAGCTCAGGGAATGAAACTTCACCCTCATACTACACCCGAGTTAGAGATATTCATCACTATTGCAAGTATTGACCTCTGCTGCTGTCCTATGGTCTACTGTCCTACATTATTTTATTAAATTTGACCTATTCCAAAAACATTATTTGGTTAAATTTAAGTAAAACTAAATATTGTTGATTAAGTGCAAATAATATGATTATTGTCTTAGGTTGATAAAATTCTTCCTTCTGTGCCTGCTTTGAAAATTGTATTAAATATTTGGTGCTCTTGGGCAGCATATTATATTCATCTTGAACATCCCAGTTGCAGGAATGTTATCTGAATAAAGCAACAATCAGTTCTGTTGCAGCTCTTTCTCTTCCTCCAGCTTAGTTGGCAGGCTGAACTTTAATTCTGGACTAGATTTGTTCCAGAGCTGCAGCAGTGAACCATGGTTACTTTGGACAGTGCATAAAAAGACGATGGATTGTTTTAATATCAATACTGGTAAATAAAGGGGACAAAATAAATATTGGGGATAAAATAAATACCGGGGACAAAATAAAGGCAATGACATGAGGACAAGGGGGGAGATTGCCAGGACACTTTTTAATATAATTGATTGCAACTGGGAAAAGGCTTCTGTTCACATTGCATGAAGCCATTATTATGACCATTTGCATTAAAAGCATAGAAAAGTCTGTGTTGACAATTATTATTGTTTGGAATTTATGTCAAATGCAGTGAATATTTCAAAGGGGGGAGGGTTTGCAAAGGACCTGGTAGACCAGATTCAAATCTTGGCAGATGCAGGAAATTATCTAGAGACACTTTTGCACTTACATACATAGCAGGGCAGTCACAGGGATGGGATTCAAATTTTTTTACTACCGGTTCTGTGGGTGTGGCTTGGTAGGCGTGACAGGGGAAGGATACTGCAAAATCCCCATTCCTCCCCACCCCCTAACCTGCTTTCCAATTCCGTTCTCCTGCGCAGGGCAACAAAAGAAGACCCAGCCGATCAGCTGGGACTCAGGAGGCAGAGAATAGATGGGGGTGGGGCAAGTCAAAGGTGATATTTGCTGGTTCTCTGGACTACTCAAATTTTCCGTTACCAGTTCTCCAGAACCAGTCAGAACCTGCTGAATACCATCCCTGGATAAAATGGGACTAATCTAAAGTACGTGAAAGCTGTGGTTAGCATTTTGGGGAAAGAAAGGAAGATTTAATAATGAATTTTAATAAAGATGCAATATTGCCTGTTACAGGATACCATGATTTCACTGCTGAAACAGAGACTACTGGGTTTCTCTTTCTTCCTTGAAGGAAAAAATTAACAAATGGTTCACAAAAATCCTATTGAACAAGCTAGATAATGCCTACAAAGTTTGTCAGTTTTGCTTGATTCAAATAGCACTAGTTTGTATATTTTTATCTCAATACATTTTAGCAACCTCATCATTGTGATTTGTAAAACATGGCTTCTGAATTAGCATTACCTAAAAAAATCAACTGTAATGGCACAAGCTGGTATGATAGAACATGTTTAGATATAATGAAGTTTTATTTATTTTGCTGGTGTGCCATGAAAACCCTGTTACTGTGGTTTGTAGCCTCTGGGCCCTGCCTTAATTTTTTTGGTATGAGCCCTATCAGTTGTGGCTTATTCAATACATCTTGATTGAGGCTACCACATTATATGAAAACTATCCACATAACAGCATCTGCATTCTATCATGAACTGGCCCTGTGGTTTAGCTTTCCCTCTATTTGTCAGGAATTAGTGACTAAATTTACTTTATTTCACATATAAATAAAACTGTAAATGCATCAGTCATAATGCCTGCTCAACATGTTTTATTTTGGGTATTCTTTTATTTTTTATTAATTTTCTTTTCTTTTCTTTTTTTAAATTCATATTTATATCCTGCCCTTCTCCAGAGACTCAGGGCGGCATACAATTTTTGGGATACAACTCAATGCGCTCAGCAATAGCCTTCCTTCCATTGTATATGTCTGCTTATTACTAAGCGGCATTTTTACAAAGTCAGCTTATTGCCCCCAACAATCTTGGGTCCTCAGTTTACCTACCCCGAGAGGATGGAAGGCTGAGTCAACCTTGAGCCTGGTGGGATTCGAGCCTGCAATAATTACAGGCAGCTGGAACTAAGCGCTAGGCTATTAACAGCCTGCACCACCAAGGCCCTTTTGATTAATAAGCCATTGATATGCCACAATTCACAAAAATCTGGCAATGTCTATATTGACATTAGATTAATATGATTATGATAAGCTTACTCAGTGATATTTTTAATTTATAACTGTAGAAACAAATTGACAATTATAAACAATCAGCTGCTTATTCTTTCATTTGCTCAATGACATCATCTTTCAGTGCCACATCATCAAGAAAAAGTAACTTACATTATTTAACATTATTATGTTCAATATGTTATTTTACATCACCTTGAGAGCCTATTTTAAAAGAAGATTGGCAGATATTACAAGATAAAATAGAAACAAATGTCAGAATTCCAATATGACAAGATAACAGCAATTGGTAACAACAGACTCATGAGGTAGGAATCGAACCCAGAGTTATGGTAATACATTATGGTGGTTGTTAAGTGGTTGACCATGTGATCATGCCCAATTTTATGACCTTTTTGTGGCAGTTGTTAAGCAAATACCACAGTCATTAGGCAAATGCTATGGTTATCGTTAAGTCAACATAGCAGTCATTAAACAAATCCATTTCCCCAAAGGATATTTTTCCAGAAAAAAAGAAATTCCAGAATCCAGCAAAAAATGGCAAAAACTGCAGTGATACAATGGCAAGATGCTGCAAACATCCTGTAGTTGCCTTATATGAGAGATGGGAGGCATGAAAATAATAATAAGTAATAATAAATAATACATGTGTGAACTGATTGCCAAGCACTCAAAATGGTTGGATGTGACCACAGTGTTGGGGGGAGGTTCAGTCTTCAAAATTTTAAAAATTGGTTTTAAGTAGCTTTTCATTGTAACTACGGTCATTAAGCAACTGATTGTTAACTGAAGACTACCTGAGTAGACAATTCTAAGGCAAATTTTTCTGCCGTTAAAAAAAAAAAAGAATTCCAAGAAAAAGTATGAAAGTAACCGCTTTGATTTCTTGGTCTTTTAAGCCAATTAAGTGGTGGAGGAACATTTGTTGATAAAGTTCATGGTCTTTGTTCTTTGTGAATTAATGCTTAGCATATGGGAAAAAACTAGTTCTTTTAACTGATTATAAACATGAATTAATAAGTATAACTTGGGAAGATTTTGGAACAGAAACAATAGAAGGGGAAAATGAATTACACTATATGTTAAATATAGTTACATCTGCTCAAATATCCAAATGAATTATCTAGCATCACAGCTAAAGCAAGTGAAGGAACTAATAAAAGCTATTACCTGCCCAACTAAGATAAAGATATGGAACCTGCTTTCAGAGCAGACTGTAGATGTTCAAAAGTCATGAAGTAAGGGTAGTGAGAAACTTTAAATATTCTTAACATCTGTTAGATGAGAATCTTTCATGAACCTTAATGGAAATTTCTAACTTGAATTGCTAATAATGTTTGTTCTCAGAGTGTAGAGGAATTCACAATAGAATCGATTATTTTTGTTCTGATACTAAACAATAAGGAAAATTCAATCAATAAAGTGGAGATACAACAGCAGCATTATTAAAGGAAAGTGAGCATATAATGCTGGAGTTCTTGATTTTAATTAATGCTGAATAGATTTCAATGGCTATCATAAAACTTGGATAAAATATAGCTTAAGGAAATAGCAATATGATTCCATATCAGGAGAAGAATATGGGGAAAAGGACTAAAGATCTATGTTAAAAAGAATATACAGATAAAGCACAGTTAGGAACAATCACCACACACTCACAAAGTAGGATACTAGAAAGGATCAATGTGGCTGAAAAAAATTGTAATGAAAACAACTACAGATGCATAGGAAGAGAAATAGGACATGAAATGAAGTGCCTATATGTAGCATGAAACTTTAAAGACACCGTGGTCAGAAGGAGCTGAGTTTAGCAAAAGATTCTAAGAACAACAAGGGTTTCTTCAGATAACTTCAAAAGAAAAAAAAAGGATCAGTATACAAACTGCTCATTGAATATGGCAAAAGGTTAACAGACAAAGAAAAAGTATTTTAGTTCAGTCTTCCCCAAGAGAATACATATTTCACCAGATAATTGTGAATAGCAGGAAGGATAAAGAGGCAGTAATAGAAGTGAGAGTTATCTTGGCAGGGGATATCTATTTAATTTTAATTACTTTGAACCTCTTGGACCAGATTAATTGCATCCTAGGTTATTGATTGCTTGTCCAAAACTCTATGTTTTACCTTTGAGGAATTCTGATGAATAGATGCGGACTGACTTGAAGAAGACAAATGTTATCTATATTTTCAAAAAAGGAGAAAATGGGGATTCTGATGAACTACAGACTAATGTCAAATTGACATTAATACTCATGAAAATTTTAAAGTATAATATAAAGCTTGTTTGAGAGCATCTTTAAAAATGCAGTTATTACCAGGTGTCAGGATGAATTAAGAATAAGTCTTGTTACATATACCTTTCATCATTTTTGATTAGATAATTCATTTGGAAATTGTGACATTAGATATCACAAATTTAAAAAAGAGTTTGACAAGTATCTCATAACATTCTGATCAGCAAACTAATCAAATAAACTGACCTGAAAATCATATTCAAAATGTACTCATAAATGGGTTCTCATCAAACTGGATATAATCAAGTAAGGTGCTGAAAGGTTCACTCCAGAATCCTTCACTCTTCAATGACCTGAATAATTATGTTAAGGGTATTATTCATAAAACTACTGTAGGAAGCTAATACTTTTGAGGACAAAATTAAAATTTAGCATATTGGTAAGCTAGTGAAATGTATTGAAAGTAATGAGACAAATTTTCATTGCAGAGTGTTTGATGTGAAAAACAGAAACCAAATGAGCACAATATAGAATGACTAGGTTATGGTACTTATGAAAAAAATCTTGGAATAGGAGTTACTTACCTAACTTTATTTAGCAGAATGATGTTTCAGCAAAAAGGAAAAAAATAAATGAAATTTTAGGTATCATCAACAGAATAGTTTCCAAATCACCAGAAGTGATAGTTTGATTTTGTTGATCAGATCCTGTCTTGAGTATTGTACCAATTAATGGGTAATTCCTTTTTAGAGATTCAAACAAATCAGAATATGTTCAGAACAGAGTAATGACCATGGTCAGAGAATGAAATCCTATGAAGAGAATTGTGAAAATGTGGAATATTTATTCCTGAGAAGGGTTAGGTTTAGGATCTGTCCTATTGTTCAGGACAGAGGAAGACAAAATCCAACTAAAAGCCAACCAACATCATTTTAGCAGTGAAACTAACTTCCCCTGTGTTTCCATTTATCTGTTTGGGACATTTTTACTTGTATTTCTGTCCTTAACAGAAAGTTGAACAAAATGGCCTAAAGATCTAATTCTAGATCAATCAACAGGAAATAGACAATGGGAAGAAGAAGACAAAATTTTCAATATGATACCAAACATCATTTATGTATTAATTTTATTGCATCATTTATATGCTGGCCTGTTTAATTTGTTTTCTAGACTGTTTATAATTATAAAACAAATTAAAACATTAATTATCATAAATGAAACTATAGAAACTCCTGAATACCACCAAAATTTAAAGACTACTATTAAAAACATATTTATAGATGAAAGCCAATTCTATGGGTTATAAAGGTTAAGATTAATTAGTTATTGCTAAAGGAAGGACATTCTGCTTGTGAGAATTGATTGTGGAATTTTTCTACCCTGTTTGATAGACATTTTGTATGGTTGAAGAATTAGGCAAATTTGAATGTCTCAGAGAATTAGGTAAAGGTTTCACCTGCAAAGGAGTCTATTTATTGCTTCAGGGATGCACAATTGCACTTAAATTTATTAAACTGTTAATTCTAACCTCTTACCATGTAGACTACTCCAATATTTTCTTATAAACTTATTTACAGAGTTCCCAGTATTCTCCCTAACATGGTGGATTGACTCCATATAACAGCCCCTGCTTTTACTTCTGTCACTATTCCTTAAATTGCAGATTTTCCCCTCTTCCTTCCCTCTAAACCTCCTTCTTTTTCACCATCTTTTCACACAAAATATTCCTAGCTAATGGTGTATTTGTATCTCTCTTGAAAGAAAACATTACCTTTTATCTCCTTTGCTTGTATCATATGACTGCTTCTTTTCTTGGTCCCACAATAGTGTAGTTGTCCTGACATTACATTCCTGGAGTCAGGCCTTATGTCTTTTTAAAAAGAATATATATGTTCTAGGCTCAAGATATTCCCCTTTGTCCAACGCAGTTCAGTCCATTTCTCTTCCCCACTGCTCTTCCGCCTGTTACCTACTTAACAAACTTGCCAGAGAAATCTTAACTTCCAACCATATTTTCTGCTTTTATTTATCAGTTAGAAGCTGACAATTAGGAAAAGAGCATGGTTTCTTTCTGGAACAACTGTAACACTGCTGTACACAGAAAACAGGTATAATGAAGAAGGTTGCTTCCCTTCAAAATACAGGAATGAGCACAAAATATACTTCTCTGGTCTATTACTGAGCTTATCCAGTGGTGCTGAGCTTCTGGACTAAGAGGCCTTGATCTCATTAGTTGGTATCCTGATGTTTTGTCAGCAACTATGGTTGGAATCTTCAGAGGTAAAAATGCTCTGCTTTATAGCACACTTCTTGGCAACTCACTGAAAAGCTACTTTATTCTGTTAAATAGCAGGCTGTTCCAAATTGTGTTATAAAGCTTCCTATTTATCATTTACCCTTTCCAAACAATATTCCCATATTGTATGAAGGAAGCATATGTTTGCCTTGTGCAGTATAAGTTGGAGACTTCCTTCACCCACATTTCATTTTTAAAAAGTCACTTATCCTTCACAATCTTGATTCCAGCACTATTTTTTATTTATTATTCCTAAATCACTATTGCCTGCTCTCCTATCCAGTAATAGATCTGCAAATTGCATAAGTTGCTCCTTGTGGTAGAAATATATCACGGATGAGCATTTAAGATGGTTTGATTGTCTGAGAAAACACTGCCTTCTCTTGCTTGCTTGTTCTAGTTATTGGTTTCAGTAGAAGATTCAATTTATTCACCTAAAACCCATTGATTGCAATTCACTTTATATTTCATGGAAAGGCTCTTATCAAATATGCCTGGATTGCATTCAGTACACTGATTATTTTCTCATTGGCTAGTATTATTTGTTACAATGTCAGTTTAAGAGGTTCCTGGAATGTCATGAGATTCTTTTTGGTGCAGACAATAAGGACACCATAATTTAACTTTGAACTATTTTTGCTTTTTCATTTATAATAGGAGAAGCTGGTTATATCTAAATTTCTCTGATCAAATACTGCTTTAGCTTTTTACATTACACACCTTTTGTTATTGGCCAAAAAGAGCCTTATCTTCAAATCATGGTGCTGAAAGCAGATTAGTTTTATTTATTTATTTTTGGTTGCTTATATGACCAAACCTGATATACCTACGCGAAAGGTGCTACGTAGGGTGGGATGGGTTTAGAGTGCCAGAGACATTGTACAGGTTGAAGAGGGTGCACTGGTGATACTGTAGATCAGGAAAGTCCCCGTGGTGCACAAAAGATGCTGCTCAAATAGGGTGTGGGAATAGGTGGTGCATCATAAAAAACAGGTGGGAATTACATGGGTATATAAGAGGTACCATGTTGGACATTAGGGTGGTGGTGGTGTGGGTCAACAATGCATGGGAGCTGCATGGGTATGTGAGAGGTTCTGCACTGGTCAAGGATGATGCATGGGGGCACTGTGTGGTAGGAAGAGAGATGAGAGATAGTGTGGGTCGGGAAAGTTGTGTGAATTGAGTGCAGGTTAAGGAGGATGTCATGCTGATCAGGGGAGTTACATGTGGGCAGTGCAGATCTAGCAGAGTGCATGGGGGCTGCAGAAGAGATGCTCTGTGTGCTGGTGAAAGCATGCAAGAAGGCTGGTATGGGTCAGGGAAGATGTGCGGGGGCGGGCTAACAAGATGGGGAGCATGCTGTGGACTGGCATGAGCCAGGAAGGGTGTGTAGTGGATCTTCCCTTCCCTTCCCTTTAGCTGTGGGAGGAAAGAGGAAGGGATTGTTAGATTGTATAAGAAACTGTTACAGAATATTGAAAATGAAGATCATGTACTACTACAGCAGTGTGAGCAGCAGTGAGTAGCACTGAAGCAACTACAACTTCCTCAAATTTCATTCTCTTGGGAATGATGCATCCAGAAACTTATGTAAGTTAGCTTGATGTAACTTGGTTCAAAAACCATTGCCCTATGATGCACCATTTTGCTTACTAAAGGTCATGACAATTAGAGTTTTAGTAGTATACAGATATAGGCCACAGGCTGAACGAACATTCTGAAAGAAGAGAAAAGCTAATTGTCCTAGTGTTGTCCATAACATTTCATAAATGTCTTTATGATGTTGCAAGGAGACTTTAAAGATAATTTAGATTCTGCAACTACTCTCAACTAACTCTTATTAACATAAAATAGACAGCAGTGTACTAATTTCACAAGAAAGAAAGAAAGAAAGAAAGAAAGAAAGAAAGAAAGAAAGAAAGAAAGAAAGAAAGAAAGGAAGAAGAAAGAAAGGTAGGTAGGTAGGTAGATAGGTAGATAGATAGATAGATAGATAAATGAAGGATCTCTGGGTGAGCCAGAGGACTCTAATCCATCTTTCCTGTATACTCCCCTGCCCTCCCTGGTGAAATGAAATCCTGTTTCCTCATTTCTCTGCTTCCAACCAGGTAGCTGATCAGATTGCTTACCTGTCTGACAGTGAAAAGGGAAAAGCCACTACGACTCTATAAGCTGTATTTTCTTTCATGGCTGAGCCTGTATACTATTTACAGGAACTATATAATAAGTGAATCTGTACTTGACTGTTTGCTGTTGTATAGTCTTTTTCTTTTGAGTGGTTGTTCAAAGGCTGTTGGTTCCATGGCAATATAAGATTCTACCTGGAATCATGCTTAGGAACAATAAATTATAAGATTTATGGGAGCAAGGATATCTTGCAGTTTTGATGCCATATAAGTACATAATGAGTGTTAAGAAAGAATTCATTATATGAATTAATTTTATGGGGCAAGAGTGCACTTTATCACTTTCTTACCAGAAATTGTCTAGCCAAGTTTGTAGCTATGTTATGAATACTACAATATCATGAATTATTTCAGTGACACAGCAAAACAGTTTGGCATATTATGTAGCTGTGATTAGTCATGGACTGCCAGCCTTCTGACAGACCCAGCTGCCTAACTTGGCAAGCCACAAGAATGTATGAATTGCCTTCTGTGAATCATACCAAAGTCATTCAGACCCCATATTGGCCTTACAGTGACCATCTTAATGCCCTACAGAAACACAAATGTTGATTAAGCATTAAACTCACAGAAATCTTTTTTATATTATAATATAATTTAATTCATTTTGGGATTGTTTATAAATAACATACAGTATCTCACAGAAGTAAGTACACCCCCTCACATTTTGTAAATATTTAAGTATATCTTTTCATGTGACAACACTGAAGAAATGACACTTGGCTACAATGTAAAATAGTAAGTATACAGCTTGTAGAACAGTGTAAAACAGGGCCTTGGTGGTGCAGGCTGTTAATAGCCTAGCACTTAGTTCCAGCTGCCTGTAATTACTGCAGGCTCGAATCCCACCAGGCTCAAGGTTGACTCAGCCTTCCATCCTCTCGGGGTAGGTAAACTGAGGACCCAAGATTGTTGGGGGCAATAAGCTGACTTTGTAAAAATGCTGCTTAGTAATAAGCAGGCATATACAATGGAAGGAAGGCTATTGCTGAGCGCATTGGGTTGTATCCCAAAAATTGTAAGCCACCCTGAGTCTCCGGAGAAGGGCGGGATATAAATATGAATAATAATTTTTTTTTTGCTGTCCCCTCAAAATAATGCAACACACAGCCATTAATGTCTAAACTGCTGGCAACAAAAGTGAATACAACCCTAAGTGATAATGTCCAAATGGAGCCCAAAGTGTCAATATTTTGTGTGGCCACCATTATTTTCCAGCACTGCCTTAACCCTCTTGGGCATAGAGTTCACCAGAGCTTCACAGGTTGCCACTGGAGTCCTCTTCCACTCCTCCATGATGACATCACAGAGCTGGTGGATGTTGCACACTTCCAACCTTCCATTTCAGGATACCCCACAGATGCTCAATAGTATTTGGGTCTGGAGACATGCTTGGCCAGTCCATCACCTTTACCCTCAGCTTCTTTAGCAAGGCAGTGGTCATTTTGGAGATGTGTTTGGGGTCGTTACCATGTTGGAATACTGCCCTGCGTTCCAGTCTCTGAAGGGAGGGTATCATGCTCTGCTTCAGTATGTCACAGTATATGTTGGCATTTATGGTTCCCTCAATGAACTGTAGCTCCCCAATGCCGGCAGCACTCATGCAGCCCCAGATCATGACATTCCCACCACCATGCTTGACTGTAAGCAAGACACACTTGTCTTTGTACTCCTCACCTGGTTGCCACCACACACACTTGACACCATCTTAACTAAATAAGTTTATCTTGGTCTCATCGGACCACAGGACATGGTTCTAGAAATCCATGTCCTTAAGTCTGCTTGTCTGCAGCAAACCATTTGTGGGCTTTCTTGTGCATCATCTTTAGAAGAGGCTTCCTTCTGCGACGACAGCCCTGCAGACCAATTTGATGAGTGTGTGGCATATGGTCTGAGCACTGACAGGCTGACCCCCACACATACCCTTTTAACCTTTGCAGCAATGCTGGCAGCATCATACGTCTATTTCCCAAAGCCAACCTCTGGATATGACACTGAGCACGGGCACTCAATTTCTTTGGTTGACCATGGCGAAGGCTGTTCTGAGTGGAACCTGTCCTGTTAAACTGCTGTATGGTCTTGGCCACCATGCTGCATCTCAGTTTTAGGGTCTTGGCAGTCTCATTGTAGTCTAGGCCATCTTTATGCAGAGCAACAATTCATTTTTTCAGATCCCCAGAGAGCTCATTGCCATGAGGTGCCATTTTGAACTTCTAGCGACCAGTATGAGTGAGAGTGATAACACCAAATTTAACACACTTACCCCCCTCTTCACACCTGAGACCTCGTAACACTAACGAGTCACATGCCACCAGGGAGGGAAAATGGCTAATTAGGCCCAATTTGGAATTATCACTTAGGGGTGTACTCACTTTTGTTGCCAGCAGTTTAGACATTAATGGCTGTGTGTTGCGTTATTTTGAGGGGACAGCACATTTACACTGTTAAACAAGCTGTATACTCACTACTTTACATTGTAGCCAAGTGTCATTTCTTCAGTGTTGTCACATGAAAATATATACATAAATATTTAAAAAATGTGAAGGGGTATACTCACTTCTGTGAGTTACTGTACTTTGTGATTTATAAATACCATACTTATAGTGTGTGTGTGTGTGTGTGTGTGTGTGTGTGTGTCCAGGGATGGGATTCAATTTTTTTAACAACCAGTTCTGTGGGTGTGGCTTAGTTGGTGGGTGTGGTTTGGTGGTCATGTGGCTGGGTGGGCATGGCTAACTCGACATCACTCATGTCAAGAGGTGCTTCTCCTGTGAAAAATGGTCATAAGTCACTTTTTTCAGTGCCATTGTAACTTTGAATGGTCACTAAATGAACTGCTGTAAATCAAGGATTACCTGTACAAAAATACCAAAAAAAAATACAAAAAGCTTCTTTGCTTGCAAAAAGCTGCCCTAAATACCAATCATTAGATTAAAAATACCCGCAAGCCAGAGTTACAAATCAGGGAGGGTGCCAGAGCACCTTGAGGAATTAAAATAGTTAAAATGCAATGATAACTATCAGCAGCCAACTGTTGCTCATGAAGTGAAACCCTTTAGAAGAGAGGTCATTTAAGCTCTCTAGAAAAAGCAGACACAGGAAAAGCAATCCTTAGATCCATTTGCACCACTTAAAGACACCAGCTGGTTTCACTCACCTCACAAGATATCCTAAGGAAATCATCCAGATTTAAGGAAAGGTCACATGCCCCCCAGAAAGGCAGTAAAAAAAATAGTGCCAAGCTTGCATCCTGCCTCTTGGAGGTACACCCCAAAAGGACAGTGCCAGATACCACCAAAATGATGAAGGAAGACCCCTCCCCAGATAGAAAAAAAAACCATAAGGCAGGAAAAAATTCAAACACAATACAAATAATTAAATCACAACAGTAGCTATTGTTTGTTGAAGCTGAATGGGAAAAATTATCCCATCAACAAACACAGGATTAAAGCTCACCAAGCGCAGAATTAAACTTCATCAAAAACCAGTGTTAGACCAAAACTCAGAAAGGGTATGTAAACTCACGTTTGAATGTCAATCTTTCTAGCTAGCCAAGAAGCCTTGCTGAATGTCACTCATCTTGGTTCTCTGTCATTAAAAGCTTCTTTCTGACAGCTCTGCTTCATTATTCAATTATTTCTTCAATGTGCTGATTGTCCAGGGAAGTATTTTCTCCCAACAGCAGTGTAAAAATCTTAAAACAACCCTTCCCCTTTAAGAAAGTCAAGCCCCGGAGCTCTGAAGTCTAGGAGTACTGGCAAGAATGTAATAAGGGTGGAAAAAAAACAAAAGGAGATTGCTTCTAACTACTGGTTCTCCGAACTGCTTAGAAAGTTAACAAGGTGTTCTATAGAACCGATCAGAACCAGTAGAATCCCACCCTGTATATATGTATGTATGTATTTATGTATGTAATGGAGTGAGCTCCCATCACTTGTTCCAACTTCTACCAACCTAGCAGTTCAAAAGCATGTAAAAATGCAAGTAGAAAAATAGGGACCACTTTGGTGGGAAGGTAACAGCGTTCCATGCGCCTTCAGCGCTTAGTCATGCTGGCCACATGACCACAGAGATGTCTTCGGATAGAGCTGGCTCTTCGGCTTTGTCATGGAGATGAGCACAGCCCCCTAGAGCCGGAAACAACTACACATATGTGCAAGGGGAAACTTTACACACACACACACACACGCACACTCCTACATATCAAACATAGTCCCTTGATTACATCAATATCACAATAGAATAGCTCAAGGTTGTAGTGTGGGGTCCTTGGAATATGGTTGTTTGTTTACAGACATTACTTGACTAGGTAACATCAAGAATCTACCAAGGGAAAAAACATATATAAATTCATTCATTCATTCATTCATTCATTCATTCATTCATTCATTCATTCATTTATTCATTCATTCATTCATACATCCATACAAACATACACACATACACACATTCAAACATACATACATACATACATACATACATACAGTAGCTAGCCCTGCCAATGTTAGTGGGGGTATGGTTTTTCCCTTGGTAGTTATTTGATGTTACCTAGTCAAGTAATATCTGTAAATAAACAAACATGCTCCAAGGACTCTATAGTGCAACCCTGACCTATTCTTTTCTATTGTAATATTGATGTAATCAAGGGACTATGTTTGATATGTAGCATAGTCATTTTTCAAGCATAATAGTTTTTCAGTGCCAAGTGCAAGATAATAAATTTCATTTTATTGAAAACTACCAGTATTAATACTGTAAGCTGTTAATACTATTTCAGCCTGGTTCATTTTAGAACCAGTTGTTAACTGTTTATCAGAAGGATATATCTTCTTTTCCTGAATACAATTAACATAATATATCAAATCATTCATTTATTATTTGTCAACAACCATTAACCTTATATTTCAAGGGCAATGCATATTGTTTTGAAATCACTGTCAGTTTAGTAGTTTTCAATTTCATGCTCAGATCTGTTAAATGAAGACAGACAAAAGACAATAAAAACTTTACTACATGTGGAGTTTTATGATACCATTAACTGTTCATCTGTCTAAATGTCTGATTATGTGCATATCAGACTTACTATGACAAATGTCCAATAAACATGTATTTGATTAATTTTAAAATGTACATCTTCAATTCAGTAATCTAATTCTTTTCAAATATTTTTACTGGAACACTAAAGATTGAAAATATTATACTAATGAAAATAAACTTCTTTTTACAAGCTTAATTAAAATTTAATGTGAAACAGATCTGTAAATGGGGTTTTTATTAAGCCAGTTCAATATAGTTTGTGAGACCCAGTTGTTACATGCATTCCCCAAATGTGATGCTTGGGCTCTAATTCCATAAAAAATAGACCTGATATACATAACAGTGGTTTACAGATTAATATTGCTTCCAATTTTTCTGTGTACTTATGCTCCTACAATTGGATTATATCAACTCAATTCCATCCACATAGTGAATTTAGAATTGCAGCTAATGCCATTTAACTAGTAAATCCTTTGAATTGTTTTCTTTATTGGTAACAGCAAGTAGGATTTTGCCTAGAAATCAACTGCTAGCAAATGTGCCATTGTAAAGTCTTATTTAGACTGATATATAATGTTCTTCACAGTATTAGAAGAGCACTTTGCCAATGCTTTCTGCTGGGAAGTTTTCCAATTTTTGGTCTCGTCAAGGAGATCTCAAACTTTGCATACCACGACACCCCAAAGGATAAATAAACTTGCAATCCCCTTTCATGAATAAAACTGATTTCATGTGATTGGGGTTGAACAAGAAATATATTTTAAAACAATAATTCTATTTTCATGTATATATCATAGGAGTTTTCCAACTTGGCAGTACTGTCTTGCAGAGGCAAAGGGCAGCATTTGACAGTATTTTTATTTTGCCTGCATAAGCCTAATCAGTTATATTAAAAAAAATCAGAAGTCTTCCACTTCCTTGTTTGCAACCTCCACATGATTGTGAATCAAAGTTTGAGAACACATCTCTGAATTATAACTCTGATATTCTAAAGCAGTTGTTCCCAAAGTGGGTGGTACCATCCCCTGGAGGGTGATGGGATGCCTTGGGGGGGGCGCTAAGAGGCAAGGAGGCCAGCAGGAGGATGCTAAGAGGTGGCAGGGGGGCACTGGAGGTTGACCCCTCACAGGACGCAATTCAGGGGTGGGATTCTACTGGTTCATTACTGTTCCCAGTAGTTTGGAGAACTGGTAAAATGGGCTCCTGGCTGGCCCTGCTCCTCTCCACCCGCTCCTCTGTTCCCTGCCCAGTCAGTCCTTATTGCGCATGTGCAACATTGCATGCATGCGCAACAATTGCTGACAGTCACAGCAGTGCATTGGAGAAGCAGAGCAAGCAAAGCCAGAGGTCAGTAATTTTTGCTGCAAAAAGCATCCAGACGCCATGTGTTTTTTTCAGCGCAGCTGGAGTCCACCCGCACCAAAAAAAACATGCGGTGTCTGGAGGCTTTTTGCAGCAAAAATTATCGACCTCTGGCTTTGCTCTGCTTCTCCAATGTGCCGCATTCTAGGCACCGGCCATACAGGCTCACCCCATTGACTGCTGCACTACTCTGCTCGGACTTGTTTGGGTCAGTCCCTCTGGTGCAGCGGGCTCAATGGGGTGGACCTGTGGGGCCGCCGCCTAGAATGCGGCCACAGTGGTGCATTGGAGAAGCAGAGCAAAGCTGAGGTCAGTAATTTTCACTGCAAAATCTCCAGCCACCACCTGTTTTTTTTTTTTAATGCGGCAGCTGCAGGCATTCGTGACAAGGGCGATGTGGGCTGGTGGGGAGCCCAGCAACAACAATGGCTCAGCCCTGGCTTGCCTTCCCTGGCAGCCAGCCGTGGAAGGAAGGTAAAGTCACGGCCATGGGACGATGAAAGAGGCAGTCGTGGGGGAGAAAACAGGAGATTAAGGGCTGGGGCCTCTGAAAGGGGAAACAGGGTGATGCAGGATTAGTCCAGGCCTTAGACAGATTAGGCCATGCCTGCCTGGAGAGAAAATAGGTAGTTAGGTTAAGGAAGGAATAGAGAGAGAGGGAATGAGAGAGAGCAATGAAAGAAAGAGAAAGAGAGAGGGAAAAAGAGAGAGAGGGAAAGAGAGAGAAAGAGAGGGAAAGAGAGGGAAAGAGAGAGAAAGAGAAAAGGAACAGACAAGAAAGTAAAAAAGAAAAAGGGAGAAAGGAAGAAAAGGGATAGACAAAGAAAGAGAAGGTGATGGAAGGAAGGGACAGAAAGAAAGATAGAGAGAAAAGAGAGAGAAAGAGAGAGGGAATGAGAGAGAAAGAAAGAAAGAGGGAGGGAGGAGAAAGTGTATGGGATATGGAGGCAGGAAGGGAGAGAGAGAGAGAGAGAGAAAGGGAAAGAGAGAGGGAAAGAGAGAGAGAAGGAAGAGACAAGAAAGAAAAGAAAAAGGGAAAGAAAAAAGGAGAGAGAAAGGAAGAAACAAGGATAGACAAAGAAAGAGGAAGGATGAAAGAAACGGACAGAAGGGAGGGAAGGGAAAGTGAATGAGGTATCTAGTCCAACCACCTGCTCCAGCAGGGTTCAAAGTGTGTGTGTGTGTGTGTGTGTGTGTGTGTGTGTGTGCGGCTGTCAAAACTCCAAAAACAGGTCAAGTAGCTCTGGGGAGGTCAGTCATAAATTAGAACACTTACTAAGCAACAGGCCATTAAGCGACGACCACTTATATTCGGTTTGCCAGTCACATGGCCATGCCCATCCAGTCCCATGACCACCAAACCACACCCACCCAGTCACATGACCACCAAGCCATGCCCACAAATTACGCCATGCCCACAGAACCAGTTAAGAAATTTGAATCCCACTCCTGGGTGGGGGGCACTGAGGATGAGTTTATAGCACCAAGGGGGCGGTGGACTGAAAAAGTTTGGGAACCACTGTTCTAAAGTGACTCTCTCTCCAAGTATCAGGCAAAGTTGACTAAGTGCTTTTGCTGTTGTTGAAAGTGAAAAGGCCAGTATTGAGATAATATATTGCAGTTTTATGACAGAAAAGGCCAAAACTGTTTTACATAAATATTCTATGTAAATATTGGTCTTGGCAGATAAAGCTTTAGTAATCACATTTTGAACAAAATGCAGTTTCCAAATGGTACCGTGTTTCCCCAAAAATAAGACACTGTCTTATTTTTTTTTTGGCTCCCAAACACACTAGGTCTTATTTTGGGGTAGGTTATATATTTATGGTGCCAAATAGTGGGTGTGAGTGTGTGTGTGGTGTGTTGTGCGGGTGCACGTTGCTCCCTGAAAGTTTCTGGAACTGAGAGATTACACTAGGTCTTATTTTCGGGGTAGGTCTTATATTAGGGCAGGTTTAGAAAATAGTGCTAGGTCTTACTTTCGGGGTAGGTCTTATTTTCGGGGAAACACGGTATTTGAAATAATGTATATAGATTTGTGAACAAAAAGTACAGTTTCTAGCTTCAGTGTAACTTGTTCCTTTAGGATAAAGGATTGTGTGGCCATCAGATCTCGCTTGGTTCATATTAGAGTTATATACAGGTAGTTCTCAAGTTATGGCCATAATGGAGCCTGCCTATCATGATTGTAAGTCATAACAGTCATAAAGTTGTTTGATTTATGATCTTTTTGCAGTGGTCATTAAGCAAATGCAACAATCATTAAGCAAATCAGTGGTTTGCTATGAGCATAGGTCTGCTGAAAACTGAAAGTAAAACACAGTCATGTCACTGCAGGGCACTGCAAATGCAGTCTGGTTGCCAAGCACCTGAAGTGCAGTCATGTGACTGCAAGGGGTGTGTGCAACTATTGAACTTTGAATCCAGGACATAAGTGCCCTCTATTGGAACACTGAATGGTCACTAAGCAACCGGTCATATGTCAAGGGCTATCTATAAAATTCACATAAATTAACATTTGCATCTGTACTCAGACTGATTCTCCTGGATAGGATTACTCTGCTTGAACTTTCCAAAAAGAAGATGAAAGAGTTACCTTACTAGGGTGGTTCTGTCATTAGTAAGGCAGAAGCCAATGAATTGAGAATCTTTCACTTTTTCCTGTAAATGTATATTATTCCAAGTGTATTAACATTTTTCATTCCTCCCTTCTCTATATTGTTACTCATTTCCTTTTCTTATTAATTTACAGGAATAATCTTCATTATCCCTTTGCTACTTCTTGTATATGCTGAGCATTGAAAGCTGATGGATACCCCAAATGGTGGATGGGTGAGATGGCTCAGATGGGTTGTAAACAAGGGAAAAAGAGATAGATAAAAGAATTGTTTAGGAGAATTTAACTCATAACTTTTCATTGTACCATGATTTCCTTCCATTTCACTGGTACCAACAAACAGCAATAGCAACTAATATTACTGTGTGACTGCCATCTTATAATTTTGTAAGCCATCTGCAACCATCTATGCACAAGTTGGGTGGCTATTTAAAATTGTTTAATAAATAAATAAATAAATTTTGTTTGACAATAAAGCCAATTATCTAGAGACATGATGGGTTAAAATTGTTTAATAAATAAATAAATAAATTTTGTTTGACAATAAAGCCAATTATCTAGAGACATGATGGGTTTCCTTTCATTGTTTGTGTTCAGATGAAAACTATGTAACCACCTATCTGGGATTCTTTATTTTAGTTGTCATGGAGAAAATCTATCTACGTGGTTGCTATGAGTTTCCACCAACTTAACAGTAATCATCAATTAATCTTTCTTTCAAAATTCTGCAACAAGCAGGGGTTAGGCTTGATATCCTACAGGCAGTGGTGGGATTCAAATAACCCCCACCCTCCAGGTCTGCTGCACATGCAGAATGAGCCTCCTGCATCAGCCAACCTGATCCTGGGCGAACTGGTTATTAAATTACATCCCCCTGCTATCAAAGTGGATCCTGGGCGCTGTGCTGCAATGGAGAAACAGGAAATGGAATGGCTAGCACAAGGGAAGGAGGAGGAGCAGGGGGAAGAAAGAGGAAAAGGGGCCTCCTTTCCTTGTGCCAGCCTTTCTGTTTCCTGTTTCTCCATTGCAGTGCAGTGCAACATCCAGGATCCACTTCGATAATGTGGAGAGGGGGAATTTAACAACCTGTTTTCTCAAACTGGTGAGAACCGGCTAAATCTCACCACTGCCTAAATAGCCTTTTCAATTTTATGAGTCTATAATTCAATTATTCTAATCTTACCGCATACAGAAGAAGAGCTGTTCTAGCATAGGGTAGCCCCAAATCAGAAGAGGCGTAATAGCATTTTCTGACTAATAAATTTGCTTAAAGGCATAGAGATTATAAAGGATTATATAGGATAATTATAGCATAAATTAGTTGGAAAAAGCACTACCAGAATCCTACTAATATATGGTTCTAATTTGATGCCCATCCTGTTCCTGCCTGCTTTTTTAAAAAAAATTTGAAACAGAAGCATTGTAACAAAATGATCTTGGAAGATAGGAGGGAAGCATGGCCAACATCTTAGAAGGAACACACACACACACACACACACACACACACAGAGTTTCTTGGACTGTAAATGCAAGGAAGGAGAAATGTACTTTCAGACTTTGCTGGAAAGAGAGATGTACTTTAAGACAAAATTTTGTTAATGTAACTTTACAATAAAGGTAAACCTATTATTTAGGAGTGTGCTTCATGTCTGGACTACCTTAGAAGGCTGACAATAGGTTTCATTAGTAGAATCACGTGTTAATAGTTGTGCTTTTATAGCAACATTTTGGCAGAATCCCATCTGCCATCTTCAGGCTTGTGTACTGGGTTCTTTTTTTTAATCGTGTGTCTCAGGCTTGGCAGCCTTTGTCTGTTTGAATTTGGTTCTGGCCCTGTGTTTTATTTGAATGGTCCTCTTTTCATCCCTATTGGCTGGGAGTCTAGGTCTGTGTTCATTGGTGCTCGAGTTGCTGTGTTCTTGATTGGCTGGCAACGTTGTGTTTTGTGTATTGGGGGCATGTTTGGGTTGGAGGTATTGGGGGGGGTTGTGTCCAGGTGTTTGTTTGTATTGTGGTATAGAGATCCTTTTGTTTGTGAGTGCACAATGTATGTATGTATGTATGTATGTATGTATGTATGTATGTATGTATGTATGTGCAAACCATGCCCCCAGCAGCAACAGAACTGAAGGCTGGAAATGAAGACATGTGGTGCATGTGGCATACATATGATAATGCTAACTATGATGAACAGCTGCTTGGTGGGCAAGAGTGGGACAACTATGGTTCACCAGATTGTGCTACTGACATTTTCAGTGTGAAAATATATTTTCCTTAAATGTTCATCTGTCAATCTGACCAGTTTAATGAAAAAAAAACTGTAGTGAATGGCTATACTGAGATTGCCTTCTTTTGAGAAAGTAAGTCTGTGAATCATAGTTAACAATCTGCTAAACGTTGTTTTACCCAACTAGTCACATCCTATTTGGAACTGCAAAATTATCTAGTGAGAAAATGGAAATTATCCTTTTAGCTGAGTTCTTCCCTCAGTGGTATTTCTGAATTGTCTGTCAGATCTTCTCCCAAGTATCAAGTATACCCCCAAAAATATTCTTTGCAATTAATTTGTTAAGGAAAGCCTGTACAAGGGTTGTTTTCATCTCCTATATTAATTAACATTATCTTAAGAAGACAAAATTTCCATTTCTGAAATCACCTATGTTTGAGTGTTTGAAAAAGAGGTTAAATGTGCTAGACAGAACTTGTGGAAAACATGCTCAAAATTATGAAAAAAAACCTCTGCTTGTCACAGGGATGCAAACAAATGAAATGAAGATATTATTCATTAGATTTCCTGAGGTTCTGCTGCAGCCCTTTTTTAAAATATTCATTTACATTCTTCAAATTTTTAGATTCATCTCGCTGATGATATTGCTTCATGATTTTATTTTTCCACCCTGCTTTCAAAATTCATTTCATCTAAGGTCCACAGTTCTGCTGTAAGCCTCATCTGCCACAAACATACAAAAGATTCATTAAAGATGTAGCGATTAGCCTTAAGAAAATGAGTCAATGGAACAAAAAACATAAGGATAAAATGCCTAAAATATTGATTGCTGTATCTTAAATGATCAAATTGTAAATGGTATTATATCACAGTCATATGGCAAAAACTTTAAATGTGAGAAACAGGAAGTTTCTTAATAACAATTCTACAAAAACTTAAGAGAAATATTATTTTCAGTCACACACAATAGACAAACATATCTTGCTGTGACTTTGAAAAAACTTTGATTTAAGCTCTGACATTTATATGATTATGATGTTAGTGCAAATTTGTGGCTAAAATCTTAATAGTATAGCAATATAATAATATAATTAGGCAAAATATAAGACCTTAGTTACTTTTTCTATCACTATACACTTATGAAATGATTCACAAGATTATAATGGTCCATTAATTGACTTCTGTTTTTGATTTTTAATGTTCTGATGACTATTTTTGCCTATGCTTAAAACATTTTTATTTCATTTCTTACATGATTGCTTATGTATAAAGAAGATTTACTTGAATCAGAAACTTTTTGGCCATTTGTTTAAAATGCTGTATTTAAACCATGCAGGTTTTAATCCAGAAATAAAGAAAATAATCTGTCCAAAACTAATCCTTGAGAAGTTCACTGAAACCAATGAAAGAGCTTTAAGGATGTAGGATTGAATCATATGTATTATTTGTCAGTGTATTTTATTTTATTTAGCAGTTTGATTTACTTATTAGAAAACTGTGATAATTAACTGTGATAATCAACTATTACAAGTTATTAAACACTCTACATATTTGCTACAGTTAACAAGGGTACCACTAATTTATTTTCTGTTTGTATGCTGCAATGTTTTGTTAGCTGTAATATGCAGCTACTAAGAGAATCTTACAATTTACAATAAAATCTGATTCGGATTTGAACTGAGATAGACTTTTATTAGGATCCATTCTGGGTTAGTTACAGGGGTCAGAGATTTACGTTTCGGACACATACTGGAGGCCATCCTAAAGGAACGTTTTCTCTGCTAGAGAAAAGCTCCCTGAGAATGGGCTCCAGCACAAATCTGAAAGCTCAGAAGACAAAACCTCTGGTCCTGGTGACTGACCCAGATTGGATCCTGTAACATTATTCTGGGACACATATATTCAGCTTCATTTGTGGTACAATTTTATAATTTGAATTTTAAATGGATGCTCAGGTTTCTCACAAAAGTCATATTCTGTTGCATTGAAAATTGAGTAATTTTCAGGAGTTTTGGCTTTTGTTTGCATAAAACTGGATTTGATCATTATCATCATGAAGTATGTCCTCAGATCAAATACATGTTTACAGTTAGATCACCACTGAACTTTGTTGCCTGTGTGTAATATTTTAACATCAGAAGCCAAATTCTTATCCGGCAAGAGATAGATAAAATTCTAGCTGTTCTTTGTTTTTTTCTTTTAAAAGGTGAGCCTGCAGATTTTATTCTGCTAGTCATAGCCAAGCTGCTGGTGTTCATCTCCATTTCTGTTGTTGAGCCAACACTGTCCAAAGCCAGCCTTTCTTTTAGTCAAGTTAAAAATCAACATTTTTCTTTTTGTATTTTGGTCTCTGACCACAAATTGAATAAATATAGCTTTCTTGATTTTAATCCACTGGTCAGTCCATATAGGATTCAGGGCCTCATGTTCTGATCATGGAAATAGAGAATTTGTAATGTTTGTATCAAAATACCTAATGTGAAGTATACTTTCCATTTTGTTGACCATGGGCAAATGTTAACTATGGTCATCACTTCATCATACATTGATAAATTGAAGTACATTGCTCTACTAGGAAAAAAAAGCAAAAAGTAATACACACCTTAATAAAAGATAAATGGAGAAGTCTTAAGCACATAATCCAGCCACATTGTCCATAAATTGTCCATAAACATATTGAATAAATATGGCAGTTGATCTTTAATGATATTTTAACAGGAGCTATGACATGACTAGTTTACTGGATTTTATAGTTACTGTTATGGTTGATCAAGAATTAAATGATCTAATTTGGTTTTTAGGATAAGGAAGATAAATGGTCTTAAGAATGTTTCTTTGCTTTTTCTAGACCTTAGATATTTGAGAATGCCAATACATTAATTATGTCTTAAGAAATGAAAGCGCTGTAGTAATAGTTAAACAAATCTTACTCTAATTAAGGTTTTTCTATGGAAAACAATAATGAAAAGTGCATTTTTCATGCCAAATGACTTCTTCTTTTGTTTCCTATTTTTAAAAATTTGGGGGGAGAATAATAGTCAAGATGCAAATCAATAAATGCAAACTAACAAATCTAATTTTATGTATAATATACCCACCAGAACAATTAATTAAGAACCAAAAAGTAAATAGCAGTTAAAAGAATAAAATAATAATTTTATAATAATATAATATTTATAAAAAGATAAAGGCTCCTCTTGCACATACGTGCTAGTCATTTCAATTCTAAGGGGTGGTGCTCATCTCCATTTCTAAGGGCCAGTGCTGACCAAAGATGTCTCCATGGCCATGTGGCCGGCACAACTAAATGCCGAAGGTGTGCAGAATGCTGTTACCTTCCCACCAAAGGTGGTCTCTATTTTTCTACTTACATTTTTACATATTTTCAAACTGCTAGGTTGGCAGAAGCTGGGACAAGTAACGGAGCTCAGTCCATTATGTGGCACTAGGGATTTGAACTGCCAAACTGCTGACCTTTCTGATCGACAAGCTCAGTGTCTTAGCCACTGAGTCATCCCGTCACCCCATAATATATTATTGTAATATAATAATATATATAAAATAATAAAAATAATATTAGAATAAAATAAAAATAGATATCACAATATTGTCATAATGAAAATAATACTGTAAAATTATAATGGCCTAAATCTACTAACCAACTGCTGCTAAAATATAATATTAGACTGGAATACAAAATCCTTGCAGAAAATTCAGTTGATTATGTGAAAAGACTGTATGTAACACAGTTGTCATAGTGAAAACATAATAAGAATGTATGCATTTATTCAGAAACATTCTAAACTGATGTCTATTCCTGCTGAAAATCTATTGTTCATTTGGCTCCATCTTCATAGAAACAAAATGGGATGTGCAACCTTAAAGTCTCTTTGCCTCCATTTTATTCTGTGCTTTGAAATCATAGCCTAAAGACAGCTTTTTGGTGCAAGTGGAGAGTTAATAAAAACTTGTAACATTCATGCAGAAAACCAGGAAAAATGTTCTTTTTAACATAATAGCTCTAATTATTTCTTCACAAAAGAGAGAAAAGCAACAGACAGATTCCATGTCCTACATTTCAAGTTCTTATGGTGAATCATGTTTTAATTTAAATTCTACATTTTCATGAGCCAAACACTTTAGAAATGGCAGTCAAAGATTTCCTTTGGAAGAAAGTCAGAATTCTGAAGGACAAACTGAAGGGGAAGACAGCAATAATATTAGGCTAAGATTGACTGATGATTTCAAAGACTAGTGCAGGAATATATACATATACAGTATGACTATGTACTGGGATCTTTGATAACATTACAGTGGGAATTTATGAATCAGAAAACTTAATAGATTTATGGCAGATATAACTGCATTGTATGCTTTGTTTTGGTTTGGCTACAAATTATAAATCTTTGTCCATTTATGGTATATCTACTACATTTTAAAAACAAGATCCAGGACCTCAAAGAAATACTTTTATCTCCAAACTATATCAAACCTCACTAATTAATTCAAGCTCCTTCCATCCCATGGAATATAGTTGTGTTTAATGAATAATTTGGTAGCTGGAATAATCTCACTATTTTACTTTTAGCAGGGAGAACTGTATGGGGAAATCAGAAATCCTTTTTTTAAAAAAAATAGAGAGATCCTTTTTAAAAAAAAAGTAGTTTCAGATTTAAGGTAACATTTGGCAAAGAACTTCCTGGGATGCTCTCTTACTTCAGTTGTTCTCAGTTGGCTTACCCAATTGCCAAATTTACAGAGTCTGTTGGGGAGTCCAGCAGATGTCTAAGACTGGACAATAGAAATTCTAGTCACTTGCCCTTTTTTTCACTGAATGTTATTAAATCAATAGTTATGTAGTTGTGCACTAATGTAGTGTTTCAATACCCATTAGGATTTGAAGTAATGAAAAGGCAACGATGTAGGCCATGGGTGCAAAGTCGATCGCATCAATGTCACCTGACATATTTTGACTTTTTTTGACTTTGTGGAGCCGGGGTGGGCGTAGTCTGCATGTGATGCATCCAACCCAAGGGGCACCAGTTTGGCACCCCTGATGCAGGTTTTTATTTACTATTTGTTTCTAAACTCTTAGATTTTTTTAAAAAAATATTGAAACTGTATGGCCTACATTGAACCAGAACATCTGACAATAAACTATTTCTTGTCCTGTCAGTGCTACAGCCACAATATTTCTGAAGTCAAATGTTTTCAATTTCTACTCAGCATCCATCCATCAACAGACTCCTAGGTTGCCAGTAAATCCCAATGCTTCAGCTGCCAAAATGTTTTGTTAAAAATATATTAAACACCTGCCAGAAAGCATTAGGAAGGTAAAATAATTTTACCACAAATATTTTTGGAAGCAGATCTTGAGAATTTCACTCAGGGAAAACTTTAGCAAGACAAGCATTAGATACAATAGTCCAGAATTTCTTATATTATTCATATGACAATGTTACATGCCATCTAAACCTTCCATGACAGAAGGAAAGGAAAAGGGAAGCTTCCTGTAAGAACATCTTTTTAAAGATTAGAAAAAAAGTAGAATCTTCAGCCTTATTTCCTTAACATGTTTATTAACTAAAAATAAGATCAGTTCCCCAATCCTTCATGGATTTTTTGAGAATGAGAAACATTCACTTAACTTTGTTTGAGCATGCAGTGCATAATAGGAGTATCAGACTTTAAATAAATACGTAAAGTCTGGTGTTTTTCCATTTATTATCCCTATGAACTCCTAGTTTTTCAAGTATTTTGTAACCAGTTTATTTTGAACCTCTGGAACAAATACCAAATACAAAAATTTACTTGCTAATATGGGCATGAGAATTAAGTGGATTTATGTGAAAAATACCTAGAAGAGTAGGTATTTTTCTTAGCAAACAGGTCATGGAATTGTATATTTATTATATTGTAATGAAGAAATATCTGTGTGATGACTCGTGCAATTTCCCTTTAGTTTGGATATCTCTTTTTTTAATGTTCTAAGTCTTGTTATTAGTGTGATAAAGAAGCAATGAACAGATTCTTAATATTATTTCCAGCTTCTACTTTAACACAGAAACTGTACTGAGTTCAAGGAATGGGCTTTCCAAAGATCTTAGGATTCTCCAGCTCATATTCATTTCAAAGAAACTTAATGCCAAGTCTCCAACCAGTGGGGAAGAAGTGGTATAAAAGGTAATTTTGTCCCTTTGTCCTGAGGCAATAACTGGAAAAATATTAAACCTTTAGTTATGACAAGAGAACACTTTTTCTTCTTGCACTAGAATAACAATTATAGAGATACACAGACAGTATCATGCAATACAAATATAACTTTAAATGATAAATAAACCATTGACTACATTGGAGTGGCTCTCCCTGGGTGTTGTAAGGAGATTGCTAAGAACAAACATTTATACAGAACAAATCCGTGATGCTATAGCACGATGCTAGTACACAGCACTTCTGCCAGCAAGCGAGAGGTCATCCGGAAGAGCTCCACTGTGCATGCATGTGTGCTGCCTGCCTGCCCGCATGCTGATTGTCGGGTATCTGGTGCGCATGCGTGGGGTGCACAGGGGGATCACATACACATGTGCAGATGCATGATGTGGGGGATTGCATGCGCAGAGACACGCAGTGCGTGTGGTGCGGGTCACACGTGCATGCGCAGGGGGCATGGGTCCCCCCACACGCATTGCCTTCTGGGTGCTGGCATGCGAGTGTGCAAGCACAAGCGCAATTTTCAGCACGGGAACCGAAGGTTAGCCACCACTGGAATAGATAGAGGAATCTCCTTAAAGCACATTATGCATTTTAACAAATCAGTCCTACTAGCAGCCTCTTATGGAAAAAGCCCAAAGCAATCATAGTTGCTTCTGTAAAATTCTCATGTAGCAGATTCTCTGTTCTGGTTGTAGGATCCCCTCCTCCTGGATTAGCTTCTTCAAACTGCTTCATCTAAATCTGGTCTGCTTCTACTCTGATCAACTCCTCAAATCTCCTGTGATTTCAGTGTTGTGTTGCTGAAAACTCTGCAGCCCCTAAGATGTCCTGCTCTCCTTTCCAGCTGCCGGAAGTAGAAACCCAGCCAGGCAACCTGTGGCAGAGAGAAAAGACTAATATCTCCCCCTCTTTATCTGTTGTTTACCCACAAGTAGTCTGTCTCTATTGCTTTAAAGTTTTGCTTTTTATTCCTTTGATCTCTTTAGGTTGTCTCTTCTTAGGCTAAGGTTTTTTTTTTTATTTATTTACATTTATATGCCGCCCTTCTCCGAAGACTCAGGGCGGCTTACAATTTTTGGGATACAACCCAGTGTGCTCAGCAATAGCCTTCATTCCATTGTATATGCCTGCTTATTACTAAGCAGCATTTTTACAAAGTCAGCTTATTGCCCCTAACAATCTTGGGTCCTCAATTTACCTACCCCGAGAGGATGGAAGGCTGAGTCAACCTTGAGCCTTTCCTCTTCTTTCTCCTTGTTCACTGACTTCTGGTAAAACTACCTCTCTAGTCCTTTCTCCCTTGTGCAGGGGGTTATCTTGTATCCACAACTTTTTATATCTTTACTGGCTCTTAATTTTCTTTCTGGCCTCTCTGGTCTTTCTGACTGTCTTGTCTGGACAACTCCCTCCCCTCTATCAGTCCCCAATTCTGGTTTCCTTACTGATTCCAAGCTGTCTGCCAGCTGCTACTTTATCACATCCCTTAATTACTACCTTGGTCTCTATTTCCAAGGAACTGATTTCTTCCAATTTCATACCTGGAAAAAGAGAGTCAGTCAGAAGTCAGTAAGGAACTCAAATTTGGGGACCTCTAGAGAAGAGGGAGCTGTCTACACAAGAAAAGATGAGAAAAGCCAGAAGAAAAAAGTAGTCAGAATTTAAGCACTACTTCCTAATTCATCTGGAAAATTCTTCCCTGTTTTCATTAGATTCACTTGCTTCTGTACTCTAATCAAGCGGATGGCACGTCATTTTATGTTTGTTTGTTTTATTCAAGAAAAAAATTAGTCTACTGCCTCACTGTTTAACAATATTTTATTATTCTACTATTTGAATATATTCATAAACCTTAGCTGTTCTATAAAATTTTAACTTACTTTATTTTTATGTGTTGTTTTTTTTAAAAAATGTGGATATTAGCCACAAATAAACAAGTAAACAAATAATTGAAGTCCAATCTATAGAAATCTGATCTGCCATAAATGAACAGAATGGCATCACTGCTTTAGAAATCATCTTGAAACACTATGCAAACCAGATATGTTTCATTTATTTTATCAGTGACTTATTACGTCTTATTTGAGCAAAAATAGTAAGATACAATTAAACCATGAATTTCAACCCACAAACCTGATAATTCAAGAGACAAACAAAATCAGTGTAATTACAGGATCTATAGAAAAAAGCAGATTATAAATTCAGTGCCTCATTCTTCAATGATGACAGCTTTGAACTATGGATACTGGATTAATCCATAATTGTTTGAGGTGTATGTTATTATAGCATAGTACTAAAATTTCTTACATTAGCTGTACCTCAAAATAGAAATAATGGCAAGCACAGCTGGCTGTGTTTTCATAATCATAATGTATTTTGCTGCTAGTTTTCTTATTAAAATCAAAGAAGGATCGTGGTTAGGGTCAATAGTTCCTTCCATCAGAGAGTTTTCCCCCTAACCTTCTCCTCATTTAACCATCTCAGTGCACCAAAACTGTATATTCTGTATTACCCTTTCCAAAATAATGCTTTACTAACAATTTGTCTTTAATAATGCATCAGTTATGTTTCCTTGTGGGGTTCATTATATTAGCACCCCAGTATGTGGGACGATTTATCCAATCCTAATAGATGCCAAAAGAGAACACAGGATACGATATGTATGCTTCTCTGCCTTATTGCCATCATACTATTTGTGATTCTACTCCATTTGTAGCACTCTGATGTGACAAAAGGTATCGGGAAACCAATTCCACCACTATACTTCCACTCTTTACTTGTCATGAAAGTAGCATAGTATCTAATGTCTAGCAAAATTATGGAATTTGAGTCAAAATCCACAGCCCCTTAGCCCCTAAGAATACATTTCTACTGCCTGATAAGCATAAGTAGGATTGCTGCCTCATGTCTTTGTTGGAAGTGCAGAGTACGTACCAATATAGTTTGTTTATTTATTTATTTATTTATTTATTTATTTATTTATTTATTTATTTATTAATTATTGGGACTTGTATGCCCCATCTCCAAGACTCAAGGCTCACAACTAAGAAACAACAGCAATAAATAATTAAAAAGAGATTAAACCCAGTTACAAGCCCAAACAAATTTAAAATACATTAAAAATATAACCCCCAGGAAAGCAAAGGTCACAGCCCAGATTGGTCAAACAACCAGGTCTTCAAATCATGGCGGAAGGTGCGGAGGTCAGGGGCCAGGCGGAGCCCCAGGGGGAGCTGGTTCCAGAGGTCAGGGGCATGACAGAGTAGGCTCGTCGTCGGGGACCGCCAGCCGGCATTGGCCAACAGGACCCCAAGGAGTCCTTGCCTGTGTGCTCGCACAGGGCGGTGTGTGCTCACACAGTTTGAGCTATAAAGCTCACTAAGACAAAACCTGAAAAGAAGTCATTTTTGCAAGTCAGATAAGAAGAAAGAGAAGGAGAAAAAGGAGAAGGGGAAAGGGAACGAATGTTTTGAAGGGACTTTTTTTACCCGATGAACCACGTTTCAATTCATCTGCAGCTAGTCTTGTTTGTTTATTTCTTTTTAGCCTGTGGGATATTGAGGTTCAGCTTGGCTTGGCAGCAACAAATGCACATTGCTTTTACCCATGACTAAAGATTTTGGAGTTGTGTACATGAAAGAACATTATTTGTCTTGTCACATTGATTTCTAAGAAATGTGCTTACTTTTCTAGTGTTACAGTCTATGAAAACAAGGATTTGTACATCACCCTAGAGAAATGTAGTTCTTGTATACTTGAGAAGTAAGACAAATCAACTAACAAAGAAATCATACTGGGAAGTAACTTGTATCTAAGCCCCGAATTGCAAAAATGGATCTGCATAAAGAGACAAACTTAAGCTCTTCCTAACCATTCTCCATTATCAGAAATTAAGATTTCATCCTTTAATTGCTAACTGCAATTTTTAACAGAAAATTCCAATTTCGTATTAAAAGTATTTTGTTACAAATATTATTTTGGCTATTTTCTGATATTTTAAACATAGTACACTTATAATGACTATTAACTAATTTTCTGGGGAGTGGGGAGAGGTATCTGTAAATCAGTGTCGATTCCTGACAACTTCCTGGAGAAGTATTTTTTGACAAGATTTCAGAGGTGGCTGGCCACTGCCTTGTTCCTAGCACTCAAAGAGAA
Source organism: Naja naja (assembly GCA_009733165.1). Lineage (NCBI taxonomy): Eukaryota > Metazoa > Chordata > Lepidosauria > Squamata > Elapidae > Naja > Naja naja. The sequence continues at coordinate 251,746,333 of CM019149.1, read as the reverse complement.
TAGAAGCCCAAGGGTCATCCAGTTGGCTTTGTGCTGATAGGATTAGAACTTACAATCTCCCAGTATCTCATCTGATGTATTTACCATTACACAAAATTGTTTCTTAGAATAGTAAGTTAGAAAGCAGTAGTCAAAAAAAATATTAGTTTAAAATACTCATTTGCTAAAGAAGCCTAGCAGAACAAATTACTGCAAGAATTTCATTAAGTGCAACAGCGGCAGTTATATTAAGGCAAAATATATTCAAAGAAATAATGGCTAAATGTGCAAGATGTATAATGTAACATGTGTAAGATGTATAACATAACAAATGAAGTTAATATTTAAAGTAATTATCTAATGGATGTGGTATAATTTTAATATAATCTTTATAACATTCATTTAGATTTTTATTTGTTTTCAATTACTTTACAAACTGGTCAGTGGTTATAGTATCCTTTAACTGTTTATATTTTATATGCAGAATATTTTGCTTTGTATGCACAAGTTGTTTACACTTTATAAAGCCTAAGCAACAAGAAAGGCTTTTGATGGTATGAATCATATGCTGAGCAATCCTCATGTGATGCAGGTTTCAAATTCTCTTTTCTGAAATAAGAGTTAGAATTAATAAATGGAAAGAAACAAAGCCATGTCATCTCTTTAGGTTTCTGATTTCAAAATATCAAAATGAAAAATCTAATATTAGTAGGAATATCTTTTCCTTTGAAATTACATCTAGAAAGCATTATATGAGAGCTTGCTAAATTGGTACTCTGGATTTTCTGTATGACTCCCAGAATTCCTGGATAGCATGGCTAGATGCCAAAGTATAGTTAGTTCAATTGGGTCATGTCTGTTTATAGAAAAATAAAATATAAAAAACACAATAAATATTATTACATTGCATTGCATAGATACTCTGTGCAGCAATCTTATCTTACACTAGTCTGGACTGAAGAAGAACTCTATATTAAGGTTCAGTTTTCTTTATCAGGATCAAGAACGGGTTGAGAAGATTCTGAAGTACCACTAGTTTGACAAAGTTACAAAATAACTTATTTATGTTTAATAGGATTTTTAAATGAGTGATGCTGATCCTAAAGAAGTAATTCCCAGTAGTAACTCTGCAATTTGCTGAACAAATAGACTAAATCTTATTTTTCATTGGAAAATGTCTGAACTGTAATCAGGAAAAAATGAATGGGTGTTCCAACATAACTAAGTGGAGAAAGGAATAAAACAGGCTCTGAGGACAAAGCATGGAGGCAGAAATCTTACCAATTAATTACATAATGAGAAAGTTCAATATGCTGCCATGCCTAAACTGTTGAACCAAAACTCTTATTTGGGTCAAAGAAAGAATAGTCTCAATATTTTGAAATCTATAACTCTTGATATTAACAGGATTTTGGTCATCCCCAAGAGTAAAGGTACAAAAAGGTCTGAAATACAGAGAGTATTGCCTGTTCTGGCCTAATATTTCCTGGATTTTGTTCAAGATCATTGGTTACAGCTAAGAAGTTTAAGTATTGGCCTGAAGCAACTGTCAGGCTTTTTAGTCTTCCTGGAATATTATTTTATTAAAGAGCTACTTTCTTTCTATGCAATTTTGGATGATCCTGAGTTCTGGATAGCTTGCTGGAAAAGTTGTAGGTCAATTTCTTAAAACCACTATACTCTGCAGAGCAGAGCCTCTGTTCTGAAGACTTCAGTCTCTGCTGGAAGTTCTTTGACCAACTTTCTCAAATGTTTATTCCTAAAAACCCAAAACACGGTAGGTTAAAGTATTTTTGCCTAGTTGGCAACCTCACCAACTTGTAATTGTACACTGGTAGAAACAAAAAGTGTACTATCAATTTATTTGTCCCCCGTTTAGAGGGGTAGGTTGACTGAAATGGTGTGGACAACTTGGATTCTATAGGAACAATATGGGACTATACATTGATAGAGTTAAAAATCTAGAACTATTCCTTGATCCTCCATTCTTTTAGGCTGGATTACATACAGCTCTCCTGCCTATTTGTGACTCCCAAAGTGCCCCAAAATACAATACAGATGATATCTCGGAGAAAAACAGCCAATTTTCTTCAATGTGATTTTTACTATAATTTTTAGCTTAAAGGAATTAATCCTCTGTGCACAGAAGTCATTCATTTCCATCTTTAAATCCCCTTAACCATCCTCATATAAAAGTCAACATTTTTACTATTCAGTTACAACCTTGTATTACCTCAGCATTATAAAAAAGTGGTTGATCATCTCTACATTAAATACAGCAAACGCATTGTAGACACCAATGAAGAACTAAGTGGAAAATAAGTGCAAAATATATCCCAGGGAATTTGGAAACTTCAGACTTATGAAGCAGGGCAAGACTTTGTAATTTCCAGATTTACCTGGTTTAGATGGAAATTACGCCAATAATCTCAATGCATAGTTTTTGGATTATACAATATATAATATGCAACATCCTCTTCAAGTCCTGTTATGCAGACAGATAATGGGGTGGCAGTGCTTCTGGGAGGAATGAATCAAGCATGCTGGAAGTATATCACCCAAGTGTACATTCCTAGAAGAGTCACCTAAGACAGCTAAAGATAGCAAGCCTGTACAGCATATATTGAAAAGGAATTATATAGGAAAGTTCTGGAAGTGGATAACCACTTTGATGAAAGCGAAAAAGGCATTTTTCATACTGTATGGGAGAAGGCAATGGTAAACTTCACCTATATTTTACACATGGATAGACAAGGTAGAAATTGTTAATGTAAAGATGCCAGATGAAGTGGAATTGTACTGAATATTCTAATGAGGAAAAAACTGAGGATTTTCATAGTATTAATAATGTTAATGATGCAGTAGACTATACTCTTTTACATATCTACTTCCTCAAGTTATCATATAGGAAAAGGAAAATTGAAGTTGCAAATGTAGAAATGTAGTGGAAATATGGCATGTTAAGTAGCATGAACATGAAAAGGCTTGTGAGAGTAAAAGATAAAATAAATTGACTACAGATTGACATCTTGGGCATCAATGAATTGAAATGGAATGGAACTGGACATGACAGCTATTCATGTTTACATCCAACCACTGATGCAGAAGAAGGGGAAGTTGATGAGTTTCATGATCAAGTTCAATATGAGGTTGACAGAGTGTACAAGTAAGATGTGTTGCTAGTTTGAGACTTAAATGCCAAAAATAGTCAAAGCAAAAATGTAGTTGGACTTGCCTAGGAAACAAAAATGAAGTAGAAGAACGATGCATTAGTTTCTGCTAATTCAATAACTACTTCATTTCTGTATATTCTTCAAACAAACAAATGATGCCTATATGCATCAGACAGAGCACATAAAAATCATATTTGCTATTAATAGATTGAAGTAGAATAAACACATTGCTCATGTGCAAGTTCAAAGTTAAGCTAAAGCAGAAGAACAAAGCCGGCTAATTTCCATAATATGATCTTGAAAATATAACAATTATTTTCCAGAAGAATATCTGAATTAAATCTTCAATTTCACCTCCTTACAGTATTTGCTAAATTGCTTAGCATTGAGTTTTAATCAAACACCATGCAGTTCGTCTTCACCTGGTGCTGACCAGTTCTTGATCTTCCTTGCCCTTTTCCCACCATTTCTGTTGTTATTGCAAGTTCTTATAACTTCTTTTTCCCCTTCACTATCTCCTTTATCCATACTGCATTCTTACTGTATTTCTTTGGATTGTCCAACAACCAGACTCAGAACTGAATTATTTCTTCTTCATTATTTCATTAGATGTTGCCTGGCTCATTGTTCACTTTCCATATGTAATTTGACTGAAATCGGCAATTCTACTTATAGTGTGCAACTGGAATTTCATATCTGCAGATTTTCTTGGCTATGGTTGATATTTGGTATTTTATTATTTCCAGTGCTACCTTGATTTTGTCTTTACTTTGTCTTCTTCTTCTTCAGTTTCTTCTCCTTAATCTCTTCTAGACTGCTTGCATCTGATACTAATATGCTGATCTTATTTTCTAATCTGATCTTCCATTTTGGTGATGCAGATAACAGATAACAGAGTTATCTGTTCAACCCCCCCACCCTGCAGGAGACCCTACACCATTTCTGACAAATGGCAGTCCAATCTCTTCTTGAAAATCTCAAGTGATGAAGGTCCCACAACTTCCGAAGGCAAGGTGTTCCGTTGGTTCATTGTTCTCACTGTCAGAAATTTTCTCCTTATTTATGTTTATGTTTATTTGGATTTATATGCCGTCCCATCTCCGGGGGGACTTGGGGCAGCTCACACGTGAACGCAACACATATACAATTATTAAAAAAATGTTAATCCAATCTAAATAAAACCTAAAATTACATACTAAAACAGCCAATTAAAACCCCAACCACTCTCAAGCCAGGCCGGCCTGTAAAAACAGCCAGGTCTTTAGATCACAGCAGAGGGGTGCAGGTCAGGAGCCAACCGCAGCCCCAGGGGCAGCTGGTTCCACAGGGTGGGCGCTCCCACCGAGAAGGCCCTCCCCCGGGCTGCTGCCAACTGACATTGTCTTGTCGACGGCACCCCCAGGAGGCCCTGCCGGTGGGAGCGCACTGGGTGATTGGAACTCGATGGTGGCAGGAGGCACTCCTGCAAATACCCTGGACCCAAGCCATTTCCAGGTTAAATCTCTCCTTGTTCAGTTTCCATCCATTATTCCTTGTGTGGCCTACAGGTGCTTTAGAAAATAGCTTGGCCCCTTCCTCTCTGTGGCAACCCCTCAAATATTGGAGCACTGCTATCATGTCTCCCCTGGACCTTCTCTTCACTAGACTAGCCATGCCCAGTTCCTGTAACCGTTCTTCATATGTTTTAGTCTCCAGTCCCCTAAGCATCCTGATCATCATGCATTGTTTGGCTTTTTTCTTGTTTGTTGATTTTGCATGCAGCTGCATTTTGCACCAGCTGAAGCTTCCAAATCCATTTCAAGGTCAGCCCTATATAGTGTGTGTTGCACTAACCCAATTGAGAGATGGTATGAATAACTAAGCAGGTTTTCCCAGTCCTTCAATTCAGGAAGAATCTGGGGAAATATAACCAGACCCAGAACAAGAGATGGAAAGTCCCCAAGAATCCCAACACTAAAAGCCACTTGATCTACTAGGGCTGAGCTAAAGCCTGTTGCTCCCCACTAGGCACCCACACTTTCCATGCATTGAAACTGTTAAGACCCTTAAGGTTCTTTTGGGGAAAAGGACTCATTTTTTCTTCTCCCCCCCCTTTTGTTTTAATAGTTTACTTTTTGGGGGGATTGTTTAATTTTGTTATTGTTGTGTATTTTGATATTTTGTCTATATTTGGTAATTTTCTAAAAAATAAACAATGTTTGGCAGAAAAAGTGATAGTATTGATACTTTTGAACTTTAGTGCTAAAGAAAACTCTTCAGAAAAACATGGATAGCCATTAGAATAAACCAATGGATCATAGAACAAATTAACCTAGAATTTTCATTTGAAACACAAATCACTAAGCTCAATATCATATGTTGGATACATTATATGAAGATCCAGTTCCACTAAATAGTCTTTATTGCTGGGAAAAGTTGAAGGAAAGAAAAACAGCAGCAAAGTGGGTGGATTTAATTACCTCAACAATGAATGAATCAAAGAGACCTAAAAGACTATGTTGAAGACAGATCAACTTTACTGAAACAATCTATGAGATAATTATGTAACTTCATGGTACCTTATCAACCAATCATATACAATTTTAATGAGGATGTTTGAAGCATGATGTAATCAGCAAAGTCACCTTTGTGCCCATATACCGCATCTCTAAAGTCAAGATGACATGAGCACGATCATTCATTTATTCATTTTAAGGCCGGTTAAACATAATACAATATGTTTTCATCAGTTTCCACTGGCTATTGGGAAATACATTTTAGAGTACATTGCCTTTTCACTCTACTTTCTCATTGTCGAAATTTGGTGGCTGAAACCATGCCATTACACCAGTTTCCAGTAAGTATGACAAATGTCTCTAATTAAGCCAATTTAAAATAACAGCTTTATGCAAAACATATGTGAAACCAAATGTGTTTTTAAATTAATTTTCTATTGCTCTTTTGTGCAAATGAGAATTTCAATCAGTGCAAATATGATTCAAGAAAATTAAAATGCTTAAGGCTTGCTACTTTTAACAAAATAAACAATATGGATGCGTAAGGCAGGAACAGCAATAAAATGTGCTATTAATTTACAGTCACAACTATTTTAATACTTTAGAACTAATTTGGAAATAGTAGGTCAGCCAGTTAATGTATAAACCTTTCACTCCACTGCTCGAAAATGAAAAGTTCAAAGTGGTGATGATGCTTCCTTAATAAAGTTTTTGTGTTATGAACTTTACACGACTTTATGGATGTTTTTAAAAAAAATTGCAAGTACTTATGAAGCAAAAATATTTACATTTATTTTTTAAAAAAATCCTCAAGGAAGGTACCTGTATGAATCTTTTCTCAAGGAAGGTACCTGTATGTATCTTTCCTCTACTTTTTGACCTCACTCTAAATTTGAATTGAATTCATCTGACATTTGCACATACAAACAAAGTTTACAAGTGAAATTATAGATAATACTTACAATGGAAAAAGTATCTTATAGGCAATTTTAATGGACCTGGAAGGAAGAGAAGGAGGCTCATGGAGTTTTGTGATGGATCAAGTACTGGGCCTAAAGCCTTGTTGGTTCACTTGATCACAGCAAACTTGAGAGGGAACATAAAAGGTATTTTTTTCTTTTAATGATCCTGTTAATCTCTTGCATCAGGGTGGAGTCAGGGCGACTGAATGGAGCTGAGTATTTATTGGCCAGATGCCCTTCCTGATGCATATGCAGAGTTCACAGTGGTAGGATTCTACTGGTTTGGTCTGATTCAAGTGAACCAGCAGTAAAAAATGCTACTGTTTGGCCCAACTATATTCCTTTTTTTTGCCCTCCAGCAGTTCTGACAATCAGCTGTGCTGGGATCCCCTTTACTGTCTTACTGCTTCACCCAAGAGGCGGCCCTGAGGCCGAGGAGGCAAAAAAAAGGAGCATGGGGTGTATGCTCCATTTTTTTGCCTCCTGGGCCTCAGGGAAGTGGCCTGGGAGCAAAAGCAACCTCAGAGGAGCTTTCCCTGAGGCCCAAGAGGCAAAAAATGGAGTGTGGGGGGTGACTGCATGCCCGCCCATGCTCCATTTTTTTTTTGCCTCTTGGGCCTCAGGGAAGCCTTCTGGGAGCAAAAATGCCCCCTAGGAGGCTTCCCTGAGGCCCAGGAGGCCAAAAAAACCAGAGCGACAGGGGGGTGCTGCACAAAAAAAGAAGCCATGCCCACCCAGTCACATGGCCATGCCCACCTAACCACTCCCACCTAGCCATGCCCACAGAACTGGTAGTAAAAATATTTGCATCCCACCCCTGCAGCAGACGTTTTCACTTTGTGCCCAGAGAAATATCTCCCGCTACCTAGGATTGAACTCACAACTTCCTGATTGTAAGGTGAGAGCTCCATGTCTAGACCACCACACCACTCAGGGAACATAAAGGGAATAAACATCTATAAACCTGGAACATTTTCCTTAATAAGTGTATAAAGTGTATAAACCTTCTCTTCAGTTAAGATATTTACATTTAAATGAATATATCTGCAAAAACTGATGGATATGGAAGAGGGATAAAAAAATTGTTCCAAAATTGGAACAATTCTTTCTAAAGAATAACAGTTTCTAGTGGGGTCACGAGGAATGGAGAATTTTATAGAATCTAGTCAACAATATAGAACCCGGAGCCCTCCAAATGTTGGTAGATTCCAGCTTCCATTATGCTATATACTATACTATATAGATAGCATGACCAAAGCAGATAAAGACTGTGGTCCAATTATTTCTGTGGTCTAATTATTTCAGGTCTATTTGTTTTGCTATTTAAAAGACTTATATAGCAACCCATGTTATGCACCATAAACCTAAGGTGGCTTACAAACTAAAACACAGTAAAAAGCATAACCATCATCACAAAAACTCTTGGCCCACCCACAGGCATCAACAAATAATTTTATTCTACTCCAGCCTCACTCCACCCTAATGTCTGTGGGGAAAAGTCAGGTCTTCAATGTTTTTCAGAAGCCTGATAGGGGAGGAGAGCCAGTTTGGTATTGTGGTTATATCTGGTAAGAAACTGTGAGACCGTGAATCTAGTCCCATCTTAGGAGCCCTAGTGGTTAGATTGTAGTATTGCAGACTAAATATGTCCAAAATCTGGAGTTCAATCCTGGCTGGCTCAAGGTTGATTCAGCCTTCCATTCTTCCAAGATCAGTAACATGAGAACCCAAATTGATGGGGGGGGGAATGCTGACATTGTAAATCACTCAGAGGATGCTGTAAAGTACTATGGTGTGGTATATAAATATAAGTGCTATTGCTATAAAGCTAGCTTGAACCAGTCACGTTTTCTCAGCCCTAAGAAGCAAGCAATGGAAAACTAATGCCATGAAAACAGCAGGGACTAGTCCAGACAGTTGATAGGAGTCTCTAAGCCATTAAAAACAAGCAAAACAACAAAATCATTAAAAACAAGCAAAACAACAAAACAAAAACAAAAATAAATAAAGCAGACTTTGAGGGCCACTGAATCTCAGGGGGGTTTGTTCCAATGGCCAGGGCCTGTTACCAAGAAGACATGTTGTCTATATTCCACTAGAACAGTGGTCGCCATGGTGGTCCATGAGAAAATTTTGGTGGTCTGCAGAGAAATGTCACCCCCAAGCAATTAATCCAGGCTGCACAGGAACACAAGGCTGCCCACATGGCCCATGGGAACACAAGGCTTGCGTTGCTTGCATTGCTAACAACATGAGGTAGTGAGGGGAGCGGGGAAAGGGTGGAGGGTGGAACTTGCCCCACTCGCCCTATGTGCCTCGCCTGCCCACCGGGCTACTTCTTTCCGCTTCTTTCTTCTTCGGTTTTTCGCTGCATGCAAGGAAAATAGCAAAAGTCTTTCTTTCTCTCCCCCAAACTCTGCCTGTTCCAAGAGGCTGTGCCGCTGTGACAAGTCTCACAAAGACTCATGTCTGGCAGAGTTTGGGGAGACAAAGAAAGACTTCTGCTGCTTCTGCTGCTTTCCTTGCATGAAGCCAAAAGTCTCCCCCCCCCGAGAACAGAGCTGGAGACAGTATCCTGCGATCCCAAATAAAGAATGATCAATCAGTAGGAAAATGAGGTGGGGAATTTTCCTGCAGACTTTTTGGATTTTCCCAGGGTCTCTGGTCCATGGGATTTCAAATTATATGTCTAGTGGTACCTGAGGTCCAAGAGATTGGTGACCCCTGCACTAGACGACATTTAAAGGAAGGGACATTGAGCATGGCAACCCTATCTAACCTGGTGGAATGAATAGATATCCTCAGGGAGAGGCAGTCAAGCAAACAGATAGGTTTTCTATCTGTGTCTAGCTGCTATTCATTAAAATGATACTTTTCCCCTTTCCTCCATGATAATATTGCTAAAGGAGAAAAAATATTTTGGAATGCCAAGAAATAAAAGAAGTAAGAGATGAACACAAGACATATAGCCAGGCTAAAATTCTATTTTTTTAAAAAATAAAACAATTAAATGCACATGTACAGGCTTGTAAAAAGTACTAATTTGAACAAGTATGTTTTCAGAGAATAATAGGAAACTTATGAAAAAGTCTGTACAAATACACTGAGGTCTTAAAGGAAAAGAAATGCAGTATAAGTCCTTCAGTACTATCTAACATAACCAATTGTTAAGAAGTTAAGTCCAGCTTCATACAATGTTCACTTACATTTTGTTCAGAAAAAAGTCTTTCATTTGTCGATATGGATGCTCCGTGAATTATCCATGTTTCAATGCCTCTTGAAAAAAATGTGTCTTTCATTTTATATTTAGGCTAGACATTTAGCTATTGATTATTTTGTATAAATCTTCATGCAGTGAAATAGTGCATAAGCTCAACATTCCAGCATTTTATATGCATTATCCACATAATGGCTTGGCTAGCAAATATTGTAAGGCACATCTTGAGTTCATTCTAAGTATGCAGCCTACATTCCTTCTGTTGAGACTGATAATTAGCATGAACAGAACTCAAAAGGCAAATGCTATGAATGGAAATGCAGAATTAAGCAACTACATCAGAATCAACCCAGAATATGCTAACTACTTTGTGGTTGGGACCACAATGATTACTGCTTTAAGAGAGTGGCACAATTGATTCCAGGGACCCAGTTCTTCTATTTCCAGAAGGCTACATTTCCTATAGCAGGAATGGGCAAATTTGTAATTTCAGAGGCAGTAATTCTTAAGCAGTTAGAGGCCATAGGTGACACCACTAGGAAGGCACTAACAACATAGGAAAGAGTAGACTGACTACTTTCTCCCCATTCTAATGTGTTGTTGGAAGCCACAAATAGGGCATCACTATAATAAGGAATGGTTATAATCTCTTACCAAAGGGGAAGTTTTTATTTTTAATAATTTGTGCAAATTCAGTGTTGTGCTTCAAATTATACTTTAGCAAAAATGTACACTTGGTTGGTTATATGAGAGTTGTGATTTTGCACATAGTGAAGAAACAAAGACAGAAATTTTAATATGAATCTTTTTCTCATATTAGGATAGAATCACTATAAAAATATATATTTATTTACTGTATAGTGTGCTCTCATTATTTTTATATTTTTATAAATAATTCAAGGCAGTGAATGTACTTAGTATTCTTTTCCTCTCCTACTTTCCTACAACAACCACTCTATGAGGTGAATTGGGCTGAGAGAGAGTTAGTAGCCCAAAGTCACTCAGCTGGCTTTCATGGCTGAGGTGGGACTTGAACTCATAATTTTCTGGTTTCTAGCCTGTACTTTCTCCACTAAACCAAAATGGCTCTCTCTAGCCAAATAAGGGATGCGGTGGCTCAGTGGCTAAGATGCTGAGCTTATCGATCAGAAAGGTTGGCAGTCCTGTGGTTCAAATCCCTAGAACCTCATAATGGAGTGAGCTTCCATTACTTGTCCCAGTTTCTGCCAACCTAGCAGTTCGAAAGCATGTAAAAATGCAAGTAGAAAAATAGGAACCACTTTGGTGGAAAGGTAACAGTGTTCCGTGCGTCTTTGGTGTTTAGTCATGCCAGCCACATGAACACAGAGACATCTTCAGACAGGGCTGTTTCTTCAGCTTTGTAACAGAGATGAGCACTGCCCCCTAGAGCCGGAAATGACTAGCGTGTATGTGCGAGGGAAACTTTTACCTTTACCTTAGCCAAATAAGCATTGTCTGAAAACCTGAAAAAAGATGTAGCTGTTTTAAGGGGTCAATAAAGCTAATGCAGCTGCTTTAAGAAGATATAACAGAAACTGAAAAAAATAGAACAATTTAATGACTAGCATTAATGAATAATCTCTGATTGGTGAGGCCTGGTGTATTTCTGAATATTTTCTGAAGCATGCATAGTACTAACTAATAAAAAATATGATTATGAATCTTCAGATTTGAGACTTGCCAAACAACAGGTAGATATACTGTATAGATAGGAAATATATTCAGTTCAGTTCACTGATTTAGTATGTTTATTTTTTAGTTCGCATGTAAATTTTGATGAGGGAGTCTTCAAGATATTGGGGCAAAAGCCAAATTAATTGTAATCCAACTGCTTACATGTTCTTTCTACAATAGTAGAGAAATAGAGTAGAGAGCAAATAAACCTTAAACAAGTTTAAATAGATTAACTATCATTTTACAATTATGAGGCAAACCAAACACAAAAATAATGCATTGTAAATTATTCTTCATGAGAATAAGTATAGCTGTAGATCAATTGTTTTTCATATTTGGCTATGTCCTTTTTGTAAGTATTTACCAGTAGCCCAGTAACTCTGAGATATGCCATGAGGGATTGCTTTCCCCCTCGCCCGGTGGGCTTCCCACAGTGAGCCAATTCCACACAAAACCTCTCCAGTTCTGTCATGGGGTGAGAGAGCTCCGAAAGGTGGACTCAGCCCTTTTATTAGGTTTTCTAAAGCAAGCAGTTACAGTACAGGAAGCTCATTCTTATTGGTTACATATTACACTTAATACCACATTTGGTATTAAGAAAGAAGAAAAGCGGCTGTAACAGGCATGTAACTTTTGCTGATATGTACCTATCATGTTAGCCACCTTATCAGTGGTGGGCAAGCGCTATCTAGCTACTGGTGAAACGCAGGTGCAGCATCAAACAAAGTTGTTACAGTTTTTGTGCGAGCAAAGTTGTTACATTTTGCGGCTACATGGTTGGAACAAGATATGTAAAAACAAACAGACAGTGCAGCTTTGTTCTCTGCTGCTAACTTGGCTCAGCTTTTACAGAAGCCTGCATAATGGCTAATACAAAGGCAATTAATGATTTTATAGCAACAATGCCAAGTACATAATAATTGAATAATACTAATAAACACATTTTTTAAAACCTGCAAGCTCTTGCTATTTGTATGGAATGGGACAGTTGTGATGTTTTGCAAATAAATTTCATATAATTTCTTCAAGAAATATTAAATTATTGACAAATTTAAAAACTGTTGCATCTATCATCTGGAATGTGGCTATTATATCTGCAAATGTACTCAACTCCATCCGCAAGAATAAGTTATAGCCACTTTCATCATTAAGGTGACAGAAGATAGAAGAATTTGAATTTTCTGAATTGACATTCAGACTTGTACCACTGAATCATCCAAAGTTAAGTGGGCTACTAGCACAGCTCTAATTTTGTTTCTGGAAATACTAGAAAGTTTATTAGCATTTCAGTCACGTCTGCAAAGACTTAAATCAAGAAAAAATATAAGACAAATCTAACTATCTTAGATACTATATACAAATAAATGCAGACATGCACACACCATTAAATACTATTTTAAAAGAAAATGTAGATTTTCCTTTAAACATGGCTGAAAATAAGGATTTAATAATCTGAAACAAATTCTACATTATAATTTTATTGAATAATCAAGTAGTGTGATAATGGTTCCAAACTCTATGTTTTAAATATGGAATGTGGTATCTCAGCATGTACTGGTTTCTGCAACCTAGACAAACAAACAAATTGAACTAGGAATCTATATGAAACTTTGACAAGTTGTGGCAAATGGAAATGCTCCTTGAAATGCAAACAACTTATACTGTAATAACTTGGATTTTGACTAGAAATAAGGTGTGGGGGCATTTGTAACATGGATGTTTCACAAGTATTCAATGCTAATTGTTGAATACTTATATAATTTGTCCAACCCAGCTACACTCAGTTACGTATGCAGTAAATTAAAATGAATGAACTTGGAAAACTGGATGCATGTATGCAACTTTACAATTTATGCAGTGATACTGGTAGTATATAATAGCACAACATGGGTCAAGATCTGTTCCTTGGATTAAGTTAGGTAGCAAGACTCAGCAAGTGTATAAAGGAAATTCTGAATAAAGCACTCCATGAAGTTGCCTGGGAGAATACAAGTAGTCCTCAACTTATGACTACAGTGGCGCCCAATGCTTCTGTTGCTAAGCAAGACAGTTGTGAGTTTTGCTTCATTTTATGACCTTTCTTGCCACAGTTTTTTTTTAATTACATTTATATGCCTTCTCCCAAGACTCAGGGCGGCTTACAATTTTTGGAGCACAACCCAATGTGTTCAGCAATAGCCTTCATTCCATTGTATATGCCTGCTTATTACTAAGCGGCATTTTTACAAGGTCAGCTAATTGCCCCCAACAATCTTGGGTCCTCAATTTACCTACCCCGAGAGGATGGAAGGCTGAGTCAACCTTGAGCCTGGTGGGATTCGAGCCTACAGTAATTGTAGGCAGCTGGATCTTAAGAGCAGGCATTTAACAGCCTGAGCCACCAAAGCTCAGTTGTTAAGTGAATCACTGCAGTTAGTAACATGGCTAGCTTCCCCGTTGACTTTGCTTGTCAGGTCACAAAATGTGATCGCATGAGCTCAGGATACTGTAAACATCAGAAATATAAGCCAGTTGACAAGTGTTTGAATTTTGATCACATGATCATGGAGTCTTAAATGTGAACAATGGTCATAAAACTTTTTTAGTGCTGTTGTAACTTTGAATGGTCACTAAATGAATTGTTGTAGGTCAACAACAATTCTTTAGGTAACAATTCATAAATTTCCAGAACCATGCAGCTTTTATTACAGATTGCTATAGACATGTCACTTCTTGTTCAATTCAATTACTTCTAACTCTTCATGGCCTTACAGACAATCATTTCACCAGTTTGACTATAAATAACTGCTTTTTTAATTCTTCTAAGCTCATGCTTGTGTCATCAAAGATAACATCTAGCCACTTTGTCTTCTCTCTGACTCTTTTTCAATTGCCTTCAATTTTTTTAAGCATTAGGGTCTTCAACAATGACTTTGCCTTCACATTATATGTCTCAAATATATTAGTTAGTTTCATTAATAGTGTTTCCAGTAGGTAGTCTGTGTTTACTTCATCTAATACTGAATTATTTGTTGTTCTTGTAGTCCAAGGTATTCACAATACATGTAATCTTCTTCAATGTCACAATTCAATGTATCCATTTTTCTTCCTTCAGCCTTTCTGAGGGGCTAGCTTTCATCCCATATATTACAACCAGGACAAAACATGACCTTGACAAAGACATTTATGTTTGTAGATAGAATGATATTACTGAACTTAAATGTCATAGCCTTCCTCACAAGTAGCAGCTATCTAGGGTTTTTTTTTCATGGATATATTCACCACTCATGGATTTTTGAGAACTAGTAAGTACTACTGTCTTTAGATCCACCTTTGACTAAACTGCTGCACTATTTCCATTATATTGCCTTAGGTTAGCTATCTTCAGAAAGATAGGTGACATTTAGATAGCATTTAAGTAAATGTGTAGCCTAATTATACTAAACAATTCTGGGGATAAATGTAAAAAAATAATGACAATGGATAATTTTCTTCCTTATTCTGACATTTTAAGATAAGGCTAGAAATGTGTGTAAGTCCTGTCAAAGAGCTGAAAAAATGGACCAGACAGCCTGGGATAAAACAGTAGAGCTACTTGAAGTATATATAAACATTAGATGACATCACTGAAATTCAGAAGATCCTATTCTAAATTGCCATCCATTGATGGCCTGGATTTTTGTAGCTCATATATGGCAATCACAATTTGTAGGGCTTATTAACTTTATGAATGTTAAGATTTAATGAACTTGGATTTCTGCTACTATACTAGTTAATTATATCATGATTAGTATCCAATACCCTAACAGAACCAGACAGAGATGAATAATTGTTTTAGGAGTTATTTGACGATATCTCACTTTCTCACACACCCAGCATATTTTTATGTCTGAAAAGCATGAATGTTTCCATAGCAGTAATACACTTCTGTGTATGTAACCTGTACCCCTTAGATATAGCTTCAGATTTCAGTAGTGCTACATTCATTTGTAAAAAAGAGGAATAGAATCATGGCAATAATAATAATAATAATAATAATAATAATAATAATAAGTGTAATAGTAGGCATAATAATAATAACAATAACCAACAGCAAATGCTGCCTCTGTAATGAAAAAGATGAAACAGCTGACCATTTAATCAGTGGGTGCAGCAAAATTGTACAAACTGACTACCTAGAACGCCATAACCAAGTTGTAAAATCATTGACTGGAAACTGTGCCAAAAGTTTGGATTTGAGTATAGTTCCCGATGGGAACATCAGGTAGAAAAGGTTCTGGAGAATGAAAAAGTCAAAATCTTGTGGGACTTCAGAATTCAGACTGACAAACACTTGGCCCACAACACACCTGACATAACAATAGTTAAAAAGAAAAAGGGTTGGTTCATTGCCATTGCAATACCTCGTGATGCACCAATTGAAGACAAGCAGCAAGAAAAAAATCACAAAGTACCGGGACTTACAAACTGAAGTTCAGAGATTTTGAAAAAAGAAATCATGTGTTATCCCAATTGTAATTGGAGCTCTTGGAGCAATACCTAAAGGACTACCTCAATATTTGGAAATTCTGAACTTATCAGACTTGAATACCCTGATTCTACAAAAAAACCACCCTACTTGGAACAGCTTATATCCTCCGATGCTACCTGAACAGTTCCTAGGTCCTTGGTTAGGACTCGAGCTGTTGAGCTACCAACTAGCCCCAAAGGCTGTGAATCTCACCAAAGATTAACAACAACAATAATAATTCCAGTAATTCATAATCATACATCACTGAAGCTGCTTCCCAAATCAGCTGTTTTCCTCTAGAAGCCGTTTGAAAATTTCAGTTGTATTTCTAACATATCAAAGAAGACCAAGTTGTGACAGAGTTAAAATGTTATTATCTGTCAAAAAGTACATAGTTTCTTAAAAGATGGTTGAATCATGAAAGAAAGAGAGTGAGTGAATGACACCAAAACAGATGCTGCTGCTGGTGAAATGTTGGGAGTCAAGACAATTTGAGTGGCCTATCTTACCCTTCCAAAGTTGTCTTGCTGCCCTCAGGTTCCATGAATCAGTCTGCCATGTTGAAGTAAAAGTCAAGTGCTGGTCAATAATCTCCTGTCATACACACACAAAAACACAGAGAGAATTGTTTAGTATAATTAGTGTGTGTGTGTGTGTGTGTGTGTATTGACAGATTACTGACCTAGAACTTGAAAATATCACACACACACACACAACCTACCTTCACACCAGGTAGGATCAACCTAATATTAACTCATAATAATCTATTTAGTCAAATAGTTCATCTGAATTTCATATATTTACTTTTCCAAACTTTATTCTCCATTTGCAAACTGGAAATAGGAAATTTCAATTCAGAATTCTTATGGACTATATAACTCTTCACTTATCTGCTAAATTTACTCATGTTAAGCCATTATATAATTTGGGCTAGTTCTGGCATAATGTATGAACTTAGCAATTATGGTCACTCCGATGGCTCAGTCTACAAGCTATCATTTAAATTGTGAAACTGGCTTCTGTAATCAGTTTTATAGTCCTTTACTCCTTTGAAAATAGTCCTTTCACTCATCGGTAATAATGTGTAGAAACTTGATTTTACATGGATTACTGTTAACAATGTTAAATCATGAGGCATGGTTCTAAAATTTGGCTGATCATGTAGCATTTAACTTATATCATCACTTGTTTTTTTTTCTTATTGTCCAGGATAAGTTTCATTGTTATAGGGAAGACAAACAAGAGGGGTTTTGACTTACACATAGCACATGGATATAAATGCAGGATTTTTTTTCCAAATCACAAAAGCTGCTGGTTGCTTTAGATGAGAAGAAAGTAAAAATGCTATGGTATAAAAGTAGTTGTGGCTGTCACAATATCTCAGTGGTCATGTGATTGCGATTTGGGCACTTTGCAATCGGCTCGCAATTACATTGCAACATCCCCTGGTAAAATGATTGCCATTTGCAACTTTCACTGCTGGCTTTTGACAACAAAGTAAATGGAAAAATGGTTGCAAATGATGGTCATGTCATCACGGGATATTGAGACCTTTCGGGATTCATCTGTTAGCTAGAACTGTCATTGTAAGTCAATATGGTCATGTGACATCACACCTCATGGCCACATTACTTACTGAGAGAGTTCCAATCCCAGATCTGCAGATCTATTTGCATGAGTCTACATGGAGGCAGATGTAGCTTTCATAGCTGCAGTCATTGCGCTTTATTTCCACCTCTGGTGGAATGGCTTATAGTGGCACATCATCAAAACCAAGTATGATAATGGTTCAGCAAAATTTTCATCTCTACCTAAATCCTCTGCACTTGTTTAGTGGATAAAAAGGTGCTTGCCAGTCCCCTCAGTACCTCTGGGCTTAGGCTCCAACTTATTTTTAGCCATGAATGACCTGCATCTTTGGCACTGACACAGTTGCTTTAGGTCTGTGAAAAGCTTTCTCTTTCTCTGACTTGAAGAGACTGAACCTGATTTAACAAAGTCAGTTGATCATTTCTTTTGTCAGGTTTCTTTGGATAAAATGGATAAAAATGTTGAAAAATAGGTGGTCTGCTGGTGGCCGTTTATGACTGCAGGCATCTATTCTTTTGTACAGCTATTACTTAGTCGAAAGACATTGTAGGCTGAAGATTTAATAGCAAAATCTATTAGTATAAGTCCTTTCTGGTCAGTAGCACCTCCATTCAGCACACTGTGTAAGTGCCACAGCATGGAGAGAAGTGTGTTATCTTAGGGGAGTTTCTCAGGCTCTTCATGAGAGTTATCTTTATTAATGTCCTACAATATATTGAGATTCCAGTCTGTCTGTTTCAATGCAATTTAGTCAAATTTGTCTTCATCATTTCAGCTTGCCTTATCCTAGTCATTTTATCAGGAATTTGAGATAGATGAAGCAAGGGTGGGTTTCATGGATCTTATCAGCTTTTCCATCAAGTTGTGTACTCTTGAGGAACATTTTGAACTTCACAATTTGCAACATCACAAGCTCTCCCATTGTTAGCTGCATGAAAAGATCTGGCATGCACATGCTGAGAACCATGAATAGCTGCATGTGGCTCAAGAAGTGTTAGGTGAGTCGTTTCTCAAAGGATGTTATTGCCAAACTAATTTGACAAATCTACTGATGTGGGCCAGGATCTTTGGTAGCAGTTATTAGACTTGGGAAGTACTGTAAATTTCCACCCTCACCCCCTGATACAAGCTCAAGGCCATCAATGTGATTCATGGATATAGAATCATAGAACAAGAGATAACTCTGCCACTTCCACTTTACCTAGCAACTCAAGAACGTCATATAGTATTCTGGTCTTGTGCTCTTGAATGCATTAGCTCTTGCTACAGTTTGGGCAGCCTGCTTCTCTTCTTTCAATGTGGCTGCTTGTCCTTCAGTGTGCTTTCATTAACTGAATGAAATAAAATCTAGATGAAGAGCTTCCAACTCAAGGACCACTACTTTTTTAGCAGACACAAAGTATTTTTAAGTGCCTGCTGTCTCAGCTTTTGCTTGGACAGCAGCAGCAAAAAGTATTACTTGTATATGAAGATTGCCCAGAGTGGTGGGTGTATTTAGAAGATGCTTGAAAATATGATGTTGAGCCATGGGAGAAAAGATAAGGCTCTCTCTTCCTAATTCAGGTGACTGAACAGATGACTGAAATCCTTGTTGCTGCTATACTTGCTCAACTAAGATTTTTTTGTTGATTGTATGTTTTTTTACTCTTTCCCCTTTCCAAGTTATTCATCAGTCTTCGCTCAGCATGCTCACTTTTATGCCTTCTAAAGGATCTCTAGAATTCATGATGGCATTAATATCAAGCTCAGCCTTTTTCAATTGAGCTGGACATGCAGTGATCTTTACTTCATCTGGTCCTTTATTATGTTTTTTTCTTATTCATTTCATATATTTTTATGTAATATATGCTCAACTGTTATGAATTATTTTTTTAATTGCTGATTTGAGTTCTGGGAGATTTTTTAAATTATGTAGTACCTAAATATGTCAAAGAAATTGTGAATGTCTTTGTGAGATTAACTTGTAAATGTAACTATAGATGGATATGATTACGTGGCTTTTCCTGTACCTTCTGTGCTTAAAGATAACTAACAGATTGCCTTGAGTTAAAAACAACACATTGACTAATTTTAGAACGTGAAAGCAAAGCAGAAAGAGTGTAAAGATATTTAAAGAAATGACATTATTGATGAGTGCAAATACATGAAATAACTTGAAAATAGGAAACATATAGAAACTATGATGAATTAAGAACCAAAGTATACCATTTTTTAATTTTAAGCAGAATAGTGGAAGTAGATTTTTCAGTGCATACTACTACTGATCATTGTAAGGCTGGTCTCCACAATCTGTCTAAGCAGATTATTATAAAACAACCAGAACAACAAAATCTTGATTTGAGCTTTAATAGTTTAATGTTTTTCATCCCTCAGAAATCATTGTATATTATATATTGCTTTGGATTAGTCAACCACATAGAATTTTTTACTAGAAAATAGTGGGTTTACTAGAAACAGGTAAAGCTGAAAAGCACTTACAATAAATCTCCTGAGTAAATCACATACATCCTGTTTGAGACAATATGAGAAAATAAATTATTATAAGTTGGTCACAAATTGAATCTACATAATAAATAAGGCAATTGTCCTATCTATTAGAGTGCTAAAAAAAGAGGCATTGTTATCATTTGTCAATACAGTTTTGCAACTCTGAATTCTTCAGTTTTTGTGGCACAGTTCTTAAGGTACTTTTTTTTTCTTTTGTTTGGGCCACTTGTTGCAATTAGTCCCTAATATATTTCTGTTTTACTTCTGTAAGATTCTATAACCACTTCAGGTGTTTGTCTTAAAGGCATCCTAGTGACAACTCACACTTACCTGCAGTAGTTTAATTTCTTTTAATAACTTAACATAGTTTTTAATCAACACTTTTATGTATAATCATTATATTATATAAGTTTTGTTCTGGTTTTCTATTAACAATCCAGGCTCCAGTTGGTTTCCTAATGAGACTATAGTTCCGTTTGATCCCTTATTGGATCAGGATTTCCATACAAATGTTTTTTATACACTCTCTTATGAAATACGAAACCCACTGAACGGCTGCTAGGCTGCCCAGTTTGTCGTTCTTATTTATTACGACCCGTTCCTACAAAGTCATTTCACAATGTTATATTCTAAGGGGATTCCTTCCCTCTCTCTCCCTCTCGCTGCAATAAAGGTAATTGACTCCTAGTAGCTGTTATGTCATAATTTAGTATTAACACACTCTCCTCTGCTCAGAAGAAATCAAGCACCGTCATAAAGGTCTCATTCGAGAAGTTAGGCGCATTTCTTTCCCTGGCCAAAAGGCACCGCGTGGCACGCGCCCGGAGCACACCGCCATCCGCCGCCCCTTTCAGAGAACGGTTTAAAAAAAACAGAAAAAGAAAAAAAGGCGGCGATGTGGGTTAAACAAGCCCATTTATTCCGAGCAATCAAAGCCAACAATCTCGTCGCCAATTTTGCTTCTTGATTGACACGGGAGCTTCCCCCACCCCGAATAAACAGAACCGACGCGTCGCAAGGGGTGCTCCGAAGTGTCTCCCGCTGTGGTATCCAAACGCCCTTTCTGGATGGAATTGGAAACTGCGTCCTGCCTAGCAAACCGGGAATCATTCCGGGGAGGGGGATGGGGATGGGGGGGGTTGGGGGGGGGAGAAAAAAGCGAGCCTTGTGGAAAAATTATCCCCACCTTCTTTCTCCGCCTCCTTTGGCTCTTACGCACTTACACCTCTTTCCCGCCGCAGTCACTAGAGAAAATAAACATTTTCCTGACGCCTTTCCAGAGTCTGGGCCAAACCATCCCGGGGGAGGGGCGTTTCTAGCGGTTTTTTTTTTTTAGGTCCAGGGCGGGGATAAAGTTTGCAAAAAGCGACTCTCCTCCCTCTCCTTAGTCTCCTTCACCCGGTCCGAAGGATCGGAGCGAACTGTGAGTTTTAGCGCACCATGTGGCGGGGGCTTTGGGGATAACCGCGCGGGCCCCCAGTGCTCGCTCGCTCGCCTCTTCTCAGAGCCCTGGGCGAGCGGAGCGCCCTGTGTGTCTGCATGTCTGTGTGAGGGGTGGAGGGGGGGAAGGGAGACCAGCGCAGGCGCAACGCCCGCCCGTCTGCTCGCCTGCCTGCAACCGGGGCGCCTTCGCTCAGTGCAGTTGATGGCAGTGCCGGCGCGCGCCGGGAGCGCAACGCCCCGGGGACCGGAGCCCAAGATGTGCAAGCAGAGCAGAGGCAGTGGCTGCAGCAGCTCCGGAGCTCGAAAGAGGGACGGGGACCGACAGTGTCATCCATCGCTTGTGGCAAGTCTGCTCTCCTGACTTGCCTGCCGTCCTTCCCCCGCCCCTCCCGGCGCTCCCCCAAAGAATGTCAGCCAAGTCTAAGGGGACCACATCCTCCTCCTCCGCCACCTCCTCGTCCGTGTCCTCTCCAGCCGAAGGGGTGCCGCCAGCTTCCAAAGCCAAGGTGAAGGAACAGATCAAGATAATCGTGGACGATTTGGAATTAGTCCTGGGGGACCTGAAGGACGTGGCCAAGGAGCTGAAGGAGGTGAGAGAAGCACCAGTTGGGTGGCGTGGCTAGGAAAAGAAGGCAAGCCATCCTCTGGTCTGGATCGCCCGGGGTAAGCCCGGTCCTCCTGCCCCGCTTCCCGCAGCCCGGACTGCCCCAACTCCTGGGGAACTGTGGCCGAAGCGGCGGCGGCAGAGTGGACCGGACTGCGCCTGGCTTGTTACTCTTTCGAGTCTTGCCTGACCGCCAGAAATCAACTAGTGTCTCCCTCTTTGGGAACTGGGGTGGACAAGCCCGCCCCGCCCCTGCCTTTGGCTTTGGCTTTTCGCGGGTTGGCAAGCTTAGGGTGCTCGTTTGGCTTCCTCTCAAACTGGCTCTTGGTTCCGAGGCTCTGGAGAGGAATGGGCTCGAGGCAAGGCGGCGCAGTCTTTTGGCTTTCTTGGGGATGACTAAGAGCAGAGAAAGGAGTACCTCCTCCGAGTTCGGGAGGGGGGCTTGAGACTGGAGGGGCGGGGGAGCACTGGATGCTTTCCCCATTGCTACCCACTCGTGAGTTGCAGCAGCCAAAGTTGCTATTCTCCATCTCTTCATGTAAAGCCATGTGTGGGCATTTCTCTCTCTTTTTCGCCTTCCCTACCCGGTAACTTGGGTGTTAGGTTTAGTCACTGCAATTCTCTGGCTACGGAGACACTTCCTTTCCTGACAGCCGGCGATGCCGCCACTGAATGCCTTGGCTTCTTTTCTGTGGGTGGTTACTTAATTTCACTTCTTTCTGTTGTGGGTGTTATTTTAAGAGGTCGGGGGAGGTCGCAGCTTTGAGCCCGACAAACTTATTAGATTTCCTGTCTTTAGCAAAGAAGAGCCAGGATAAAGCAAGTGATCTAAATCTGAGGGATTATGCTGAATTTAGGTGGGCCAGATTCCATTTTTAAGGACCCAAATTATGTTCTATGCGCATGTTTCTTAGGTTTCTGTCAAAAACGGCAAAGGCAATCTGCCTGCAAAGATTTGTAAATAAGAATATAATTCCTCAATTCCCAAAGTCCTCACAACTGCTCACTTTAAAAACACATTGATATTTCATCCTCCAGCTTTCCTCATTTTTTTCAAACTTCAGGCTGTGGAGTGTTCCATATCTAGTAGAATTTGGCAGTGCACTCAGCCAAAATGCCAATGGCAGAGCCATTTTTAAATGACTTTTTCCAGCTTTTGGAACTCTTGTGTACTGTGATGGTTAATAGGTTGTGATAGATTATGGACTTTTCAGTGCAGTAGAAAAAGGGAAAGTAGCAGATCCACTTCTGTAGCACCTGACACTTTTATATTCAAACATATGTAAGTCTATATGGATATAATTAAAAGGTTTCAGCGTATGCATTTTTATTTATCCAAATGTGTACATACTGATCTGACTAATGCTATGACAAAGAATAAAGAATTGTCTCTCCTTTCACCTTGTTTAGTATTATGTTCTTAATGTTTAACACTGGAATTGTTACCTGAATTGGGTAGGACTAAATGACAAGAGGGAAGTAGAATCAGTTGCAGACCTAACTTAAGGGTTCATTAGGAAAGATCTATAATTTGTCTCAGGAATTAAGTCCCACTTAGCTCATATAAAGCTTTTTGAATTAAATACTATAGATATTTGCTCAGGTAAGCAGATGGATGACATATAGCATCAAGGAAGGATTTTTAATAACTAAATATATAGAGATTTGCTCACTGTAAATATATGGGCAGTGGCAGTTGGAAATGTATAAATATCATTTCATACTTTGAAAATGAAATTGCTGGAAAATCTGAATTGTAAATCACAGAATAAATGTTATATATCTGCTGGCCTTAGATGTCTTGGGAACCAATATAATATAACCTTTAGCCAAGCAAATGTCAACTCCTTTAGTTTAATTTGCAGAGAGAATTACAGTGGAGATGTTCCGTAGTAGCAAACACTACAGTTCAAATAATGCAATTTATCTGTCCTTCTCAGAGCTTCTGCATTTCTTTCAGATGTTTAGTTTTAATTGGTTATTTTGTTTTGTTTTGATAGTGAAACTAGTAGACAAATGTTTGGGTTTTGCGCTGGGTATTGAATACAAGCTTGTACATGTTCTTTATAATCCTTTATATTACATTATACAAGTCATTTTCTCTGTTTTCTAATTTGTAAGAGATCTTGTCTCTAAGAGATTTTAAATACAGTTTTTAATTTGAAGAACTTTGAATGATGCAGAAATAACTTTTATATGTTAACCCTTCCTTTACCCTGTTAGATGTTTTTCTTGGCAAAATGTTTGTTATCCTAACTGAGAAATCTCAATGCACATCTTAAATATATGTGGTTGTTAGTTATCTTCATGTAAGCAATTTGTGTAATAATTTTATCTTTTAATGTTTAAATTTAACCACTAATTCTGCCAGAGTGTATATACATTTTAGGATCTGGCAACCAACCCTTGTTTTCTATCACATTAATGTGTTCTATGGTTTCCAAGGGCTTCTTTCTAGAAACTAAGCAGGATTTCAGTAAGTAGAAGTCACATGGCATTTACTATGACTTGGATCTATTATTATTGGCTGCTTCACTAAATCCAGTTGCAATAAATATTGCCGTTAGTGCTTGCTGCCAGAAACTGCCTTTAACTGTGATGGTTTTCATGGAAAGGAAACTATAGTATAAAAATGTATCAGGGAAATATAAAGCTTGAAATTATAATATGCTTCTAAAACAATATCTGTATCTAATCATGTAATGATTATTGCAGTAAAATGCCATCATCATACAAATTCTGCCTTGTTTTAAAAACACACAATTCTTTGAAATTGCAGGATGCCTAGTTTGTTCAATAAATTATGTTGCAAAGCTTATTGAATGCTAAGCAAACAGTAAAAATGTAGACTTAATATTAACTTCTGTATTCATATGGTATGTTTCATATATATTTCATTGTTCTTTTGAGGAACCCAGTCATGCAAATAGTATATCTGAATCCAGTCATCAGAGACAGACTGCTTAATTCAGGGCTGTCAAACTCATGGCCCATGGGCCGGATGCATAACATGCTGGTCACGCCCACGCCCGGTTTAGTGAAGGAGGAAAAAAGTTGCAATACATCACGTGACATTGCCATGACAATGGGAGTTTGATACCCCTGGCTTAGTTCAATAACTTTTAATATATAATATGCCTTTATATCATGCCTCAAAAATTGGGTTTTAAACTAATGAAACCAATTCCTAAAAATATATTGGTCTTGTGTCTTTTAAGTACAAAAGTATACAGGTAGTCCTTGACTTACAACAGTTCACTTAGTGACTGTTTCAAGTTACAATGCCATTGAAAAAAGTGACTTATGACAATTTTTCAGACTTATGACTTATGACCCATGGTCACATGATTTACATTCCGATGCTTGACAACTGACTCACATTTATGACAGTTGCAGTGTCCTTGGGTCATGTGATCCCCTTTTGCGACCTTCTTGACAAGCAAAGTCAATTTGGGGAATTGGGGAAACCAAATTTACTTAACAACCAGGTTACTAATTGAACTTCAGTGATTCACTTAACAAATGTAGCAAGACAAGTCATAAAATGGGGCAAAACTCACTTAACAAATTTCTCACTTAGCAACATAAATTTTGGGCTCAATTCTGGCCATAAGTCGAGGACTACCTGTAGTTGAAGATATTGGAAATGAGGACCCAGATTGTTGGGGGCAATATGCTGATTCTGTAAGCCATTTAGAGAGTGCTGTAAAGTGGCATATAAATCTGAGTGCTATTGCTATTCACTCTATAAGGGGGAATATACAATAGCTGCTCCAAAGAAGGAGTATAGGTTGGTTAATTTAATAGCTGTTTAATAAAGCTGATAGAAAGTTACAACCATATAGAAGGGTTACTTTTGCTGAAAGTAAACAAAGGTAAATCCTATCTCTCAAAATCTTTTGAAAATATCAACAACTTGTGGAAGAAGTAACTCAATAGAACATTGCTTACATAGCTTTCCAAAGGATTGTGATTCTCACTATATATTTCTGAACAAACTCAGTAGCCATGGGATCAAAATTAGAAATCTGTAACTGGTAAAAGAACAGAAATGAAGAATAGGAATATAGGAATCTTCTTAGAGTAAGTAGATTAAATATAGTACTCCCCTAAGGAACTAAATTGTTATTGGTGTGACTTGAGTATTGAATGGTATGAAGTAAGGAGTTATGATTTGGGTATGGTTGTTAATGATATCAGATGATTAGTAGGGTGACTACAACAATGAAGGAAAACAGTTATAAATCTCTCTAAAGCAGGAAGTAAGAATTAATAAAGCAAATTCATTTTTAGAATAAAAAATAGTACATTATTAAAACAAAATTAAATCCTAATATTGTATTTATAATTCTGATGGTGATTGACCAGAAAAGAGATCTCAGGTGAATGGTTTGATGAAAACATTCATACAAAATGTAGAATGTATTCTGTATATTCCTTTCAATAATGTAGCATAATATCTCCCAGAACTAGTAGCTGGAAAATATATATGTAAGATCCTCTTTAATTCATGTTCTAATTGTAGATTTTCAGGAGACATCTGGTTGAGAACAGAAAGATAGACTAAATAGGCTAAGATATAATATATCATTTTATATTTTTAAATGTCTAGTTAAAAAAGAGCTTCTACCTGTAAATAATAACAATACATTCTTAATTATCTATAGAGGCACAGCTCTAAGCTAAGGGTAAGAATATATTTTGTACTCAGAATGGTGTTCATCTGGATAATTGCTATCCATTGTCCTTTCCCTTTTGCAATGAAAACAATGGAGTCATGTTTGGTCCAATGCAACTAGAAACTTTTAAAAAGAGTATAGAACCTTGGTGGTGCAGGCTGTTAAATGCCTAGCACTTAATTCCAGCTGCCTGCAATTAGTGCAGGTTCGAATCCCACCAGGCTCAAGGTTGACTCAGCCTTCCATCCTCTCGGGGTAGGTAAATTGAGGACCCATGATTGTTGGGGGCAATAAGCTGACTTTGTAAAAATGCCGCTTAGTAATAAGCAGGCATATACAATGGAATGAAGGCTATTGCTGAGCACATTGGGTTGTGCTCCAAACATTGTAAGCTGCCCTAAGTCTCTGGAGAAGGGCGGCATATAAATATGAATGAATGAATGAATGAATGAATGAATGAATGAATGAATGAATGCCAACCTACCCTTTTAAGCAAGCAACTTTAACAGCAGCATTGTGTATCTTATGCACATGTGTATACTGTATACATATGAATGAAAGTTTCTATTTCAGATGTAATTTCTATCAATGATGTATTGATTTCCCTAGCAGTCTTTAACATTTTCTTTTAAATAGTGGATTAGATTCAGACTTAGGTATATATCACATGGCAATCAATGTGGTTTTATTTAGTAACTTTTCACTTATGTTTAATTGGTGTCAATAAATCCACTTTAATTATAACTACAGTGTATTCAATTATGTTGTGCCCTAAGTATTCTTATAGTTTCAGATATTTGTCTTGCATTATAATGATGGAAATATTGTATGTAAATGGGAATATGATTTAACACAGCACCAGGCACTGAAGCTAAATACAGCACATTTATACTAAATAAGTGCAGTGTGCTTGATTTATTGCTTACATTTTCTTACTTTTCTTTCTTTTTTAAAAATGAAGGCTGCATACAGCAGGTATACAGGTAATCCATGAGTTGCAGCAGTAATGGTGCTTGTCCATTATTGACTCCATTAACGGCGCCTTCATCCCTGCTCTCCCAGTGCATTTGTTAAACCAATGCATGGGTTGTTAAGTGTGCATGGGTACCTCAGGGATGATCCTGGAAAGCCTAATGCAGATACGTGCTTTGGGCCTCCCAAGACCTCCCCACACCCCCTGATATACCCCATGCTCCATTTGTCACCCATTGGGGTCTCCACAGACACTTGGGCCTCCTCCTCTGCACTTCACAATCACCTACTTACTGGTACCTTGTGAAGATCTTCAGAGCGCAGGAATGGGGAAGGGAAGGAGATCAGGCCTCTTTGCTGGGCCACATGGGAGAATTCCACAAGCAGCATCTTTTTCAATCCAGCCACTGGTGCAGCATAGCAATGAAGCAGTTGAGCAGCAGGATCAGGGTAAGTCCTGTGTTTTGCAAAGAAATGTTTAATTCATTAGCAAAGCAACCCTCTGCATTCTGAAATCTGAGCTAGCTCTGGGCAAAGCACTCTTCCCCACCTCCCTGACATACCTCTGTATTTTGAAATCTGGTATATCTCAAGAGGCAGAGAGGAAACAGGTTGTGCCCCTTTATCCCTCTGAAGTATAGTACCTTTGGACCCATGAGGACTTGGTTCAGTAAGACAAAGCAGAAATAAATAGGTGAGTTCACTGCAATGTCTCTGCAGTCAGTCATAAGGGCAAATGGCTAGGTAAGTTCTGCAGAATTCATAACTTTGAAACAGGGTTGTATGTTGTTTTCGAAGGGTCTGTTGTAACTTTGAACAGTCATTAAATCAACCTGTCGTACCTCAAGGACTTCAGTGAATGAAGCAAAACTTTTGTTACCAATTGAATGAACTTTTGGGATGTCAGTGAATCTGTTTTATGAGAGGATGAAGCTGATAGGAATAGACTGTCTACAATATTCCATCATTGCTGCAGAGAGTAAAAGAGTAAGAGAAAAAAAACTTATTTGGGTAGGCCCTAGGAAAAGAAAGAATGACATGGGCAATTTAGAAAGACCTGGGTGAATAATTCAAGAAATAACAAAAGCTAAAGACTGAGAGCCTAGGGACTAGATGGCTGAGGGAAGTGGCAGAATTGTGAAGTGAGTTAATAGTCACCCAAGAAATAAGAATGTGAAAAAATAGCTGGGAGAAAGGAGATTTTTAAAGATTGAGAGACAAGGTATTGAAGCAAGGAGAGGCCAGTGAAAGGGCCTTGCTTTTCCAATATATTTGAGAACAAATTTGAGATTGAATTAATCTGAAAATGAGATCAATGTTTGGCACTAGGCTTTATGTTCTTTCTCTTTATAATAATAATTGCCTCATATTACTATTCTTTGGTATGGCAGAAGGGGGAAGTTTAGGGATCTTTTCCCCTCTTCATACCATTAATTTTTCTTCTGTTTTATCTTTGGACCCATGAGGGCCTGTTTCAGTAGGATAAAGCTCTTAATAACCACTTTATGGGTGGACTTTTCTGTATCTGTTTATATCAAAGAAATAATTCTAGCTGGAAGGCCCTCAGCATAAATTAGATGATGGTCCCAGAAATGTTTTCTAAAATAGGCTTTTTAATGGATGCAGTGACAGCATTTGGGATTATCTTTTGAGAGTCTTGAATCTGTGTCTAGAGGTTCAACTCCTAATCACAGCTGCTTAGTCTTTTTCCCGGAAAAATCAAGTTGTGATGGGGCACAAGTGAAAAACAGTAAAGGCCTTTGTTGTGCTTCTTTCTTTTATCTAAGATGGATGCCTCATGTGGGCCACAGTGAGAACTTTGGGATTCTCATATAGCAAATGTCTTTTGAAATGTCTAAATGTCTTTTGAATATATTCATTGATTTAAATCTGGGGCTAATATTCTGAAACAGTGGGGCTTCTTGTAGATTTAAATCCACTTTTTCTAGCCTAAAAGTAGCAGTCACATCTCTTATCATTTAAAACTTGGAAATTAAAAAAAATGTTGACATAAAGTAGGATATAAAATAGATTTTTAAAGATTTAAAATAGGAAATCTTTCCCTTATTATTTTAGCAAGGAAATGTTTCCTGGAAGAAGCTGTGGTATTTCTTCTGTTCAAGAAGTCATCATTTGATCCAATTGTTTTGGGACAACTTTAGACCAATTTCTAACTATCTTTTTTTGTGAGAACATGGTAGAAAAAGTGATGGGATTGTAACGTCATAGGACCTTAGAAGAAGTCGGATGCAGCAGTCTGAACTCATTATGGGTAATGTTTGGAAATATCTGAACTGGGAGAAAGTCCAACCCATAGGACCATCCTGACCTCAGTGACTTTTACTACCATCATTTATGGGTGGGTTTTTATGGGGTTTTTATCTGTAATTGTGCTGGGGTTTTAGATATTTGTTTAGGTTCTTATTTAATACCTTTTAATAATTTTAAATTTTGTATTCTGTGTTTTTTTGTTGTGAGCCATCCTGAGTCCTTCGGGAGATAGGGCGGCATAGAAATCCAAACAAATAAATAAAATAAAATAATGGAACAGCTCTGAGAGACTGGACTTAAGAGCCCCATTCTTTGGTGGTTTTTCTCTTTTGTGGGAATTGATTCCAATTGGTAGTGGTTGGGGATGTGATATCTTCCAGAGAGAACTACTCTATTGAATTCGAAGGCTATCTATTCCCACTTCTCTTTAACATTGGCATAAAATGACTGGAAAATATCATTCGTCAGCATGGGCTCAAGTGACAGATTATATATCTTGGCCATTGTGCCAAAGACATGATGCAATAGAAGTGCTGGCCCTATGTCTGGAGGGGAAGGCTTAGATCATTCAAGGTAAGTATTTGTGGATCATATTTAAAATGATCATACCTACCATCCCTGCCCTATTGTTTCTTTTTATTTTTCTTACATGTATCCATTTCATGTATTCATAACTATATTTATACTTATACCTGTTATCTTATAATCGCTTGACAAAATAAAATAAAATAAAAAAATATTATTCTGGGGCAGCACCATCTTTGGATCTGAAAATACGGTCTCCTAGTCAAAGGTAATGTACAATTTGGGGGTACTCCTGGATTCACAGATTCTACTGAAGAAGCAACTGAGAGCTGTAACCATGAAAGCTTTTGCACAATTACCTTTTGTGCAACATTTGTAGCCATTCCTGGATCAGAAAAAACTCTTCACAGTATTCATACTCTGGTCATGACCTATTGCATTACTGTAATATTGCTGCACATGGTTCTGTCTTTGGAAATATTGGAAAGCTACAGCTAATAGAAAATGCAATTGCTTGAGAAGGTTTTCTTTGTTATGCCCAGGTGATCTTCAAGAGTTGCATTGCTTGACAGTTGTCTTCTGAATTTCAAGGCCTATCTGTTTCTGTAACTGGGGGACTGCTTTCTGACTGGTTTGATCAAACAGATCAAACTCCCTCTAAGTTGTGACTGTCCAAGAATGCCCTCTCAAAGGACCAAGAAATAGAATTTTTTAATCACTGCACCCATACTTTGAAACTACCTCCAAATGGCTAGATAGTCTATCTCTTCCCATCTGAATATCAGCATAGAAATTACGATAAGACTTTTTCATCACGTTCAGGAGAAAAACATGCTTTCAACATGGGGATGAATTGACTGGCTTTTTTTGTGACACTATTTTTATTGTTGTTACTATTTTCAATATGTTTATTCTTAAGTACTTAAGTATTTTAAGCTGACATGATTTTAAGCTGCTTGCAGCCTTTGGGAATCAATGATATATACATTATAAATATATAAACAAATAAATACATAATTTACAAAAACAGGACAATAGTGTGGCCTGACTTATCACCTTTCCTTTACAGTCTTTGTTCCACTTTCAAATATTAAACATCAATAATACCAGAAAAATATTGTTTATATTTGATTATGAGCAATTCTGAGTCTTCAGGCTATTACAATAATTAACTTCATGGAGAATGCTAGCTGAAAAATCAGAATGTAAATCCTTACAAGACATTCCTTTTAATAAAATTAAGCCTCCATTAGAATTCAAGGATACATCTCTCTTTCCCTCCCTCACTCCCTCCCTCCCTCCTCCCTCTCTCTTTCTTTCTCTCTCTCTCTACACACACACACACACACACATTATATACAATAATTTTCATCCACGTAAGTTCTTAATGAAGTAAATTGATGCTTTTCCTGGTAAATCTTTCGTCAAATTTTTGCAAAGAACTTTGGAGATGAAATAGTTTATAAAACAATTACCATTGCCTATGTGGGAGAATTTAATCACAAACTCATTTCCTGCACATTCAGTTAACAACTTTGTCACCTTGTTTTAGATCTCTTATCTCACTTATTTCTGCTCTCAGAAATGTCAGTTAAACATATATTGAAAATAAATAATTGTGAGAATCAGTTAAAAT
Source organism: Naja naja (assembly GCA_009733165.1). NCBI lineage: Eukaryota > Metazoa > Chordata > Lepidosauria > Squamata > Elapidae > Naja > Naja naja. The sequence continues at coordinate 251,714,116 of CM019149.1, read as the reverse complement.
GTAAAATATGTTATTAGTTATTGAAATCTCTCTCTCTCTCTCTATCCATCCATCCATCCATCCATCCATCCATCCATCTATCTATCTAAATAGTTTCCATTGTTTTCAGTTACTTTATTAGCTGTTCTTAGTTTACAAGTTGATTGATGATGGAACCTGCGTATTATGGCCAGTACAGCAGGGGTGGGCTTCTACCCGTTCTGTCCTGTTCTATAGAACCCCTTGTTAACTTTCTAAGCAGTTTGGACAACCAGTAGTTAGAAGCAATCTCCTTTTGTTTTTTCCACCCTTATTACATTCTTGCCAGAACGCCTAGACTTCCTGTCTACAGAGCTTCTGAGGCTTGACTTTCTTAAAGGGAAAGGGTTGTTTTAAGATTTTTACACCGCTGTTGGGAGGAAATACTTCCCTGGACAATCAGTACTTTGAAGAAATAATTGAATAATGAAGAGCTTTTAGTGACAGGGAACCAAGATGAGTGACATTCAGCAAGGCTTCTTGGCTAGCTAGAAAGATTGACACTCAAACGTGAGTTTACATACCCTTTCTGAGTTTTGGTCTAAAACTGGTTTTTGGTGAAGTTTAATGCTGTGCTTGGTGATGTTTAATCCTGTGTTTATTGATGGGATAATTTTCCCTATTCAGCTTCAACAAGCAACAGATACTGTTGTGATTTAATTATTTGTATTGTGTTTGAATTTTTTCCTGCCTCATGGTTTCTTTTTCTATCTGGAGAGAGGGTCTTCCTTCAGTACTATCTGGCACTGTCCTTTTGGGGTATACTTCCAAGAGGCAGGATGCAAGCTTGGCACTGATTTTTTTACTGCCTTTCTGGGTTGACCTTTCCATAAATCTGGATGATTTCCTTAGGATATCTTGTGAGGTGAGTGAGACCAGCTGGTATTTTAAGTGGTGTAAATGGATCTAAGGATTGCTTGTCCTGGGTGTGATTTTTCTGGAGAGCTTAAGTGACCTCTCTGCTAAAGGGTTTCACTTTATGAGCAAGAATTGGCTGCTTGATAGTTATCACTGCATTTTAACTATTTTCATTCCTCAAGGTGCTCTGGCATCCTGCCTGATTTGTAACTCCGGCTTGCAGGTATTTTTAATCTAATGATTGGTATTTAGGGCAGCTTTTTGCAAGCAAAGAAGCTTTTTGTATTTTTGTACAGGTAATCCTTGACTTACAATAGTTCATTTAGTGACCATTAGTTATAATGACACTGAAAAAAGTGACTTATGACCATTTTTCACACTTATGACTGTTGCAGCATCCCCACTGTCATGAGAGGCCAGGCGAGGAGAAGCGCCCCTTGTGATGAGTGATGTTGAGTTGGCCACGCCCACCCAGTCACATGACCACCAAGCCACATCTAACTAAGCCACTCCCACAGAACCGGTTGTTAAAAAAACTGAATCCCACCCCTGCAGTACAGCAAAAATGAAATGTGTTGAACTGTGCTATATTGTACAGTACATATGGAAATGGGCTGACATATCCTTCATTAAAAATAGTCTCTTATTTTTATGGCCATCAAACCTTAAATGATACAGGTGAATTTTTATCACTGAACAAATATTTCCATAGAAGTTGGGAGATGTTCTTGCTACTCAGGGTACACAAAGCTTCTGGGCAAAGCACCTCTCAAAACTTTTAGTCAGATTCATCTTCTAGAAATATTGGCATGACTGCCTTGAGGGCTTTCACAGATTGTTCCTCCGTGAATGTTTGTGTATTCATGCACAGTCTGTACCTTTTGCTAGCAGTTTCAATGGAAGTGTTGATTGGTAAGGAGGCCACCTGGAAAAGCCATAGTTCATCTTCCATAGGATGAGGCTGGCTCAATGCTTCAACAATAGCTGCTTTGCAAAGTGCAGTCTTTGCAAAGTTCAGCACTTGTAACTAATACCTGGGCAATCATTTTCTGACTAGCTCCATCGTAAATGGCACATCAACTGATGGTGTTCAGTTCATAAGCATCATCTCTGTTATTTTAAATATTCTTAAATATTATTCTAAATATCTTTCATTTGAAAATAAGACCAACAAAAGACACAAAAATTAAGAAAAAGAAAATACAAAAGAAAAATCCTTCAACAGTGAATTCTGATTGTTACTGAGAAGGCACAAAAATTGCTGAAGCTTTTTCCTGTTGAGATGACTGGCTCGGAAAAGTAATTCAGCCTGCATATTTTGCATACTTTGAGGTTTGTGCCAATTGGTCGGATGGGCGTGCTGCTTACATACCTGTCCCCCAGCTGTGTATCAGCCCCTGCCTGGGCTGCTCGATGCCGTCTCGGGGGTGGCGGTGGAGTTCCCTGAGCTTATGGTTCTGGGGGACTTCAATCTGCCCTCCCTGGGTCTGAGGTGGGCTGGCAATTCATGGCTTCCATGGAGTCCATGGGTCTGACCCAGTTAATAGAAGGCCCGACTCACGTGGGGGGCAATATATGCCGACCTAGTTTTTGTCTGGAGCAGTGGCGTAGTGGTCGAGGATGGTGTTATTGCAACCCACCCTGTTCCATGGTCAGACCACTATCTCCTAAGGTTGGTCTTCCATCAAGCCACCCCACACCGCTGGGATGAGGAGCCACTGAGATGGTTCCGCCCCAGGCCTGATGGACCCTGAGAGGTTCCAGACAGAACTGGGTTTTCCTGCATCCCTCACCCACAGCCCTGCCGAGGTCCTTGGGCCGCCTGGCAACAGTCGGCTGGGGGCTCTTGACAGGGTTGTCCCCATCGTCCCTCACTGGGCGCAGATCCCGGCCGGCTCCCTGGTATACCGGGGAGCTCCGGAGATGAAGCGTCGAGAAGGGACTAGAGAGTAGGTGGAGGGCGACCCGCTCGGATCCGACCGAGCCCAGTTGAGAGCTCATATTAGGACTTACCTGGTAGCTGTGGGGGCGGAAATCTTACTTCTCGCCCTCATAGCATCTGCAGATAACCGCCCAGCCGCCCTGTTTGGGGTTGCCCGCTCCCTCTTACAACTGGGGGAGGCGGACCCCTCTGAGGTAGAGCTGAGAATTTGGTCTTTATCTGCAGGACAAAATCGCTGGATCCGGGAAGGGCTGCACTGGACTTGCAGTGGTCTGATGAGGGGGAGGCGAGTGGTCTGGCTAATGTTATCTGGACTGAGTTCGATCCTGTTTCTGAGGATGAAGTGGACAGGATTATGCGGCTGAGTTCCACCACATGTTTATTGGACCCGTGCCCTTCCTGGTTGGTTTATGCTTCCAGGAGGTCGCGCGCTGGCTCCGGGCAGTTATCAACGCCGTTAAGGGAGGGGCTGTTCCCTGCCGCCTTGAAAGAGGCGGTGGTGAGGCCCTCCTGAAGAAGGCCTGCCCTGACCCAGCCGAGTTGAACAACTTTGTCCGGTCTCAACCTTCGTTTTTAGCGAAGGTTGTTGAGAGTGTGGTGGCCCAGCAATTGCCACTTTTCCTGGATGAAGCGGACTACCTGGATCCGTACCAATCGGGCTTCCGACCGGGTACAGCACGGAGACAGCATTGGTCGCTGATGGATGATCTCTCTAGGGCTCGGGACAGGGGTTTTCCTCTGTCCTGGTCCTGTTAGATCTCTCAGCGCTTTTGATACCATCGACCATGGTATCCTGTTGCGGCGTCTCGGGGCTGGGAGTGGGAGGCACTGTTTTACGGTGGTTCTCCTCCTACCTCTCGGACGTTAGCAGTGTTGGCAGGGGGACGGAGGAGTCACCCGAGGTCTCTCACTTGTGGGGTACCTCAGGGTCGGTCCTCTCGCCTCTCCTGTTCAACATTTATATGGCCGCTGGGTGAGATCATCCGTGGGGGGTGAGTTATCATCAGCGCTGATGATACGCGGTTATACATCTCCAGGCCACATCAGTGATGCTCTCTCGTGATGTCCCGTTGTTTGGAAGCGTGCGAATCTGGATGGACAGGAACATGCTTCGTCTCAATCCAGCCAAGACAGAGTGGCTGTGCATACCGACATCCCGGTCCAGTTTGGAGATTCCATCTTTGGTCATGGGGAGGAGGTGTTACCCCTGTGGACAGGGCACGGAACCTGGGGTTCTCCTGGATTCACGGCTCAAGTTGGAGGAGCAGGTGGGAGCCGTGGCCAGGGGCCTTTGCCCAGGTCCGGCTGGTTCGCCAGTTCGCCCATACCTGGACCGGGATGCCCTGGCGATCACTCAGGCTCGTTGTCTCCCGGTTGGACTACTGTACGCTCTCTATCTAGGACTGCCCTTGTGCACCACTCGAGGCTTCAGCTGGTGCAGAATGCGGCTGCGCGGGTTGTGATGGGAGCCTCCCGATACTCCCATGTTACACCCTCCTCGTGGCTTGCATTGGCTTCGGTTGCCCTCGGGTGAGTTCAAGGTTTTGGTTTTAACATTCAAAGTCCTACATGGCATGGGTCCAGGATATTTACGAAACGACTTCTCCCAGCCTCAAATACCAGCCGCCCACGGTCGCACAGGCGGGTCTCCTCGGGCTGCCCTCCGCGACTCAATGTCGTTGGCGGGGACCCGGGGAGGGCCTATTCTGTGGCAGCCCCACTCTATGGAATCTTCTTCGCTGGAGCTGGCTCCGATCTCCGCACCTTCGTGAGCTAAAAACCTGGCTGTTTTACAATCTGGGCAGTGTTGACCCTTGGGGTTGTTTACGTAATTTTGGGGTTTTAATAATAATACTAATATTAATTCGGCTTTAATTTAATATATTTTTAAGTAACTTATTGTTGTATTCTATTTTAGTTGTGAGCCGCCCGAGTCCCTCGAGAGAGGCGACATATAAGTCGAATTAATAAATAAATAAATAAATAAATTCTGGTCTATTTTCTACATTGTTAGATATATATAAAGTGTGTGTGTGTGGTATATAGAAAGAGTGTGTATGTGTGTGTACACACATACATACTGTACATGTATGTATACATATATATGTATGCACACATGTATACATATTTTTATTACTAAACAAAGATCAAATGAAAATTTGTGGAAGTCTGAAGAGCTCTTATCCTGTTCAAGGCATCATGCTGAATAATCTGCGACCTCATATATCTTCTTCTATCAGCTGTATAATTTATAGTGTCACCTAGGGTTTATCCATATGTAATCTGCAAGAGATTTAGATCTTTTCTGTTAGAGAAATTAGAAATGAGAAGCTTTGTAAATTTAGGTTCAAAGGACTGCTAACTCTGAACTGAAATGATCAGTGAAATATTTTGCTGGCTCAGCCTTCAACAGCATCAGGGTTTGGCTTTGTTAGCTCAAACTCTGTAATATGCTATTTGAATTGTCAAGTAACTTGGCCAACTGCCTAAGTCAATCACTTAGGATTGAATAGATTTAAGAGAGTTCTTCAAACTTTTGTGACAGTGTAAGAATCCTATGTACCGTAGTAATATACGGATAGTTTTATCTAATACATGTAAATATTACTGACCACAGCAAATTTTTGAACAATCCCAGTTATGAATTTAGGTGGATTTTCTTAATGAATATTACATCTCAAATCTGATAAATTGTATCTCAGAAAATGGTTCTATAGGAGCTGCTGTTTGAATGTGAGCTATTATTCAGGGAGGCTGAATAGCTGAGTCTGGGTTCTAGTATTATATGAGAACAGTAAAAGGAATTAATATAAGAGTAGCAACATCAACTTCAGTGACATTAGAGGGGAGTAGAATAATTAGTGTCTAGTTCTACATTATGGTACTAATATTTTATATATTTAAATTATAATTAATATCTGCTGGATATATATTAAACTTAACTGAATGCTATCTACTATATACTAGGGATTATATGATTGTCTGTAACAATTCCAGGAGGTTACTATTGATCTCATGTTCAGTTCATGCCTTTTTATGTATGTCATTTTAACAGCTAGGTACGTGGAACATTAAAATAGAAAGATTTGATCCAATCCACAACAGTTCTATTTATGTCAAAGATTTTATTGATACTACATATAGTAGCACACAAAAATACATTGGTGCAAGAAAGTCTGCATTGTAATTGAAAAGCTGTGAGTATACTTACTTTTTAAAATTCCATGCTGAGTTTCTCACAGAAATTAAGGCAGTATAAATGTTTTCCCCTCTTTTCATACTGACAACAATTCTGTTGAAGTCATTTGCTGTAGGTCACCCAGGGAACTTTACAGTTAAACAAATATTCAAATTAGTATTCTGTTCATTAGACCATACTTACAGTAGTAATAATAATAGTAATAATTCATCCATCCATATTGATGAGAAATACCAAATTTTGCAACAACATGCTTCTTACAATACTTATTAATAATTTAAGCAGCTCCACTTGCTGGTTTCCCTTTATGAAAAACAGCATTTACAGAATTCATGCAACAGAATGTGCTTATATGAATATTCAGCACTTCAAGATTCTCTGCACATCTGTTTCTCATAAGTAGTTGACAGACCTGAATTACTGTTCTATGGGTGTTTACTCGCTATCGGAGTTATGGGCCCTCAGGACTGCGCCCTTGTCCTTGAATTGGCCCATTGGGTTATCGACAGCTTACCTTAATGACGGATCCTGGGATCCCGAGAGGTGGCATGGCGCGACCAAGGGATTAAATTTTAAATTTGGTATTAAGGGATGACTTTTAAATTTTTTAATTCGGTGTTTTAATGGGATAGGGAGGAGGGAGGGGCTTTACCCCGTGTTAGAAGATTCTGGTTTATCCAGGCCGGAGAGGGGTCTCGCAGTGGAGGGGCGGGGCAAAGGGGCCACGGGTCTGCTCTGAGCAGGGAGGGATTAATAATCCCTAGGGCGATCGGTTATGGCAGGAGTAGGTGAGACAGAGGGCCAAATTATGTGCCGGGAGCGCGTCTCCGCTGTTTACGAGCGGTGGAGCGCTCCGACCCTCAGGTCTCTGCCCGCTCCCCTGGGGTCTTGGGAGGTGTGGTCCCTGGGCTTAGGCTGGTGTATGTAAATGCCAGATCCATGGCTAATATGGCTCCCCTCCTCCGTGAACTTATTGAGGAGGAGGCTGCGGATCTGGCGTGTATTATGGACACCTGGCTGGGACCGGAGGGGGGTGTCCCTCTGTGTGATCTTTGTCCCCCAGGTTTCCGGGTGCTGCACCGGCCACGAGCTCAGGGAAGGGGCGGAGGAGTAGCCATTGTTATTAGGGAGACCTTGTTTCCAAGGGAGGTCACTGTCCCGCAGATAAGCAGGTGTGAGTCCCTCCTCTTGAGGTTGGGCCCGGGTGGTTGGTTGGGCCTGTTGCTGACGTACCTGTCCCCCAGCTGCGTTGCAACAGCCCTTCCCGAGCTGCTGGATGCCCTTTTGGGGGTGGCGGTGGAGTTTCCCAGGCTTATGGTCCTGGGGGACTTCAACTTGCCTTTTCTGGGAGTGGCGTCTGGTCTGGCCCAGGAGTTCTTGGCATCCATGACAGCCATGGTGATTCAGGGACCCACCCATGAGGGGGGGAACATGCTCGACCTGGTTTTTATCTCGGGACAGTGGTGTAGTGATCTGGGGGGTGGATCTCCGGTTGTTTTACCCCTATCATGGACAGATCATTATCTCCTGAGGCTGGTTTTCCAACTGGCTGCCCCTCGCTGCTGGGATGAGGAGCCGATACGATGGTTCCTCCCCAGGCGCCTGATGGACCTGGAGAGGTTTCAGATGGCCCTGGGGTCCTTGCCCACCTCCCTCGACCACAGCCCAGCCGAGACCTTGGTGGCCGCTTGGCAACAGGCCGCCTCGGCAGCGCTCGACCGGGTTGTCCCCTTGCGGCCTCTTCCTCGCCGCAGACCCTGCTTGGCTCCTTGGTTCTCGGAGGAGCTTCGGGGGATGAAGCTGCAGAGGAGATGCCTGTAGAGCAGATGGAGGACTAGTCGTTCCGAATCTGACCATGTCTAGCTAAGAGCCTATATTAGGACTTATCCGGAAGCGATTAGAGTGGCGAGATGTGCTTATTTCTCTGCTCTGATTGCATCTGCAGATGATCGCCCTGCTGCCCTGTTCAGGGTCACCCACTCCCTCTTGCATTTAGAGGAGAGGGGGGACCCTTTGCAGGGCAGAGCAGAGGAATTTAGTTTCATCTGGCGGATAAGATCGCTCAGATTTGGACCGGCTTGGACTCCGATTGGCAGGGTTTAGATGATGGAGTGGCGACGAGTCTTGTGGATCCTATCTGGGTTGAGCTTGACCCTGTCTCCCTGGATGAAGTGGACAGGATCATGCAGAGGCTGTCTTCCACCACATGTTTATTGGACCTGTGTTCAGCTGGTTTGCCAGCTTCGCCCTTATCTGAACCGAGATGCCCTTCGAACGGTCATTCATGCACTCGTCACTTCCAGAATCGACTACTGCAATGCTCTCTACATGGGGCTACCCTTGTGGATTACTCGGAGGTTGCAGCTGGTGCAGAATGCAGCCAGCTGGCAGTGATGGGGTATCCCGATACTCCCATGTAACACCCTCCTCGCGACTTGCATTGGTTGCGGTTGCCTTCCGGTCTCCTTCAAGGTGTTAGTAACAACTTATAAAGCCCTAAATGGCTTGGGTCCAGGGTACTTGCGGGAACGCCTACTGCCAGCATCACATTCCGATCGCCCCATGTGCTCCCACAAGAGGGGCCTCCTGGGAGTACCGTCGGTTAGGCATTGTCGGCTGGCGGTTTCCAGGGCTAGGGCCTTTTCTGTGGGGGCACCCGCCCTATGGAATCAGCTCCTTGCGGATCTTCGTTTGGCCCCTGATCTCCGCTCCTTTCGTCGAGACCTGAAGACTTGGTTGTTTCAGCAAGCCGGCCTGGATTGACCCGGGGTGGGTTGTTTTAATTGTATTGTTTTTATTGTAATTTTAATTGTTTTTTTTAATGTTTTTAGCAATTTTAGACTTGTTTTGTTTAATATTGTTTTATTGTAATTTTCCTCTTTTTATATGTTCGCCGTCCTGAGTCCTTAGGGAGAGGGGCGGCATACAAGTCTAATAAAATAATAATAATAATAATAATAATAATAATAATAATAATAATAATAATAATAATTCAAAGAAAATTGCGTTGTTTTATGAAGTTTCTTCAAGCAGAGATCATTGATTTACTTTTGTTTGTGTTCTTTGCCACCAGAAAAATCCACACATAACACTATTCTTTTTGAGGGTAAATAATATCATATAAAACAGAAAAAATAGTAACTTTTGAGCAAAAAAACAAAAACAAAGATAGGACATAAGAGGAAAAAAAGGAAATGCTTGCTTTCTATTAAAACCATTTACTTCTCCATAGCTTTCTGTGTTTGAAAACTTTTCTTACATTCACCTTGTCCATACACTGATAAGTACACACTGATATTCTCTCTCTGTCTGCCTCTCAGAGAGAGAGAGAGAGAGACAGCAATCAAGTATGGAAAAGAGGAAAAAAAATAGAAATGTGGTAATTTAGCATTGTCTTCTTACAACTGACTTTGTTAAACTGTGTTTCAAATATTTCAGAATAGAAATCTCTGTTTAGGAAAAAATGAATAAATCAATATGTCTGCTGTTGAAACATTTTTTATTTTATTGTAGACAGCTTCAGGAAGAGAAAGAAAGAGACAAGTAATATCATAATTCAGACATTTTGCAGTCTTTTTAACAGTGATGTTATCCATCTGAATTTTCTGATAAGGTCATAGCTAGTATGCATTTTCATTTGGTAATTCCAGAGAATTTTCTTGCATTGTATCACATGAAAATATTATTATGGATATAAAGTATCTGCTAGAACGTATTTTGAAATTTATTTGCATAATTGTAATAAACAAATAATTGAGTGTTAATATTTTGTCAAAGGAAAATAGATCTGATAGGGATTGCTAGTAATCAGCAGAAAACTCTCCAAATAGAGCTTATCGGTATTGTATGATATGCAAGAAAAATAGTGGTTGGTGTGCATAATTGTTTTAGCCTCATTCAAATCTGTCTATGCCAACAATTTATTTAGTTGATTGCCTGCCATTAAACTTGTAGTTTTTGTGCATCACTGAATCTGTTTATGCGTCAAACCTGCCACCTTTTGATTGATTTACTGAATCATTTTTGTGTATCTTAAAACTGTTGACAATTCTTATTTAATAAACATGCAAAATATATTTTAACATTGTGTAAAATAGTAAAAATGGATTCTCTGTGCATGACCAGTTAGAGGATGTGGAGCTTATTCTCTTTCTTAGCAGCTTTAATTTCTGTTGCAACATTGATGTTTTCCAGGAGCAGTAAATATGAACATTGTTAGCTTAATTATAATGTCTAAGGCGTGTCAAATTTTTCAACTTTCAATTTCCAAACATTAGGAGTGCTCAAAAGTTGTCACATGCATTAGGGATAATAAAAATATTTTGGTTACTTTCATATAATTTAGATGTGCTTGGTAAGTAACTACATGAATATCATAACTTTTTAACATTTTTTTGTTTCATTTGATGTAGTTTTCACATGCAGGGGGCCTAGTCACAGTCCATAGCAATTGGTCAAAGTAGAAGTGGCATTCTGCTTCCATATGTGTTACTTATGACAGAGTAACCCAACCCACAGGGTGCCCAACCCCGGGCTGCAGACCAGTATTGGGCTGAAGCAGTGGTGGGATTCAGTTTTTTTTTACTCCCGGTTCTGTGGGCGTGGCTTGGTGGACATGGCAGGGAAAGGTTACTGCAAAATCCCATTCCCTCCCCACCCCACTCATCTGCTTTCTAGCTTCATTCTCCTGTGCAGGGCAACAAAAGAAGACTCAGCCGATCAACTGGAACTCAGCAAGCAGGAAATAGATGGGGGCGGGGCCAATCAGAAGCGGTATTTGCCAGTTCTCCGAACTACTCAAAATTTCCGCTACCGGTTCTCCAGAACTGGTCAGAACCTGCTGAATACTACCTCTGGGTTGAAGCCCATTCAGAATTGTGCCATGCAAACAGCAGGCAAGCATGCACGCACAGCTCCATTTGCACGAACATCAGACATTCACGCACGCAGCAAGTACATACCACTCATGCAAATAGAGCTACGCACGTGCCTGCTGCTCAAACAAAACCATCCCCCACCCTCACTGGTTCACGAAGTCAGAAAGGTTGGGGACCACTGATTTAGGGTACTGTGAACAATGAATAGTGAAACAAAGTTTTTAAGTATAGAAGAAATAAGATTAAAAAGTACATTGTTGAATAGATTCAGGCAAAGATTCACATCCACCTAAAAGAGATAGCAGAAAGTGGCCTGAAATTAGCAAATAAAGGTGACAGAACAAACCTTAACTCTCTATCTGCACATTTTTTAACCTAACCAATTTAAAAGCCAGCAGAGATGTTAAAACAATTTGAAAACAAATCAAGATCCCAGTAGCAACTTTTATATATACAAAAAATGTTGCATATACTTTTTTTTTGGATATACAAAATGAAGTTTGGTCTATTATACTTTGCAGAAAGGATTGCTTTTTTCCACACTGAATCAAATATAGTTTTTTCTTATTTATCCCTCCTATCTATGTTAATTTTTCCATTGCAACAGATTTTTGAGGGGAAGATCCAATATGGCAAGGATTACATATGCTTTCTGTGTGCACCTAAAATTCTTTTTTTTATCTTATTTTACCCTTATTTTACTTTTTACATAGTATATATGTTACTGTCAGTGTGTAATATTAGGCATTTTATAGAATGCCTAGAAAATCTATAGAATGCTGAAAATGAGACGTCAAAGTATTTTATTTTATGACATTGAATATTTCTGATGGTAGATCTCTCTATTCAGTGACCTTCTCTGATCTAAGGAAATAGGATTTAGTGTTATGTCCTTAAGATAGTGTCCTTAAGATCCTTAAGATCTATTCTTAACAGAGCCAGTTTGGCCTAGGAGATAGTTAAGGCACCAGACAAGAAATATGGAGATTTTTGAATCCTTAGATCTTAGACATGAAAAAAAGCTGGGTGATTTTGTGCCAAAAAAGCTGGGTGATTTTGTGCCAGGCACTATTTCTCAACATAGCCCAACTCCCAGGTTTGTTGTTCAGAAGAAAATAGGAAGGACTATTATGACTTATTTATAAAAATAATACACATGTAATAATAATACATAAATAAAATGGTCATCTATTTCTTTTGATTCTGAGTTATATGTTTCATCCATGCTGTGATGAGAGTCCAGGAATGGGGATATAACTCCTCCCTTTAACATCATAGAGCTGAGTCTGCCACTATAAAACAACCATCCTAGACTGGCTCTCCATCTTTTTGACTCAGCTTCTTGTCTTGGAGCTTCATCTCTGGAAGAAATAGTAATTGAGCTAAAAAGAGATTTAAAAGTATACCTTTCTCAGTGATTTCTTCTGTTTTTGCTCCTGGGGCTCCAGTTTGACCTTTAACTCCAGGAAGCCGGGGATCCACTCTCCTGCAGCGCCGAGGCTTGGCACTGCCTCACTGAGGGACTGCGGGCTCAGGGAGCATCCTGCTGAGCCTCCCACGCAGTCCCGAAGATCGTGGAGCCTTGCTGAACTGCCGCTTCTCTAGCTGATTCACAGCTGACTCTGGAGCTCATTTTGGCTGCTTCACAGCTGTTCCTGGCTAACACAGATTGCTCAGGGCCTGGTAAGAGCCTAGAGAGTGAAGGAGGCAACAAGGCTGTTCCAGGGCTGCTGCACGTGGTGAGTGGCCATTTTGGAAAGCCAGCCAGCCATTTTGTTCCCAGCAAAAGTGATTGTGAATCGGGGCTCACAACTTAAAGCTCACCTGGCCCGCGCTACAGAAAGCATTAACAGTAGGAATGCTCACAGCACCTCTTGTGCCTGCCCTGTTTATGTGATGGAGAAGGAAGCCACCCAGCCAGTCCTTAAGGGCTCATCAGAACCCGTAGATTCTCCATCTCCTCCAAGAAAGAAGAGGAGACAAAGAAGCCATTCTGTGAATAGAGATGTTGCAGCTAAGATCAGAGCCAAAGCCCTAGCTCCCAAAAAGACTTCCAAATCAGAGCTGAGGGCTGAGAAGAGGAGGCATGCTGCTTTGGAAAAGCAGTTTGCAAAGACATTGGCACAGATGAAAGACCAGATTCAACAGGCCTCTCAGTCAGGGGAGACACAGGTTTGCCCTGGGATTTATGAAAGGGTGTATGTGGAAATGCTCCCAGCTCTGCTCACCTTTTAGCTTGGTCTCCTGAGAGGGTGGAAAAAGCTTATGCCCCAGGATTTAAGTAGATCAGGCCCATCATTCAGGCACGCAGCCTAGGGCCCTGGTCCCTTTTCCCCACAGGTCAACTGGTCCAAGGGGGTCACAGGCCTAGACCTGAGGCAACGTATACTCCCACTGCTGCACCCTGTGGACCCCTCTACAGGTAACAGGGCTGATGACATCAGGGAAATGGTCTCTGTTGCCATAAGGCAAGGACTGGTTGTGGGGTTTCAACAACTCCTTTGCCCTCAGGGGGGAGGACAGTCCTTGTTTCCTACCTTGTCCCAAGGGGCCTCTTCATCCCACAGAAATTTACCTAGACAACAGTTCAGTGTTCAGCCTGCTCAGTCAGATTGGGGTGAGAAGGAGGAAGGGGATTATACCAACCCTTCTGAACACAGCCGCTCCTCTTACTCTGAGGAGGAAGAAGGTGAGATCAGGGATCCCAATATGTCAGAGGAGGAAGAGTTTAGATCTGATCAATCTTCCTCATCTGAGGTTTTCAAGCCTTCCTTATTCAAACCGCTTTTGTACAAGGCTTTGGTCACTGCACAATTAACCCCTGAGGAAGTGGCCCCAGAACCTCAGGTGGCCCCTTCTGGCTACAGTGATTCTCTGTTCTCTAAACCAGTGGTCCACTCTGAAGTTCTCCCTTTCCCTCTCATATTCCTTATTTAGTGAAGGAGCAGGGTGCCTCCCCTGGGTCTGGGCCATGGCCCTTTCACACGATAGGCGATTTTACAATGTGGGCCCTGCCTTAGCCAACACCCTGATTGTGCTTTCTCAGGATGCCCCAGTGGTGGCCTTGTTCTCCTCATCAGGCACCCCCACTGAACTGGAGGATGTGCTTAAGGTGGAGGACAAAAGGTCGAAGCAAACCCTCAAGCGCACCCACCAGGCTGCAGCTTGGGCTATCAGTATTTACAGCAGCCTCGTTTTTCATGAGATCTTCACTGGCTGTCTCCATCAGCTCCAACAGAGGCTTCCAGCCACTGATTTCAGGGCTCATCAAGACCTCAACAAGATAATTGTGGTGGCAGAATTTATGGTGGACGCTACCCTGAATTCTGCCAAGTTTGCTTCCAGGGCCATGGCATCCTCAGTAGCGGCCAGATGGCTCCTTTGGCTCCGTAATTGGCAGTCCATTCACACCATAAATGGAAGTTGGCGTCGGCCCCATGCTCTGGAGATAGGCTGTTCGGCGGCGCCCTGGAGCCTTACTTGGTCAAAACCAAGGACAAGCAGAAGATTCTCTCATCCACAGCGAACAGATCTGAATATTACCCCAGCCTGTACTATTGGCCCTCTTCCTTCAGGCCTGACATCACAATGTGATTCTCCAGGGGCCAGAGGTCTTTCTCCCATCGCCAAGATCAACATCCTGAGCCTTCAGTCAGGCAACAACAGGCTCTGGTAAATGGCCCTTTCGAGGGGGAGGAGGTCGTTCATTCCAACACTTGAAGTGAAGGTCCTATTTCACCCCCCATCAGAGGCTGTTTGGCTTTTTTCACCTCCAGATGGGAGGAATCAACGTCAGATGCCAAGGTGTTTAGAACAGTGAGGCTAGGCCTCCAGTTCCTGCAGGTGGCGGTTAACCTCCACCTTCCTGTTATATATAGGTTTCCCACATGGGATCTCCCTAAAGTTTTGCAGGCCCTTACGGGTCCTCCCTTTGAGCCCCTTCAATCAGTGTCTCTCCAATTCATGACCATCAAGGTAGTTTTTTTGGTGGCCATCACCTCGGCCAGGAGAGTGTTGGAATTAGCAGCTCTCTCCATTAGACAGGATCTTTGTGTGTTCCATGAGAACAGAGTGGTTCTAAGGTTAGACCCTACATTTGTTCTTATGGTAAACTCTTGATTTCACCGGGTGCAGGATATTATGTTACCAAATTTCTGCCCCAGGCCACAACATGAGTTGGAGCACAGGTGGCATAAGTTGGATGTAAGGCGGGCCCTCAAGATCTACATCAAACGGATGGCAGCTTTTCAGAAGTTGGGGGCCATGTGTGTGTCATTCATCCCACTTCCTTGGGGTCCAAGGTGGCTCCATCAATGATTGGATTAGAACTTGCATCTCCAAGGCCTACCAAACTTTGTCCCTGCTGGTTCCCAGGAATGTCATGGCTTACTCCACTAGGAATGCTGCTTTCTGCCACCTGATCCACTCAGGCGTCGCTGGAGGAAATCTGTAGAGCAGCTACCTGGGCGACTCCTTCATTGTTTATATGGCTGGATTTCTTCACTTCCACAGATGCCTTGTTCGGACGGAGGGTGCTTCAACAGGTGGTACTACAGTCGGTGTGACTGACCCAGACGTTTGCCCTCCCATGGACATGCAGGCTTTGATATGTCCCATTCCTGGACTCTGGTTGCAGCGTGGATGAGAATGGGTGTTGTATAATTAACTGAAGATGCCCTTTCTATCTATGCTGCAAATGAGTCCAGCCCCACCCTGGTACGTCTGGAGGAGGGGGGGTGAACCTAACTTTATTGTTTATCTTCCAGAGACTCGTTACATCTGTCAAGAATCTTCACCTAAATGATGGCGACCCAGCAAGGCTGGTTGTTTTTATAGTGGCAGACTCAGCTCTATGACGTAAAAGTCATATACCCATTCTTGGACTCTCTTGCAGCATAGATAGAAAGGGCATTCTCAGGTAATTATACCAACACCCAATCTATTCAGTACTTGATAATAGAATCTCATAATGTATTTATTTCTTTAATGTTGTAAATGATTTGCTCTTATTTAATAATAGAACACATTTTTACTTCTTCATAGTTTCTTTTCAGCACTGAAAAGAACCTAATTTGGAACATTTATTGTCATATCCATAGTATCTTTGATTTGTGTATAATATTGTCTAAATCCACTAGTAGTTGTTTTTTTCTCTCTCATTTTGATAGCTTCAATTTCCCCCCATATTTAGACTGCTTCTGCTGTTCACATTTCTGATTGAGTACACATATATAAATGTCCAATTGAGACAGGAGTCCTAATTGCAGCCTAAACATACTTTGTTGTCATTTTTCTAGAGAAATCAAGCTTGCATATGGTAATTCACTTTTTTATTTCCAAATTACATCATATGATTTATATAGAGCTTGAACACAGTATAAAAAACTCACTTGGTTTAAAATGTAACTGTACATTATTCCTAGATTATGCAAAATGGATCTTCCTTTAGTTTCATGGGCTACTAGTTTGCTCATAAACCTAACAATGAATTTAACAGCTCTAAATGGCCTGGAACTAGAATACTTAAGGAATTCTGGCAACATACCAGTGCTGGCTTTAATTTCAAGCCATTTATCATAAATTGTATAATGTTGGGCATTATATATTTTGTATTATTAATATTTAATATAAGCAGAATATGTAATTCTGAAGTTCTTGTTATGTATGCTTGCATGATTTACAGAAATATTTTAAGTGGAATACTGAAACACTGTTCTTAGTATTCATTTATCTTTCTAATTATTTGGTGTGTAACTTTAGTTCCAGTTGAAATGGAACAAGGTGAAATGAACAAATTTAAAGTATATTGGGCATGGCTTTGCCATATCATGTATTTCAAGTGGTTCCAAAAATTATTTGCAAGTGAGCTTTCATGACAAGTGTGCTTGGTTTTGAATGAATTCTGAATGTTTTAAGAAAGCTATTACTAGTATTTTTATATATCCTTTAGGCCAGGGGTTGCCAACCTTTTGGACCTCAGGGACCACCAAACTCATAATTTTAAATCCCAGGGACCACTAACCGGTTCTGTGGCTGTGGCCTAATTTGTGGGTGTGGCTTGGTGGTCATGTGACTGGCTGGGCATGGCTTGTATGTAAATATTATAAATATTTATATAAATATTGAATTTTTTTTATTAAAAAAGAGCAACTTACCCAAAATCAGGCAAAGCAGGCAGGCAGATTGAGTTGCTCACAGAATCACAGATTCATTCAGAAATCTATCTAACTGCCATTGGCTAGCTCAGTCTGTCACATAAAATTTGCTTGCAAGCAAACTCATAAAATTTGCTAGCAAACAAACTCACAAAATTAACTCACAACACACCATGTATTTAAATATTGATTTTTTTTATTAAAAAGAGCAATTTTTACCCAAAATCAGGCAAAGCAGGCAGGCAGATTGAGTTGCTCACAGAATCATTCAGTGATCTATCTATCTGTCATCGGCTAGCTCAGTGTCTCAAATTTGCTTGCCATGAGTCTGCGCTGAATAATAGAACCTTCAGTCCTAAGAGAGGTTTGGCTGTGCTTAAAAGCAGAACCAAAGATCTAAAGACTAGCTAGAAAGCAAGAAATCCAACCATTTCCTGCTTTCTAGTTAATCTAAATCTCCCGGCACAGCAGAACAGATGATGGTCAGAAAAAGGAAAAATAGCAATTTAGCAGGCAAGTTTGCTAGGTAAGGAATGAGTGAGCGGGGACAGTTCCCGTGGGCCATGTAGGCTACGCAGCCTTGTGTTTCTGCGCAGCTTGGATTAATTGCTTTGGGAGGGTGCTCTGGTGGTGAGATTTCTCTGCGGCCCACCAAAATTTTCTCACAGCCCACCAGTGGGCCGTGGCCCACCAGCTGGCGACCACTGGTATATAGAATGCATGTTAGGCTCTGATCTTTGTGTTTCTAGTCTGATCTGTATGATCCCTAAAACTTGGCTTGCCAATATTGTTGTAGCTAAATGTGGTTACTGCTTAATAAGCCTTTAATATATTATGCTCTGCTTACATATATTTGCTAGATATATAGCATATCTTTTAGCAGATGAAAAGCAAATGTTTCTTGTATTTAGTTGAATGCACATTATGAAAACTTTTTGGATTTCTATGCTAGCTAGATTTATAAAACTGTAGTTTTATAAACATTTTAGACATGCATTAATGTGAACATATAAAGATCATGAGTCCTTTTATGCATCATTTATGATATTCATATATATTTGTTGAGAAAGAGAATTTTACTCAATCCATTTTTATCTGATATGCATTAGCCTGCAAACGCATTTAATCCTGATATAATACTGAATGGCAACATTACGTTTGTTGTAGCATGTTTTGCTTGCAGCTCAATCACCATGAAAGAATAATTGATTTATTGTATTTTTGTCAATTTGTGAAACATTTATGACAGTTGCAGTCAATTCACCTATACATCTCCAAAGCCCATAAAAGGGTAGTACATTATACAATATAATGTGTGTGTATACACACACACATACATATCACACACACACACCCACACACAGAGAGAGAGAGAGACAGAGAGAAATAATTCATATATATACAAGTAGGTGATAGTTGCATATTCTATTAAATGACGATAATGAACCACAGATGAATTTTGGAAAAAATGTTCAACTTTATAAATGAATCTATCTAGGGTGAAAAACTATTTTCCTAAGACACAGTACTTACATAGGGATAAAACAGGAGAGTATTGAAATAGTGATTGGGTTATTAAGACACCTAAAAACAAATAAGAACCGTGACTGCTTCTTGAATATTGCTTCAAAATAGATCTGTTTGTTTTGAATACACAATTCAAGCAGATATGCATGATAAGTGACTGGATTTAAACTGAAAAATGATTCATTTGAAAGTTTAAAATGAACAGTTGAAAAAATGTGTAGAAATCATGGGGAAGAAAAGTTCTGAATGGCAATGTTGGGATAAAATGGACATAGAAGAAAAAGAAAAGAAGTGAGAGTTACAACAGAACCTTCGTAGGAAGATAAAATATAAGTCTTGAATGAAGAAATGTAAGATAAATTATCTCTAAACCAACCAAAATCAAAAGTAGATGAAAGGAAATAAGAAGAAGCTTTTAATGCAGTGTAGATAAATGTTGAATAAATGTGTGGAATTATGCTATGGGAAAGAATGAAAAAATATGCTTGGCACAGGTAACCTCAATTACTCATTGAGAGACTGTTACAATGGAACTGAACAAGGTGACATACAACCGTTTCTCATAGTTGTGGCTTCATAGTGTTACCTGAGACATGTGCTCAGGATTCAGGCACTTGGAAAGTAACTTGCAACTACAGTGTTTGCACTGTCTGTGATCATGTTCCCTTTATGACATTCACTGCTGGCTTCCAACAAGCAAAATCAATGGGGAATCTGACAGGTTATTGCAAATGGTGGTCATGTGATATGGCTACCATGCAGGATCTGCCTGACAATGGTAAATAGGCCTTTTACAACTTCCATCCTAAATTGGTGTGGTCACAACCACTTCATTTAGTGATGGCGTTTCCACCTCTAATTACTGTAGTTAAGCAAGGACTACCTGTAGAATTATTTACTGAAAGGTAATCAATATGTGCAGGGAGTCTTTTCCAGGGTAAAACTTTAGTAACTTAACTGCAAATAGCAAGTCTTTCTCTAAGGGAATTTATTTATTTAAATTTATAAACCCACCTATTAGTTTTCCCTCTTCCTCCTATAAGATGTTCTCCTCTTTTGCTGCTTGACTGCAATGGCTCTTGGTAGTTTCATGTGGCCTCCTCAAGGCAGCCAACTTTTTCAAGCCTTGTTGTCTGCTTCATATGGTTCACATCATTTCTCCATTTCATGGGGTTTTCTCATGAAGCTGTTGGAATGACCTATTGAGTGTGTCACAAAATAATGAGTGCTGCCTGAAGACTGCCTTGTGATTTACTACAACCACTATGAATGTATGGTGTAATTCAGAGATGTAATATCATTTTTTTTGCTAAACATATAACCAAAGGTTTTCATAATGCAATGGTGTGATGACAGTTTGTGTTAAGGTTCATCACAAACTTTTTATAGGGTACAGATTACATTAGTTTTATTAAGATCAATGGACTTAAGCAATAACTAATTTCTTCCATTGATTTTATTGCAATGTTGGTTTGGATCCAGCTCATTATGGTATGCAATAGGTAACTCCCAATTAAATATGTTTCTGTGCTGTTTCTAGTGGGAGGAAATTGAAAAGTGATTCCCTCAGAATAAATAATATTAGTACCTTTGAAATGAATATATTCTAATGTGTGTAGCCAAAGGTAGACAGGAAACAGGATACATAATATAAATATGTTTTTCTAACTTAACTTGTAGTTTAGGAAGACATTAATCATTTGGTGTAAAAATATGATAGAATACTTTTCCCCCTTCATTAATTCATTAACGAGAATACAGGTAGTCCTCGACTTACATCAGTTCATTTAGTCACCATTCAAAGATAAAATGACACTGTAAAAAATGACATGACTGTTTTTCATACTTACGACCATTGTAGCCTCTCCACGGCTACACGCTGAAAATTCAGATGCTTGGCAATTGTTCATATTTATGACGGTTGCAGTGTCCCAGGGTCACATGATCACCTTTTGCGATTTTCTGACAAGCAAAGTCAATGTGGAAGCCAGATTAATTTAATAACGGTGCTACTAACTTAAAAACTGCAATGATTTACTTAACAAAAGTGGCCAGTAAAGTCGTAAAGTAGAGCAAAACTCATTTAACAAATGTTTCACTTAGCAACATAAATTTTGGGCTCAATTGTGATTGTAAATCAAAGAATACCTGGTTAGACTTCAACAAATTTTCTAATAATTATTGCACCTCTGCTATATCATTATCTGCTTTTTCACATTTATGAATTCATATATTGATTCTGCATTTTTTTCATACCAAGAAAAACCATTATTAGCCATTTCTATGATGAAACCTAGTCTGGTATAAAATGAATTAAGTTAAAGTCCACCTTCAATAATGGATGCTGATTGGATGACTTTGAGTGGGTGACTTTCTCTGTAGGCTTGCCAACTTCATAGGTTGCTTTGAAGCAATCTGATGGAGGAAGTCCTATTTCTGCCATCCCGAGTTTTGAAATTGGAATGTAAATCTAGTGAATAGCAATAATATTTTGTTTTTATATATTCCCTATATCCCTATTCTTCTTTACTGATTTTTTTACTTTATAGTTCTATTGAGGCATATTAGAAAAAATTAGCATAAATATACATTTTCATTTGAAGGGTAAGCAGTTACCATTAATTTTAAACGTTATGCTTAACAAATGAAAAATAACTAAAAAGATGTACGTTTCTTGAGAAATTTGACAAAGTCCTGTGCTAAGAGCAGATTGAGACTAGGGCATCCATCCTTACCCTTCTTGACCTCCAGCAACCCTTGATACCATCAATCCTAACATTCCTCTGGTCTGGCTGTGTAGGTTGGAAGTGGGCATTAAGCTGGTTCTCTTCTTTCCTCCAAGGCCAGTTTCAGTTGGTGTTGAGTGGGGTAAGAGGTCCCCCCTTTGGCCCCTAAATTGTGGGTGCTATAGTGTTTCCCTGCTTTATTTAACATCTATATGAATCAGTTGGGTGAGGTTATCCTTCATCATGGGGTGAAGTATCACTGATACCCAGCTATATATCTTCTCCCCTGGGGAAACACTATTGCCAATGCACTGTTTGGAAACTGCAGGGATTTGAATGGGCAATAACAGGATTCATCTGAACTGACCTAGACTGAATGGCTTTGGATTTCAGGGCCACCTGGATCTGTGAATTTACTATCTTTGGCTCTGGATGGGATTGCACTTCTTGAGAGAGAACTAGCATGCAATCTGGGGGTCCTTCTGGACTTACAACTCCTGCTCAAAGAGCAGGTGGCAGTCACAGCTAGGAAGATACAGCTTGCAATTGTGCACCAGTTGTTTCAATTCCTGGATCATGGGTTGTATGTTGAGTCACTCATTCCCTGTGTGGATTAATGTAATGCATTCTATATAGAGATACCCTTTGAAAGTATTTAGAATCTTCAGTTGGTACGAAATGCAGCAGTATGGACAGTTCTATTTGGTCCTAGATGTGCATTTTCTGTCAGCACATTTGTTACCAATTTGCTTCTGGCTCTAATTCAAGGTCCTGGTAGTAACATATGAAGCCCTATATGGCATATGACTGGAATATTTGAGTGACTGCCTCTCCCATCAGGTCCAGCAGAAGAGGTGCTGAAAGCACCAGCCTGAAGATGGCGAGTGGGACCTTGTCGAAACGTCACCAAGATACTCTCAATCTTACATGGGAAAAGACCCAAACACGCCAAGACCTGCATACTTGTACCCGTGAAAATCTACGAAAACAAATATCCTACTTCTACAGGGAGGAAACCTTCCGGCTGACCAGGACCTATGAGAAACTCAAAGCCCGAAGAACCACCATCTTATGTGACCTCACATTCCTACACAATTGCCAAGACAAAAACGTGATCCCCACTTGCTTCCAACTCAAATTCCACTCTAAAACCTCAGCCACTGAAAGGATCCTGAAAAGAATGGAACTAGCCCTAATCAGAAATGAACTCCACAAGAAGAGATTCCTACTAGACCGAACCAACAAGGACCTACTCACTCTCCACCTCAAACTCAGTAACAAAATCCACCCAGCACTCTGGGACAAATCCAAACAACTAGCCGTCTGGAGAGCCGAAACAGAAACCTCCCACAAGACAGACACACGCACCAACAAACTCCACAGACTAGAGAAACACCAGAAGCCCAAGCCCCCCACAACAACGCATGAAACAAACAGTACACAACATATCAGACAGAACCCTCATCATAGCAGAAACCAATGTCCTTTCCAAGGGATTCAACTTTGCCGTCACCCCCAAACGCATCCCCACTGAAAACATCATATGCAGAGTTGAAGCTAGCCTAACCAAAATTAACCCAGATGTAGCCAATAAAATCAGACTTGAAGTCACCAATGTCCTCTGCTCCAGTAGTCCACCCAGAAGCAACTTACACAAAGAAGAACAAAAAGCACTCACCAACAAGACAACAACATAATCATTCTACCAGCAGACAAAGGCAATGCCACGGTAGTGATGAACACATCTGACTACCAATCCAAACTATCCAACCTACTCCAAGACCCTGCTTACAAACCTCTAAATACATACCCCACCACCTACCTGGAAAAAACAACCAAATCCAAAATAAAAGCCTCCCCCATCAGTAAAGAGATCCAGCAAAGAATCATCCCCAGAGAAAAAACATCCAGATGCCCTAAGCTCTATGGCCTCCCCAAGATACACAAAGAAGAAACACCACTCAGACCCATAGTCAGCTCCATAGGCTCATCTCTACAGAACCTTGCCAAATTTCTCGCCAAACAACTCCAGCCCTACACAGAATCCGTTACCTCATACGTACAAAATTCTTTCCACTTCATAGAAACAGTAAAGAAACAAAACCTACAACCCAGCAACCTACTTGTGAGCTTTGATGTCATATCCCTCTTCACCCAAGTACCTATTAAAGAAGCCTTGACAGCTATCCAAAACAAATACAACCTCCTAAGCACATGCTAGATCTGACCAACCACTGCCTAACCAACACATACTTCATCCACAATGGACAAAGATACAAACAGATAAAAGGAGCACCTATGGGATCACCCCTCTCACCCGTCATCTTTAACCTATATATGGAACACTTTGAAACCAACGCTCTAGACAAATCCAAACACAAACCCAAACTCTGGTTTAGATATGTAGATATGTAGATGACACTTTCATAATTTGGCCACACGGGAAACCCAGCCATGAAAACCAACACCGGACCCAAAACAACACATGACATCACCACCAATCTCCCTCACCAGACTCAAACCCAAACCCATCCCATAGATGAAAGGCAACCACTGTCCAGAAACCAGACCATGGCTGCATCACCAGCTGCTATACCCTCTGACCCCCCAAACTAAGCAAACTGACACATTCCATGAACACATAGTCAGACCTCAAAAATCGGAGCCAAACCAAAGCCCGGAACGTTACATCACAGCCATCTGCTCAGGATATCACATCACGGAACTCAGGAGGTTACACCACAAAACTTCAGGATGTTACAACACAGCCAACGACCCAGGAGATTACAGCACAAGACCCAGGATGTCACAACAATAGAACTCAGAAGGTCATCACACAGCCCATTACCCAGGTTGTTACAACACAAAAGGCTGATACACAGTACCTCAGCTACACAGGGTCTTACGGAAACAGCCAACCAATCTTCAAACATCAACTCCATCAACCAATCAAGAAGTAACCACACAGCCAACCAATCTGCTTACAACAGAGCCAGCACACCACACCTCCCCACCAGTGTTTATATAGAGAGATGGCAGCTCCAATCACACTTTGCTTGCACAAGCACGAAGCCAAAAGCACCATCCTGAAGATGGCGAGTGGGACCTCATCAAAACGTTGGCAAGATACTCTCAATCTTACATGGCAAAAGACCCGAACACGGGAAACACGGGAAAAGAACCAAACACGCCAAGATATATATATATATATAATATCTTTGATTATTATGGCAGGACTTCAAAATTTCATATGCCTTTACATGCAATAAATGCTGTCTGCCACAGCCATGATCTTTTAATCTATGCTGTAAGCTCTCAATATTTAGCAGGATACTTTGGGTCTGTTAATAAGATAAAATGTCAATGTGCCTGCATGATGGAGAGTAATTACCAATTCTTGGCAATTGCTCTGATGCTAATTGCTTTTAATTGAACTTGGAGAAAAGGATTTCCTTTTCAGCATTTATGAATACCTGTTGCACATTTCTCTCAAGAGCTTGTTTTAATATGACTGTTAAATAGTCTGCTGAAAGTACTAAATAAAAATCTCAAAAAAGTAAGGGAGAATTAAGAAATTAGTATCTTTCCTTCCCCTTGGATTATTTAAATTCTGTGCACGGTGATGTTTTATTGTTAGGTTTTTTTGTAATTGTGGTTGCAAATATCCTAAAATATTAGGTACTGAGATTTGAGGAACTGAGGTTTGAGAAATATATGGAAGGGCAAAAAACAATACAAAACCTATAGCTGAGGCTCAATCTCTTCATCATAAAAAGATATGTAAAATTATAAACCATTAGATGATATTTATTTTTTGTGTGTTATATATGTTTTCTAGCTTTCATTAGTCTTGTTTTCTTGTTAAAACAATTATAATGCATGTTTGAGAATGATACATGCAAAATACCGAAATTTAAGAAGAAAGAACAGTCAAAAATGTTTTTTTTCAGCGTTAAAGGTTATGGAAGTAAGACTTTCTCCTTCTGCCTTCAGACTACAGTTTCAGGCGATGAACTGGACCCAGTAAGTTCTGCCTCAGATGGATGATGTGTTTTGAAAAGCTTGGATAAAAAAGACAAGAACCAGGATCATAAAAACTGAAATCCAATTCTTGCTCTGTCTGAGATTAGCCTTTCCATCCCTTTTTCTAATTCTGGTGGGCTTAATACAGTTTGTTAGATGCATTGGTCACTGAGATATGAACTTCTATAGCAGGGGTGGCGAACAAGTTTGACACAAAGAGCCACAATTTTAAACTGTGAGAGTCAGAGAGCCACACCACGCTCGCTGGCCCGTGCAGTTGTTTCTGAGGGATGGGAGACGGGATGACGCGGCCGGGGGCGGGACTACGCGCTCGGAAATCTCTCCTCAGAGATCCCTCCTCAGAAGCAGCATAACAAAATCCAAACTTGGCAAAGAGCCACAGTATACAAAATAATGATAAGAGGCAAAGAGCCGCATTCATTTTGGCCGGAAGCCGCATGCGGCTCGAGAGCCGCGTGTTCGCCACCCCTGTTCTATAGCTTCTGTATTGTTAAGATGTTTTCAATACCACCATAATAGTAAAACTCCAATACAGTTTTATTAAATGAATGAATTTAATTAAGGAAATAGGGTGTATTTTTAAAATAAATGTGCATTTTTTTACAATAAATTGCTGTTTTTACAGTTTTCTTTGTCCTACTAGTAAAGATTCATTCCAAATCTTCAACTTGTTTGCAATTAGAATTGCCTTGTAAATTTCAGGATTTGCATTGTAAAATGTGACAGCCTAAAGCCAAAAATCTATCCTATATGTCTATTCCAGCCCTTTTGGTCATCATTCTTGTATTTTCCCAATACATGCTTATTATACCTTCTTTCCTTTCCACAAGTGATTAAATGTCCCATGAGTTTGTGAATGTGGAGTTACAGTATCTATCATTACTCACAATGCTTCCACCTTAATTGCCTTTAGAGATTGATTTGCAGTTGGCATCTCTGATTGAACATTAGATGTTTTTAATTCAAGATAAGTGAGAAGAATAAAGCAATTTCTTTCTGAAAAACTGCAACCTGGTTAGGAGAAAAAAAAACCTTTGCACAAAATGTGGCACCTCAAGCTTATTTTGCAGAATAAGCAAACCTTTTAATGGAATATATGTGAAATTTAACAGTAAGGTCTGAGGTCCCAAATGTATATGACATTTTTAGAAATTTTTTACAACATTTATCTGCCCAGAGTCACTTCAAAACAAGATGGGCAGCAAATAAGTTTAATAAATAAATATAAATAAATTCAATAAATATGTAGTTATTATCTACACATTTAATAATGCATTTGACATGTAGCAAGCAACACCTTAGAAAAGACATTTTCAAAAAAATACTAACATTGTCTCTTGAGGAATGTCCCAGGTAAAAAGCAAGGTTGGGTCTTTGCTTCCTGACTTGTATTTTAACCTCCCTTACTGTAGTTTTCAGATGGCAGTGCTATAATATGTCCTTTAATAACTCAGAAAATGTCATTATTTTCTATAAATCCGAGTTCTTCGTTCTAACCTTATTTGTCTAAATGAGGGGGAAAAACAATGAAGTTACTTGAAAGGGTTGCTATCTGAACAAATTCTATTGAAGAACAATTTTTCAATAAAATATACTTTTTGAATAAAAAGATTCAAGAATAAGTTTTATACTCAATAAGACATATGACCTCAAGAACAGAATCCTTCAGATAAACTGCTGAGGGTAATACCAGGGGTGGGATTCAGCCGGTTCGGGTGAACCTGATGTTAAATTTACATCTGGTTCACCGAACTGGTAGTTGAACCAACTGGCTGGCCCCGCCCATCCTGCCCCTCCCAAGATTCTCCACACGATTCATTTTGGATGCAGGTAAGTGCAGGGTCCATGTGGGGGCTCTGGGAGGGAGAAAAATGGCCTTCCTGGAAGTTCCAGAAACCTGAAAATGGGCCTGTTTCTGGCTTCCGGAGGGCCTCTGGAGCCCGGGAGAGGCCATTTTTCACCCTCCCAGAGGCCCAAGGGAAGCCTCCAGACAGACCTCCCAGAAGTTCCGGAAGTTCGGAAAGGGGCCTGTTTCTGGCTTTCGGAGGACCTCCGAAGACTGGGGGAAGGTGCTGGACTCTGGGGAAGGCAAAAAATGGCGCTCCTGGAAGTTCTGGTAGGCCATGCCCACCATGGCCATGCTCACTCAGCAACCAGGCAGAGAACCAGTTGTTGGGATTTTTGAATCCCACCCCTGGATACTACCTACTTGATCAGGCTGGTATTTAGAGGATGGCATGATTGATCAACTGCTGATGACTTTGAAGGCTCCATATCTGCTTTCAGTGAGAATGGATAGGGTTCTGTATTATATTTATGGCCATGCTTCTGAAAGGAGTCAGATTGGACAGCTATCAACCATAATGGCTATGAACCATGTAAGATTACCTAAATGTAGTATACTATTCTAGGTTAGTAGCATTGCATTTTGGATATACCAACATGATGAGTAGCTGATAAAAATCAATAAGAGCAATATGTGGGTTAATTGTCATCACAAGTACCTGTCAGAAGCCTGTGTTCTTCTTGAACTGAGTGGAGGATGGTTGTGGAGTTTGAGTTGAGAACAATTGTTTTGATCAATACCATACATTGTTTTAAGACTAACTTTTGATTTTTCAGAAGTTGTACTTGGCTGGATGAGTAAAGATGGTTGACAATACATAACTCTTGTAGTGCTAGGAAAAAAATTTATTATACAATGCTGTGCCCAACACACAATTAAACTATGGGAACAGTAATGTGCTTCTACAGCTTGAATTTATAACTTTGCTACTAATTTAGCTCTGCTCCAGCAGTGATCTCTGAAACTAAAATAAGACAAGTATATTGACAATTTTATAATGAAAAATGTTTGGAAAAGATCTGTGAAGAAATTGATTCTATTTAAATTGATTTTATGGGAAGTTACAATACAATTAGTGCATTTACTTATGTCACTTGTAACAAGTAACTTGAAAGAACAAAGAATACTTCACTGCTGTGGTCATTATAGATTTCCCTAATGACTGAACAGAATAGATGGGTTATTAAAGTGTCTTATCTGTTACATTGCTTTGTGAAAACATATGTCCTTATTAGTAGGAAAAGGAAAATAAAATAAGCAGCTGACCACATTTTCAGATTATATGCATTTTATTTAATTTCTAGGAGAAAGTTGCAATGGCCAGATTCCAATTGTGGAAACCTGAAATGAAGCAAGGGTGAGAAAGCTATAGTCCTATTAGTGATTGTTGAAATCCATCAGCATCAGGAAAGTCAGTTAATTAAAGAATGATCAATTCTTCCTCTAAAACTTTTAATGCAAAACACTGAATCTTGCCAAAAAAGAAGCCTTTCAATTAAAATATCAAATATGGAGCCTATTGGTTTATAGGAGAAAGTCTTGGATCATACATGTAAGCTGAGTAGATCAGGAAATAGAAGGCTTGCATCACAAAAGCAGAGTTGAGACATTGTGGCACAAGCTCCACCCCTTCATATGCGTATCTAATGTTGCATAAGGATGATACCACTTCCTTGATTTGCCGAGTCCTTAATTAAATTTAAAAAGTTTTTATTGGAACTAATGGATAGACAGAAAAGAGTTTAACTGCTGCAAGACTATTATATGCACCATTGCCCCCAAAAGACTCTGAACCACCCTCAACAGAGGAATGTCTAATGAAGATGACAGCAGTAGCAGAGATGGCAAATTTGACTTGTTTGATTTGAAAAAAGATAATTACTACATTTATTAGTTGACTGGAAACCCCTTATAGACATTTTGCTATAGAATGTCTGAATCTGTGTGTCTTTCTCTCTCTGTGTGTGTGAAGGGGAGAAAGAAAGAAAGAGTAATGGAAGGTGACTGTCAGTCTAAAATTGTAATAGATATACATTCTATTGAGAGCCAGGTGAGACAGAAATCTAACACAAAGGTGATAAATTTCTGTTATGACTGAATGACATAGAATTTAAAACAGTAAAAATAGAAAGCTGGCAGAGAATTTGAAGTATGCTGGAGTAGGTTAAGTGCATCAGTTTTGTTTTGGATGAGAGGAAATATGCTTATGTGACTTTTACCACATTTAGGAATGTCAGCTTGTATTCATTCTGATATACAAATCATTATAGAGCAAAACATAAAATAACAAAAAGGAAGGAACCCATTGTACAAAGCATTGTATGCTAAAAATGTAAAATGCATGTTCTGAACTTCAGCCTAAATGTCAAGTGAAATTGCAGGGTGGAGAAAATGAAAATGCAGATGTTTAAGACAAAAGTTCCAGTGTTCACCTCTTATGGATGCTTTAAGTTCTGTTCAGGTGTTCTGATATTGGGAATACACACTTGGGAACTTTTCTGGTAAACTCTCTCCTACACTGATGTTATTCAAGATATGCATATTTTCATAGAAAGCTGGTCACTCAAATGATGTCATCTTCCTATGGATATTTGCATATTATGTTGTATGCACCAAGATTTTTATTTTGTAGATATTCACACTGACCTCTTCATTTCAAATAACTGCTTACCATGTTACCTTAGCTAGTATCAATGGAAAATCCCAGGCCTTTAAAAAAATCAGTGGACTAAGGTTTAGAGGATAAAGTAGTTGAGGACTGAATCTTCTATTACAAAACCATAGGAGAACAATATGTAAGTACAGGTAGTTCTCTACATGCAACTCTTCATTTAGTGACATTTGAAGTTACAGCACCACTGGAAAAAGTGACTTATGGGCAGTCCTTGCACTTTCAACTGCTGCACATCTCTATGGTCATGTGATCAACATTCAGGCACTTGGCGATTGTCATGTATTTACAACTGTTGCAAAGTGCCAGGATCATGAGATCACCATTCGTGACCTTCCCAGCTGATTTCTGACAAAACAAAATCAATGGGAGTAATCAGATTTGTTTAACCACAGCATGATTCACTTAACTACAGTGACTTACTTAACAACTGTGGCAAAAAAGGTCATAAAATTGGGTGCAACTTAATAACTGCCTTGTTTGGCAACAGGTCCCAGTTGTGATCATAAGTTGAGGACCACCTCTAAATAGATAAGTAAATAAATAAGGTCAGCTTCATGCTATATAATTAATATAAGCTGTCATTTTAGTCTAAGTAATACTCTACTAAAAGTAAAGAATCAACAAAGTCTTCATTTCTTTCTAGAGTAAACCATTCAATACCAGTTATGTCTCATTGGTGAATAGCTGGTTGTAGCAATTTAAATGTTTTGGGAGGGAAAAGAGTTGTGTAGAACTGCCATTAT
Source organism: Naja naja (assembly GCA_009733165.1). Classification (NCBI taxonomy): domain Eukaryota; kingdom Metazoa; phylum Chordata; class Lepidosauria; order Squamata; family Elapidae; genus Naja; species Naja naja. Next base: position 251,683,507 of record CM019149.1, on the reverse strand, counting down.
GTATAATCTTAATGGCATAGGCTAATATTTTGCCACCGTTACCTTGCAGTCTGCATGCAATCTGTTTTGTATGTTTTGATTTCCAAATTAGCACATTGTGATCCTAAAAGGAATTAATGTGCATTGTGGTCCTAAAAGGAATTAATGCACATTGTTATTTAATTAAATTCATTAGTATTTACGAGAGAAATGGGGGGCAAATGACAACAAAAGTATAGTTATGTGGAACAGGCATAATTGTCTCTTTGGCATGAAAACATAATTATGAATGCATTGTCATTTTGATGTACAGGTGTTCCTTGCTTTCCAATCACTCATTTGGTGACCATTTGAAATTATAACAGTGCTGAAAAAATTATAGTCTATTTATGACTACAGATGACTTTCACAGCATTCCACAATCATGTAATTACTATTACAGTAAGGACATGTTATCCTGTACAATGTTTTATTCCTCCCTTGCAGAACAGAGAAAGGGATTGCAAGAGAATAAGCTATTTGATCCTCTACACATAGAAAGCAATGGGGTTGTGGCAGAAGCCCAAGGCTGAGAGTCATGGACATGCTATGCGAACATCTTACAGTACTCTCTTGCAATCCCTGTAAGGGGTTGGGGAAGTGATTTCTGAAGGCAATCTCTCCTTTGCCTGACACATTCCTCCCCAACAGAACAGAGAGACTGAGAAGAAGAGATGTCAAGAGATTAAGCTGTTTGGTTTTATAAAACTTAAAGGTAATGTGCCCCATGCTGGCAGCAGGAAAGGAAAAAAATTGGGCAAATAAGAGATTATCTACACAAATTGTTTGCTTTTCCCTTTCTCTATCCCTTTACAGAGTGGAGAGATTGAAGAGGAGGGGATTTCAAGAGAATACTGTCAGCTGTTTTCATAGCATTCCCCTTGCTTTCAATGAGTGCAAGGCAGTAAACAGGCAGTTGGGTATTCCAAAGGATGGTGGTAGTTGTTAGGAGTCAAACCAGAGGTGGTATTAAGCAGGTTCTGACCAGTTCTGGAGAACCTACAGGAGAAATTTTGAGTAGTTTGGAGAACCAGCAAATGCCACCTCTGACTGGAGATTTTACAGTATCCTTCCCCTGCCATGCCCACCAAGCCATGTTCACAGAACCTGTAGTAAAAAAATGCCACCAAAAGCTTTTGAGTCAAACAAAAGCTAAGTGTTAAACTGAGTAGTCTTGTCTCTTTCCAGTTGAAAAGCAGTCACAGTTATGTGATTTCCCACTTAATGACCACTTCGCTTAGGAGTAGAATTGCAGAATTAGGTCCCCTAATTAGCATAATTAAGGCAAGACTACCTGTAATTGCTGTTTCCTACAAAAGCCACTGGCTATGTTTTGCTTATTTATGTTCCAGAATTTGAATAGTTATACCCTTAGGAACATTCAATGACAGGATATTGGGGGGGGGGAATGTGAGACCCAGTGGCATGGGAAGCAGGCCCAAGGTCTGCAGGAACCCAAAAGGGCAAGAAGCAGAGTTTGGCATGCCTCAAGGGGTAGGTGAGGCCTTGGAAGGCCTAGGGCAGTGGTGGCTAACCTTTTTGGGCTCCCATGCCAAAAATCATGTGCCAGCACCCAGAAGGCAATGGGTACACCCCCCATGCCCCATGAGTATGTGCACATGACCCCCTCGCATGCCATGCATCTCTGTGCATGTGCGCAAGACCCTTCTGCATGCCCCACGTGTCTCTGCACATGCGTGCACATCTCTCCCTCCCCCCTCCCCCCACGCATGCACACCAGATACCTGACCATTAGCTGGTAGATGGGCAGTGCATGCGCATGCGCAGTGGGGCTCTTCCGGGCTGCTTCCGGCATGCGTGCTATAGGTTTGCCATCACGGGCCTAGGGCAATCCATATATGAGTTGCGGCAGTGCAGAGATGCAGGCCTGGGCTTTCCCCACCCACTCCATTCCATTCCATGCTCCATTTAATGACCCACACTTAATAACCACAGAATTAAAATGTGAATTATAGAAACAAATTCATAACTTGTTCCATCCTGTTCTATCCTTTGTCTGTATTGGAAAGGAGGGTTCTAAATAGCACCTACAATAAATAATTTTAAAGCTATACCCATGAATATGTTTTTGAACTTTTCAGTTGAATAATATTAGGTAACACATGCTTGTTATTAGCAATGTCATGCAATTTTTAAATAATAATAATAATTATTATTATTATTATTATTATTATTATTATTTATTAGACTTGTATGCCACTCTCTCTCCCTAAGGACTCAGGACAGCTAACAATAAAAACACAGTACAGAAAATTTACATTAAAAAACAATTAAACAATTACAAGCCTAATAGTAATAAAATAATAAAATTAAAATTAATTAAAATAAGTCTAAAACAAACCCTCCCCCCCTTGGTCAGTCCAGACTGGCCTGTTGAAAGAGCCAGGTCTTCAGGTCACGGTGGAAGGAGCGGAGATCGGGGCCAAACGAAGCCCGAGGGGAGCTGGTTCCACAGGGTGGGTGCTCCCACAGAGAAGTCCCTACCCCTGGACACCGCCAATCGACAATGTCTAATCGACGGTACCCCAAGGAGGCCCTGCCTGTGGGAGCATACCGGGTGATCTGAGCATGATGCCAGCAGGAGACGCTCCCGCAAGTACCCTGAACCCAAGCCATGTAGGATTTTGTATGTTGTTACCAATACCTTGAATCTCACCCGGAAGGCAACCAGCAACCAATGCAGGTCACACAGGAGGGGTGTACATGGAAGTATCGGGACACCCCCATCACAGCCCACGCGGCCGCATTCTGCACCAGCTGCAACCTCTGGGGTGGTCCGCAAGGGCAGTCCCATGTAGAGAGCGTTGCAGTAGTCATGTCAGGAAGTGGCGAGTGCATGAGTGACTGTCCGTAGGGCATCTCGACTCAGGTAAGGGTGCAGCTGGCAAACCAGCCGCACCTGGGCAAATGCCCCCCTGGCCACAGCTCCCACCTGCTCCTCCAAACTGAGCTGTGCATCTAGGAGGACACCCAGGATGCGCGCCCTGTCCACGGGGGGCAACAGCTCTCCCCCCATGACCAAAGATGGTATATCCTGAGTAATCCAAGATGCTGGTATGCACAGCCACTCAGTCTTAGCAGGGTTGAGTTGGAGCCTGTTCCTCCCCATCCAGATCCACACCGCATCCAGACAACGGGACATGTTAAGTGACTAATCTGTATGTGTAAGAGAGAGATCAAAGGAAGATATATGCTTATGCTTCTGAATGATATCACCAGCCTCATATTATCCATACATTAAGGAAATGATTAGCTTCAATTTAATTGAAATTATGTTTCGAGTTTTATTTCAAGCCTAATGATGGAACTATGATTTACCACAGAACAGTAGTCATTGTAAGTTACTATAGTTTTCTGAGATAAATAGGTATATATCTTGGAATGGAATTGTGATTTTGAGGTCATAACAAAATGGGTTTAATTTTCAGTTTGATCTAGTAGTTAAGGCACTAGGCTAGAAAGCAGGAGACTATGAGTTCTGGTCCAACCATAGCCATAAAAGTTAGGTGATTGACATTGGCCCAGGCACCCTCCTCTGCCTAACTCACCTCCTATGGTTGTTATTGTGGGGAAAATAGTAGGAGGAAGATCTATTGGATAAGTTTGCCATCTTGAGTTATTTATAAAAATAATAAATGTGGGTTACAAATAATTAAAAATACAGGAACCATTATATTTGCCCGTCATTATTTAAGCAAAATAAACAAAAGAAAAAAGGGGAAATCTTAAATCCACATACAGGTTTCAAGCATACATTTTGTTCTTTCTAAAAAGTCTCTCTAAAAATAATAATGTAAAATTGCTAAGGTTTCTTGCCCAGGTGTTTGCTGTTAGCAAGATAAAATTAAACAGAATAGCACTACCTTTGGCCTGCTGAGAGGAAACATAAATGAAGAATCAATTCTGAAAATTGCCAAGATCTGGGACTATCCATAACTGGGAATTGTGAAAAAAACTCAGATGCCCTCCCCCCATACTTCCGAATTTTCTCTATGGAGCAGCAATGGGCAGTGGTTTGTAATGTTGTCAGTGGCTCCATGTATGACCTCTTGCTTTTTCTTTTAAGTCATGTCCCAGGGCAGAATTGCTTTTAAGGGGTTGGAAGAAAACCCAGAAGCATGCTCTTCATATTTTCCCTTTCTTATAATGTCTGGAATATAATAGGCATTGGCTCTGACTTCTTGCCAGAGGGTATGAAGAGATAATGTGCTGAGTAAATATGATAATAGCTTCATCCTTAGAATGTGCCAAATTTTGTTATTCTGCCTACAGAACTAGACATGGACTGATTTCTTCTTCTATATTGTAATACCATTTGATTTCCATCATCCATTGACTATAATAAAAACACTAATTGATTGATTGATGACAAATGACATTGCTGCTACGTATTCACAGTAAGAGGTTTTATGTTCTCTCTTTGATGGTATAAATATTAGCTCGAGTTTCAGTGTTTTGGTGATAATGATATTGTATTACAAGTATTTTAGATTCTTAAGTATTAGTTTTAGAATTAGGGCTTTACAATTATTGATATTTTGTCATATTATATACACTATTTACATTTAAGGAATCACTTTGTCTCTTGTTTTCTGCTGTGCATCTTTTTTTACTTGTTTACCTGTCATTTATTTATATGTTTATTTATATCCTGCCTTTATTATTTTTATGAAAAGTTCAAGGTTAGGAACATATCTATCCAACACAGCTGCATCTTCATATTCCCCCCCCAACAGCAACCCTGTGAAGTGGATTGGCTGAAAGAGAGGACTGGTTAAAGATCACCCAGCTAGTGAAGACAGGAGTTGAACTTACAGTTGCTTTCTAGCCCCTTGCCTTAACCAATAGACAAAACTAGCTTTTTATGTTATCCTGGTAATGATCAAAATAAAGTTTTGATTGAAAATACCTTCAGGTTGGTGCGTGAGAGAGTTCAACAACACCCCATATTTCACAGGCCTAAAATAGAAGGGTTTTTTTTAAACCAATGGCTCAATAAATCTGTTGAAGTTTTTTATGAGTGCTGTTAAATTCTGTTCAATTATGATTGCTGTTAGAAGAAGCAAGCTTTGAATTATGCACTAATTTTGGTGATCTGGTTAGTTATGTGAAATAGAAAGCTGTTTTTAATGCACAATCAATCTGTTGTTTTATGACTGCTGTTAAATTCTGCTCAGTTATGATTGCTGTTAAAAGAAGTAAACTTTGAATTATGTTTCTAGTTTTGGAGTTCTGGTTAGTAATGTGTTGTGTAGAATTTCACCAACATTTAATATTTGTCAGTTACTTATGTCCCTCTAATATACTATTTCCTAATCTATTGATTCACATTGTAGTACTGTTTTCTTTTTTGTCTGTGATAGTAAATTAAATATATAGACTAAAATATAGTAGAAATACGAATATCCCCTTAATATAGAGGGTTTACTGGTAATATAATCAAATGCTGTGTCCTGGAAAATTTTAGAATTTGCAGGATGATATTTCTGGGAGATATAGGTTGGGTATGACTGTCATAATTATTTACAATAATAAACTTCTAGGATCTTCTTTTACACATCAATTTCTGGCCTGTTTGAAAAGCTCTGCTGTTTAACTGCCAAGAATATAATATGATTTATAGATTATAAAAGATTATCTTTGTTCAATTTGGGATCCATTGCTTAACATCAAAAGTACCCAATAAATATTCTAAATAATAAACTGAATTGCCAGTACATGATAAGTTTACTTGTTATTGTACCAGGATCAGTTCCCAGGCTGTATCTGTGTGGCAACTATTTACAAATATTGGACCTCATTATGAAAATTCCTGTATTAGAGAAGAAGTCTCTGACAGTAAGATACAGTATTTGGAATTATTTTCTTCAGACCCTTGTAATTAAAATTTAACAGTTATCATGCTAGATAGCATTGTAAATCCTTACTCTGAACAAAGACAGAAATAATTAAGTAATTAAAGCACTACCAACATCATTGTGATCAAGCTTAGCAAGTAAGGTCAGTAGAATTTTCTTGGCACATTTTCTGTATGTATTGTAACAGCATAAATATGTTAAGCTGTTGAAAATGAATTAATTACTCTGATTTGCAAAGAACAAATGCTTACGTCCTGATTTGGTGTAGGCAGAGCATGATAGGTAAAGTAAGCTGTTTCCTGAAAATAAGCTGCTCTCCCACTTCAGTATATCATCAACCAGCAGCAAAAAATATCTACAGTACCAATCTCAGCACTGTGGCAGGTACATGGGACTTGAGGGGATCTCTCAGCTGTTGTGTCTGCCTCTCCTCCTAGACCACATTCTGTTACAACACATATTGTATAAAGTCTAAAAGAAAAGTTAATAAATGAATGGTAGTTGATGACCATTTTGGGAGTTTTATTTAAGATTTCTCTCCTTCCCTACTCATTTTTCTATATACAATAGTTTCTAATGTTGCCAATCTGTAAATTCTTCTGTTCTCTGTTCAGGCACTAAAATGAGAATATGATCTGACATTTCAATGCTATGCTATTTCAACCTGTTGCGCTATTTCAGACCTAAACAATATCCTACAAGAAGTAGTTTGTAAGCATTCTATTTTAACACATAAAAAAACAGAAGATGCTGCACAAAGACCAAAGACAGTATGCAGGTAGACCTCAACCTATAACCTCAAAATTTCTATTGCTAAGAAAGACCATTTTTTTTGCCACATTTATTATGTGAATCATTACAGATGTTAAGTGAATCATACGATTGTTTAGCAAATCTGATTTCACTTATTGACTTTGCTTACCTGAAGCCAGCTGGGAAGGTTTCAGATGATGATCACATATCCGCAGGATAGTGGAACTGTCATAAATACATGCCAGTTGCTAAGTGCCCGAATTTTGATCATGTGGCCCTGGGGATGCTGCAACAGTTGTAACTATAAAAAGCAGTTATAAGTTACTTTTTTCAATGCCATTGTAACCTCTTAACAGTCATTAAATAAATGATTGTAAGTCAAGGTCTATCTACAGTGGCATCAGCCTGAAACATCCTGTGGATGTTACTTGGCACTGTTTCTATAGCTGGTTATCTAACTTCACCTTCAATATTCATGGTGGGAAAGGAAAACCAATTATATTGTATGTTTTTTTTTAATATTCTTCCCAGATAGGGTCATGGTAAAGGAAAATCACCAGTACGAATAGCTAAGGATGGCTTAAGCCTGCCTCACATATAGTATAGCAGTGAGGTAGAAATAACTTAATGGGCACACTGGGAATATTTTCGTGATGCAAGTGGGGACACAGCAATAGGCACTGTTGTGGATTGTATATCTAAATCAAACTTTTTGTAAAATCCATCATATAGTTACTCTGTTTTAAAATATAACATTAAAGACCTAACAATACATGTCAGGGTGTATTTTTTCACTACTAAGCTGGCCCTGAATTGGTATGACCCACTCCTGTGTCTCTCAGTAGCTGTGTGATTCTAATTAATCCCACACCAAACTGATCATAGCCAGCATTAGGATATACTTTAAAAAAAATCTATTCAGATTTCTATCAGAAATAAAGGTTTGGCATTGAATTGCCAAGTATGCATGTGTATAATTTACACATCTTTATAGAAGATAAAACATTTAGATTTATGCACATGTTTAAGAAATATATGATTAGATTGCTGCCTCCTACCAAGTAATACATTCTTTTAATAATTCTGTCAAACTGACTGCTTAATAATTGTTTCTCACATTTTGCTCGTTGTATGTACATTATATCAGTGGTTCTCAACCTGGGCGATTTTGTTTTTCAGGGGAGCGATGGAATGAAAAGGGGCAACGTGGGGGTGAAGGAACAGAAGGGGGTGATATGGGGGCAATGGAGCGAGATATATTGGGGGAGAGAGAGAGAGATCTATATTGGTAGATAGGTAGGTAGGTAGGTAGACAAAAAGACAGACAGGTAGGTAGGAAGGCAGGCAGGCAGGCAAACAGACAAACCTTTTGGATGGATGGATGGACGGACGGATGGACAGACAGAAAGAATGCGAGAGCAGCAGCACTTTGGGAAAGCGGTGGCTTTTCCCAACATGCTGCTACATTCGAGGCGCTGGTTCAGGTGCGGTACAACAGTCAATGGGGTGAGCCTGCAGGGCCAGCACCTCAAACGCCACCCTGCCACCTCTTAGTGTCCCCAAAGGGGCTTGCAGAGGGGCGCTAAGAGGCAACAGGGGGGCATTTGAGGTGCTGGCCGGCCCTGCAGGCTCACCCATTGACTGTAGTACCACTCCGGAGCCAGTGCCAAAATGGGTGAAACTGCAGGGCCGGCCGGTGCCTCAAACACCCCCCTGCCACCTCTTAGCACCCCTCTGCTGGCCCCCTTGGCCTTGGGGACGTAAGAGGTGGCAGGGGGCGGCGCGTCAAATGTGGCCGCAGTGGCACATAACGCGCCACCACTTCCACATTGGAGGCACCGGTTCTGGAGAGTTACTGCAGTCAGTTGGTGAACCTGCAGGGCTGGCGCCTCGAACGCCCCCCTGCTGCCTCATAGTGCACCTCTGCTGGCCCCCTTGGGGATGCTAAGAGGTGGCAGGGGGCTGCTATGTTGGGGAGGGGCGATGACAACTTCCTCAATGGCTCAAGGGGGTGATTCTTTCAAAAAGTTTAAGAACCACTGCATTATATAGTCTGTAATGTCTTGCTTCCACTTTCTCCCCTTTCTAAAGTTAGGAATAACATTTGCTCTTAAATATATCTAAGATATATATCTCATCTTCCATGATTACTCAGAGGCCATATAATGGGGCTCTGAAGTGACATCTACTTGCTTTCAGCTGTACTTGTTCTGGTGCTGGTCTCTGCCCTTTGGCATAATCCAAACCAGAAACCAATTAATAGCACTGCCTTTATTGTAACATTACAATAACTGCATCTTGAAGATCTAAAAGCACATGTCTTCTCCTTTGCCTTTTCTTTCCAAAAACTATAAAGGGTCATTTCTGAGATACTTTCTCTGCCTCTATTCCTTTGGTGGCTGAAATATCTTTTATCTTATTGACTCTCAAGGATTTTTCCAGAGATAATTACGCCTGGAGACCCAGACTTTTTTTCCCTTTGTTTTACCAATGACACCATTGAAAGTCTTGTTTTTTGCTTTCACATTATACATTTTTATACATATCATGCCATATTAAGCCCTTCCATATCATCATCAAACTCCACCAATTCTTGTTAACAGAAGATAACAGAACATTTCCTAATTATCTAAAGATCTGGTAGGAGTAGCAATTCCTGGAGGGCTCTCATATAACTCCCTATTATTTCTGAAGGAAATAATAATAAATAATTATTATTATTAGAAATAATAATTATTTCTGAAGGAAATAATAAGCCCAATGGACTAAAGACTTTCCTAATATTCCTGTGGTTCCTCGACCTGAGGATTTCTATCAATGGGATCCCAGTTTTTATTTTTTTATAAACTCTTCTAATCCCTTGTAAACTTTTTGCCAAAAAAGCTGATGACCTATGTATTTGATTATTAGAAAGGATAGACTATGGAAACAAGGAAACTTTAATATTTATTTATTTATTTTATTTATTTATTATTGGAATTTCTATGCTGCCCTATCTGCCGAAGCACTCAGGGCGGCTCACAACAATAAAAACATACAATACAAAAATTTTAAAAAGTATTAAATGGACATCCCAATAACCTAATTAAAACTAACAAACAAACTGATAAAAAAAACCATCAGTCCAGGTCGGCCAGTTGAAAAAGCCATGTTTTCAGGTCACAACGGAAGGATCGAAGGTCAGGAGCCATCCGAAGCTCCAAGGGCAACTGATTCCAAAGGGCAGGTGCACCCACAGAGAAGGCTCTCCCCCTGGGGGTCACCAGTCGACACTGTCTGGCAGACAGCACCCTGAGGAGGCCCTGTCTGTGGGAGCGCACGGGGCGATGGGCAGTTGTTGCTGGCAGCAGGTGCTCCTGCAAATACCCCAGTCTTAAACCATGTAAGGCTTTATAGGTAATTACTAGCACCTTGAATCTCACCTGGAGGGCAACCAGCAACCAATGCAGCTCACGCAGGAGGGGTGTAATATGGGAGAATCGAGATATTCCCATCACAACCCGCGCGGCTGGATTCTGTACCATTTGAAGCCTCCGAGTGGTCCTCAAGGGCAGCCCCATGTAGAGAGCATAATATAACCTTAGAGAGAGAGGTAAAGTATAAATAATATAACTGCTGTTAAGAAGAGTGGAATACACTTCATTATTATTCTTTCTTTTTTTCTTTTTCTATTTTGTATTACTTTTCTATATTTCTTTTATCTTTAACTTAAAATCAATATTGTTTTTACTCTATAAAAAGTATAAAATTAAAAATATTTCAGTGTGTCTATGTGTTTGTGTGTAGAGAGGAAGAGAGGGGCTGTTCTGAAATACCTTGCATATGTACAACTTTTTGATTTTCTCTTTTTGTAGAACCTAAAAGTGATGTGGTTATTTTCTCTCAAGCTTCTCATATCGTGCATTATTCTATGTTGCAGTACAATATTTGCTAATAAACTACTGGTATTGTAAAGCTGCTCTATGAGGGTAATCTTAGAGTTTAGTCTACATAAAAATAATAAATCTGCTTCCTTAACAGAAATAAAAGGAAATATTTCTACTTTAGATATGAAGAATCTGAAAGTGTCTGGTAACATATTTATAGACTAACAAATGTCATTAGAAAGTCTATACTTTCTAATAACTTACACTAGAACTTATATCATCAAAACATAGAATAGTCAAAGCAAATATAGTCGACATACAAATATTCTCTTAAACCAGTGGTTCTTAACCTTTTTGAAAGAATCACCCCCTTGAGCCATTGAGGAAGTTGTCATCGCCCCCCTCCCCCAACATAACCGCCCCCCTGCCACCTCTTAGCATCCCCAAGGGAGCCAGCAGAGGTGCACTAAGAGGCGGCAGGGGGGCATTCGAGGCGCCAGCCCTGCAGTTCACCCACTGACTGTAGTAACTCCAGAGCCGGCGCCTCCAATGTGGAAGTGGTGGCGCATTATGTGCCACTGCGGCCGCATTCGACGCACCGCCCCCTGCCACCTCTTACGTCCCCAAGGCCAAGGGGGCCAGCAGAGGGGTGCTAAGAGGTGGCAGGGGGGTGTTTGAGGCACCGGCCGGCCCTGCAGTTTCACCCATTTTGGCGCTGGTTCCGGAGTAGTACTACAGTCAATGGGTGAGCCTGCAGGGCCGGCCAGCACCTCAAATGCCCCCCTGTTGCCTCTTAGCGCCCCTCTGCCAGCCCCTTTGGGGACACTAAGAGGCGGCAGGGGGGCGTTTGAGGTGCTGGCCCTGCAGGCTCACCCCATTGACTGTTGTACCGCACCTGAACCAGCGCCTCGAATGCAGCTGCATGTTGGGAAAAGCCACCGCCACTGCTTTCCCAAAGTGCTGCTGCTCTCGCATTCTTTCTATCTGTCCATCCGTCCGTCCATCCATCCATCCAAAAGGTTTGTCTGTTTGCCTGCCTGCCTGCCTTCCTGCCTATCTACCTACCTGTCTGTCTTTTTGTCTACCTACCTACCTACCTATCTACCAATATAGGTCTCTCTCTCTCCCCCCCCCAATATATCTAGCTCCATTGCCCCCATATCACCCCCCTTCCGTTCCTTCTCCCCCACATCGCCCCTTTTCATTCCATCGCTCCCCTGAAAAACAAAATCGCCCCTTGGGGGGCGATATCTCCCAGGTTAAGAACCACTGTCTTAAACCAACACTTAAACCTTCTTATTCCTGCTACAGGGGCAAATCTGAAGTCTGTCTTCCATAGTATCCACCAGCTATGATGTGTAAACTTTTGGAGAATGATGGAGTCTGGGTTTCAGGGATATGAGTTTGGGGTGCTTTGTAATTAAAATTCAGCAAGCAGCAGGAGAAAGATTTTTCTCCTTATCCCATCTTCTTATCCATCTACCTAAGTTTGGATGTTCAAATAGCTATAAAGGGAGAGAGAAAAGGAATAGAAATATAAATTTCTATGAATTATCTTAAATTAATTTCACTGTGAGAGACAAGCCATCATGTGTCATTGTGGGATACTTTATAAACAGAACTGTCTGCAAGCAAGTCCTATTTATTTGAAAATGGTTTGGCATTTTTCTCTTTGGAAACTGGCATTTGGAGAACATTTTTTCTAAATTCACACATTGCAGCTGTTGACTCTGGGCTTGAAATAAGTGATACATTCCTAGTACCTAAAAACAGTAACATAGGAAGGCATTGGATTGTTTTCCTCCTTGTGTTAAAAAAGAGTGAGACCAAGCTAAAGAAAGAACATAATTTGAATGTTTTATATTGCACTCTGTTTCATTGATGTTAAGTCTGTCCCATAAAAATGCACAGGTGCTCTCTGTCATATGTTTAGTGAAATGAATGAATAGGGCATATTTTGAAGATGAAAAATAATGGGAAAGACAACACAGAAATATTGACAGCAGCTGCGATCAGTGACTATGTGGAAGACACTTTCCATTTGGTTCTCACTGTGCAATTAGCAGCATGTCAGCTTAAGAGTTTAATACTAAAACAGTTATGTATTAAGGCTATAAATAATTGGGGGAAAGTATATTGGAACAAAAGTTTTATGTACATGTTGTGGAAAAGCTGCCATTGAAGCAATATTCACAATTTTCAAGGATAAATATAAGAGGGTATTAAAAAGTATATAGCATTTGTGCAGCCATTAAAACATTTATTTATTAATTTTACATGCCGCCTATTTCCCCATAGGGTGACTTTGCTTGGATCACCAAAGATCAAAACCCACTGAAAGGTTCAGGAGAGGAAGGATGAATCTACTACCTCCATCCTACTCTCTCCAGATATTATCTCAACTGCAGTCAATGTTATTTTTCCCATAACTGGTCTGAAATCTTACTGAAAGGGATCCAGATAATCCATATTGAATACTAAAGCATTTAGCCCAACAATGACTTAATTCCCAAACACATTATACAGATATGATATATAATGCAAAATACTGTGTTGAACAGAAAAGAAGAAAAGTCCCAGGATGGTGAAAATAATAACAATAATAACTGAGGATAAAATATGAAAAATAGTCATCCTTGTTTCAACTTACAATTAGGCCTCCAATAGAGTACTGTTTACAGATCTCTAATATCTGGTCAATAACATGAAAGCAAATAAACATTCATGATTAGTTTACTGCAAGTTCAACTTGTAAGTCAATTTCATAATGTTAAAACTTAACAACAAATAAGTGGTGGATACCATTTGTTTTTATACATGGATTTAAAATTCATGTGCACTACTGTATCTTTTTTATTTTGCATCCCCTTTATCTCTGAAATGCAATAATAATAACAGCTGGTGGCGGCTTTTCTGGAGCATGAATAACAAAGCACACTTAAGCTGATGTCTCCTCCTGTTAAAAGATGTCTGTAGTAGAGTCAATGAAGTGTTGGAGGTGACTGTGTAAATGAAGACTTCCTTTTCTAAAAGTACTTGATCTTGGTTCTACAAAGCTTAATGGCAAATTTCAAATTTAAATACATTAGAGATAGCATATGGATTATTTAAAACCTATCATTGCATATATACGTGGATCATAAGAAAGAATTAAAAAAACAGTAATATACAGAATATGGTCTTAGATGTTATCAGTGCCTTGTATTAATTCCATACTATCAGGATTGTCAGAGCTTTATTCATTTTAATGAATAAATAGAACTGTAAATTGTAAGGGGATATGGCACATCAGAGATACTATGAAACGAAGAAAAGTAGGCAATAACAGCTCACATCTAACATACAGTTTACTCTTAAATTGCATGTTGTTCTTACCTTGCATATTTTTCCCAAATTGAGATGATCTAAGAATTTGTTCTTTAACCAATAATTGAGCAATTCATTATCACCTTTACATGATTTTTCATAAGGAAATGGGTGGACCTGGAAAACCAAGTTCAATCATAGAAAGAACCATAAGCAATCCTGTGATTTGCTATGAATAAAAGATGCAGCTTTTTTTTACATCTTAAGAAAACCCTTTTTCAACAATTTCTTAAGGGTAGGAAATAGTGGTTCTGATATACCTCCTGGCCACCTCATCACTAAGTAATATCACATACCATATGTGGAAATGTTATCAAAATTTTCTTCTCCTTGGAAAGAATTGTGAAAACTTTTTCACCAAAGTGAATGAGAATTTGGGGGGGGGGGAATCAGGAGAATTTTGACTGCCATTGATTTGCATTGAATTTGAAATTAGATTAATTCCTTCTAATTTTTTGCCCCATTGCTTTCATGAATTTTTTAAGGGTTGGAAGAAACTCAACAGGCTTTAAATATTCAAAATGTTTAAAAAGATAATAGTTTTCTTGGGCTCTAGACACTTTCCATGAAGTCTCCCTCTATCTCTGTCTTTTTCTTTCTCTCTCTCCTTCTCCCTCGCTGTATTTACACAACATACACACACAAAAAATCATTTGAACAAGGTTCATTTTTTGAAAATATATGTTAGATTTCAGTATTTATGAGAGGAGGCTGGTTTAGTAGGAAGGTTTGTTAAATAAGGAAATTTAAAAATGTACTTATTTTAATATAGAATTCTTAAAAGCACAGTTCTGTTTTATTTCAACCCCATTGAAATATATGAGCTTAATATATAAAAGCAGAAAATTCTGTAATATTCTCAAGAATATAAATAATCAATATAATGCTCAGCATGAATAAAACTTCAAAGACATAAGATATCTCAAATTATATCTCAAATAAAAAAGAAAGGTATAATATGCCCACAAGATTCAAGAAATATCAGGTGAGGTTTTATATGTTTTGTTCTTTGAAGTTATAGCTTATAATATGCAGGAATAGCTATCATATGTGTACTGCTTAGCAAACAGCTGCTATGCTTCACAAGTCATCTCATCAAGTAATTTCACAGTATTATTTGGAAGCACAATTAACTATTATAGTTGAATTTCCCTTACATGAATAGCTTGGATTCTGTTCAAAATATTTTGAACATTTGCTTTATGAAAGACTGTATTTTTTTTTTTTTAAAAAAGTCAAGATTTAAAGAATTAACCCAATAGGTAATGTTTGGACCAGATTTTTAGCAATATAAAAACCCATCTCCAAATGTAAGTGAAAATATTTGAGTTTAAAATATTTTCGTATGGGCAATTATAACTCTAACTGATGTGATTGTTTCTAAAAGTTAGCTACTGAATTGCTTAATTTAAGAAACAGATTAGCTTGCCTGAAAGACATTTGAAAAAAAAAGCTTTGGTTTAGGCCAACTTTTTAAAAATTACACTTGTTTTTGGATTATTTTAGAAGTAATTTTGTTATACATTAAATCTTTTATGAAAAGAATTAAGGTTCCATGTCTACTTATGCATATCTTGCTTTTAATCCTGTTGAACCTATTCTGATTTACGGCTGAGTAGATAGGTTTTATGTGCTGCATTCATAAGTGAAAGTTGACTTTTTCAAATGTTCTAAAGTTAATAGATAAATTATATTACACATGCATGAAATACACAGAATCTCTGAAAATAGGAATACAAAACAACAGACCCCTGTTTTGGAATAATTGATTTTTAATTATACTTAGCTTTAAGAAATTGATATGACATATATCTTCAGAAAAAATGAAAAAAATGTCACAACATGGTCTGGCATTATGTACCATAGTTTAAGATTACCCACCATATCTTTTACATATTGTTTCTACATAATCTACATATTAGAACTAGAGAAATCTAAACATTCTTGATTGTATAAACACTTATTTTATACTTCATCTTATCCCCCTAGTGAATTGAGGCCAAAGTGGCACAGCAATAGAAATCTGGGCAATTGAAAGAAGAACCAGACAGGATAATTAATCTTCCACAATGCAAGTCTCTAATACAGTGGTATCTTCTTTTTGTTATATTGATGTATTGACTACTTATATAATAGTGTGGGTGTGTTAATCCTGCTTTTCTGCTTGGGAAGCATTGGGAATAGTTTTAATAATTCATTTTTCTCTTCCTATAGCAGCAAATACAGATTTTAGTTAGCTACTACAATTGAGACATTCAATTAGGTCACGGGGCAAAGTGGTCGCTAAGTGAAACCACAGCTGTTTATGATTTTACTTAAGCTTTCCTTTGCTTTTACAGACATATGAAGGTCATGCATGTAAAGAGTGGTCTTAAAATTATTTTTTCATCACCATCATAATTAGAATGGTTGCTAAGCGAGGTATTTGCTAAACTAGGACTAGATATTGATGTTCTCTTAATGTGTTGTGTAACCTAAATACCTTGTTTCATTTGAATGACCCATTTTGAGTACCATGCATTCTAAAAGTTATAATAACGGCTCACAGAAATCTGAGTAATGTTTGTAATGCTAGTAATGGCATTCTGATTCTCAAGCCTGAAAATACATTAGGCAGACTGTTGAAGATAATACAGACTATAAACGAGGTTCTAATAAGATTGACTAAATATTTAAACATAAACAAAATGGCTTTTCCAATCAATATTGTATCTTAGTATTTTCTTGGCTTTAAAAGCGGGAGATACTTCTATTGTCTATTGCTAATTATAAAAATGCTGTATCAACACAAGAACCATTTGCACATTATTTATCAGAATTCTATTGTGGAAATTTGACTTATAATTTCCTACTGTTGTAGGCACCATATGAACAAGTGGATTCTTTTTTTGTTCTTGTTTTCTATTTCTCCTTTTAAAAAAGAAGGTAAAGAGAAGCTAGTTGCTGCATTTATTACTACATTTGTTTTTTTTAATTGCTTACAAAGTTTATCTTTGTAGATTGCAATTTAATATAACTAATTCCATTTTAGGTGTTTACTTTAGATAAAGACTGGTACTATACTTTACAGCCAAGAATTAGCCAGAAAGGTTCTTAGTTGCAACCTAATCCTCTTGTGTGAATGGGGTGTCATAGCAGTTCAGCAGAAAAGAATACTGTGTGGTGTTGCAAAAAATCCTAATGAAATAAATAAAAGTAACATAACTTTTATAAATATTATGTCACTGTTTTCTGTTATAGGTCCTACCCAGTGGTGGGATTCAAATTTTTTTACTACCAGTTCTGTGGGCATAGCTTGGTGGGCATGGCAGTCCTACCCCATTCCCCCTAAGAACCACGTGTCCCCAAGCCTTTTGGTCTTCTGTAAGTATCAGGGGTTTGGCTTTTCTCTCAAATATTATGACTAGTTTTTTTTTGTCTGTTCCTGGAACGGAATTGATTTATTTCCACCTTTGGTGCTTTGAAATAGACCTTACACATCTTTTTCTAAGATTGCCAGAGGTGGGGACCCCAGAGGGATGGAGATAAGTGTAGGAGATTTGGCAGCTCTTGGTGTATCTGAGGTGGAGAAGGTAGCGGTAAATGACAATAACTTCCTCTCAAACCTAGAGTAGAACACATTCAGTTCATCTGTTAGTTGACAATTCTCTTCAATAAGGGAGAGAATTCTGAAACCCAGGGATCTGTGTTATACTATCTTCGAAAGTCTCACTGAGCCAAATTTCTATAAAGTAGTGTTAGAAAATCAGGGTTGTTCTGATTTAGAAGGAGCAGCTCATCCATTTTACTAATTAATGAATGTGGATTTGTTAGGTGAAGCAATGGGAGAGGGGTCCCTTCCTCCTCAGTCTTACCAGAACTCTTCCAACCTTTCTTCTCCTGCACTTCCTTTTGTTTTCTCCAGCTGCTGAGGAGAGCCATTGTTCCTTCAATTAGAATATTCACATTTGTATAGATACAATATTTCTAGAAAGTTGTCTGGTATTCATAAATTCATTTTTGGTGTATGTAGTCTGCATTTTATTGTCACAGACAATAAAAATATAAAACATCGAATACACTAGAGCAGGGTCCACAACCCTGGTCTGCAGTCCTGTGCTGGGCCTCAGCCCATTCTGAACTGGGATAAAGAAGTAGTGAGTGAACATATGTATGCACAAAGCTGTATTTATGAAAGCAGCATGTGTGAAACCCCCCACCCCTCTGTCAGTCCTTTGAGCCAGAAGATTTGGAGACCACTGCACTAGAGAGCATTTCATTGAGGTTGCCATCAGTGGTGCCATTTTGAGGATATAAATGATAGATTTATGAAATCAGACAGTTTTCCTCTTTAGACTACTTGAAACTATTGTGCCTGATAGGCACTTAATTTATATCTATTTAACTTAGATATAAGTCTAAGTTAGTAATAATTAATGGCTCTTTAGTATAGAAGCATTAAACATATTGTCCCCTGCTGAGTGGGTTTTCCCCTCTTTTTCGGTTGCAATTCTGAGTGCAGATATGTCCGTTTTACTGGGATTTCCGCCCCCTTGTTTCTTCTACCAATTTTTATAGCTGGTGGCTTTATTATCTTTCATTCTTCATAAATATTTCTGTCAAATACCAATTGAATTTGTCACCTTATCTTTTACAATTAATTGCATTGGCTGCTGTTATAGATTCTTTCCTTTTATCTATTTCAAACGCAAGAGTTCGCTTCAGGTTTGACATGCAAATGTGATGGCTCATTTTGTTTTAATTCTGCTTTTCACTACTCCTTCCTTTTGTTCTGATAGTTGTCTTGACATTTATGAATGTATGGAGTAGAACAAAGAGCATAAGTATCCATGAACACAAGACCGAACCTCCATTGCTTTTATATTTATGTTCCTATTATATTAATACAGATTTAAGTTGTACAGGTTGTGTTAACACCATTTTTTCTGTGAAGTTTACCATAGGTTTTACAATAAGAAGGCCTTTTATCTGCTGAGAAATCCTCATATGAGCAAAACATAGGGGAAAATAGATTTGGATTAGGGTTGTGCAGATTTTGTACTGAATCCAAATGTAGAATAGAATTGGTGATTTGAGGCTTTAACAGTTGAATCAGAAAATGTATGCCAAATTGTTCTATCTCTGATTGAAAATCAAGATTCAAGAGCCAGCAAAAATAGCATTGCTTACCAAAGAAAGAAAAAGTTTTAAAAGGAAGTATAATAACTACCTGAAGGAGAAGTGTGAAGTATTTATTTATTCAATTGCTGAAAGGTCTGCCAGTGATCCTTTTGATCACTGTCCTTCTGTCTTAAAGTTGGTGGTGGAAAGATCTTGAGTTTCGTTTGTCCACCTTACTTTTTTTGTATTTCATCTACTTACTGACTCAAAAATTACAGTATATTTTCTTTAATGGTAAAATATCTCTTACATTTGTCTCTGGCTTTTATCTATTCTATTCACAAAAAATATTATAATTCTTCCATACCATCCCTTCCTTTTACATCAAGTCTCTTCATATCCCTGATTGAAAATTTTGTTGCACAATAAAAATGTGGTGCATAATTCATTAAATCAGTCTTTACAGGATGTAGTACATAGACCCTGTGCTATATCCTCCATATTCAGATTAAAACTCTAATATTCTGATAACATTCCAAAAGTTATAGCCATGTATTTACATTTTTTCATCCCAGCTATGTGATGGCATGATTGTGTTTTTTTTCTGAATCATGATCCAAAATTCAAATGAGTTGCCTCCAATGGCCCCATGAGGCAAATAATAATGCTATTCCTTGACCTGTGGATACATGAATGTTTATACACTTCTAGTTAATTAGTGAAGTGTACTTCATTTTTTAAAAATGTGCCTGCCATTAAAAATATACTTTTACACTAAAGACTAAAATACAACATCTGTTACCTATCAAAGCTCAACTGAAACATAACAGAGATTATGTAAACCTGTGCAAAAAGTTTTTTCATTTAAATAAATTTACAGTTTTAAAAAGTTGAACAATAAAATGTACTAAAAACCCATTCCAGGTATCTGTAATTTCCCTCCTTTTTCTAGTATAAATTATATGCACCAAGAGGTGTTTATTTAATTGCACACAGATTTGCAATCTTCACTTGCATGCTGAGCTGACTTAAATTATTGTCAATTGCCTCCTTTAACTTGATATGAAAAAGCAGCAAATATTCAGATGCTTCATTTTGGTTCAGAATGTGTGTAAAGCCATTCACTGTGGCTTCTGAATTATGATTTATCTCTGAATGTGCATGAAACAAACCACTACAATTTATTTAGTAAACCATGGTTATCACAAACCATGACTTTGAATGAACTTGCAATTTATAAATTGTATCTTTTATAACATCAAGTTTCTAGCAAGCTATTAAAGAATTTGCTCCAAATCTAGTTTAGTGTGATATAATGTATGCCAGATAGAAATCCTTATCATAAATTATGTGATGTTGGATATTATCTTATATTTAAATATTTAAAAACTTTTTCCCCAATGCATGAAGTCAACAATTTCAAAATTGCAGTATTGTAGTAAGAAATACAAATCTACAAGCTAACATTGTGGAAAAGAAGAAGAAAAGAGATTGGAAAACAGGGAGGCCCCTTTTCTGTTTCATTTGTGTTGTTGATAAGATCATTTTAATTTGGGTGGCTTGATGTTTTATCTATTTTTATTGGTTTTGTATACCAATCAGAGGGAGTCCTGCTAATATATTTTAATAAAGAAATACAATCTTAGATGACTTAGAGGAAGGTATTAGATCAGCAGAATAAGATATACTGTAACATGTATTCATATTTGTTTCCCATACTTTTGAAATGATCTCTTATATGGTATGACTCCCCCTCTATCCTTCCTTCCTCCATTTCTTAAGACAGAAAGGTATCTAATAACAATATTATATTAAATATTATTTTAGCAAACATTGAAAAAGCCATATATAACTCTTACAAAAAAAATTCCAAAGAAACAAGATCAGCCCAAATTCCATCCATGCTTTCTACAATTTTGTAAACAAACTTAAAGACTTGAGGTCCGGTAAAGACTGTAACGATGACACTATTAAAGCCAACCTCTTTAACACATTCTTTGGCTCAGTCTTTGTAAACAGCAATGGATCATGCCCAATATTTCCTAGTTGAACCACAGACAACTACAATGATCTAATACATATTGATTTTATAGAAGATAATGTTGAAAAAGCACTACGCAATCTAAAACCATCTCTATCTATTGGACCGGACGAAATATGTGCCTACTTCTTAAAAAAGCTATCCACTGCCATAGCAGAACCTCTAAGCATAATCTCTGAAAAATCTTTCAGTACCAGCTTCTTGCCAAACCTATGGTCACTAGCCACAGTCATCCCCATCTTCAAAAAGGGAGACCCCAGCCTAGTTTAAAATTACAGATCAATATCTTTATGTTGCATCACCTGTAAAATCATGGAATCAATTATTAACCAATCCATTATCCTCCACTTAGAGACAAACAACCTACTCTCTAACAAACAATTTGGTTTCTGAAAAATATTATCCTGTAATCTGCAACTCCTACATTGCAAAAACATATGGACTACACAACTTGATCAGGGCAAAGCAATTGCTATTTACATAGACTTTTGTAAAGCCTTTGATTCAGTCGTACACAACAAACTACTCCTAAAACTAAAATCTTATGGCATCTCCAGACACCTGCATAACTGGATAGATGCATTCCTATCAAACAGGCAACACATGGTCAAAATAGGGAACACCCTATCAAATCCAGTACCTGTCAACAGTGGTGTCCCCCAAGGCAGCGTTCTAGGACCAACTCTCTTTATACTTTACATAAATGACCTCATAAATGATCATATTAAGAGCAACTGCGTTCTGTTCACTGATGATGTAAAGCTATTCAACACCACTGATAATATGGCTACCCTTCAAAATGACCTCAACTATGTGTCAGAATGGTCAAACAAATGGCAACTTCAAATCTCAACAAACAAACACTCTATCTTACACATCGGCAAAAAAAATCAGAAAATAAAATACAAGCTGAATAATCAAGACCTTGTTGATGACCCCAACTGATAGAACATCAGCTTACCTTCATGTCTTCACACACACACACAATATTTTTTCCTTAATATTGGAAACCCTTTGTACCAATCTGATAGACAAGAAGGCAAGGAGAAGAAGAAAGAATCCGGATAACAGTATTAAATATAGAGGTATAACTCACTCATACAAATTGGAAATACACTTAGCTAAATTATTTATATGTTGTTTGTGGCATATATATTTTACAGCAGTTCTAACTCTCTCTAAGTATCAACATTTCTGAGATTGGATTAAATGCATTTAAAAAATTTATCAACAATAAAAATAATCCAGTTTTATGGTAGCTTTCCTAGCTTAGCCCCTAAAATGCACCTGTCCCTCTGATATGGCTTTTACTGAGCAAAACTTGCAATGTTCTCATTACTTACATGCTTTTGTGAATAATAAATATTTCTTTGGCATAACAGGAGTGCAAGTCTTCTGTGGAATTTATATCAGAACTTATAATAAAAAGAACACATATTTTACTTCAGCTTTTATTAAATTTGGGATCCAATCTTTAGTCTTAGCTTTACTAAGTAGAGCTTTACTTTAAAATTTACTTAGTTCTAACTTGGATGCATTGTTGCAAAAAAAATCTAAATGTTATTTATACACTTTCTAATTGCACACAGGACTTTTTTATTTATAGCGTTTGTAATTTGCATTACATTAAAAAAAAACTCAGTGAAAGCCACAGCAGTATAAAGCTGTCAAAACGTGTTATACTTCAGTCATGTTTGTTTGTTTGTTTGTTTATATATTTACATCTCATTAAGTGCATAAAATAGAACAAGAAAATGAAATAAAAACTATTTTAAAAGATTAAAAACAATAGAATAATATAAAGCAGAAAAATTGAAAACTGTAGTACACATATAGCTATGAAGTTATATTCAAGTGAAAGTAGTGACATCAAAACAGACAATGTTAAAAAAAACAGGTATTTCAAAGTTGCAGTACCATGATAGGAACATCAGTTTCCCTACCCTCACAATGGGGTGCTGAAGGGCCTCTTCCCCCTTAAATATAAATGTCTTGGAAGTCATATGTTGGGTGAAACACATCCTTTAAAACAGAGGTCGTCAACCAGTGGTCTGCAGACTACTGGTGGTCCGTGAGAAAATTTTGGTGGTCCACAGCACACCTGTGGGAGAGAAAAGGGCCCTGATTCCCTTCATTAGCTGCAACTGGGAAAACAGGATTTAAAAAGGGCATCTCTGCACAGCACCTTGCTAGAAGCAAAGCGTGAATTATCTTTGTTTGTCAAGTCTGGGTTCTGGCGTCCTCCCAACTGTGTGTGTGTCTGCAATTCCTTATCTTGTTAATTGCTGCAGTGTTGTTTGTGTTGCTTTTTATTTATAATTTATATGTACTTTGGGTTCGGATTGAATTTCTTCCCTTTAAAAACTGTTCTTGGGAGAACTTTTTCTCCAGCCAATGATAACTGGACATTGGGGGCTATGTTGGAGGTATTAAAGGGACTTTACCTACTTTTGTGATTTTGTTGCTTTTGTGACACACCCCGGGTTATCACAAAGATAATTCATGACCTTCATTCATAAATTGTATACTTGGATGAAAATTTCCTTGTTCTTGCTAATAATTTATGAGAGTGATCCAGCTGATTTTCCTAAACTTTTAACATCATATGAATGGCCATTTAATACCTGGGGATATTAATACTTGGAGGCACATAGTTTTGATTATCTCAAAACAGATGGATCTAGAGTGTCAAATAATATTGATAATTGTACATTTATTTTTCAAATTAATACTTTAATGAAGAAAGGATACTGTTGGAGGACACTGAAAGTCTTCTGATTATATATGAAAAACCACCTGTCATATCTATGGTGACTACTTTTTTACTTCTTTATTTTTTGCAACTTAATACAGCCATATATTTATTGTCTCAGTTTTAAACTCATATAACCTTTCCCCCATATTAATTAGATGGTATTGCAAGGGCAGAACACAGATTTCTTATGAAAACCAGTGTCATCCAATCATTTTTCCAAAGATGAAACACAATTCACTTAAATCATTCACTTACATGGTTACAATAAGAGGTATGTAGGGACATGCACGACAGAAATAGCCAAACTACTTTACCGATTCTGTTGTACTGTGGCATAAGAAGAAATACAGTGGAAATACAACAAAAATATTCCTTTTTTACAATTCTTTATTTAAGAATTATTGTTAAGGTAAATGGATATTTGAAAAAAATAACATAATTGTTAAAATAATATAAGATTATTAAATAAACATATATGTTGTTGCATAGGAAATATACTACAAGTCAAATAAGTATTTATGCATGGTTATTTAAAAAACCCTCCATAACTATCTCTATATCTAATCTATTTCTACATTAGATCTTAAAGGATTCATATTTCCTGGTAAATGTTATGCTTACACTAGAAAATAGCAACCTTAGTCCAGACCAGCCTTTCCCAATCTGTGTCTTGAATGTTTGTTTGATTACAGCTTCCCAGATTTCCAAGTAGCAGTTGTTGGACTCTGGATCTCAATTCCCAGATTTTGCAAAAGAAAGTAACACACTGAACATATCTAATATGGATGATACTAAGTTAGTAATATACATATACTTCTTATGTGTTTATTTTATGTATGACTGATCCACATCATATCTCATTAGTAGACCTTGGAAAGATTCATTCCAGTAATGACACTAGGCAAGATTTTATCTAGTACAAAAACTAAGCTGAAATGATAACCTTCTGCTTATATTGAAATTGCTAGTAGCACTTGGAATGATGTTTTGAAAATGTAGTTTTCTATTTTGAACTAAATTCAAAGATATATAATGATTGCAGCACCACTGCCAGTTAATGACTTAAGGACATGTTGGGTCAATTAGTGTTGCTGTTTTTCTGCTATACGAGATTGCAAAAATGATTTGTCAAAAACTTGGCAGGTTAAAATAATTGACTTGGTTGGCTTGGTAGATCACTAATGGTGGAGACCCAATTTATAAAGAATCAGTTAAAGCTTGATTTTTAGGTTATTGTTTGTCTTTGAGTTTAGAATTTGAATCCAAAAGCACATGTATGGAATGATATTTTGTTGAATGCCGTGGTCACAAGTTTAATGTGAAAATATTGAGGTTTTCAAACAGTTTTAAGCAACATAAATGATCTTAGGGCACAGTAGTTGTAAGATAATGCAGTATGTAGTGATTATTACAATAAAATTAATCATAGCAAAGTATATTCAATAATTTTTAAAAAGCATTGTGGTTTTAATTTAATTAATTCCAATTAATGGAGCCTAACAGCAAGACAAAAGAATTAAATAAATTCTGACTTGAGGTCCTTATACTTTTATGAAAATATATAAATTATAAATAGGTGTTTATTAACTATATTATACATAACAAACATGGTGGATAGAACCTGTGGAACCATTATGACACAAATGGAGTACATGTCCTTTTAAATCTGACTTTAAAATGCTGGGCAATGCTGAGAAATGAAACAAAAAGTTTACATATCCTTTGTGTTCAAACAATTGTAAACTAGTATTTAGGGTATTTAGACAACAAAAATGCATGGGATTTTGTTGCCAGTTCTAGATGACATCACATCATTATCATCCTCTACTATTATCTCAGTTGAACTAAAGTGATGTATATCTGGCTCAACTCTGTATCAGGAAGACTTGCAAACACTTCTTTATGAAACTGATACAAGCTGGAGTTCCATGGATTTGGGGATGGACAGGCCATTTCTCATTGAGAGAACATTTCCCTCATTTTATCTCCAAACCATTGAATTTCTCCTTTCCGTGCTGCTAAGATGCAATATACCATAATATTAGTTACCAGGCTTCCAAAATAGAGTAGTGGGATGACTTTAAACTGTACAACATACAATTATAATGGAACATTTCATTATGATTGCATATTGTAAAGAGACTTACCTGTCTTTTTTGAGTCCATTGTTAAGCAAATGTGGCAGTTGTAAAGTGAATGCCATAATCATAAAGCAAATGAATGGTTTGTTATAGATGTGATTTTGTCTAAAGCCAGAAGTGCCAGTTTTCAACAAACCATCTGAATCACAAAATGCTGCAAATGGCTGTAAATATAGATGTGTTGCCAAGTTCCCAAAATTTGGTTACTTGACTATGGAGGAGATCTTACAGCCAGAATTTCTAATTCTGGCTCATAAATCCCATTTTTTCAGGTCTGTCATAACTTTGAATGGTTGTTTAGTGAGCAGTATTTAATTTTCTTTGCCATAGAATCTTAAAATCTTTTTCCACTGTTTAAATGGTGCATCAATTATCACGACTGGTATTATCTAAAACAAAAAACGTCATTCTAGACAAAATATTCATGTTTATCACAGAAATTATCCCCAAGGATAACAACTGTAATTCATCTAACTTAACATATCTTTTTAAAATTCATTCCATGTCTTAATATGGTTATTTTGAAACATAATACAGTTCACATTTGTCATGATGGTAACTTCCACTGCAACATATATGCCATGTATATCAATCAATATAAGTTCTAATTTTAGTTGGGGTTTCATATACAAAATAATTCTTTTTTTCCCTGCTGAAATAAATTTACCCAAATATTTTGTTTCCTCTTTTCTAATATGTGTTTCTTGTAAGCATATATATGTTAATTTTTTAAAATAATGAAAACAATCTCTTTTCTGGAAAATTATCTCCATTAACGTGCCTTGTTAAACATTTGTAATCTATAATCCAGCCCCAAAACAAGAAAACTTAATACCTGTAGCTCCTAATGTTGTCTTGTTCGACAACTTCGCCCTTTTCTGGATTGAGATGCCCTACGCACGGTTACTCATGCCCTTGTCACCTCGAGACTCGACTACTGCAACGCTCTCTATCTAGGACTGCCCTTGCATACCATCCGGAGATTGCAGTTGGTGCAGAATGCGGCCACGCGGGTGGTGATGGGAGTTACCCGGTTCTCCCATGTTACCCCCCTCCTGCATGGCCTGCATTGGTTGCCGATTGCGCTCCAGGTGAGATTCAAGGTTTTAGTTTTAACATTCAAAGTCCTACATGGCATGGGTCCCCAATATCTGAGGGAGCGTCTTCTTCCAATAGCTAACTCTGGCGCCCTGTGCGGGCTCATAGGCAAGGACTCCTCGGGTTCCATCGGCGGTCCAATGCCGGTTGGTACTTCCCGACGATGAGCCTTCTCTGTTGCGCCCCTGACCTCTGGAATCAACTGCCTCTGGAGCTCCGTCTGGCCCCTGATCTCCGTACCTTCCGCCGAATTAAAAACTTGGTTGTTTGACCAACCGGGCTGTGACCCTCCTTTGGGGGAGGGATGGGTTTTTTTAATATATTTTATTGTCTTGTTGTGTCTTATATTTGGGCTTGTTAGTTTAATGTCTTTTTAAATATTTATTGTTCTATGTTTTTAGTTGTGAGAGCCGAGTCTTCAGAGATGGGGCGCATACAAGTTCAAATATAAATAAATAAATAAATAAATAATTCAGCATCATCCCTCTCAGTTTCCTGTTGTACCTTTGGAGGCTTTTGTGTGGTCTTATCTGTCACATCCATTTGTATTATCCTCGGTTCTTTGAATTTTTCTGGAAATTCTCTTGCTTTCTTCATAGAATTCAATCAAAACCAAATAGTATAAATTAAGTTTCTGTTTAAAAGTAAAAATCATCCCATCTAAATGGTATCTTTTTCTGTTTAAGTCTATCAGTAAGAAAGAAGCATTATTTTCTCTTACACAGTATTCTACCATAATTAAAATTTCTTTAAGCACAATTATATCTCTATCATCAAATTTCAATATTGTGTTAAAATTATGTTGCAGCATATGGGTGGGTTCTTCTAAAAGGATACTAGAATATCCCTCGGAACATTTCTTAATTTCATAAACACTGTGTTCATTCTATAAATTGTATTAATTTCTGTCTTTTCATTTTAATCCAAAAAAACTGATAAAGCTTCAATTACCTTTTCTTCAAAATCCTCTAGAATTGTTTTGAATCTGAAGGAAAAAAATTTCTTTCTCAACTTAAATGCCAGATTATCTGAATTTATTTCCATGTCTCTATAAATTCCATTTTATGTTTCAAAATTACTACTTTGTCATTAATTTGTTTCATACCCACATTCAGTATAGCTTTTCCATATTTTTATCTTCTCCATTTCCTCTTTCATCTTAACAAGTCTTTCATCCTTTCTCTATTCAAAACTTGTCAATTTAGTACTAAGTGATTTGGACAACTTTTTGTCTAATTCTTCAAACGTTTTCTGCAATAATTCTGATGTTCCATTTACTGCAGGTTGCTCTAAAGATCCTCTTAACCTTCCTGTTATCCCAATTTTCATTTTAATATTATAATACAAACATGAAAGTGTCTCATTTACATCAAGGAACATAAAAGATAGACTCTTTCCTATTTTTTATGTGTCCTTAATACGTTTATATCAAATGGCGCTTTGTTGATGTATATTGCTTACTTACTATAAAAAGGTTGCAAATTCTACTGTTTTTAATTGTCATAAATCCTTACCATTATTTGCATTTGATTTTCATGCAGGTGGTTGACCAGATTGATACACTCACTTCTGATCTGCAACTGGAAGATGAGATGACTGACAGCTCAAAAACAGACACATTGAATAGCAGTTCAAGTAGCACAACAGCATCAAGTTTGGAAAAAATAAAGGTTCAAGGCAGTGCCCCACTCATCAGGGCTCCGCCCCATCCATCTGCTATTCTAACAGTATTAAGGAAACCTAACCCACCCCCACCTCCTCCACGATTGACTCCAGTGAAGTGTGAAGAAACCCACAGGCCAGTTATCTCTTCCAATCCTGTAAAGACTAATGGGACTCTGCTACGAAATGGAGGCTTACCAGGAGGACCTAATAAAATTCCAAATGGAGATACATATGGTATATCAAATAATAATTTGGACAAAGTTCCGATGCAACCTCTTATGCACAGAACTGAGAAAGACAGGTGTCCTCAGGCTGGAACACGGGAACGGGTACGATTTAATGAAAAGGTGCAGTACCATGGCTATTGTGCTGATTGTGACGTGCGATATAATATTAAAAACAGGGAGGTTCATTTGCACAATGAGCCTGCTCACAACCCAGGAAAACCTCCTCAACAGTGTCCTCCCTTGTCACCACCTCCTTCACCACTTCTTCATCCCCCATTAGAAAATGGTGGGGTGGGCATATGTCCCAGTAATAGCTTTCCCCCTCTCAGACCTGCAACTGTGCCTCCACCAACTGCACCAAAACCCCAAAAGACCATCCTGAGGAAATCAACCACAACAACAGTGTGATTTTTCCCCACCTGGAAAACTGTTTTTGCTTTTTTTTTCTTATGTATAAATATTGAAAAAAAGGTAAAGAGCACTTTCTACAAAAGCAATAAAAAGTTCAAATATATTGCACCCTTTCTTCTGTGAAGTGGCAAAAAAATTACATGGTAAGTAGAAAGAACATTGATTAATGGTTGAAAACTGATGTTACTAAACTCTGGCATCTCATAACATTTTCTGGTACTTATTATGGATACCACAGCTGTGACACAAGCAATTCTCTGGGAAACTATAATTGTGAAGTACTATTTAGGAGTGACATCTAATCTATAGAAAACAATTTGTACTGCACAATGGATTTTATAGTATGTGATACTTTTAAGGATATTTTTTGGAATGTAATTAGTGATTAATCAGAATTAATTAAGAACATTTAAGTAGTAGTTTTAATAGAGTTTTTATTTCCAGTGAAGAAATATCCTAAAATGTTATATTCCAAAATATTTTCTGCATCCAGGAAAACAAGTGCAAAAAAGGTAATTCCTCAGAAGACAATGTTACAGGCACTCAATTTCTGCTGCCATTCTGGAAACATGAAATAATTTTTATTTGTTAATTGTAGGTCATGCTTAAAACTTCAGTTTTTGCTTATAACAGTTCAGTTGAGAACACTAGGAATGTTGCCATAAATTATTTTTTACTTATTAATTGCTTAAACATTTGAAAAAGTTATTAACAATATTAAAAAACATTGAATATTAAATATTTGAATTCTGGAGATATTTTCCCATCTCCCAATCTTGGTAACATGCTAGACCTTCTCAGTTACTGCAAAGGATCTTCTGATATTTAGAAATATTATAAATAATACTTATTTAAGCTGGTTAGAAGAAAAGTATCAAATCAGTGAAGTCATCTTAAGCTTTTTTTATAAACAATCTTGCATACTAGTCATTTTGTTTGAATCATTTTTTATTGGAACCTTGGGGCTTCCTCACTTGCTTTTCTGTTAAGCTTTGGTATCCATTCATGATCATCTTTGAGGAGCTGTTCAAAGCAGCAACATCTCTGAGAGATTCCCTGCAGATGGTATGCACCATTGCACAATCCAAATTACATTTTTGCATTCAAATCCTAAACAGTGCTAATACATAGGCAACATATTAAAATCTGATACATAATTCTTTTTAGGTGGTGGTCTTAATTTATTGTACAGGTTATTATTTCAACATAATAGTTGAAAACTATTATGAATTATACTTCAAAGTCCATATCATAACTTTCTGCATGCTACTTCAAGATTTTCAGCTTAGCAGATAAGCAATATAATGGGGGTGGTTTACAAAAATAGCTGAGCTGCATGAAAATATTTTCATTAGATTCTTTTTAAAGTTGGTGAAAAATTCCCAAATCTTAGTATCAGAGTTGGCAATGTAAGTTATTTTTTTTATAATTCCATCATGATGATGATTTTGTTCCACATCATACATTTTGATTAAGTGCTTCATATTTTTCTATATGAACAAGAAAAACAAGAATCTACTTATTTATTAAAAAGAGTGCTCTGGAAAAGTGCCTCATACTTTTTCAAAAAATATGTTCTATTTTAACATCAAGATTCTTGAGAATTTCAGATTTGCTTGGAATTTTGAAGCCCTCTAGAAGCAGCTTTAGGTTGTTTTCTGTTATAAATCTTTCAATGAATGAATGTTTGAAAATAACAATTGCTGAGTATCTGCTTAGAAAAGTTCAGTTTCATTCTGTAAGAATGCTAAAGAGTAACAGCAGGTATAGATGGTATGAATGAGGAAATGTTAAAACAGGAATGTGGTTTGTTAATGGAAAGAATACATAAATTATTTAATATCTGTATGAAAACCAAATCTGTTTGATGATAGAAAAAATATCAGTACTGTCCCACTATTCAAAGGAAAAGAGGAATGTAAAAATTGAGAGGAGATTAATTTGTTGCCTAGATCTGAGAAAGTATGTTTTGATAGAAAGGGACATTGAGTAAAATTTAGGAACTGCAATATGGCTTTATGCCAGGCAGGAGGCATGCAGATATCATTTTTGTTCTTTATAAAATAACTTAAGTTTTATGAATGTGAAGGGAACATTTATTATGCATTCATTGATTCAGAGAAAGTGTATGATAGGTGAGTGGGCTTGAATTATGCAATGTTTTACATAAGTATTGAGTTGAAAGTTGGTTGCAGAATGCGATAAGAGTATAATATGGTGAGAATTAATTGAATTCTTAATGAATAGTTGAACACCAAGCAGGGAATGAAATGAGGAATTGTTATGTACTCTTGGTTATTTTAATGTATTCATGCATGATAAATGTATAAGGAATCATGGTAATAATGTAAGAAATCTATTGGTTGGCATGTGAAAATACATTGCTGATATCAAATAATTTGCCAAGAACATGTGATGCAAAGAGAAGTATACGAAGAGGTTATGAAAATAGATATATTGAAGGACTAGGATTTTTTTTTAATGGGGAAACTGAGTGAACAATTGCAATAGGCACCAGTAAATGGTGAATTTGTAGCTTGGTACCAGTGGTGGGATGCTGCCAGTTCGCACTGGTTCAGGCGAACTGGTTGCTGCAATAATCAGCTGGTCCCACCCACTTGCCCCTGCCCTATCCTGTCCTTTATTTCCTGCTTTGTAGCTCATCTCAATCACGTGGCACAGCTGATTTCCCCCTCCCCCCCACTGTTCTAGTTACTATTGCTGACTTGGAAGGTAAGCAGCTCAGCTTCTAAATGCTCCATTTTCAGTGCTGTGCACAAGTGTGAAGTGCGCACACACTGAACCAGTTGTTAAATCGGCAGCATCCCACCACTGCTTGGTACCATAGAATGTTTATTGAAGGTGGATGAAAAAAAAATTAAGAAGTACAAGTGACACTAGAAAGCATAGCGTGTGTTGTAAGGAATGAATGTTTAAGAAAGCTGTTTATAAGAGCATGTCCTTGCTCACTTTGTACTGTGAAGGTCAGAATATAGCTTATCAGAAGAAACTTAAAAATAAGTTCAGTGTATCAGAATGGTGCATTTAGAAATGGCATGATAAAGGCAAGAGTAGGTTAAATTAATGTAGATTGAATATAAAAATGAATATCTGTATGAAATCTGTTAAGTTTGAGTAAGAGTAGGAAATTATATTGCACAACACATGAAATAAGAGTGAATGGGTTAAGAGGAAAGGAAAGACTAACCAAGTTGTGATTGCACAAGTTGAAGAGATCCTTAGAAAGAAAGGTGTTAGAAGTATGAACAACAAATGGCAATGGTATGAAGCAATACATGGCTGTGGTAGAAACAAGGGTGGTTTGTAAAACATAAAAATGCATGGAACTGCTTAGCCAATAGTGTAATGTTGCTAGAACTAAATTTAGCTACATTGATTTGGCTTATCTTGTGCCCTTAATGTTTTTGCATTACATTTTTCTGTAATCTGAATCATATTATCTGAAAGGGGAATAATGTAATGGGTTTGCATATATTTGTATATATATACATTTTCTATCACTTTGAAGTTTCACTGATTCTTCATACTTTCTAGTTAAAGAAGCCCAGTGGAGAAATTTGTTCTTTATTTCTTTTATTTGGAAGCAACAGATCCAGAGAGACAGCATACTACTGGAGCAGTTATATTATATTCTAAAAGCCATGTCCATTGCACATTTCACTTGACCACTTGCAGCTGAGATAAATGTAAAAATGACTACCGTACATTCACCCATGAGAATTTAATGAAATTTAATCTGTTGTTTTTTTAATAAATGTTCTTTCAGTACTAGAAGCAAATAGCTCAGAATTAGTTCTAGC
This sequence comes from Naja naja, assembly GCA_009733165.1. Lineage (NCBI taxonomy): Eukaryota > Metazoa > Chordata > Lepidosauria > Squamata > Elapidae > Naja > Naja naja. The sequence goes on along the minus strand of CM019149.1, from coordinate 251,650,366 downwards.
ATGAGTTATTTTACTTAATGAATTAGAAAGGGAATTGTGAAGAATAGATTAAAAAAATAGAAAAATATACTTCTGAATATTTCTTGTATCCATTTTGAATTCCAACAATTGAGATTTACCAAGAGTTGAAAATTCATAGATTTGTATCGTCAAATGGGGCTAAGATTAATTAGACAGATGATAGTCATTCCTCATTACAACAATACTACTTAGAAAGTCACTGAAATGAGAACATAGGAATAAATGTGAAATAAGAAGTTTTGTGTTTCCCAAAATGTATTCTTCATTGATCCCTTCACTCAGATAGGCTGCAAAATGTGATACTGGAAATTAATAACATTTTTTTCAATAACTATGCTATTTCAAACTCTTTTAAGTGGCATAAAAACTTTACATTTCTAATGATATAAACCTATGTAAATGCTTATTAATCTCAATTTGTAATGAAAATGCTTACCAAATGGTATATTTGGAGAATATATACTCATTTAAATATGAAGGTTCAAAACAACAATGAATAGTTGATTACGTACCGAGTCTCATAGTTTTAAAACCACAAGTTTTGTCTTCCTACACTGTTCCATTTTTGGATGGTGTTCCTTCAGGTCACTGTTCACTCCTCACAACTGCCTTGATAAGTCCTTTCATGTTATTTGGCAAGATTTCAGAAGTGGTTTGCCATTTGTCCCAGGGATGGGGTTCAGTTTTTTTAACAACCGGTTCTGTGGGCATGGCTTAGTTGGTGAGTGTGGCTTTGTGGTCATGTGACAGGGTGGGCATGGCCAACTTGACATCACTCATGTCAAGGGGCGCTTTTCTTCGCCTGGCCTCTCATGACAGTGGAGATGCTACAACGGTCATAAGTGTGAAAAATGGTCATAAGTCACTTTTTTCAGTGCCATTGTAACTTTGAATGGTCACTAAATGAACTGTTGTAAATCAAGGATTACATGTACAAAAATACCAAAAGCTTGTTTGCTTGCAAAAAGCTGCCCTAAATACCAATCATTAGATTAAAAATACCTGCAAGCCGGAGTTACAAATCAGGCAGGGTACTGGAGCACCTTGAGGAATGAAAATAGTTAAAATGCAGTGATAACTATCAAGCAGCCATCTCTTGCTCATAAAGTGAAATCCTTTAGCAGAGAGGTCATTTAAGCTCTCCAGAAAAAGCACACCCAGGAAAAGCAATCCTTAGATCCATTTGCACCCTTAAAATACCAGCTGGTCTCACTCACCTCACAAGATATCCAAGGAAATCATCCAGATTTAAGGAAAGGTCACATGCCCCCCCGAAAGGCAGAAAAAAAAATCAGTGCCAAGCTTGCATCCTGCCTCTTGGAAGTATACCCCCAAAGGACAGTGCCAGATAGTAACACAGTGAAGAAAGACCCCCTCCCCAGATAGAAAAAGAAACTATGAGGCAAGAAAAAATTCAAACACAATACAAATAATTAAATCACAACAGTAACTGTTGCTTGTTGAAGCTGAATAGGGAAAATAATCCTATCAATAAACACAAGATTAAACTTCACCAAGCACAGAATTAACCTTCACCAAAAACCAGTTTTAGAACAAAACTCAGAAAGGGTATGTAAACTTTCTAGCTAGCCAAGAAGCCTTGCTGAATGTCACTCATCTTGGTTCCCTGTCACTAAAAGCTTTGCTTCATTATTCAATTATTTCTTCAAAGTGCTGATTGTCCAGGGAAGTATTTCCTCCCAACAGCAGTGTAAAAATCTTAAAACAACCATTTCCCTTTAAGAAAGCCAAGCTCCAGAAGTTCTGGAGACAGTAAGTCTAGGCTGCCTGCCAAGAATGTAATAAGGGTGGAAAAACAAAAGGAGATTGCTTCTAACTACCGGTTCTATAGAACCAGATAGAACTAGTAGAATCCCACCCCTGATTTGCCCCCTTCTGAGAGAGAGAGTAACTAGTCCAATGGGATCATCCAGCTGGCTTTGAATCTAAGGCTGGACTAGAGCTCAAAATATTCCAGTTTTCAAACTCATGCCTGAACCCAGGCCACTTCGTTGCCCTGCCCTCACTACCTCCACCTCGTGCCACTGCTTTTGCACTGCCACCCCAACGTGTACTGACACCACACTAATGCCAACACCTAACCCCCATCATTGCCAATGTCCCACTTCTAACAAAGCTGAGGGATAGACTGGGATTGCCCATGTGCCAGATGTGGCCCATGGGCTGTAATGCCCACCTCTACCTTAACTAATATGCCAAACAGTCTCTACTCACTGTCTGTAACTTTCCTCAATATCATTTTATTAGATTTTTCTTTGGGGAACAAACAAGAGGCTAGTGATTATGGCACCAGGATAAAAACTAAGGGACTGTTAACCATGAAAGCTTGCTGGGTGATTTTGGGTCAATCATTCCTAACCCATTCAGAGAGTTCTTTGGGGGAAAATAGGAAGGAAAAGAAATATTAGGTATGTTCGCTGCCTGAGTTATTTACAAAATTAATAAAAGTGGGATAAAAAGTAAAATAAAAAAAAATAAAACATTATATTTCGCTTTCTGATTTTCCCCCCTCAATCCACTGACATTGTTGCTGACTACCTTGATGAAGTGGAACCTTGGCTGACCTTCATCTTTTATTTCTGTCCTCCTTATGACATTTACTTTACCTTTGTGATATTTGACCCTTATAAAATTATTGCTACAAAATTATTGTTCTTTTTTCTTTCTCTTTTCTCCTGATATACATTTGCTGGTCAGCACTGTGCAGAGCTATCTTGGGAGTGGGGAAATAGAGTAAAAATATGACAAGATGGCCATTGCAGCAGTGGGGCAATCTGCTTTGAATCAACACTGCACTCACTGGGCTGGAGATTAAATGCTTTACCACTACTACCATCTTTACATTTCCGCCCCCCTGCTCTCTCTCTCCTGCTCTCCTTTTCCTGTTTTCTTTTAATGCCCCAGCTCCTTAGACAGATGGAACATAACAGGCAACAAACATCACATTTTTCTTTCTGATAAATGATTTTTTGTGACTAGCTGTAACTACCTTGGCAGCTATTTTTGACATCCCTAAATTCTAACAGATTGCCCGGAGGGGTGAGGTTTACTGATACCTGGCCTGTAAGCAATTCCAATATATCCAACTGAAGTAATTCTGTATTTCTTCCCTTTTTTACCTTATCTTTATTTTCTTTCCCCTATTTGCATCAAATTTTAGATTGCAAATTCTGTTGAGATGGCATGCTTATAAAGCTTTAAAAAAGTACTACATAGTAACAGTGGAAATACATAGCCTACAAGAATGTCACAATACAGAGCAGGGAGGAGAAAGTTGTACTTCAGCTCTGCCCATCACAACCAGATTCAGTGAAATATAAGTTCAGTGGGATGTTTTAAGTTTACAAACATAATTCATTGCTATGTAGCTACTTCACTCTGCTCATCATCATATGGAACAGGCATCTGTTACATCTTTCACATTAATATGACACCACCAAATCTCTATGCTTAAAAAATAATTTATCTAGCCTGTATTTATTGCATTCCAAAATTTTGCCAATGTGAATAATATTGACTGTGTGCCTGAGACTAAAAAACTGAATTTGAGTGGTTGAAGAAAACAATAACGTTAGCCAGCCATAAAAGCATTTTTCAAATCATGTGTTTTGCAAAAAGAGATAGAAGAAAAATTATTGAAAACTATTCTTTCAGGACTTTTATTGATGCTGAGGCTGTTTGGATTTATGAAAGGTTTTGTCCTTTTTAAAGTTATATCTTCTTTTGCCATGTCTTTCTGAATCCCAAATTTTACATGTCAAGGGTTTAAAATTGATACTACTTTCTCAATTACATAATTGCAAAGCAATTTAATAATAAATTCATTTTATGGCAAACATTACAAACTGCTGTTTACTTTTCAAGCAGCAGGAAAGGTTCATGGAGGGAACATATTTAGCTAGTTACTTTTCTTGTGTGAATGCTCTTATTAGATACTCACTTCATTTTCATTTTGGAAAATGTCTTGAGACAGCATACATTTTGGTGAACCAATTCTTACTGAGCTGTGTTGACACAGATATAAAAGCTGCCATGTGTGCTTATTTATTAGAGCATAGGATTGCTTGCTGTGCTCATCATATATTCCATATTTCCCTAAAGAATGGTGCTGCTTTAATAAAAAAGAAAAACATAATTGTGTAATGATAGAACAGAAGACAGTTGTATTTAGAAATGTCATTATTTTGTGTGATATTTACATTGACAGCAAAACAATGAAATTATCTGTGAGTTTTATAGAAATAAATATATGAAAGCTGAAGAAAAAGGATTACTAAGGGGAAAGAAAATAAACATGGCATTTCATAATGCTATATTGCAAGAATTTTGATTTGAGAGTCCTAGCTTTAATGGTCACATTCCAATCTGGATAGGCCAGATTTTATTTTTTCTTTTCTTTTTAAATTTAATTCCATTTTTTAATTTTATTATTGGTAGGTTGTGAATTGCTAATTATCCCTTAAAAGTTCTTTTGGAATAACAAGTGGAAGCTATCCATAAAGTAAATTGAAATTTCCCCTTTTTGTATCGGAACAAAGGGTAAAATGAGTTCATTATGCTTTGCATTTTTTCCATTAAACACTAAAATGGGGAAGAGTGGAGCAAAAATCATTTAATTTAGGGCAGGCTTTTAAAGGATTGAAGACTTTATTCTAAGTCATTAAAATATTTCTGTAAACTTCAAACACAAAATGTAGGATTCTGGAGAACCCAGACAGATACTAATAGTATGAGACCAAATAACCATATTTTTTCTGCTCTAAATGCTATGCTTCTTAAAGTAATTTCTTCTGTGGTGTCACATTAATCTAATTGGATGCTTATTTTGTAGGGATATATATCAAATTGATTGCAGACATCTTGGCTTATTTTTGCTTGAAAACCAAGGATCAGTTCCAAATTTTTAAGTCCACATTTGAAGATGAACAAAATAATTAAATGAACCCCAGAGTTTCAAAAAAATGAAGATAGGTATTCATTTAAAAATCCATGTGTGTTGATATTACCCTCTTAGGATAACAGATAACAGATTATCAGAGTTGGAAGGGACCTTATAGGTCATCTAGTCCAACCTCCCGCACAAGCGGGAGACCCTACACTATTTCTGACAAATGGCAGTCCAATCTCTTCTTGAAGGTCTCAAGTGATGGCGCTCCCACAACTTCCGAGGGCAAGCTGGTTGATTGTTCTCACTGTCAGAAAGTTTCTCCTTATTTCTAGGTTAAATCTCTACTTGTTCAGTTTCCACCCATTATTCCTTGTCTGGCCTTCAGGTGCTTTAGAAAATAGCTTGAATCCTTCTTCTCTGTGGCAGCCCTTCAAATATTGGAAGACTGCTATCATGTCTCCCCTGGTCCTTCTCTTCACCAGACTAGCCAAGCCCAGTTCCTGCAACCATTTTTCATATGCCTTAGTCCCCTAATCATCCTGGTTGCTCTTCTCTGCACTTTTTCTAGAGTCTCAACATCTTTTTTATAATATGGTGACCAAAACTGGATGCAGTACTCTAGATGTGATCTTACTAAGGCTTTATAGAGTAGTATTAGTACCTCACTTGATCTTGATTGTATCCTTCTGTTAATGCAACCTAGGATTGCATTAGCTTTTTTGGCTGCTGCTGCACACTGCTGGCTCATATTTAGCTGGTTGTCCACTAAGACTCCAAGATCCCTCTCACAGTTACTGCTGTTGAACCTGAATTGAGGACCTGAACTTGATACAAGATCTCACAACATCAACAACAAAAACCTCCCAAGACAAAAAGCAGAGAACCAAAAAGGGACAGAGTATGATAGAGCCAAGAACTTTTAATTTACATCCCAGACAGATTAAAGAAATTCAACAGTACTAATCCAAAGTTGGGCCAGGTTTCCAATTAAAAAAAATCCAGCCACTTTGTGATTTCTTTACCACTCTTCTCCTAAAGCAGCAGAACATTAGTTGTGCTTTGTTGCTTTCCAGATACTCAATTGCAGTGCTTCACTTTTTTTTTCTGCCTGCAGTCAGCATTCTGTGCCTACTGAGCATATTATTATGGTACTTTGGATCCCATTTCAAATTCTTCTGCAAACTGAGGATTTTTGTACAGTAGTGGGTCTTCTCTTATATATGGATGATGCTCTTGTAACTATTTAAAAACTTGCCTGTGGAGAATGAACGTGCTGTATGACAAAAGATTGCATTATAGCTATATACAACATCATAATACTGCATCAACTAATCAGTCTTAGAGTTCTAAAAATGGATTATAACTTTTGAAAGTGGATTTTTCCTAATTTATTTTAAACTACAAAAATAATTCTCTGTACTTTTAAAAATCTACTTTCTGAACATCAGAGTAGAAACTTGTACCTGTGTATAAACAGGATGACAGATCATGTTTTCTGATGAATTAAACATTTTACAATTCACAAAGAGAAAATGGATGTCATTCTGCCTCTTGTTTTTCCTCTATTGTGGTATATTTTATCTGGCAGCTTTCAGATTTCGAAAATGTTGCCTTTGCCAAGATGAACAGGAATGATTTTATGAATTTCATTAACACATAATAGTATTTGACCTTTGAATATTTGACAATATTGTTCCATCTTATTTTCTTAGTTACTTATACTATGATAGACACAGATAATGGAATAACAGGTACTTCAGAGATCTTTAGTCCAGCCCCCTACTAAGGCAGGAAACCCTACACCATTACCATAAAGAGATGTAGCCACATAGTTGTACATCTTGAATCTTATGAAATAAATATTAAACACAGTTGAAGTTCACTAGAGTAATGTCTAATGACAATTGTTAAGGATATATTTTGTTTGATTTTTGAAGAGATGTATCTTATGATGGAATGTGGCAAAAGGAGAAACAATGGCTTGAAGCATTAACAGAAATATATACTCAATTAATATTTATATTATGGTTTGTGTACTTATACTGAATTAACAGTATTAGCAGTATAATTAACTGCTCTAGCTTTAGGCAACAAATGGTATATATTTCTGGCAAAAAAAAAAAACAGCAGCCAGCTTTCATTTCTTAACATAATTAAATATGGACAGAAAAAAAAGCATCCACAGTAATTTTATATTTGCAATAAGGTACTGATGCCTAAATTAATACAGTAGTATTGTTGTTTTAAGTATCTTCTGATCACATTTTCCAAACAAAGTTATAGTTACAAGACTTTTCATTTTCATTTGCTCCACTAAAATTTTGGCTCACTTATGTGCTTATCATCTGTCAGTCGCTATTTCATCTACTTGTTTTTTGATTCCCTAGATTTTTTTTCTTCTGATGAATATCAGATAGGAGTTGAACAAGTCAATTTTTTAAGTTAAATGAAAAATTGTGTGGCTGTACTTAGAGGATTTGAAAGGAAATAAAATCTGTTTACAAAAGTGAAGAATTTATGATGCTCTTCCATCCCCTCACAAATGGTATCTTTCATAAAGCTGACTGCTTATTATTGGAACTGAGAAAATAATTCTGTTTACTGAAAATCTTGATCTCACCCATAACTCAGTGAAACAGTAAAAAAGCATCAAACTGATATTTTTGAAAAAATAAAATAGATTAAATATGAAAATAAGTGACCGATGCAAAAGCAGTCATTAGAATGGTAGAATCAGGTAGCATTTGCAAGTATAAGATGAAAAACACCTAGGGGATGATTATGATGTAAAATAGATTTAGATATTTTTTCCTTTATTCTTCTGCCTTTACTTTCTTTTATGTATTATAATATATTTTTCCTGTGCTTTGTGTATTGTGGCTCACTCTGAAAGGATATATGAGTATTGTTTGTGTGCACTATATGTTACATAAATTCTATGTATGCATATATGTAAGAATATAATTTGTAAGCAGATAATAGACCACATTATACTCCAGTGAGAAATGATAATGTATATAGAATTTCAGAAATAATTCTGAAATAAAAATGTCATAGTACAGATAATCCTTGATTCATGACCACAATCAGGACCAAAATTTATGATATAATGCATGCAGTGCCATGTGACTAGACCCAATTTTATAACCATCTATACGGAGTCATAAATCAAGTCACCACATTGTATGTCAAGTCAGGTGGTCATGCATTCAAATCTACTTAACAATGGCAAATTGCAATCACAGGACCATGGGACATTGTAATTAGATGCAAATGAGAATCAACTGTCAATCACCTGAATTATGATCACATGATTGCTAGGGATTTATTTATAAGAAACTTTTTTTAGGAAGTTGTTAATATGAACTGTTGTTAAGTGAATGATGAAGGTTATTCGTCATATGTATATGATGGTAGTTCATTCTTTAGCATTTCAGGTAGTTCTCATGTAATTAGTAATTAGAACCGAAATTTCTATCATTAATGTGATAATGCTACTGCAGTTATAAAGCACGATGTTATGGTTGCTTTTTTAAAGGAACTCTTGCAATGTTGTTAAGCATCAATTGTTTGATATTTGAAATCTCTTGCCAGCTTCCCCATTGACTTTGCTTGTCAGAAAGTTCAAAAAGTGATCACAAGACATGGGGACATTATAACTGTCATAAAAATGAGTCAGTTGTCAAGCATCTGAATTTTGATCATGTATCAGTGGGGATGCTGCAACGGTGTTTAGTCACATTTTTCAGTGCTGCCTTAACTTTGAATGGTCATTAAAAAATTGTTGTAAGTCGAGGACTACTTGTACTGTTTTTTGGAAAAATGGGATTGAAAATAGTTGAAATATTATGAGGACCTATAATACTCCATTAACAGGGTGTTGCTGGCAAATGTAATCCAGAACAATAGTTGAGTGGTTTCTGGTGCTCTTTGGTGGCTTTCTTGCAGATGTTTCATAGTATAATATTTGTTTAAGCATTTAGGACTTAGAATTCTAAGGCTTCCCATTTCAACAATGAGTTTTGGTGGCATGTAAGCTGAAGACAAACACAGCACTAATAGTCCTCAACTTAAAGCCAGTCATTTAGTGACTGTTTGATGTTACAATGGACCCTCCAAAGCTACTTACAACCAGTTTCAAAGTTATAGCTGCTGCAGGGCACTTACGATAACGTGAACAAAATTTGGCCAGATTCTCCCTTACAACCAATGCCTATCTCCCTTCTATCCCACCATGCTGGATTCCTACAGGCCTTGGTTCTGCTTTTACACCCTACCAAGTCCCCGAGACTTTGAGCTTCCTTCCTAACTTACCGGGTCCCAAACCTTCCTGTCACTGATCACTCCTTTACCTTCTGTACTATAGATCTCAGGAGCTCTTGAGTTCTCACTGGGTAAGGAAATCAGGCTTTTCCACTCCTTGGTCTCCCTAAGCCACATGGATCCATCCTGAAAGCAGGCAACATATTCAAAGCAGTCTGAATGGTGGAGCAGCTGGGTCTCTTACCCCAATGTGAGCTCTGGAAATCTAGAGAGGATAAATGAGTAATTGGTGACAGAGGTGAGGAGGAATATGTGAGTGTCCTCTGCTGCAGGTCTCCAGAACTTTGAGTTCATATTGGTGAGCAGGGTTGCTCACTTAATGACCCACACAACCTGCAACTATAATGAGAAAGCTCCATTACAGTCATAAATCGAGAACTCCCTGTAGCTAAAAACCAAAAGGGAGACAGAAATAAAATGAAGACTTGCCTTCAGAAGTTGTGGGTGCTGCATCGCTGGAAGTTTTTAAGCAGAGATTGGATACCACTTGTCTCTTGAGCAGGAGGTTCAACGAGAAGCTTCCCTCCCAACTCTATTATTCTGTTACTATGAACATAGCAGAGAACATCAAATATACAGTATAGCAAACTGTAGAGTACAATTTAGATGGAAACACCACAGAACTTGGGGACAAAAAGTAGATTATGTTTGATCAAAGAGAAAGAAATGTGTTAAGAAAAGTAGACAACCAGTACTCTGAGAAAGAGGTTTCCTGCATTAGTTACTTCATGAATTATGCTATATTGTAAACGGAGGCAGTTTTTTTCTGGTATTAAAACGTAAGTTTTAAAGGTAGCAATATTTTTAGCAATATTGAAGCTACCTCAGTCTTGATGGACTCAGTTTTAGAATTACTTAGTTTAACTAACCCTGATAGCTTTCTTTCATAATCAAGATATTTTAAAATATAACATGCTGAGGTTTTATAGATGCAGGCTGTATCCCTATGAAAAAGAAAGTATGAGATCAAGAGAAATCCTGTTATGGTGTTCTTATAATTAACTTTAAATCTAACATATAGTGAGAGTTAATTTTAAAAAATGTTACATATACAGACAATTTTATGTTTGAAACATTTATTGAACTTCCAATTAGCTTGGATTATTTTTGTATTTAACATGAGCTTTGTAACCCTTTCAACCTGCATTTGTTAATTAGTGCATCTAAAACACAAGCCATTTATAATATACACTTCATGCTACACAATGTATTTGAAACGTTTAAGTTTAAAAACAAAACAAAAACTAAAGGAATGATTTATCCTAGAGGGTAATTCTTCATGGTTGTCTAGCAATTATACAGAAAGTCTTATCTGTCTATATTAAGCAGTCCATGCATTCAAGTTAAAGAATCTGTGTAGTTAATTTAAATCTCATTTAGGAACCCAGCAGGAACAATTCACATTTTCTCTGGATTTAGATCAGGTTAAATACAAAGTCATTAGGAAAACTAGTGGAGGCACCTCTATAGCTAAGCAGAAATTATATTTTCAGGCAGTTATATAGTAGTTGACAGTGTAACCTATTGAGAAATCATTTCAATCAATTGGAGAATCTGAATTTAAAAACATTGAATACAGAAAGTAGGTTCATAAATCAGTGCCAATTTTTCTTAAAATGTACAAAAAATGTATAAAAGAATTCTGAAAAACACAAATCAGAAACCTATTAAGTTTTATGTACTATCAAAATAATACTTAGGATTATCCAATGCAGATTAGAGCCCTACATAGAAAAAGAGATGGCAGATGTTCAAGCTAGGTTTTAAAAAGGTCAAGTAATGCAAGACATTATTTCTGATTGTCCCAAAAATGCTTTTTCAAGAGATAATTGGATGTTTTGTTTTTTTCTTTGAAGACGTTTCACTTCTCATCCAAAAAGCTTCTTCAGCTGAAAAAGCGTCTTGGATGAGAAGTGAAACGTGTTCAAAGAAAAACCAGAAAGTTCAGTTGCCTCTTGAAAAAGCAGCTTGGGAAAATGCATCATGATATGGATGATTGAGCATCTCCATAGATCAGAGGTATCAAACTCGCATCGTCACAGCAGCATCACATGATGTATTGGGACTTTTTACCCCTTTGCTAAACCGGGTGTGGCCATTGCCAGTGCATGATGCATCCGGTCCATGGCTGGGACTTTGACAGCCCTGCCATAGACTATTTCTGATGCATGCTGAATAATTGAGAAAGCCAAAGAATATCACAAGTCACTATGTGCTTCATTAATTATAGCACGGTCTTTAATTGTATCAATCTCTCATAGCTGTGGAATGTGCTCAGAAAAATAGTAATCCAAGAACATCTCATATTCCTCATACAAATCTATGTGTAGGTCAGGTAGCCTCAGTATGGATAGAACATGGTGAAACAGATTGGCCACAGAGACAGAACTGCAACCTTTCCCCTTATCTATTTAGCCTATATGCTAATTATATATTAAGTTGTATTTTGGAAACAAATCAGTGTGGTTTTAAAATTGGAAGAGCATCAGTTACCTGTGCAATGCTGATGACTGCCCTGACAGCCAAAAATGAAAACTTCCTAGAAACTCTGATAATAAAAAATTAAGGGCTGAAGTAAAAAATTCAGACTAAAATTAAATATAAAATAGACCAAGCTGATGACAACAGGTAAAACAACCAATCTTAGAGATGGCAGTGAGGATATAAAAGTAGAACATAGCTTAGGATCAACCATTATCAATAAAGGAACAAGCAGATAAGAAATAGGCTGCAAACGACCTGTAACATTTGGTAGAACAACAGTGAAGGCCTTAGAAAAGATATTCATATGCTCTATATATGATAAAGATCAGACTCAGGCAAGCCATAGTATTCCTTTCTGCAACAGGGATCTATGCAAGCAAGACACTCTATGCAAGCAAAGGTTGCATAGCACAATAAGAAGAGTATTGGCATTTTTAAACTTTGGTGTTGTAAAACAGCAGTCCTCAACATTTGCAGATTGACAGCCCAGCTGGAGGGGGGAGGAGAGGGGAATCGGGCTGCATGAGTGATGGGCCAGAATACATGCACATGCAGATCAACTGCAAGTTGACCTGCATGCACATACGTGTGCGCACCGGCCAACTGCACAAGTTGAGCTGCGTGCATGTGTACATAGGCACGCTGCTTTTATAAGTTGAGATGCATGCGTACTGGCCTACCTGTCATGTGGCTCGGTTCTGAATATCCCAGTAGTGGGCCACAGCCCAGGGCTTGGGGATCCCTGTTGTAGAAAATTCTTGAGAATACTGTGGAAACAGTCAATGCACCATCAAATAAATAAACTCAGAGTTCTTACTTAAGTCATGAATGACCAGACTCAAATTACCCTAATTCAGATACTTTATGTGAAGGCCTAGCACTCTGGAAAAGACTGTAATGTTGGGAATGGTGGAAGAAAATAGAAGATGATGCTATAGTTTCAATATTATCTCATGATAGTACCAAGGAGATATAGTAACTAGAAATCAATGACCAATCTAAAATCAGTTAGTTTCAATGGTTGGTTGTAGGGTTGGTAGAGGTTTACTTAATTACCCTAGCCAGTCACACTCGCTCCCAGGCAATTGCTATTCATGGCCTCAATTCCTCTAATCCTAGTTTAATAATGATGGTAATTTGTCTCTTTGATTCTATTCTATTAGTTCTGTCATCTTGTATGACAGTTGAGATATACATTTTCTGTGGCAATGCCTTCCCTATAGGATAGTATCTCATCCTCCCAAGTTTGCATAACTATTACCTTGTTTTATAGGAATATCTTTAAAATATAGCTTTTATAGTAGTCCTTGGGTCATGGTGATTTTGTAATCCTAGATGGATAATCAGATTCCTTAGTTCTTAGTGTTTTCTTACCTAGTGTAGTACATTGTTTTTTTGTTTATTACTGTTTTCTGGTTTTTTAAAGATTGTTTTCATATTTGCATGCCATCCAGAATTGCTTGGATGATACTACATAGGTCATACCATACTTAAAGAAATATAGATTTTGTAGACAAACTTTTAGTGAGAATTGATGTTTAGATACTACCAGCATGGATACTGAAATCTCATTTAAAGTCACTGTCAGACCTGTAAATGATTTTACATTTTAAAAACTAATCTTACAAATCATATATCAGTTTAATTTGTTCTGAAAAAAAGTTAAAAAAATATTCTTCATTCATGCCTTAATGAATTTTTAAATCCCATTGATGTTTATTAGCACAAAAATTCTATAGTTACAAAATGTCTGGGTGCTGAAAACTTGTAAAAACATAGCACATAGTTAACACAATTAAACACTCAAGTATGGCCTATCCTTATGTATTTGTGATGCTTTACTTAACTAAGTAAAGCTACAGATTCTGCACTCATTTCATACTTAGTGGGAATGTAAAAGAAGGCGGCTGCCTACAAAGATCAAATATAAAATACATTATTTTGCATTAACCCCCTTCAACAAGTTAGAGGCTCCTCAAGTCACGCCTTATTCACTCCCATTCTACATAATTGCATCTGCTCAGAAGCAATGAGATCTTCAGTTTCTGGAGGAGAGCACTGACTTTCTGGAACCACGTGGAAAGGAATTTTAGAAACTCAAATCTTAGTAACTTCTCTCAGACAGCTTCTACAGTTTTAGTCTAGGGCTGCATGTATTCATATTATGTATAACTCTACTAGAACTGACAGATACAGTGTTTAGAGAAAGAAGGGGGGCGGAAAAGACTTATATAAACTCAGTTTCCAAACATAATTGATCCAAGGCTGGTGGTAGTGAAAGCTACTTAACTTTGAACGTATTCTGATATTGTTTTATTACTAAATAGTAAGAATAACAAGTACTATATAGGTTCCTTCCCCCATCTCATTTCAAATGAGCTTTTGCACCAATAACATGCTAGGTTCCTATATTAAAAGGCAATGTTGCTTAAATGTAGCTCCATCTAATTTTAACTCATTAGCAACAAAATAGTCTACTGGGGACTAATTGCAATTCCTTTAGGGCTGCTGCAAAAAATAAACTCTTGCATGGTATGGTGACAGATGGTATCTAACTTAAGGCAATTGCTTAAAGTAAGGATTTTGTAATCTCTTAGAAACAGTAAAGTATCTTCAGAATTAATTTTCTTTCTAAAAACAGATCTATCCATTCTATGAAAATCCTTCAAAAATTAGGGCATGTTTCCAATGAGGATTATGCCTATTAAGCTTGGAATTGTAATCTTAAGTAAACTTAAAAATAAAACCTATCTATATAAAGATAGTTTATATCAACCTGTTTTTCAAAACATTGTAATTTGGGGAAACCTTAAAATTGCTTCAATCATATTTATTGGCATCTTCAGGCCAGCTTATCTAGTATGATAATGTTAGTCCATATACCATCTATTACTATTGCTGCTCAGGAATTGAAATGATTATATAACAGGACTTCACACTGTTTTACCTGACCGTGGCTGACAAGGCCAAATTATCAACTCAGTTGATACTTTTGAAAAAGAAATAACCAACATCTGCAACAATAAACAAGCAAGAAGGAAAGAATAGCTCTATAAATATTTAATAAAATCTAATGAGGGTAATAGAAGAAATTATTATAAAATGCTAAACAATGGTAAATTTTGGAAAATTACATTCACAATAAATTTAGTAATGTCAGCATATTTTATTACAACAGGAATATTGGGCAGCACTTAATAGTGTCACATTTACTTAAAGAATGTCACCAATAAAGGAAAGTTACAAAGATGATTACAAGTGAAGTTTGTTTATTCCCATCTCATTGCAAAGTACATTTTGTCTTGTGAAATATAAAAGTAAATTGTTCAGTGTTAACCTTTATTTCTAATTTTGGAATAATATTTATCACCTTATCCATGTGTGTTTACACAGCCCCGCCACTTTACATTATTAACACATTCATTGTGGCTCCGACCCTTAACCCAGACAGGGAGAAGATGCAGACAGCAGTGTGTCACATGGTCTAAAAGCAAAGATTCTTAGAGAAATGGTAAAAGGAGATGACTGAAGTGGAGAAGACTAAAGTCCATATAATATCAAGTATTTAAAAGACTCTCATATGCAACTTGTTCTCCTTTGAAACCAGTATACCAAAATTAAAAGGAAAAAGATTCAAGGCAATTGTTGTTAAGCAGAGGAACAGTCAGCCTTGAAAAGTACTGGATTCTTCAGTGCTGGAGGTTTGGGGATGTAGGTAGTCCTGTCTTAACATCCATTCATTAAGCAATAAAAGTTACCATTGTGCTGAACAAGGGATTTACAAGCAGTCCAGAGGTAGTATTTAGTAGGTTCTGACCAGTTCTGGAGAACCGGTAGTGGAAATTTTGAGTAGTTCAGAGAACCAGCAAATACCACCTTTGACTGGAGATTTCACAATGTCCTTCCACTGCCACGCCCACCAAGCCATGCCCACAGAACCGATAGTAAAAAATTTTTGAATCCCACCACTGGATCAGATGCTTTAGGCAAGGAGGAATGCAAATTGCAAAGATTACATAACAGTTCCATCTTGATTGTTTTCCAAATTAAAATACTTTTGTAGTAATTTAAAAGTGCATTAAATCTGGATTTCATTATTTTTAAGTTCAGATCATCATGCATAAACTGAGAAAGTTTATAGAAGCTGGTTCTGAGCTTTTCAAATATATTTCTAGAGTAGTGTAGTATATTTTTTCTCATGCTCCATACATAGACAACCTTTGCTGTAGGTAATAATACTATACAATATATTGTTATGTTAAAATATAAATATTAGTGGCAGGTACATATTTTGATGATAAACACACTGTGCAGCAAGTCCTACAGCTCTTCCTCATAATCGCCCATCCCCTGCCACTTGTGATTGTATGACTAACTTTGTTGCTTGTATCCTTACAATTTATATTGAGTGTTTCCTATTATGATTTGATTGCTTATCGTACCCTATGACTATTATTAAGTGTTTTACCTGATGATTCTTGATGAATGAATCTTTTCTTTTATGTACACTGAAAGCATTTGCGCCAAGACAAATTCCTTGTGTGTTCAATCACACTTGGCCAATAAAGAATTTTATAAATAATTCTATAATAATGAATAGTTTTTAGCAAACCAATTATATCACATCTTCATATCTTACATTGTCATATTTATTGTGTCAGTTTGTTTGTTAATATAACTAAGTGTATCAAAGTTGTTTTCTTCTGTTTCTTAAAGGATATTCCAGCCAATGAAAATAGAACAGTTCATCCAAACCATCATGAATGACGAGCACATTTTCTCCCTATTATCTTCTTTTTTTGGGGGGTTAAAAACCATGTGCCTTTTATGATTTATAGAAATCTTGATTATACTGTAAATCAATATGTAGTACATGTTGACTATTATATTATAGTTAGTTCTTGCTTCATTCACTTTATCCCTGTTTAACAATAAACTGCCTTTCAACGGCAGTCAACATTTCATTTGGAATAGCAAATAACTTGTCTAAAAAGGCTCTCCATTTGAGTTGACATGTATGACAGGATAGTACATAAAAGGAAGGCTATGAGGCAGAATTAACTTCACAAGATTGTTGTGAAAATGACTTGAGACAAGAGTGATATGTAAAGCAGTCTGTTATTACCTATCCATCACAATATTTAATGATTAAACAAGTATTATTTTATTGTCATTTATTTTGGACTTTGTAGGTCTTAAAACATGTACATCAGTGTGTGTGTGTGTGTGTGTCTGAGTGAGAGAGAGAGGGAAGGAGAGAGAGGGAGAGGGAGAGAGACAGAGAGAGATCTGTTGGTTGTGTGTTACCTGAGATATTTGGCAAGCATTAATGTGTTTTCATTCTTCCTCTAAGGTACTTTGCTTTCTATAAAGCAGGGCTTCCCAACCCCTGGGCCACGGCCCATTGCCATTCATAAGTGCAGCTCCACTTGCACAAGCAGCAGGCAGGTGCACTTGCATGTGAAGCTCCACTTGTATGAGTGGCAGGAAGGCGTAGTCATGCATGAAGCTCCATTTATATGAGTGACAGGTGCGTGCATCCACCACTCCTATGGAACTATCCCCCAAGCCAGACTGCCAAACTAAAAGGTTTAGGGACGGCTGTTATAAAGTGATAAAACCTAATGCAGCCCATTTGCATGACTAGTTCTGTAGTTTTGTTGGACTTAAAAAGCAATTTCAACTTTAAAAATCCAACCAAACCGTATCAAAACCCAGTGGTTGCCATACAGGCAGAAATAAAAAATGTAGTTCCTTCAGATCCTGAAAAGTTGCTTATCCCAGTCTTAGAAGAATGCCTGTCTTTTGGAAAAAAGAAATTATGAAACATTTTGTTTATTGCTTTTTTAGCTTGCTAACTTTCACTTCAGTTGGCATAGATTATTCTCTGCTGTTGGCACTAATTCAAGGAACTGACTTTTAGATGATTATTTAGGGGGAGGAAGTAATTGAAACATCTCCTGAAGAAAACATTCCTGGCAACAGTAAACAAAAATCAAAAATAACCCCCAACTCTGTGTACTGTGTATGTAATACAATTTCACAATCTTATGAATATGTATCAGAAATATTCATTTTATATTTGTGCATGTATATCACTATGAAGGTGTCAGTGGGAAAGTATATGAGTGAAATATAGATGAACATAGTTTACAGCTTATCCCATGTTGGAGGAACAAACAAATCTTTATTCTCTGCCTCAACTGCATTAGCACAAATGTCCAGCTGTCTTGTTTTGGAGGTAGCTGAGTTATTACATTCCAAATATCAAGTTACCACAAATGCATCATGACATGCTTTGAACATATTTTACTAATGAAATCACTTAAATCCACTCTGATTTAGAGATACATACATATGCATACATACTTACTGTCAGGATTCCAGCAGTTAACCCTGATTTAAATCATGAGTCTCGAGCCAAACTTCCAAAACTTCAGAAGGATTTATTGGGAGTCAAAATGTCCGGCACTGCCTGGGTGTAGCCAACTCTGAGGCACATAATTCATTGTCACCCTTGACCCTGGTTTCCTCCCACCCCCTGGGCATATCTTAATTCATATTCTCCAATGGGATACATCTATAGCCAAGAGTCATCAATTGTGATCTCCAATTAGAATTTTGCGTGGCAGAAACTTCAGTCACCTAGTTGCTATCTTTGAAAACTATTTATGGAATGCACTTTCAGTTTGCAAGCTGCTGCACTGCTCCCCTCTCCCTTTCTGTTGGCAACTCTAAAAGACCATAGAAATATTTCATGAGTTGACATTTACATACTTCCAATAAGTATTGGTCAGATTGTTGAATTTATTTGTATATTTAATGTTTATAGTTGAACTTCAAATGGCTCTATTTGAGGCCAAGGACAAAATTGTGGTAAGATATGCAGCCAATAAATTTAATAAGTAAATAAATAATAAAATTCAGGGAGAAATACTCCTTGGACCATCCGTCTTGGCTATTAGTCTAGGTTTAACTGCTATGCTCGATCATTGTAGCTGTTTCTGTACTTTTCAAGTTTGCATACAGTCTTTCACACTTGCATATTATTGTAATAGTTCTCTTTTATAGTACTAAATATTCTGATCAGGTTTGTTTATGATATCCTACTTTCAGATTAATGGAAGGCAGAGAGGGCTAACATAATTTTAAAAATAAAATTAAATATGTTCTCATGCCCTTTAACTTTTTTATGTACCTATCTTTGCCTGAGATTGACAGGAACCACATTTTCTATTTTTCCTTTGCATTCACATAGAATCATAAGCCATATACAAGTGGACCTAGTTTGTTTTTTTCTGCATGGGTAGTCCTATTTGTGTGATAGAGTAAATAAAAAGCACATTGGTGAAACATACAGTTGTAATTTGTAGATTTTAAATAAATGAAAATTGATAAATAAGAATAAGTTCAGGTTAAGAAGCATTTGAAAAGAGAACAAGAAGCCAAGATGCCGAGTTTGGATTAAGCATTAAGGTTTACTGATTTGTTTTATCAATGGACATCAGAGGGAAGAGTCACACAAGAATGGTCCGATAGGAGAGCTTATACAAATAATGGATCAAATTTCGCAATACGTTACACAAAAACACAGTAAATAAACTTGTGTATCTGCTTTCTTCTGGCTGCTTTCCATTGACTCACTTAACAATCATGTGTTCACTTTACAACTATGGTGTTTGCTTAAGTGCTACAAAGAAGATAAAATTAAGTTGGTCACATGGATGTCTTGACTTAATGACCATCATGACTTATGATGGAATTTCCAAGTTATAACTGTAGGTTGAGGACTACCTGTATTAGCAAATGCATTTAAATCTGGATTTACTTGTGTCAGATTTTTTAAAAAAACTATTACAACTCTTGAAATCAACACTCAGCGATTTTAACAGTATTAACATTATTTTAATATTATAGTTGTTCTAAGTTACCTTCCCCAAACAGTAGCATAGACTGATTTTAGTGGATTTTGTCCTTGCATTCACGACAACTTTGTTCAGTAATCTTCCAGTCAGCAGGATCAACACAATTATAGGAAGTGAACTCTAACATATCTGAGAGGCACCAAGTTGGAAATGATGCTTTTAAGTTACAGCTGTCATTTCTTGTGAACAATCTATTTCTATTTATTCTTAGCAGATATGTGGGGAACAAATCTATTTCTGGATACAAAGGCATGTAATGGTTATCAATCTGTACTATCAGTTCATCGTAGCAGCTTAGCTATGCTGCTACATTGATTTTTGCCATTTAACCTTTTTCGTTAATCAAATCTCTGTCAAAATCTACTGACTGAGTCAGCTATCTGTCTCATGCAGCGAATTAAATATTTTGAAGGGACTTTGAAACATAAGAGCAATATCTGTAGCTTGGTTTGAATACATTTGTGGTGTGGTTTGCTTGTACTGAGGTAATGAATAAAACATCATTTCTTGAAAAATGAAAAATATAAAACTTATTATTTTGGCTGCCCGTTTATTGGAATAACAAACAGCTTTTTCTATCATATGTGATGAAGCACTAGATTTCCAAACAGAAGTTAGAAGAAATTAACAGAGTAGTGGTGAATTCATCAGAACCACCAGAAATTTGTAGTAATTCTGTTCCCATGTCCAAGACTGTAGATATTGTTAGCTGTATAAATGTACAAATGTATCCATTAATTAAAACAGGTTATTTAAAAATATTCACAAGCTTTTAAATATTTAAGTTCTTTAAAGCGATGGTCTCCAATTTTGGCAGTTTTAAGACTTGTAGGAATTCCCAGCCAGCATGGGAAGTCTACTAGTCTTAAAGTTGCCAAGGTTGGTGACCCTTGCTTTAAAGGATAACTTTAATATATTTCTCTCCTCTATCAGGTAGATGTTATACTTTTGAAGGTGTAGATTATAAAAAGCATAAAACTAGAGAAGATGCACAATAGGGAAAATTGAAATTATTAAGGACAAAATTAACCCCTGTACATTAGATTTTTCTGATGTTGAAATAAGGTTCATAAGAAGTGAAACCTGTTAAACATATGTATTAATAGGAAATTACGAAGTGTTTACTTACTTTTCAGTATTATTATTTTGCTCATCCATTTATGCTATATGTGAGGAGATTATGAACAATAAGAGGAAGTAATTCTTTTACAAGTAGAAGCATGTCAAGCAGAGCTGTTAAAAACTTAATAAAAATTGAATTCATCTGAAATAAGCATATGCTGAAAAGAAGAAGGGAAGAATATGGAGGGAAGAGGGAGGATGGAAAGAAGGGAGAAAGGAAAGAAAGAACAGGAAGGAAGGAAGGAAGGAAGATATCTAATGCTCATTGCCGCCTTCCTACAAGGAAACTCAATGGGGAAGTCAACAGGAAGTTAGAAGCCACTTCCACTGATTTTTGCCCATCTATGGTCATTCTGTTTCTCTATTTAGATAAGGACATAACTTTGAATTGATAATCGGAAAGTAAGCAAGAAACATGAAAAAAGTGGGATACCATGAGAGCTGATGATGTCTATGAACAAGATTATAATGCTAGGTAAGATGAAAGAAGCAGAAGACAGGATTGGCAGTGCATGAGATGAATAGGGCGAGTACTGAAAGTCACAGAAATGTATCTGTAATAATTGTGTAAAAACAATAGCACTTAGACTTATATATCATTTTACAGTGCTTTACAGCCCTCTCTAAGTCTTTTACAGAGTCAGCATATTACCCCCAACAATCTGGGTCCTCATTTTACCCACCTTGGAAGGATGGAAGGCTGAGTCAACCTTGAGCCTGGTGAGATTCGAACTGCCAAATTGCAGTCAGCCGGCAGTCAACAGAGGTAGCCTGCAGTACTACACTCTAACCCTGCGCAACTGCGGCTCATCTAATGTGACAATAGACAGGATGGCTTGGAGAGTTTTATCTGCAGAGTTATCAGATTGGCTACATCTCCATGGAGCATAACAACTATTGTTGTGGTAACACATATCTGGCTTGGCTATGCATGGATGAGGAAAAAAAACCTCACCAATGGTTAGGAATTAGCCTCCAGGGCTGTACACTTGACTATGAGGTTTTGAGAAATCAGCAGAATAGTATCCTGGATATTAGGACTGGATTCAGGAAATATGTGACATCAGTACATGAAATGGCAATCTTTTTTATCAAAGCAAAAAAAAATAGTGCAATTTGTTTCTGTTTGGCATAGATTTCAATTACAACATAGGTGTCAAACTTCCGGCGTCATGTTGCTGTCATGTGACATATCGTGATGTTTTTTCATTTTGCAGAGCTGGTTTGGGCATGCCCTGCGCATGACGCATCTGGCCCATGGGCCGCCAGTTTGACATCCCTGATTTACAACAAAGGTCTATTTTTAAAAATTGAAGTTTTTATAAATTGTTAGTATTTAATAAGCATGATATGCTTAGATTGTTTATATATTTACTTTCTCTTTTTCCCTATTATTTGTTTGTTGTATTTTTGAATTTGTGTACTTTTTTGAATTTGACACACTCTTTTTCAAAATAATAATGTATTGAGGTTGTGTTGTGTTGGATCAATTTCTCATGCTGGGAAAGCAGCCTTCTGTTACAAGATTATAAGGAATAGGCTTATGGATCAATCCAGAGATATTTCAATGAACATGTAAAACTGGAAATGTAGGATGGACAGAGGCTTCTGAAAATGTTAATTGCAAAGCAGAGGAAGATAATAGAAGGAAACTAAAAAAAACTGGTCACATTTACAAGTTATGATAAATTTGTAAAAGTCTTATATGGATTGTACATAGATGTGAGAACTAGATGGTTCTTTCATATACTTTACTGATGGGAATAAGTAGTATGATTTTCCTTCCCTAGGAAAATGATTAGTAAAATACCAGTCAGTGTTATTTCAGTGTTACCTCCAGACAGTTGGAAAAACATCTTCATATATTCCTGGAGAGAGTAAGTTAGTCACTGTCTATAACCTGGACCACAAGCATCAATGATATGAGACAACTTTACAGATTCGTATAACTGCAAATATTTTAGGTAATCATTTAGGTATCTTTGAGCCATCATGTACAATTCGTGACAAGGCTAACCTTATTCCATGTTAGATTCTTCTTTAGCAACAATAATTACTAAATAATAGCATACAGGTTACATTTATTTACATCTGTCACATTTATTTATTTAGGAATATTTTTGTTCCATCATTTAGCACACTTTTTTTTTCAAAATAAGTGCATGGAATTTATCATCGCTACACTTTTATTGCATTATTGTAGGCCTATTTCTATTATGTGGATGCTTGCATTTTTCTGACCTATTTTCTCTGTGTTCCTTTTTATTATGCAATTCTTTTATCATTTTCTCTCTATTTGCTTAAAAGCACTGCAAAATTTAAAAAAATGGCTTTCATGAAAAGCAGGTGTTATTATTGGATTTTTCCACTGTGAAAAGAAACTTCTCAGAAATGAAAGCATATTACACATGTTGTGTTGATGATCTTACATATGTTATGTTTTAGTCTATTCAGTTGCTTTACATATGAAATAAGAGAAATTGTGTTCCCTGGAGACTGATTCAATGAACGATGAAACTTACTTTAAGTTACTTGCAATGTCACCATGAATTAAAATCCTTCTTAGATTGAAATCTAAATCATGTGTTTAAGACAACATGCATAATGATGTTACAGTTATCAGATATTGTATTCCATGTTATTCCATTTAACAACTGGACAAAAACAATAATTAAAAAATATTCAATAGATTTCTATATTCTAAAAATGTCTTGCAGGGAAACTCAAAGAATCTGCTTTATGGAACTAAATATAGCCCCGTTACATCTTTGGTAAAGAAAAGCAACCAAAATAGCTTTGGGAAAGTGCTATGGAATTTTTTTAGGCTCTTTGCAGCAACAAATTCTTTAATCAAGATCCATTTATCAAAATTCATTATTGGTGATACTTAATGAGCTGTAAAGATCACACTTTTAAAAAATCTTGTAGCCAGGACGATTGAACTTTCATCAGCCATTTAAAACTGATAGGAAGTATCAGAGTCGTCCTATACTAAAATGTTGACTTGTTTGATCCATCCATCCTTCATTTCTGACTTGTATCCTTGGATCATTAGAATGTTCTAATTGGAAAGAAATACCGGTAAGTTAGACAAGATAATTTACAACCACAGCTGCACTTTTTTGGGGAGACTGTGTACCAAAACAGGATATTGCTGGAATGAGCAACACTTTAAAGGAAGGTTTAAGACATGTAAAAGATTAAGATTCCCATGTTTCCACTTGAACCGTTCAAGTGGAATTGGCAAGTGGATTGGCAAAAGTTGCCCCCCCCCCAAAAAAGACACATTCAGAGGTTTTTGATACGAAGACTGTTTCATGAATAAATAAGGATTTAAAGACTGCAGAATGCACAGTACAGCTAGTGACTATTAGAAGGCAGAATGAAGGGAAATGTAAGTAGAAAATACCAGATGGCAAGTATTAGAATTAAAAAGATATAAGACATTATGAATCGACCCCCCAGGAAGTTAACACAAGTTGGCTGTTCTCAGTGTGTATCTTTACCTATTGCCATTCAGTGGTTTTCTGGATTTCTGTTGCTCAGATACGCTAATGCTAGCTTTTTGGTCCTTGTCTTGTTTAATTTTTTTCAAAAATACATTCACTTTGTGTATTGTGCAGTATGTAGTATGTGGGCTTTGTGTCTGTGCATGTGTGAGTGTGTGTGTGCGAGAGAGAGAACTTTAGTCTTATCTCTTTTAGAGAATATTGGAAGCATTATTTTTCATTCCTGAAGTTTAGACTGGTGATTACATTTGTTTTCAAAAAAATTCAACTGAATAGGTAGATTATATTGTCTCAGCAAATATGCTCTTTCATGCGACATTCCAACACTGTATTTTTACAGAAACAAAAAAGAAAAAGTAAACTATCAAGATGACAATTTCATAGAAATATTTTTGAACTGTTTATACTAGACAAAATAGTAGCATTTTATTAGAGATAGGAGTAGGACATAGTAAAAAATAGGGTTGACTTTTCTGCTATTCTGAAGCTATGTTTCCTTTATTTAATTATTTTAATGTAAAGATTTTTTTCCCAAGCCCGGAGATCACATGAAACATTCTCAAATAATTATTCTTGAGTGCATTCAAATAGTATTTAGTACTTTATGACTGCCATTCTCATTGCACTCATGTCAGAAGCTTCCAGGTTGAAAGGATTAACCTTTTATGGGGGGGATGCCTAGTTGGGGGTTTCTTTCATGTCCTAGCAGGAGCTGAAGTGAATGACGGGAGCTCACTCCATCCCACAGCATTCAGGTCTCGAACACGGGCTTATTGCTTGTCAATCCAGCGTCCTAACCATGTGAGCCACTGTGCCCCTATCACTGCCACGACAATAACTATTTTATTATTATTAACTATTCAATTAACTATTCAATTTGTATCCAGAATATAAAGGCATGTTCTTAAGGCCATCTATGCTTTAGATGAATGAAAAGCAACTTTGGTCTTCCCTTACTAATTTTAATGTTTCTAACTTATACCCCTGCTACTGAATTAAACATCAGTAAGAATAAAGCTACTATTGCATGCCACATATATATTTCAAAGGATTCCAAGTGGTGTTGCATTTTTTTTCTGAGCAATATGAGCAGTAATTTTCCAAAGGAAAATGATACCTTTTATATATTTGGTATTTGGTTTATTTGGTATCATTAACTTTATTTTTTATTTTTTATTTTCTCTGTTGCAGCTCCTTCAGGCTAGAAGGTATCTTAATATTTGACGACACAATAACCAGTTCTCCTATGACAGATTTGACAGTGCAACCTCTTTCAGGCAATACTACATAATAACAACATGGACTCTCCTTAGAGCACGCGCACCCTCGAGCCTGAGCACAACTGATATCTGGTGCCATCTGCATTACTACACCGGCCTCATTTAGCAGCTATGAGCTGAGTCCTGACAAAAGCCACAGCCTTAAGCACCATGCACTCTGACAGAAGAAACGGAAGTCAGTTACTTTTGTGACCCATTGTAGAAACAACAATTGCTGAACAGCATTCCTGTGATCCAGCCAAATGTGTTAAACAGATGTAGCAAAATGAAAGTTGGAAGCACTTAAATGGATCCAGCGATGCCAATGAATATTGTGTGGAAGAGAAGGCTATTATTGTCTCCTGTGCAAATTCAAAGCCATAGAAGAGAGATAGTTGATGCTAAAATGCTTGGAAAAAGGTTGGTTCCTGTCCTTTGCTGAAACAATTCAACTGTTACAGCATGCATCTCAATGCACTTCTAATATTTGCACTGTCACTTTCATTCAGGGGAATGATGTAAGCCATCATTTGCACAGATGGCCACATGAAATTTTAGCCAACAAGAAGATGTATGTTGAGAGTTTGAGAGCAAAAAAAAATTAAATTTGTGTACAAAAATGAAGAAAACATAATGTCCCTCCATCACTTTGCAGCTGGAATCTTTGAGAAAGCAAATACTTGCTCTTAGAACTGAGATAACAATAATGATAACAAAAAAGCATCAACAAGCTAACATGGATTTTAGAATCAATCTAATTTTAATACATTTTTGTATCAGTGTAACAACAAAGAAATTGACCAAGATAACTGGTATGTTCCTAATGAATACCGACAGAAACTTCCCAATTACTATAAAGGGAGAAAATATGTTTGTATTACATATTTGACACATGACATTTTTATAGCTAAAAATCTGTTCTTCATGGAAAATGTATCAGATAAATAGGCATTTTCAGTTTATTTTTCTAAATAAATGTGTTTGTATCATTTCATTTACTTATTTTTGCTGATTTTCATTACTCAACCACTATTTCCTCTTTCACTAAAAAGGGAAACGTAAAGAACCAAAACATAGGTTTTGCCATGCTAAAATCAGAATGATTTGCAGACTGAAAGCTTTAATATAAAATGTTGTTTGTAGAATTATAAAGTATATTTCTATGGTAAATGCATATGGAAAGTAAGAAAGTCTGTATTTTAATCTTTACTTTCAATACATAGGTTATTTTTACTATTCCAAGGAAGTATTTAGTTAGCATAGTTTATTGGGGAGTCTTAGATATGATTAATTATGTTTGCTATAGTTTATAATGAAGCTATATGTGCATAACACAAGACGTGATCCAGTACCTGATCTCTGCATGGTCAAAGGATCTGAGGGTAATATACAATGCAGTTAGTGCTAGTATCCATCTCCAAAAATAATTTCCATATATTAGGCCTCTGCTCCAGGTATAAATAATGTTATACCACAGATGGGACACATTCACAAAATTATTAATCCAGTGTTCTGGCATTTAGTTACCTAGGATAGCCTTTGCAGGTAATCCAGATTGTAGGATTGTGTGGCATTTTGGATGGAACTGGAAGATAATGGATATATCGATGGGCATCCACAGAAACTTCTTGCTTTTGTCAGTGACCAAAGCAACAGAGGGCTGCACACTCCATCCCTTTGAGGCATGTATGTGATTTCAAGGGAATATAAAAAGGATCACTTCAGCTTTGAAAGTTTTGGGGTCATATAAATTGTTCCCTTTTCAATATAAGCTGTTCTGTCCCTGCTGTTTCTCCTTCCCAAGACGATCCCATTCAATTCCTTAGCTGTAATCCAAACATGGATTGATACAGGACCAGTATGTAGAATCATACCTACACTTTCTGCTTATAAATGAAGGGCTGGATTTGGTCCCCAATTTGCATTTATTTTCAAGAAGACAATAGAATCATTGCATTGCATTGAATGTATTTTTTCATTTTAAAAAAATCCAAATCTTGAAAGTCTTACAATAAATTTCAGGCAGCTTTACAACTGCATTTTTCTTCATTGAAAGAAACAGGTGAAAGTCAAGTTAATCTATCAAGACAGCCATTTCGTTTGACACAGAAAATTCTAGTATAAATTCTCAATTAAATTTTCTTAAAAGTTAAATTAGAATGCAAAAAAAATTGATTCTGTTACTTCAGATTGTATATTTTAAGCCTTGAATATTTATTTTCATACAACGTTATTAAAACACACACACACAACAGCACGCTATCCGAGAATCCCTAAATTCTAACAAAAGTCCACTTACTGCAAAAATAGAATGTAAGAATCTGTATGGCAATGCAATTCGATGTTGTATATCTGGTTTTAGTTTTAGAAAATAGAATAACTTTCAATGTAGTCTGATTCTTAAACATAACACATGATACCATGCAATTCTTACCTAGCAGGGATTTATTTCCATGCTGTAACTTACAGTTCTTATTACGTGTCATTGTTGAATGAGTTACAATTTGGGGAATGAGAGAATGAGAAATTGGGTAAGATTGTTGAATACAATTTGCAAACTGGAAGCTGTACTCATTCAGTGCAGTATTTTGTTATTAGTTCATAAATTCCTTTGATGCCAGAATTGTTTTGAATAAAATATATATTTTCCTTTTTCCAGAGTTCTCTATTTTGTGTATAATTTTCCACATACAAACGCAGAGTGACACACACAGAGAATAAATGACATTTAAAATACCTTTTGATACCAAGCATTTTTAAATCAACAATGGAATGTACTAGGCATACAATTTAAGAAAATAGAAACAGTCTTTATTGAATGGCACCATCTGATTGAGCCTGACCTCTGATGACCATGTAGGCAATTTACAGCAGTTCCAAGGACATTCCAGGTTCTTGATGCTATCCACCTTACATTTTGTGCTGTTTCTTCTCCCTTCATTTTGTGAAATTCTAGTCTGTCATCTGTTTGAATCACATGCCCAAAGTATACATTTCTGCTTGTTGAAAAAAACACAGGCAAAGTTTTTAATCTAATTTTTTTTTCTATGACGGGTTTCCATTTGTGGAACTGACTAATTTTTATACACCCAAATACATTCATCCACGAATACTGCTTCACAAAATATACCACAAACCATTTGTTATTTTCCATTATCTCAGAATTCTAATGAAGTTGCTAATTGAATCCAACTCCATCCAAAACAAGACAGTTACCAACACCTGTTTAAGATAGTTTTCCTTCCCCTTGGTGTTTAAATTTATTCCAGACTAGCAATGAATCCAGACATCAGTTCACAGCTTCTAAAGCTTAAGTCACACAAGGCTAGTAATGTGTAAGAAACTCCTAATTACTTTGAAGTGATTCCTAGCTTCAGTGTTTTTCTTAGTAATGTGATAATAAATTGCATGAATGGTGTTTTCAAGATAAATAGGTCTCTGAATGGACAACATGGCATAGGAAATGTGAATCTCTGAATAAATAAAAAACTTTAATTCTTTAATCTGGAAATTCTCTTGCTCCCTAACTGAATTATAACAGATTGTTAGATCTAAAGTTGTTTCAGGAATTTCTTCTACATTTTTTGACCACTCATTGAGATATCTTTCATAGGAATAGAAAGTTCTTATTGAATTTTTATGTGTGACAGTGCAGGAATTTTGCACTTGCCTCCATTATGATTGAGCAGAGATTGTGTTTTATCTGATTGTGCAATCATCTCTACAGCAATTTGTAGCAGCCAATTTTCTCATTGCTCAGTAAAAAGTCAAGGGAACAAATCTTGATTTAACATCAGGAAAGGGAGGCAGCTAAAAATGCTGCAAACTAATGAAAAGATAAGCTGCAGACCAAAACATACAATGTTCTCCCATTGTCAATGAGAAATAAAAAGAACAAAGAATGAAGCTACTTTCACATAGCATTTATTTTTTAAAAGACAGGTTTGGGGCCACTGCTAATCACTAGCAATTTCAATGGTCAGATTGTCTTTAAAATGTGAATCTTATTTTTTCTTTATTTTTGTTTGCTTGTTTTCTGAGTGCTAGTAATTACGTTAGAACAAAGAACATGTCTATTTCTTTTGCCAAGATGATAACTCAAGCACAAAAATATGTTCTTGATTGATGTTTGCTGACTTTCCATCTGATACACACTCTCAAGGACTACTGTTATTAGTAATATTACTAATATTAAAAGTAAAATTAAAACAAAACTACTAAAAATGCCTTACAATGTTTTCTAAAAAAAAGCATTGTAGAAAACAGTCAAAGCACCATTTCCAAAATAGCATATTGCATAAACTAATATTAATTTTATCAAAACAATTGATTGTAGACCATTACATCATTGTTGACTCAATTGAACATCTAGATTTAGTTACTTAGTAAATTTACAGGCTGCCTAGCTCATATATATATATAGCTCTGGGTAACTCATAGTTAAACCAATAAAAAAAACAGAATTTTTTTAAAAAAAAAACAACATAAAACTAACAGCTGAGAAGACTCAACCACTCAAACATGCCCTGAGCTCATCCATGGTATCAAGGCCTCAGACTAGATGGCAAAGTTAGTGCCTTGCAAGAAGCCAGGAGGAAGGGTGCAAATCTAATTTCTGAGGGTATGTTGTTCCAGAGGGTAGGCACCAGGGCAGAAAAACCTCTCCTCCAGTGTTCCAATAGATGGCACTCCTTTGCAGATGGGACCCAGAACATGTTATTCTTGTCAGATCTAATGGATGGAGAGAGATAGTTCTGTAAGTATCCCAGCCCTAATCTATGAAGTACCTTAAAAGGCTTTAAATCAGCAAATCAGCTGCATCCAGAAATGCAACTTATGAGGCAGAGATGGTATACATGCTGAACACAAGCACTCAAAACTGCCTGCATTGCTACATTTTGCACCATCTGAAGCTTCTAATGCACTTCCAGGGAAGCCCCATGTAGAGTGTATTGCAGTAATGAATTTCTCCATGATAGTCTGTCCTTCATTTAGTTTTTCAGGTCTTCCAAATCATATTCATCATTGTTATAACTAAAAGCAGAACCATTTCATGCACATTCATATTGACAAATACTGTATTCATTCTAGCTAGCTATTTGTTCCAGTTCCAGAAAGCTCTTGAGATGTTACTCAATAGTGCAAGTTGCAACAACAGTAACAATTTAAACCTACATACTGTTCATCCTCTTGTTTTAGTTAAGGATCAGATGTGTACTTTAGTATTGTTTCCACAAAAACAACAACTAAATGAGCTTCTATGTTCAGCAACTTTTCTGCCAGTAGCAGAGTTTCTAAAGATAAGTTCCACTCAGAACATTCTCCCCAGTTGGAAAAGTGCAAAGCAATTTTCACTGATTCCCTTTGGAGCCATTAACACAACCTCATCCAGTGTTCTGAAAATTACCCAAAACGTCAGAACAGATGGGGAGGCAGATGACATAAAAATTTGCAGGTAGAGGAAAGAATCAACAAAGATTGCTGTCTTCTTCATTCCAGCCTGGAAAAAAAAAGAGCAGTTAGTCTGCAGGTGGCTTATGAATTCAGCTCGTAGTCTTCAGGCACAGAATTATATTCTTTACTGAAAAACTATACTCAATCTATATTCTTTATCTACCACTGAGGAAAGCACATTTCTGAAGGCAGGTTAGTAAAAACAGGACCAACTACAGTGGTTCACATTATGAAATTATATGTCAGTTCATGTTTCAGCAGACTGTTCTGACCCAGGCTGAACAGAATCATGAAACAGACTTCTTGTCCCCCTCAAAAACCCTTTTTATTTGGTTAATGTGAATTCCTGGCATTCACACCCAGAAAAATCCCGGCAATAATCCTTTCGAGGTTTAAGTGCAAGAACAGACCTTATCAGTCCTTAGATAGTTGCCAGGCCAAAAGCTTCCAGTCACAACGCTGTAAAAGGAAATATTTGGCAAGGAGTCTCTGTGAGGCAGAACTCAAATAAGCAAATGTTCACAATAATAAGTGAACTAATTGTCTCCTGCAAACACCACTCCCCTTTTGCTCTTATTTATTCCTTATGGAGGGGCCATTCAGCACCCACTAAATACCGATTTATTAAAACATAACAAAGCAAAATCCCCTCAAGATGTTAAAATCTCTTGGAATGGACAAGACAAATTGTCTCCCTCAATAACAGGCAAAACAACTATCCAGTTAAGGAAATAAAGATTCTTTCTAAGATAAAGAAATAAGGAAATAAGGGAAGGGAAAGGTGGTATTTCTTCTCTGCTGGTCTTCATACATCTCCCAAAGCAAACACCCCAACCAACATGCCCACACACCTTTCAAACACCAATACAACTTTACCATAACTATTACTGCCTTTAGCCCTTTTGCCCATGGACACCTTTGAGAGCTGCATCACACACTACACTGTCAAATAAACCATCCTCCACTACAGTCATCCAGTGTGCTCATTTGTGACTCAGGTTTTCCAAAACATTCTTCTACAAACATTCAACATAATAGCCACTGCTTGCCACCAATAGTAATCATATATATTATCTTTTAATGAGAGTTTATCAGTAGCTTTAATCATCAGACATACACACTTTCAGCAACCAATTTTAAAAATGAAGATAGCACACCCTATTTGCTTTTCCAGAGGCAAATAAACTTGTGTTACAGACACATCCTCACTGTCATAATAGAGGTGTGCAAAATATGTCCTGCAAGTAAGGCTACCATAGAGTAACTACTATAGGATTGTGCAGCAAGTAATTTGCAAGGATAATGGTTTGTCATTTAGTAAAAGGGGAATTGGTTAAATACCCTGGTAAACCCAGAAAGTCATTCTGACTTTGACTTTTGAAAGTCCTATGTGTTTTTGGAAAACAGAGGCCTACATTTTGAAGATGACATCCAAATTAGAAACTAAAATTCTACCAACTTTGCTTCACTGGAGGGTTCCAGCAGCTGGAGCAACTCGGGCTTCTTCGGGAACTGCCAAGGTACAGCCTCTATGGAAGAATTGAATGCTGCTGAAAAATTGCAACAAAACAACAACAAAAAAATTCCTGAGGCCAATCTGATTTGGTTGACATAAGTGGTGTTACAATACTGGTGAAACTAATGAAGAACAGAGAAAAACAAAGGCAGTATCATATAATTCTTAACAGACAGACTCTGAAATGGTGAACAGCCGCTCCCTCTAGGTCTCTGCAAAAACCCCTGGTGGGTATCTAATTGATTTTTATTTCTAGCTGACATCACTCTAAAGGATCTGAATTATATTGTGCAGTCTCCGAATTAACATAGCCTAGAAAGTAAGCATTTTGAAGATAAACATGTTTATATCTCAGTGATAACTACTATAATGTACATAAATTGATAATATTTATCAACAATAAGATGAATGTTTTTAAAGTGTTTTCTTTGGAAAATTTTGAAATATATATCAGGCCAATCTGCCACTACTGATCTAGATTGGGCACTACTGCTGTATTTTTAGGAAAATGTAGGTTTGTGGGCTTATGTCTTGACCTGTTTCTTGGACAGATGTGTTTTGGCTTCTTGAAACAGAGAATTCATAGTCCTATAATTCTCTACAAGATCAGTCATGTAATCAAATGCACTTTAGAATATGTTTACACCCAACATCTTGAAGGATTATAAGGAAATCCCAAAGAGGCTTTTTCAAGAGGCAACTGGACTTTGTTATTCTTTGAAAACATTTTGCTTCTTATCTTAGAAGCTTCTTTAGCTAGACATCTTCAAAGAAAAACCAGAAAGTCCAGGTGCCTTTTGAAAAACCACCTTTAGAATATGTGATGAAAGGGCAAATCTGACGGACAAAAGAATTTTGTAAATGATAAAAGAGTATTAACAATGTGAAGATAATTAAAGGATAGATATGGATGAACTTTATCTTTAATATGATGGGCAAATATATTGTTATTTGTAAGATTTATAAATGAAGTTTTTAAAATATATATATATATTTGCAATTAACTCAAAATGAACTGGGGGGTTATACAGATTGAGATTAAGATTTGAGATTAGGATTAATTTCTTTGACCCTTTGTCTGCTAAAATGGAATAGAAGTGAAGTTAAATGTTTAAAATGAATATAGATCTACTGTCATATTTGCATGTAAAAGTGACGACCCGGGAACATGCTGTCTACTGAAAAGAGCTGTTTTAAAAAATTGTTAAAAATTGAATAAAATTTGTTTAAAAAAAAAAAAGAAAAACCACCTTTGGAACAATCATGACCCAGATGACTAAGGATTTCCATGAACAGATTGTAGGGAAATTATCACACTCTGACTTCAAAAATGTATATTTATTTTTTCTGTAAATATATAGAGTTCAAGGGGATATTTATTTTATTTATTTATTTATTTACTAGAATTTGTCAAACAAAA
Source organism: Naja naja (assembly GCA_009733165.1). Lineage (NCBI taxonomy): Eukaryota > Metazoa > Chordata > Lepidosauria > Squamata > Elapidae > Naja > Naja naja. Next base: position 251,616,424 of record CM019149.1, on the reverse strand, counting down.
ATGAGAACAAGAATAAAAGAATAAAAAACACAATGACAGGGACGATAAGCATGTTAGTGCACTTATGCATGCCCCCTCTACTAACCACAAAGTATTTCCTTGCCATTGGATGAATACCCGCTCATCCCACTCATTATCATCATCTTCAGAAGAAGTATTGGGTCCCACCACTTTACAGTATGCACCTATTTCTAGTCAGTTGCATTCTATGAGTTAGATCCAAAAATGCAAGCAGGCAAGTCTTGTTTAATTTAGCCTTATAGACCACTGTGAAAATAGTTTGGCTTGTCTGATAGAATGGAATCCCATAATCTTTAAATTTGTCACAACCAGATTTATGAGCTGGGCATCTCTACCCCATGTGGTTTTTTATTGTTTACTTTGATGGTGTTGCTGATTAAATCTGCTGATAATTTCCCATTATAAATTAACATACACTATAACTATTGCTTACAGACAAAACAGATTTTGCTTCATATTTGCAGGCATCTGGAGATGCTGATTTCCTAAATCTAAATAGTAGCACAGCAGGAAAACTGGTGAAAAATTGACAAGACAGTAGATTTGCAAAAGCCAGGACTCTTTTAAAAATAACTGCCAAACATTAGAACTATTTTTAAATGATCCCAGTTTTGTCATCCCATATTATTATCAAGTTATCACCATCTATAAAGCTCTTTTTAAACAGCTTCAAAGTTGGTTACAGCTAAACAACATGATGTCTTTAGATATTAGAAAATTGTTCTCTTAAGATATTGTCAGGCTCTCTGCCCACCTAACATTATTTTTTTTTCCAGAAACCTACAAAAAAGAAAGAAAGAAAGCTTTTTATCATAAAATAGAAATAATAAGGAGGTTGCTGCAGCCTCCTACAATATTTGGAATGCATGAGGAACAAAACTGTCAAAGATTCTCTCTGCCTCATCTTAGACGAAATAAAATCAAGGTAGGTGTGATGACACAAAAGCAACACAGTCAAATAAGCAATAAGAGTCCCTTTATTATCTCCTACTTTGCTCCCAATGTCCAGGTTACCTTCGGCTGGAGAAAAACTTTCCCAGGAACAGCCTTTAACTGGAGAAAATTCAGTCCAAACAAGGTACATACAAACTGTAACTAAAAATCCAAACAAACCAAACAAACCAAGCTGCAGTAATTAACTTGACAGGGCAGGAGAAGGAGTTTCAGACTTGAAAGCACAGCAAAACTCACACAGTTGAGAAGACGCCAGGAACACAGATAAGCCACTACAATACCAGATAAATTCATGATTTGGTCCCAACAGCTTGCTTTTTTAAACACTGTTCCCAGCTGCAGCAAATGAAGGGAATCTGGGCCGTTTCCTCCCTCATAAGCCACAAAACTCACGATGCTCCCTTCTCCGTTCTTCCTTGCGTGCCCTAGGATGAAGAGGGAGTGGGCCTGGGTCTTCCTCTGAATTCCCTCTCCCTTGTTCTACCTCTCCCATGCTCTGCTCAGCTGGACTTTGTCCTTCCCCAGTTTCTTCCACAGCCAATGGAGACACAATCCCACTTCCTGTCAGCTGTTCAGCCTTCCTCTCCAAATCAGATTCTGACAGGGGCATGACAGTAGGGTAATTTTGAGTTTATTTCTCACTTTTTTTGTTTTTCAAGATTGTGCCGACTTTTATGAACCCATATCCCACCACCTTAATAGTTTGATGATTCCTTTCCTATTTCCAGAGTCATCTCTAAATCCCTTTAGAAACACACTCACAAACAAAAAAACATGAAATATATCCACCTGGGAAGGAATGAGGGAGAAAGGGAATAAGCCAGGAACCTTAAGACTAGAGGAGAAGAAGGGCAGCAAAATCATAATTTTGCCTTCTAATGAATGTTCATGCTCATCATGGCAGCCTCACCATGGCAGCCTTTTTGTTGAAAGCAATCCCACAAATTCCAACTAGGTTCTCTAACCCTAATTGGCTGCATAGTTCTTTTGTTAGGGGAATACAAATCAAATACATTGTGGAAAGTTCTCCCTTAGCAATGTCTTCCTGGAAGAATTGGTAAAGAAGACTGATTCAGGTTCAGCATTTTGCAAATTGATTTGTAGTCTCAATGGAGATTTTATCTTGGACTACTTGGTAGTATTTTTTCCTCCATTCTGGCATTCTTATATAAATACTAGACTACAATGTCTATTTCCTTCAGTTGCCCATAGCTTGTGGGGGAGGGGGGCATTGTATGTTAAATTCTAAATTCTGAGTCAAAACTGAGTCAATAAATCATCCCTTTAAACTGAATGTCTTCAAGTTAGTTGGAAAATTTAATAGACACACATGTCCTTTTTTTTAACCAAATAAAATATTGCAATTAAATTGAAAAAATTAGATGGCATCTTGCCATTCATACACTCTGATAAACCACACTATTTGTTTCCTGAAGAAGGAGAAACTTCCCAATCTTAGGACAATAATGGGAGCGTACTGTAGTAATCTATTCTTCAGACCAAAATAAATATCTTCAGATCTCAAGGTAGATAATAAAAGATATAAAAACATTTTGATTTATGTATTGGGAAATGTTGACAAATTTGTATTCTCACATAAATTTAATTTTGTTTTGTTCATATAATTGACAGTTAACATTTATGGTCGTAAGTGTGAAAAACAGTCATAAGTCACTTTTTTTCAGTGCCATTGTAATGGTCACTTAATGAACTGTAGTAAGCCAAAGATTACCTGTACAAAAATACAAACAGCTTCTTTCCTTGCAAAAAGCTGTCCTAAATACCAATCATTAGATTAAAAATACCTGCAAGCCGGAGTTACAAATCAGGCAGGGTGCTAGAGTACCTTGAGGAATTAAAATAGTTAAAATACAGTGATAACTATCAGCAACCAACTCTTGCTCATAAAGTGAAACCCTTTTGCAGAGAGATAATTTAAGCTCTCCAGGAAGAGCAGACCCAGGAGAAGCAATCCTTAGATTCATTTGCACCGCTTAAAGACACCCGCTGGTCTCACTCACCTCACAAGATACCCTAAGGAAATCATCCAGATTTAAAGAAAGATCACATTCCCCCCAGAAAGGCAGTAAAAAAACCAGCACCAAGCTTGCATCCTGCCTCTTGGAAGTACACCCCAAAAGAACAGTGCCAGATACCACTAAAGCAGTGAAGGAAGACCCCCCTCCCCAGATAGAAAAAGAAACTATGAGGCAGGAAAAATTCAAACACAATACAAATAATTAAATCACAACATAGCTGTTGCTTGTTAAACCAATTACCAGAACAAATAGACACAGGAACTAGCCAGATTTCTCAACCCATTTTCTTTTCAGGAATAGAGATTAACCTTTTTCCTTCCAAACAAAGCTGAATAGGGAAAATTATCCCATCAATAAACACAGGATTAAACATCACCAAGCACAGCATTAAACTTCACCAAAAACCAGTTTTAGACCAAAACTCAGAAAGGGTATGTAAACTCACATTTGAATGTCAATCTTTCTAGCTAACCAAGAAGCCTTGCTGAATGTCACTCATCTTGGTTCCTTGTCATTAAAAGCTTAATCATTAAAAGTGGGGAAAAAAGGAGATTTCTTCTAACACCCAGTTCTCCGAACTGTTTAGAAAGTTAACAACTGGTTCTAGTGAATAGGTGTGAACTGGTAGAATCCCACCCTTGCTTATGATATGTATTCCTGCTGCAAAAGAAGAGAGGAGATATTAGAACTGATATAGACAAGAGGACTCTAATGAAGCAGCATGTAGCAATCTGAAATGGTAACTGCTTTCAGTGTCACAAAGCATATATGGTAGGAATGCTGACCTAGAGATCCTTAAAAGAACAAGATTTCATTTAGATCATGCCTCACATACTTTGGCCAACAGAGTATCTTTTAGTGTGATATTAGATGTGCATAATAGCTGCCTCTGACAGACTCATGTCAAATTGGCTGTTTGGAATAAAGTCCAATGGAACTTATGTTGACATTGCATTAAGCTTTCTGGCGAAAGTGAACTGAAATGATAGGATTTGAACAATAGAAATTCATAAGTGAGATAAAAGAGAGGGTCAACAGCATATTCAGGTTTTTGATCAAAATAATGAAATCCTAGAAGTGCATTATCTGTTTAAAATGATAATTATATCATTAAATTATCAACTGAAATTCTATAGCTTTGGATATGAATAAAAATAGCTTTAATGAAATAACACATGGAGAGACAAATACACACACATACACACACATTTTATGCTAAATTATTATAAGGTAGCTGATGACCTAAAGAACAGATATTCCCTTCAGTGAAAGAGAAGAAAAATACCACCCTTGTTTGAAACATATCTGCATGATTTTTAAATATGCAGTGACACCTTGATTTAATAGCCTGTCTCAAACCCCACATACAATGGATCAGTTTTTCATGCTGATGTATGTTATTTGTTTGGCAAAACAATGAAGCAAATTAATGATTAATAATTATGGAGCTGCATTATTTTTGAAAAGACATCATTTCTGTCAACTTATATCCATTCATGGTTAGATGCATCTGAATTGCTTTGGTCTCTTGAATCAATAATGTGTACTTTTTAATTAATCCAACAGTATAATACAACCTTTACCTGGAATTGTAAGATTGGGTCTTGAGAGAGGTTGCTGAAAGAAGAAAATTCTTATGGGATAGTTCCTGAAAAGACTGGCCAGGGTGCTGTAGAAGGAACCCCAAAGAGATTTCTGGCACTTCACAGGAGTCTTGATCTTTTATTTTTATATGATTTCTTTGGGGGGGGAAATGATTTTTATTTCCTTTTATTTATTTACTGATAAAAGATTTCAAATTGTCTTTGGAGCTTCCACAGTTTATTTAGGCATGGTAGTAAACTTAGTAAAGTTTTAATAGCTGTATCACATTGCCTCCAGCATGAGAGTTTAGGTGCAGAATATGTAGCTACATTCATCAATGACAGAATCAAAACCTCTTCTTATTAGTATAGTTTCAACACTACAGTTAAACAGCCTGGTTTCTGAGATGAAGTTATAAAATAATCCCTTTCATGTACATAGATCCTTATGTGATTCAATGAGCTATAATGCTGAACCTTTTCTTGTGTAAGAGGCTTGGATTAAATCACCACTTTGTTCATGGCTAGTATGGTCCTCTTTAAAACTCTGTGGCATACTTATATAGGATTTTGATCATATATTTTAAGATAGCAAAGCTTCTGTGGCTGTAACATCTCTAGTCCCCTTAGAGAAATCCAGTAGATAAAGGAGACTAAATTGCCAGGCAATACAAATTATTGTTCATGCATGGTCAGGATCGATAATAAAGTTAGTACTACGATTAAGTTATGACAGTATTTCCGAACCTGAGCAACCACTATACAGTTCCTAGAATTCCCAGACATCATGGCCTCTCTTTACTTTAATTTTTCTATGCACCAAGAAGTTGCCCAGGCTTGGAAATGCTGTTTTAGCAGAAATAATTTCAACTGGAGTTACAACAGAAACAAATGCATGTATAGCTCTGTTTGTAACTTTTTGGGGTGGGAGTGAGGGGTGGGAGCAAGATGGCAGCCATTACAGTAGGCCTGCATCCTTTCTATAAGACGACAAAGAGCTTTGGTCATTTTGACTTGTCTGCTCCATCCATATATGTATATTACAAAATAAAATTAGTGATATATGTCATTCACAACAAACATACCTGTATTCTATGAATGAAATTTTCTACTACACCCTGCTTTGAATTTGGTAGGGAATACATAATGTAGTTAAACACAATCCAAACTATACCAAACCTCAGACTTGCAGGAAAGAAATAATGAACTGAAAATGGTGCCATTTCAGGTCATGTTTAACCACCCTAACAGAACGAATTGCTGTCAAGTAGACCAGCTCTTCTGAATTCCTTCCTGGACAAGAAGAGGACTTGAGATCATCCACAAGTGCTCCAAACAGTTGCTCTTTCTTGAGGACCTACAAGACAGTGGTTTCCATTCAGTTCTGTTTCTAGGATATTGGTTGAGGGGCAATAGAGATTAAAAAAATTAAAGGTAAAACAAAGGAGTATTTGCTTTATTTCATAAAAATTGTTACGTTGTAACCTATAGTAAAGCTTAATGGACTTTTTGTTGATCAGGAATGAATGATGAAGCTATAAAGATTGATTTATTGATAAGAGATGAGATATATGAAGAAGAGATCATCCATTGTATTTTTTTAAAAAAAGATAAATTACTAAAATAGTTTACACTTGAGATGAAAGACAAAGTCTTTCTCTCTTTCTCTCTCCCTCTCCCTCCCTCCCTCTCTCTCTCTCTCTCTCTCTCTATATATATATATATATATATATATTCTCTTTTTTACTATATTCTTTCTTCTCAATTTTTATTTGCATTTTATGTTTTCCACACTCCATTTTTTAGTTTGTATTAGTTTGTACATTTTTAATTGTAATTTTTAATAAAATTATTGTAAAAAACTGTCATCCATTTGTGTCATTATATAATTACATAATTTGAATCATTTAAGTAAGAACATCATCATACCCTGCCACATTTCGATGTTACTTCCTTCATTTGCATAATTATGCCATTATGCAAATGAGGCAAATCACCAGAGTGACACACTTTCACATTTAATGGAGATATGTAAATAATGATGCTTTCCTTCCCTAGATTAGTCCATTAAAACCAGATTTCACTGCACTGTTCCAAAACTTACTTTTTTAAAATTTATCAACCAATTTTCAATGAAATATTGTCAATCTAGTTTTAAGAAAAAGAAGTCAAGAATTCCTCAGCATGACCCAATGCTGAAAGCATTTTGAACACAGGAGGAGCAGGGCTTTTCCCTCAGCGTTGTTCCATAGCTGATACAAACTGAGATGATACAAATTGCTTCTTTGAGGCAAATCTCATTGCTGATTTGCTTTGACATAGAGAAACACATTGCCACCCTAGTGATCTCTTTGTCAAAGTCAATCTGTGTTACTTTGCACAGGCCTACTCTGTAAACAAATTCCAATAGTCTACATTGCAGCTTTCTGGCACCCATAGCCCTTCCCCATCAAAATTCCTGCTGATGCCTACAAGAGGCAGCCAAGTCAAAGAAAGCAGGAAAAAGAATAACTTATTCCCTGTTGTAGTGGAAGCAATAAGCAGGCAGTTGCCTGAAACAGGAGGACATCTTTTCCCTCTGGGCATGTGGCTGCTAATTATTTTTTTCCCAGCATAGGAAAAAGATAGGGAAAAAAATCACTGGCAACAGTGGAGTAATGAAAACGCCATTGAGGAATCATAGAGATCAGCACTTTATTCGCCTGTCGTTGGTTCCTTTTCTCCACTTGCTACTTCTAATAAAGTTACTCCAAGGCAAGCCATCAAAGAATCTGATTGGCAGCAACTTGTTCTATGAGGTATAATGAGATCTATTGTAAATGCCACATTTTGCAGACTTACATAAATACACATTCATAATTTTGCCTATTCATTAGTGCCCTATTCCAGATTCTTTTGGGTGTCTGTATACTTCTTTCCTACCTAAGAGTTCCAACTCCTTTGCAACTATTTTGTGGGCAATGTCACCTAATGGTTGCCATTTTCTATTCAGAATATTCAAATTTAATACAAACATTGATTTCCCACAAGACAGAAAGATAAAAATAACTTGCTCAAAAACTGCACCTGAAGGAAAAAAAATAGGATTCTCACCTCTAAAATTAGAACAAACATGTAAACAGGTAATATTCTATTTCAATACAGGTTCCACGGACTGCAGGCTTATAGGCTCAGAGATATATGACTCACTTAAAATTTCAAATAAACTAAAATGAAACCTGAGACCAAAATTGGTTTCAGGAATAGCAGAATCCTTGGAAGCTGCTAAGGAAGTTATTTGCAGGAACACTGTTTTCACAGATGATGCAGTGGTATATCAAACCTTCCCTATCTTTTGCTGCCTTGGAGGCATATGAACCAGGAATTTCTCTCTTCCTTCTGAAACATCAAAATATTTACAATATACATTTCCATGCCCCCTAATTACCTAGGATAGGGATCAGTTATAGTTACAACCTATTTATATGAAAATCATTGTTTCATATCTTCCTGAGTAAATACACCTCATAAACTGAGACAATGCTACTATATTTTCCTTGTGTTGAATTGTGGTCTGGCTGATTCACCTGAAAAGAAATCGGAATTTGAAATAACAACTTTTTATTCTCATTTGTTTGCGTGTTGTACTATCTACATAGTACGTAAATTGGGTCCAGTGCTCTTATTCAACAGAATGAATTGAGTGCCAGTAGTTTCATATTCATTTTCAAAAGGTACATATGAATAGCAAGCAGCAATAGTTTGCACAAAAACAGCTAACATCACCCTTAAATTGAACACAACTGCTGGTAAATTACAACAAAGATATACTTTCCAATCATTTGAATTTATGTATTCTATTTTTTTAAAACCACTGTTTATAATTAGAGAGTGAATCATGCCATGAGGTTTAATCATAATTACATTGATAATTAATGTATGTAGTGTTTTCTTTTCCCAATTCAATACATTTGAGATATTTCTGTGTTTACTGAATACACCAAAACCACCTGCTGAATGGAACAAATGAGTGGACCTCTTTCTATTCTGCAGCATTTACAGTATTTTTCCACATTAACTTACTGTATTTATTTTTATAAATGCTATCTATTTCCTTCCCCAAAAAACTAAGCTGCTATACCTTGAAAAAAGAGCCATGCAATAAGTAATCACTGACTATAGTATGTGAAGTGAGTTATTAGCATTATAATAAATTCAAGAGGTTAAAATTTGCTTGCTTTTGGTGAAAGTCAACCTGACAAACAAAATTATGTCATTATAAGAGTTATAAACATATTGGAGCGATGAGCAAATGAAGTAAAGTTTTCTTTTCCTGTCTTTCCATGCCATCTGAGTACTCAGAATGGCTGATAAAAATTAACATACAATATGCTGAACATAAAATCTAAATTATGACCTAAGTTTAAACTACTATTTGCATTAATAAACACCGAAGAACCAGGTGTGGAATCTAAATGCAATTCCCAGGAGAAAATAAGGAGAAAGCCCTATCCCACTTGCCAAATAAAGAAGTCTCTAGCAACAGGGCATTTTCCAAAACATTTTTCTTTATACCAGCAGTCCCCAACCTTTATGGCTCTGTGGACTGGCGCCAGCAGCATCGGTGGTGGTGGTGGTGGTGGAGGGGATGGTTTTATGTGTACACCGCTTGCACAAATGCAGTTTTGCATGCTGATGCACTCGCCTACTGCTTGCATGACCTGATTGCCAATGGGCCAAGGCCAGGTACTAGATAGTGGAGTGGGGGTTGCGGGCTCCTGCCTTATAAAGTAATAAAGTTTGGATAACAGTGTCAATCAATCAATCAATCAATCAATCAATCAATCAAATATTAATAGCAAAATCTGTTTAGTACAGGAACTCCTGGTATATATATATATATATATATATATATATATATATATATATATATATATGTTTACGTAGATTTTCACGGGTAAGGTATGTAGGTCTTGGTGTATTGGTCTTGTCCGTGTAAGATTGAGAATACCTTGGCAGCGTTTGAAATCTCATCCGTCATCTTCAGGCTGGTGTCTTCAGCTTCGTTCTCCTTCTTCTCCCAGGAGAACGAAGCTGAAGACACCAGAGATCGAGAAGGTATTCTCAATCTTACACGGACAAGACCAATACACCAAGACTATATATATATATATATATATATATATATATATATATATATTTACGTAGATTTTCACGGGTAAAGGTATGTAGGTCTTGGTGTATTCGGGTCTTGTCCCGTGTAAGATTGAGAATACCTTGGCGTTTAAATCTCATCCGTCATCTTCAGGCTGGTGTCTTCAGCTTCTCAATCATACACGGGACAAGACCCGAATACACCAAGACCTACATATATATATATATATATATATATATATATATATATATACACATACATACACACACACACACACACACACACACACATATAGATGTGTGTGTGTATATGTATATATGTATACACACACACACATATATATACATTACATACATACATACATACATACATACATACATACATACATACAGATCCCCACCAATACCTCGAGCCCAAACACACCACAGCCAGCCACCCAGATGAAACCTAGCTTCCTAACAAATGATAGCCGGCCATTCACCCGAAGTCAAGCTGTGCTGAAAGCCCAATACATGAAACACAATGTTGCCAGCTAATCAAGACAAAAAAACGCTACAAAACAGACAGAAGATATTAGAAACACCAATCAAGCAGAACACAGCCAACTCCAAGACCAATAAATACAGACCAAGACTCCCAACCAATCAGGATGAAGAAAAAAAAACATTCTAACAAAGCATGAGGCTAGCACCAAATTTAAAACAGAAATGGCCGCGAAAGCCTGACACACACGACGAAGACGAACCCAATACACAAGCCTGATGATGGCAGATGAGATTCTGCTGACACGTCACTACAACTTTAAAAGCACAACTATAAAGACATGGGAAAATATGTGTACACACACACACACACACACACAGGGGGAGGGAGGGAGGGAGGGAGGGAGGGAGGGAGAGAGAAAGAGAGAACCCTGCATTGCCTTCTAATGCAATCTTTGGCTTTCTCAATTTCAGTTCTTCTTTTATTCACTGAGTCTAGGCCTTCCATTTTAATTTCAACTTTTGATTTCTATCAGCGCCTCCACTTACCAGTTTCACCTAGGCTATTTCAACTCTTTTAGGTAATCAAAAGGTCAGTCAGTTTCCTTTCCTTCCTCAGGAATGAGTTTTCTGCACTGACCCATTGCAGTTTTAATCATGTTTTAAACCTCTAATTAAGAAGAATTTCTAAACACCAAGTAACTCTTTTTCTAAATGGAAAACAACAATTTTGTAACTTAGAATAAACACAAGATGCCTGGGCAGCTTCATTCCTTCAGACGATAAAACCTATTCTCCATGAAGTTAATGCCTTTTTAATAGTTTGTTAAAATGGCTTTAAAATATAGTTTTAGCGCAAATGCCATCCCCAGAGGCTTATGCTATTGTATACTGACTAAAAGCAGGCAATCAAATTGTCTTCCTAAATCAGCGTAGAACAACCTTGTATTCAGCCAAAGACTTTCACAATTTGCCTGTTTGATAATTCCAGGCCTTCTATTGTACCAATAAATGTGAAGACCAGGAAACTCAGAGAGAAACACTAAGAAGGAAATCTTAACAACTGTCATATTACAATCTATGGTTGTTATTTCCCCTTCCTCCCCTACCCAAATTAACAAACATAGAAAGTATATGACTTTATTGGAAGGAGTTTTCCTTTAGAGGAAAATTGTTTTCATAACCCTCTCAAATCTATTTTTTGTTAATTTTAAGGTTCTAAGGGAAATGTGTTCATATATTAGGGAAGTTGTCCATTTGCTTTGAAAAGTAGTTTGACTTTTCCAGCAAGAATATTACTACTGAATGATTATGGCATAATACTGGAATCTACAGTCATTCCCATTGTTAATGCTTTCAAAAAAGGAATTTTTTCCTTTTTAGTATCTCATTCTGAAGCAATAGCCTGAGTCACTGAGTCAAACCAAGTGTGTCTGTCTTTCTGTCTGTCAGTCTGTCAGTCTGTCTGTCTCTATCATCTATCTAACATCTATCTATATTATTTTTGTTAAACTGTCTATTTAGGCTGATACCAAGGTACACAAATTCAACTACTTGTAATAAGTTTTCACAATTCATATACAAATTGCAATCATCCTTCCCATTTTCCAGTCACATATAACTACCTTGATCTTGGACACATTGATTTTCAGGTCTTCATTCACAACAGTTTATCTAACATTTGCTGGAATTTATTATAATTCTCTGCCAAAAATATAGCCTCACCTGCAAGCAGCATATACACATATATCCCTGATAGATATTCTTCCAATATCATCATAGACATTCCTTATATCTTATCCATGTTTATATAAATGATCAAGGTTATAATGCACATTCTTGTCTTGCTTTTTGCTCAGTGTTGATCAATTGACTACGTATTCCTTGTATGCTTTAACACATGCTGTATTTCTATCATGTACCCCCAATTCCATATGCATGGAAAACTTCTATAAAATAGCCTTATTCATTTAATCTGTCTATGCTCTGTCTAATCAACAAACATGAAGCAAAATATCATATTCCTACATTTTTCTATGACCTTCTGAAAAGCAAAAATCTTTAATGTATATCCCCAACTTGCAATAAAATCTCACATTTCCGCATATCTCCATGACCTTCTGAAAAGCAAAAATCTTTTATGTATAATCCCAGCTTGATATAAAGTCGCACTGCACTTCCCAAATTTTGCTCATTGTAACCTCTCATACCCTTTCAATCAAAATTCTACCAAATAAGTATCAAATAATGCTTAGCAAATTGCTTTGTAATTTTTGCATTAGCTGTCATTTTTCCCTTTGTATAATATAATAGCCTAGTCACCACACCTGAATGCAGTCTTCACGCATATATTGAACAAGCCAAAAGCCACTCCACATTACTCCTGTTATGCATTCTACATTCATAGTCTTACAATTTTAATTTTCTCCCAGTATTTATGACTTTTCATAAGTACTTTCCTCATTTATTTTTGGGATATCCATGTTTATAGCATTCATTTCATTCTTTAACATATTATTGTCACACACATACAAACCTTCAACATGCTTATTCCCAGAATTCTGTCATTTCAGTTTCATCCAAATAATTTCATTATTTTTATTTTTATTGCCAATCGTTCTTGTAGAGGATCCCTGTTTAGTTCTTTTCTCCCAAGAGTATTTTACTGCCATCAAAATTGATTTGTATTTTCTTTGCTTCTTTTAAATTTAATCCTTCTTTGATCCTTTTTACAACTCTGATGTGCCATATACATTCATACAGACCTAGGAAATAGAGAACTAAGCTACTAACAGCTATTAGCTGATCCCTCAATCTCTACCCACAATCCTACCGCACTTTCCCCACATTTCCTGGTAAGCACTGCTGTAGTAATTCTGCCACCAGTCACATTTTCCTCAGAAAGATCCATCTCTATATTATTTACTGAGTATGAGACAAGGGAGGATCCTTTTTCATTCAATATTTATTTATTTCAAAGTTAACATCTCATGTAATATAACCTTGGGCATCTTACAAGCAATAACAAAACAATAAAAGTAAAAAACATAAAACCTAGAAAAATAATGGGGGTGGGAAAGGCCAGGTCTTCAAGGCCTTCTGGAAGGTTAGGAGAGAATGGGTGAGGTAAACCTCAGAAAACAGAGTATCCCACAGGCAGAGGCAGCTATGAAGAAAGCATGCTGTTTAAACCCTGCTAGGCAGCAACAGTTGAAGGAAGACAGATAAAATATCCTACCCTGTCTGACCTAATGGAGCAGGCAGATACCTTCAAGGATACAGTCCTGCAAATAACCTGTGCCTGTGCCATTTAAAGTTTCAGATTGATAACCACTACTTTGAATTATACCTGGAAAAAAACCTGGGAATCAGTATAATTTATGCAGCAGTGGTGTTACTTGGGCAAACCATGGGGTAACCTAAATTGTATGTGTCACTCAGTGGTGGGATTCAAATTTTTTTACTACCGGTTCTGTAGGCGTGGCTTGGTGGGTGTGGCAGGGGAAGGATACTGTAAAATCTCCAGTCAGAGGTGGTATTTGCAAGTTTTCCGAACTACTCAACATTTCCACTACCGGTTCTCCAGAACTGGTCAGAACCTGCTGAATACCACCCCTGGTGTCACTGGATTCCCGACTGGAAGACCTTCAAGGAAGCCCACCTAGAGAATATTGCAATGGCCCAGGGCATTGTGATTCCCCTAAGCTTGGTTGTCATTTACTCTTTTAGCAGGAGCCACAAATCAAGGAAGACCCTGCCCCCTGAAAGCCAGAATAAAAATCTAATAAATTACATCAAACAATAAATAAATTGCACACCAACTCTATCTATTCAATTGCTTGATCAGACCAGGAAAGGTATGTGCTGGTCCCTTTATTTTCAGCATGAACACCATGTATTTCATTAAGTCTTTTCATTATGTATATTAAGGTTAAAAAACTAGAATGAATTTTAAAGGAACAAAGGAAACACAAAACAGAAGAAATGAATTGTGATTTCAATATGCAGTTCCTCAGGATGGAAAATCCCTCTTTCTTCTTCTTCTTCTTCTGCTTCTGCTTCTGCTTCTGCTTCTTCTTCTCTCTTTCTCTCCCTCCCTCCCTCCCTCCCTCCCTCTCACACACACATATATACACACACACAGAGAGAGGAAAAATTAAGACACACCCATGCACAAAAAAGTCTGACAGCTCAAATCATAGGCCTTCAAACAGAATCAAGTTCTAATCTACATCTTCACTACCTGGTTTGGGGTTTATCTGATTCCCAACCCATACTACACCTTGGACAATGACAGAAATACAAGACAAAAGCAAGAATGGGGCTGCTCCATTCTCTGAAAGGGGAACTTCCAGTCCTGATTAGTATCTCAGAGTTTATTTTTGCAAGTTTTCATTCTCTGCCCATTTACCTGGTTTGAGAAATCTGGGTTTCAGTGAATCTCTGGTAATGAGATTATTTTTATTACAACCTCATTCTTCTTCTATCTATGCACATTACTTTTATCTCTCTTTTTTGCAGCCACCTCTGAAATGTATTTTTCTTCATCCATAGTCTTTCTGTTTATACTTCCTTTTTTATATGTATATAATTTTATTAAATACTTTTTTTACAAAAAGTTAAAAGTACAGAAAACTAGAAATGAATAGAAAATCAATTCCCTAGATTTCTTCATTAGTGTATGGAATCCTTTTAAGAGGTTAGATCCTTCTAAGAGGTTTCCCAGAATTAAAACCAATCAAATGTTCTTAATTCATGTACTTCTTTTCTAACTTTTCATTCCAACAATTCTCCTTTTTATGCTTCCAATTAGCATATCTCAGTACATGCTCCTTGTAACATAAGGTTTTTTTTTTAAATTATGAGCAAGCAACTTCTGCACTAGTTACTTTTTAAATGACCAGAAAAAAAGAATTAATAGACAAATGAGTCTAAAGCTAATACCATGGAGTACCCAGAGATGTAAAATTGAAGCCAAGATTATTTAATTTCTCCATTACTATGCTGCAAGAAGAAATAAATGTGGTTTTAATTAAACTTTAAGAAATTATAAGAGGCCTTTTGCAAACTCTAATCAACGCTGAAAAGCCATAAATGGGATTGATAGTTATATAGTCGGCATATTAAAAAGGAGGGCTAGATTTGAAACCATGTATCAAGCATGGAAGGATATGGTAAAAGTTGCATAGACGCTTGCAAGGAGAAAATCTAGATTACAGGGTACTGTGCTGGATCTAAAATCTCTTCATATGGAACCTGCAGTATTGACAGCTAGAAAGGAAGAATGGTCCATACAGCCGCCATAACTACAGTTACATTTTCCAAATGCTAAAACTGGGAGATCATTAATGAAGTCACAGAGATATATAATATTCCTGACAGAGAATGAAAAACTTCATGGGGGAAACTGTTTTAATGGATGCATGACAGACTACAGCAGGCTGTAAATTACTGTGTAAATTAACTAGGGTGTTTCTCCTCCCCCTTCCCCATTTATTCAAATACCTGTAGAGAGAAATCTCACTCTTAAAACAGGATAAAATGTGTAGGTAGGATTATTAATACTTTCTCTAAATCTTCATCCAAAGGTTTGAGGCTTCCCATGTAAACCTGCCTGGTCCTCAAAGTAGCATCCATGAAAACCATAGTACATTTGATTTCTTCAACCCTAAAAGTCATCTCCAAAATGAAATTAAATGGGTTTATTTATATCAATAATATTTAATTGATTAGTTTTTAGTCTGTATTGAAATACAAAATACAGAGCAATAATAAGAACATGTGTAACAAAATAGAACTAAAAGGAAATGTAAATCATATTTCTGTGACACCCAATCAGATCCACATAAGTAGTTCTAAATTGTAACATTTTGTGCAGATGAAGGACTGTGCTATATTTGGATTCTGATTGCATGTGAAATATGTTATTTCAATGTAAAATATTCATCCAATGTAAAACCCAAGATATTAATTTGTCTCTTATACAATTAACAATCAAATAATAAAATTTGTGAGGGCCACAAATACAAGTACATTTGTTGTAAGAAACTTGGTGAAACTTTCCTTATTTTTTCATTGTGTTAGTTTTGCTTGAGTAAATATCCCCCTAAGATGCTTGGACCTTTAAATGTTTAAATAATTTGCAATTTTGAAGGTGTGTTTACATCAGGGGTGTCAAACTCAAGGCCCGTGGGCCAAATTCGCCCCATGGGTTGCTTAGATCTGGCCCATGAGGCTGCCCTGGAAACAGTGAAGGATCAGTCTGCAGTGCTTCTGCAAGCGAAAACGGAGCTCGCGAGGGCTGTGTGTGGCCCTCCCAGGCTCCATTTTTGGGTGCAACAACCTCCTGCAGCCCTCTGGCAGTAAAAATGAAGCTCCATTTTCAATGGCAGAGGACTGCAGGATGTCAAGCTGGCCACACCTATCCCAGCCATGCTCACTTGTGGTTTGCTGGCAGCAGGTGCAGACGGCTGAGGTCTTGGAGACCGAGGACTCAGATGAGGGACCTGCGTGTGATGTAGGGATGGGGCCAGGACCATCAGGGAGTGGAGTACTGCCTTCGGAGATTGTGGAGGCTGGCAGCAGAGATGCAGAGGACCCCAAGAAGCCTGTGCCCAGTGCGCATGTGTGCAGGGCTGGTCATAGAAAAGAGCAACTGCAGCAGCATGGGTGACTCAGGAGTAAGGCTGCAAGATAATGGCCCCTCCCTTAAGAGATAAAAGCCAGCCTGAGAGATCGGTATTCTTTGCAGGAAGAAAAGAACTTCTTGCACTTCAAGCCTTCTGGAAGTTCAGACTATCTTGGTTTGTGTTTGAAAACTTTTTGTTTGGAATATTTCTTGACAACTTAATCTAGTGCTTTTGGTAGCCTTGCACAACCTTGGCAAAGCTCGTTCTTATCAGAGACAATTAATAGCCTTTTAACCATGAATTAACGGAATTTGCAGAGAAGCATTAAAAGGTTATGCCTTTATCTCTATTTGGTGTTTGTTTACTTGGAACAAGGTTTGGGTGAGAACACCACTCAGTCCCCCAAAGTCAAACACAACCCTGATGCAGCCCTCAATGAAATTGAGTTTGACACCCCTAGCTTACATAGTCATCCATTTCAATTTGCTGGCCTTACTGAAAGTAGTTCTCTCTCTATAAGCTTCTATATTCAATTTGTGTGTGTGTGTGAAGCAGTCTTTTTAACTTGCTTTCCAGAGGTAGTTGGACAAGAAACATGGAGCCCCTGTTATAGTTTGTGATTGTGCAATCCAAGATGCCTCTGACTGAGATTTAGTCTGTTCTATCAGATACAATTTTGGAAGCCTGTCAGTTACCATAGCAATGATTTTGCATCAATAATTATATGCCCTTAGACAAAAAATAAAGTGTATTCCAAGTTTGGCTGTAACTACAGCAGCTGAGGTTCTTTATCCACACTCAAAATACTTCTCAAGTATTTTGAATTTACTCTTGTAATGGTGCATGCTTTAAACCCCATACTTCACCTCCATATAAGGATACTTCACCTCCGTATAAGGGTAACTTTAGTTTTGCATGTTTTAATATTTGGGGCTACAGTGATTATATTAATTTTATCAATTAATTCATATGTCCCCTCAGTCCAAGTGACCTCTTTTGCTGGTAAAGGAACCAAGATCCATGATCAGAAAAAATATTCCCAAATGAGGAAAAATATGGATTTGCTTTATTTATAATTTAAATTTTAATTAAATATTTAAAAAAATCTCAAAAATTTTGGTTTCCAATGGGAATGAATGAATGGTGTAGTATATATTCTGAACCTCCAGGTTGCAAATCATTAGACCATATATTTTCAATCTTTGTCAACAAGAATATACCAATTTTTTAATTAGCTATTGAGAAAAAAAGCAGATCTTTACAAGCCAAAGTACAATATACAGAAAGTTGTTCCTCACCTGAAATTAAACATGCTTTCTTGGAAGTAAAAATATAGAAGTAATTAATTATGTTCTGCCTTTTTATAATGCTAATTATTGTTTATTTGAACAGTAAACCTTGCTGTTCCTCATAGCAGGGTTTTCCTTGTGTCAGGATCTGTCACACAGGTTTGCACATCAAGCATTTTGCTTGCACTGCTTGGATAAAAATGATTCTCACTACAATTTATGTTTACCCTCAACTATGCTATTGTTATGTAGCCATTTTTTGTGGGTACTAGTAAGTACACTGTACACTGTACTTACTAGTAAGTAAAAAGAACAATAACAGACTATCACTAACAGCTGTTAAACTGCCTTCTCCCAATTAGATGTCCTGCAAATATGTTGAGCTGCAACCTTCAGACAAAGAGTACCTTTGGAGTAATGTGATGAGTATTGGTATATTGTCCAGGTGGACTTTTGACAGATTTGTTTTATTTTATTTTAAACATATCCAACATACCTTCATTCTCCTGTTTTTCCCACAACAACAATGCTATGAGATATGTTGGGCTGAGAGACAGAGTGACTTGCCCAAAGTCACAGAACTGGCTTTCATGGTTTAGGTGGGATTTGAATTCACAGACTCCTGCTTTCTAGTCTGGTGCCTTAACCACTACACCAAATTGGAACTTGCTAGACTACTGTGGAAATTAAACTTTGACTAGATGAGCCTTAGGCATTATTTAGCATAATTTGATTACATAAGCAGCTTTTCCTCAAAAAGCCACTTTTCAGACTTGATCTTTTTTTTTGTTTTCTCTCTTGAGTCTCTCAAAAGTTAAAGTGATTTTTTTTGCCATATTAGCATACATAGAAGATTATATCATTATTGCAATAGTAACAGGAGAAAAGTGCATATCCCTTCAGAATTCTCCCCTCAAGATTTATTAAAATTTGCTATTATTCCACTTATCATGATGGTGGGAACTGCACTCCACCATACTTAGGGAACTAAATTGGGAGAAATTATTCTAGTCATTTAGCAATATCCTACAATCCATTAAGCAATTGATTTCTTTAACAATATTCAAGCTTGGCATATGTAATTTCCTGCTAAATTAATCCAAAATTCTCTCAATTCCATAATAACATCTTGAAGTTTAGATTCTTAAAAAATATTATTACATAATAAATAAACAAGGACAGCTGCTTCTCTCTTTTCTTGACACTGAAACTATCACATGTTCTCTTTTCACAATATGTCAGATTTTAATGTGATCAATATTAGTACTATCCATCTTAAAATACCACTGAATTATACAACAGAGCAGAACTTCCTATTGCCAGCATAGTTGTGACGTACTTAGTTGAAGGCAGCCGGTGTTATATAACAGCTCTGAAAGCTCAGTGTGTCTAGATAATTTCACATAAATGTGCTACTGCCATGCCTACTTTCCCGTCATTAAGCCATGTACTTTTGGGGAAAAAAATGAAAGCAAAAATGACTGGAAACACACAGAAACAGCTGGCTTAAATGCAACAATGTGCAAAGGACACAAAGCAATTAACATACAGATGAACAAACAGTACTGATCCACACTGCAAGTAAAATGAATTTTATTCAACTTGGTTCTTCCACAGCAACCAGCAGATACTGGTTGCCTGGTTTCTTGCTAACATCACTATTTGGAAACATCCAATTAGAAATAGCAGTTTGACCACACACAAAAAAAGTCTCATGCACACACACACATGTGCAGTATACACACATTCACAAACCAGCTAAGAATAGCACAATTGGGGAACTGAAGTGGATGTTTTCCAAAATAGATATTTTCAAAATCTATTTCATTTAGCAAGCAATCTGTTTTCAATATTCACAAGATGATTGATTTCATCAGCCTCCTGCCATCAGGCAGAGATATACTTTCTATATGGCATTCAGTATGCTGGAAATCATAATAAACCACTCAGTATGAGTTTGTAGTTCATGATAGCTGACACTTTCAGCAAGTAATATAGAGGAACCAGATAGGAAACAAAACTTGATTCTGAAAAGCAGTTATCTACCCAGCTATTTGCCCAGAAAAACAGTTGGAAATGCTGCAGTAATTGGCTGAAAAATTGGCTGGAAAAATTGTTTTCAAACATTTCTATTTAAGCAGGGTGTGAAATTCACAATATTTAACCTTATATTATGTTATCTCCCATGTTATTATCATCTATAAGGAGCTGCTAGGAAAGATCATGTGTGCTTTTCCTAACTGCCATTAAAAAGCTGATGACACATATAGCTGTAGTACCTCTCTTTTTCTAGCTTGGAACTTCTGATCCACAGAGAAACAGTGCTTGAAGATCCTGCCATGTCCAGTTGTCGATGCTTATCTTCAGTAGCTAATGCTGCATTTTCCCCAGTGGACCTTGTGGCTTGGAACAACTTGTGACTGGAGCTGAGACTAGTCCCCTCCTGGGTCTGGAAAGATCTTTCTTTCCACCCTAGTCTAGTAGATTTCCAACAGAGCTTTTAATTATTAACTGCATTTTAATAATTTTATGGCAATGAATATTTGTAAACAGATCCATAAGTGGGCCTGGGCATCTCTCTCTCCGTGTCTGTCTCTTATTCACTCAATCTTTCTCTTATGCATGCATTCTGCCTTTCTGTCTGTCTGGTATTAATTTATTCAAGTTTGGTATGGTTTTGGTACAGATAAATTGATAATTTTACGCACAATCTCAGGGATGATAGGTACCAATATATTTTTTGACCTATATCTGAATGGTGTAACATTTAGTTAGCACAATCCTATACGTGTTAATTCAATCATAAAATCAAACAAGTTGTGTTCACATGTACAGGTAAAACTCAAAAAATTAGAATATCATACAAAAATTCATTTATTTCAGTAATGCAACTTAAAAGGTGAAACTAATATATGAGATAGACTCATTACACGCAAAGCAAGATAGTTTAAGCCATGATTTGCCATAATTGTGATGATTATGGCTTACAGCTCATGAAAACCCCTGCCTACTCCCCACTGGAATTACGGGCCCTCCAGGCGGTTCCCCTGTCCATGAAGTGGCCCCCTACGCTGTCAAGAGCTTACCTTAATGATGGATCTTGGGATCCCGAGAGGTGGCATGCCACGACTAAGGGGCTAAATTTTAAATTCGATAGGAAAGGGAAACTTTTAAAATTTTTAATTGCTCATCTTAAGGGGTTAGGGAGGGGGATAAATGGGTCTTTGTGCAACCCGGTTCATGGCGGGGGTGGCGGGGGGGTTGGGGGCTGGTGGGGCTCCGGGGTCTGAGGTGAGGACCGCGATCCCCAGGGTGGTTGGAGTTGGCAGGAGACGGCGAGGCATAGGGCCATATCATGTGTTGGGAGCACACACCCGCCATCTTTGTGCGGTTGCTCGCTCTGACCCTATGGCCTCCTCCCAAGGGGGCATGGGAATTGGAACCCCTGGGCTTAGGCTGGTGTATTTTAATGCCAGGTCCGTGGCTAATAAGTCCACCCTCCTCCGTGAGGTCATTGAGGAGGAGGCTGCGGACCTGGCTTGTATTACCGAGACCTGATTGGGCCCAGAGGGCGGTGTCCCTCTGGTAGATCTGTGCCCTCTGGGTTTTTGGGCTGTGCACCAGCCGCGGACCCAGGGCAGGGGTGGTGGGGTGGCCCTGGTTATTCAGGAGACCCTGTTTCCAAGGGAGGTCACTGTCCCAGAGATAGGTGGGAGTGAGACCCTCCTCTTGAGGTGGGGGCCCAATGGTCGGGTGGGCTTGCTGCTCGCATACCTTTCACCCAGCTGTGTGACAGCAGCCCTGCCTGGTCTCCTTGACGTCCTCTCGGGGGTGGCGGTGGAGCTCCCGGGTCTTATAGTCCTGGGGGACTTCAATCTGCCCTCCCTGGGGGGTACATCAGGTTTGGCCCAGGAATTCATGGCTTCTATAGAAGCCATGGGCCTGATCCAATTAATTCAGGGCCCGACTCATGAGTGGGGAAACACTCTTGACCTAGTTTTTGTCTCTGAGCAGTGGCGTAGTGACAGAGGGCAGGCCACTGTTATGGCTTTGCCCGTTCCATGGTCTGATCACTATCTCTTATGGCTGGTCTTCCAACAGGCCGCCCCCCATGGCTGGGATGAGGAGCCGCCTAGATGGTTCCGCCCCAGGCACCTTATGGACCCGGAGCGGTTCCAGGCGGAACTGGGGTCTCTTCCCTCTTCCCTTGCCCACAGCTCTGTCGAGGATCTGGCGGCCGCTTGGCACAGGCTGCATTGGATGCCCTCGACAGGGTTGTCCCCATGCGACTCCTCACATGTCGTGGATCCCGGATGGCTCCTTGGTACTTGGAGGAGCTCCGGGAGATGAAACGCCATCAGAGGGGCTTAGAGAGCAGGTGAAGGTCTACCCACTCCCAGGCCGATCGAGCCCAGCTAAAAGCCCATATTAGGACTTACCTGGTAGCTATGAGAGCGGTGAGAAGGTCTTATCTCTCCGCTCTCATAGTGTCCGCAGATAACCGTCCAGCTGCCCTGTTTCGGGTTACCCGTTCTCTCCTTCATTTAGGGGATGGGGCGGACCCATTGTGGGGAAGGGCTGAGGAGTTTGGTCAATATCTGTCGGATAAGATCGCTCGAATTCGGGGCGGGTTGTCCCGTTGATTTGCAGTGGTCTGAGGAATGGGATACAGGCAGTCTGGCCAGTGTGATCTGGGATGAGTTCGATCCTGTTTCCGAGGATGAAGTGGACAGGATCATGCAGTGCATGAGTTCCACCACATGTTTGTTGGACCCGTGCCCATCCTGGCTGGCTTATGCCACCAGGGAGGTCACCCGCGTTTGGCTCTGGGCAGTTGTCAATGCTTCGTTAAGGGAGGGTGTTTTTCCTTCCACCTTGAAGGAGGCGGTGGTGAGACCCCTCCTGAAGAAGCCTGCCCTGGACCCGACCATGTTAGATAACTTTCGTCAAGTCTCCAACCTTCGCTTTTTAGCAAAGGTTGTTGAGAGTGTGGTGGCTCGGCAGTTTCCACTTTTCCTGGATGAAGCGGACTACCTGGATCTGTATCAATTGGGCTTCCGACCTGGTTTCAGCATGGAGACGGCATTGGTCACACTGATGGATGATCTCTGGAGGGCTCGGGACAGGGGTTTTTCCTCTGTCTTGGTCCTATTAGACCTCTCAGCGGCTTTTGATACCATCGACCATGGTATCCTTCTGCGACGCCTTGGGGGGTTGGGTATGGGGGGCACTGTACTTCAGTGGTTCACCTCCTACCTCTCGGGGCAGTCGCAGTCGGTATTGGCTGGGGGACAGAGGTCGTCCTTGAGGGTGCTCTCTTGTGGGGTCCCTCAGGGGTCGGTTCTCTCCCCCCTGCTATTTAACATCTATATGAAGCCGCATGGTTTCGGGGTGAGTTTCCATCAGTACGCAGATGACACCCAGCTGTACATCTCCACCCCGAACCAGATCGGTGATGCCCTCTCCCTGATGACCCAGTATTTGGATGCGGTGCGGATCTGGATGAATGGAAACATGCTTCGTCTCAACCCAGCCAAGACCGAGTGGCTGTGCATACCGGCATCTCGGCCCAGTCAGGAATGTCCATCTTTGGCCATAGGGGGAGTGGTGTTACCCCCTGTGGATAGGGCGCGGAATCTGGAGGTCCTCCTGGACATACAGCTCCGGTTGGAGGAGCAGGTGGGGGCCGTCGCCAGGGGGGCCTTTGCCCAGCTCCGCCTAGTTCGCCAACTATGCCCTTTCCTGGACCAGGACGCCCTGCGCATGGTTACTCATGCCCTTGTTACCTCCAGACTCGACTACTGCAATGCTCTCTATTTAGGACTGCCCTTGCATACCATCCGGAGATTGCAGCTGATGCAGCATGCGGTGGCGCGGGTGGTGATGGGAGTTTCCCAATTCTCCCATGTTACTCCCCTCCTGCGCTGCCTGCATTGGTTGCCAGTTGCACTCCGGGTGAGATTCAAGGTTTTAGTTTTAACATACAAAGTCCTACATGACATGGGTCCTCAATATTTAAGGGAGTGACTCCTGCCAACATCGAATACTAACCGCCCTGTGCGAGCACATAGGCAAGGACTCCTTGGGGTCCCGTCAGCCGGCCAATGCCAGTTGGCGGTCCCCCGATGACGAGCCTATTCTATCGCGGCCTCTGACCTCTGGAACCAACTTCCCTTGGAGCTCCGCCTGGCCCCTGACCTCCGCACCTTCCGTCATGATTTGAAGACCTGGTTGTTCGACCAATCCGGGTTGTGACCCTCTTGGGTGGGGTGGTTTTATTCTTTGTATTTTGTATTTGTATTCTCTTGGGGCTTGTTAGTTTAATTTTTTCTTAACTATTTATTGTTGTTGCTGTTTTTAATTGTGAGCCGCCCCGAGTCTTCGGAAATGGGGCAGCATGCAAGTCCCATTAATAAATAAAATAATAAATAAATAAATAAATAAATAAATAATAAATAAAACCCCAAATCCACAATCTCAGAAAATCAGAATATGACATGCAATCAATAAAACAAGGATTGTACATAGAACAATATAGGACTTCTGAAAAGTATAAGCATGCATATGTACTAAGTACTTGGTTTGGGCCCCTTTTGCAGCAATTACTGCCTCAATGTGGCGTGGCATGGAAGCTATCAGCCTGTGGCACTGCTGAGGTGTTATGGAAGACCAGGATGCTTCAATAGCGGCCTTCAGCTCTTCTGCATTGTTCGATCTCATGTCTCTCATCTTTCTCTTGGCAATGCCTCATAGATTCTCTATGGGGTTCAGGTCAGATGAGTTTGCTGGCCAATCAAGCACTGTAATCCCATGGTCATTGAATCAGGTTTTGGTGCTTTTGGCAGTGTGGGCAGGTGCCAAGTCCTGCTGGAAAATGAAGTCAGCATCCCCATAAAGCTTGTCTGTGGAAGGAAGCACGAAGTGCTCCAAAATCTCCTGGTAGATGGCTGAGTTGACCCTGGACTTAATGAAGCACAGGGGACCAACACCAGCAGATGACATGGCTCCCCAAATCAACACAGACCATGGAAACTTCACACTGGACTTCAAGCATCTTGCAGTGTGTGCCTCTCCATTCTTCCTCCAGACTCTGGGTCCTTGGTTTCCAAATGAGATGCAAAAGTTGCTCTCATCAGAAAAGAGGACTTTGGACCACTGAGCAACAGACCAGGTCTGTTTTTCTTTAGCCCAGGTAAGACGCTTCTGACAACATTTGAAGCCCATGTCCAAGATCTGTCTGTGTGTGGTGGCTCTTGATGCACTGACTCCAGCCTCAGTCTACTCCTTGTGAAAGTCCTCAACACTTTTGAATGGCCTTTTCCTGACAATCCTCTCCAGGCTGCAGTCATCCCTGCTGCTTGTGTACCTTTTTCTTCCACACTTTTCCCTTCCACATAACTTTCTATTAATGTGCTTTGATACAGCACTTTGGGAACATCCAACTTCTTTTGCAATTACCTTTTGAGGCTTTCCCTCCTTATGGACCGTGTCAATGATGGTTTTCTGCACAACTGTCAGGTCAGCAGTCTTTCCCATGATTGTGATTCCTACTGAACAGACTGAGAGACCATTTAAAGGCTCAGGAACCCTCTGAAGGTGTTATGGCTTAATTAGCTGATTAGAGTGGGACACTTTGAGCCTAGAATATTGCACCTTTTCACAATATTCTAATTTTCTGAGATTGTGGATTTGGGGTTTTCATGAGCTATAAGCCATAATTATCACAATTATGGCAAATCATGGCTTGAACTATCTTGCTTTGCATTTAATGAGTCTATCTCATATATTAGTTTCACCTTTTAAGTTGCATTACTGAAATAAATGAACTTTTGCACAATATTCTAATTTTTAGAGTTTCACCTGTATATTGATTCAATCAGGGTGGTTAAGATGCATCATTTCAGTTGATTTCTTATCTTATTGACTTTTGTCTGAACCCAGTAACTTGTCATTTCCAATTCGCTAAAGTTTGAAATTAAACTTAATAGCTGTTTTCAAATTTTGCTTAGGTTAATCAGAAATGCAACTGTTGAGTACAGTTTTTGGTTAATAAATCTAATATCATATTTGAATCATATTTATTTAGTGTTATCAGAATTCTCTAATCATTATGAATTACAGGAAGAAAGCTGATATAATATGTTGTAGAATGGTTAAGTAGGACTATTATATCTGGGTTGCAAAAATCTTGCTAATAATGGCAGACAAGAGTAAAGCAAAACATGCATCTCATTGCTGCCATCAAGGCATCAAGATATATTTCAAGATATAGCTTTTTATTATACTCTGAGGGGGCAAACAAATTTAAATAGATTTGATAGGTTCTATGAGATCTGAGAAACTGTAATGTTAATCTTTGTTGGGAAAACTTTAAAGATTTTTTTTTAACCTCTGCCCATATTTGCTTCACATTTGTCAACATCTTTATTTATTTTGCATTTTGGTGAACTCTCATTGAAAACACACACACACCTTTAGTAATTTTGACAACTATGTGTCTCAAATTAATGTTTAATTGTGACTCTTCTATTTCATTTTATCTAGCACATTATTGTTCGCAAACAAGAAAAAAGAAACAAAAGAAGAAAAAGGAATGGAAATTTCTTAAATATCACTTACTTGTAGAGAAGTCAGTTAGTCCTACTCATATCATCTTGCCTGCTCTTCTCTTTTTTAAAAGAAGAAATGTATAGAATATATTTCTATAATATATAAATATGTGTTTGTGTTTGTGCGTTTGTATGTAGGATGACCAAATTTCTAAATAATTCTCTAATTTAGATTCCCAATGAAAGAATGCTTGTTCTTACATAGGAAAAAAGGCTTCTTATTGCAATATTAAATAATTGACTGAAAATGTATGTTCTTTCATCCTTATAATGTCATACTGTTTGCAATCATAAAAATATATTATCCATTTTCTTTAACTTCTTGTTAGCTAACTTTTGATAAAACACGCATCATTATTACCTGACTATTTCTGAAATAATGCACAGGTATTCAATTTATACAAATAATTTTTGTTGGATAAAAAGAAATATAACTTCAGAATGTTGCAGTAACTTCTACTATTGTGGATGTGTGCATATTCCAGTTTCTTATTATATGTTACCTTAACTGCTTATAAATAATAATTGTAAAGTTTTCTTTTGTAGACAATCTATTAAATTTTTTATAAGCAACATCTGCCCTTTTGGGACTGCAAGGGCAACTGTATATGAATATTATACTGCTTTTCATGCTTCATTCTGTCCAAATTTTATTACTTTATCCATTGCTTTACTGGATTTTCCTTTATCTTGTTATTTTAAGTAAAAATGGCCTTTAAGAAAATGTCTTCATTCTTTGAAAAAAAGATTTTTGCCCAATATAAAGTCTAATCTCTCATCAAAAGCATATTTGCTAGTGCTAATATAAGCATGCAGCATTTTTTTAGGCAAGCCAAGTTAGATCAGGGAATTGTGGTCCCTAAATGAAAACCACCAGACTGGAAAACACTGTGCCATAAGGTGGCAAGGAGTAATCAGGATGTAAGTTGTTCCATAACACAAGAGATGTGTATAATTTTGAATGCCAAACCATTTGTTTTTCTACTACAAAAACATTTGTGGGATTAAAAACTATTTGTTAACCATTATTACTTCAAGATTCTCTCATAATTCTATTCAACTATTTATGATATAATATTCTGTGGTTGTCTCTACTGAAACATAATCTTACAGAGAAACATTAATTTATGGCAGTCTCATGCATTCATTGGAGCTCTTTTGTCAATTTCTTTTCTCATTATACAAACCAGATGTTTTGTCCAGTTGATGCAATCACAGCATATTCCCATCAGTAAATATGTTATTTCCAAGAATGGCTAAAGTTCACTTTTAAAGTTAGTGATTCTATTTTGAAAAAGAAACATTCTATCTTTGTTTCTTTGTCCTCAAAAGCCTTTTTAAGTATTAGTATTTTTTGTTTCTTAAGATGCATATTTAGAATTAATCTGACCTTTTGCCATCACAATGAGATGCTTATGGGAAGAGGACATTGAAAAGTCTTACAATGCCACAAATCTCAGTGAGTGGCTTTTGGAGCTGAATTAGTACAAATTTCCTAAAGAAAAGCTATGATTGGACAAGAACATTGTGGGATAACGTAGAAGAAATAGTTTTACCAACTAATCCTACCAACCTTAGACCAATCAGTCTAACATCAATACCTGGGAAGGAAGATACTGGAAAAGATAATAAAAAAACAGATCTGCCAACATCTAGAAACAAGTATAGTAATAACTGGCAGTCAGCATGAGTTTGTTAAAAACAGATCATGCCAAACCAATCTTATTTCATTCTTCTGCATTGTGACTAATTTAGTAAACCAGCAAAATACTGTGGACATAATACACTTAGATTTCAGCACGGCACTCGACAAAGTAGACCACAACCTACTTCTTGGTAAGCTAGAAAAAATCCACCAGATGGATTCGCAACTGGCTGACAAACTGTACTCAACGAGTAGTCCTTAATGAGTCTAAATCTACATGGAGGGAAGTAAGTAGTGGGGTGTCACAAGGTTCTGTCTTAGGCTCAGTACTCTTCAATATCTTCATTAATGACTTAGATGGGAATAGAAGGGAACTTACCCAATTTGCAGATCATACTAAGCTGGTGGGAATAGCTAACACCCAAGAAGGTAGGCTCAAGATCCAGATGGATCTGGACAGACTAGAACACTGGGCCGTATCTCACAAAAGAAGAAAAGACAAAAGTAAAGTCCTAGACTTAGGCAAGAAAAACCAAAAATACACGTATAGACTGGGTGAAACCAGGCTCAATAGCAATAACTGTGAGAGGGATCTTGGAGTCTTAGTAGACAACCAGCTAAATATGAGCCAGCAGTGTGCAGCATCAGCCAAAAAAGCTAATGCAATCCTAAACTGCATTAACAGAGGGATACAATCAAGATCAAGTGAAGTACGAATACCACTCTATAAAGCCTTAGTAAGACCACACCTAGAGTACTGCATCCAGTTTTGGTCATCACACTATAAAAAAGATGTTGAGACTCTACAAAAAGTACAGAGAAGAGCAACCAGAATGATTAGGGGACAGGAGACTAAAACATATGAAGAACGGTTACAGAAACTGAGCATGGCTAGTCTAATGAAGAGAAGGACCAGGGGAGACCCGCTTGGGTGGGGGGTTGGACTAGATGACCTACAAGATCCCTTTCAACTCTGATTATCTATTATCTGTAACTGTAATAATTAGTTTATCTTCTGTGTATTTAGGCATGATAAAGGGCCCTTTGCACATACCACTCCTTGTAAAGGAGATAGACCTGGGCCTATCCAGGCCCACTTACATGGATAAGATTGCTATGTACCGTACATATTCATGTATACCATGGGTGTCAAACTTGCGGCGTCATGTTGCCGTCATGTGACATTTCGTTACTTTTTCTCTGGGATGTACATGGCCTGTGTGTCACGCATCTGGCCACTGGCCGCCAGTTTGATATCTCTGAATACGGTGTCTAAAACATTACTGTTTAGAATTGATAACTAAGATATCTGTGAAGGAGAAAAATCTGGTTAGCATGATGTAACAGGGAAATGAGGCTACTGATCTGATTTCTCCTCTCAATCTACAATAAATTTCAAAATTCAACAATGTTGGCCTCATGATATAACTTTAGTGGATGGTCAAAGAATGTGCAAGAAAAGCTGTAGACTTTAGACAGCATTTGCTGTGGGACTTGCAGTCTTGAATCTGAAACACATTTCAAGATTGTTTTCTGTGAGTTGGGTAATCATTTCCAATTGATCTTTATTAAATTGCATTATGTTCTATGTGGCTGGGTCACAAGTTGTTCAAAGAATCTTCATTCCCATGCATACCAAAATTATTTTTTAACTGCTAGAAAAAGGAATTTTTTAAAAAGGCTATTTTTCAGACTTGGGAAATGTATTCTGAGTCAGAGCTGGAGTCTGCAAGAAAATGACAAGAAAAAAATCAATTAACACTTTCTAATTGTTATAGCAATATATAGATTTATGTATGTTTTGTAGATTCTGTCCATTGTTACTGTAAGTAAGACAAATTTCTTCTAAGATCGATGGAGCAGCACATCTTGTTTGAATGATGCTTCATTTCCCTGCAATGATTCTTTGTTAAAGAAATACAATCACAATCATGAAAAATTAAATCTATGAGAAAAGACCATTACTATTGATGTTAAGAGTATTTGGACAACAGCAACTGGAAATATTGATTTTGGCATCATATTCATGTTGATGAGGATCATGAGCTCATATATATTGTGGTTAAGTTAAAACACATTTTATTTGTCTAAATGTTTAAATTTTGTTTCACTTTCTGGAGTTACATGTTTCCAGTCAATAGGTAGGTAAATGTGTAGGCACTAAAAAAAGAATGCCATAGAAACCTATGGGAGCTTTCCAAGTTTCTAGGTTCTGAAAATTAATTGGCAAGAGTCAGACATGAACAGTTACACCTGATTTCTACATTCGCAGGGACAATGGTGAAAGACCGTTATACCAAAGCAAAAAGGCCAAAACTTCAAACTGTAATAGGAGGCTATAATTTTTTCCCAATTCTCCACTAAATCCATGATTACAGAAAGAGGGTGGGATATGAGTACTACTGCTGATTTACATCAGAAAAGTCTATGATTCCTATGCCCATGAATAATTTGGTAAACTAGAAACAGATGGTAAAGAACTTCAAAGCCACGAAAGAACACTCAAAGGCAGGCAGGAGGAAATGTGTGCGTGTGTGTGTGTGTGTGTGTGTGTGTGTGCAATATTTCCAGGTGCTTCTCTCTCTCTCTCTCCCTCTCTCTCCCTCCCTCTCTCTCCCTCTCCCTCTCTCTCTCTATTAAATAAATCCTGTGGTTATTTA
Organism: Naja naja; assembly: GCA_009733165.1. Lineage (NCBI taxonomy): Eukaryota > Metazoa > Chordata > Lepidosauria > Squamata > Elapidae > Naja > Naja naja. The sequence goes on along the minus strand of CM019149.1, from coordinate 251,585,379 downwards.
TTAAGAAAATATTTATATTCAATTATAACTGGTACAGAAAGTCCTCAACTTATGACCACATTTAAGACTGGAACTTTCATTGCTAAGCAATGCCACTGTTGAGTGAATTGCGCCTGATATTTTTGTCACAGTTGTTAGGCAGATTACACAGTTGTTAAGCTAATTCGGCTTTCCCACATTGACTCTGCTTGTTGGAAACTCCCTGGGAAGGTCACAAACTGTTGTGAATACATGCTGTTGTCTAGCACCCTTATTTTGATTACGTGACATGCAAGGGCCAGTCATTCAGCACCATCATAACTTACAATGGATGTTAAATGAATGATTGTGAGTTGAGGACTTTTTATTTATTGATTGATTGATTAAATTTATATTGCTGCCTATTCACCCATGGTGACTCAAGGCAGGGGTCAGAATATAAAACCTCATTTAAAACAATAAAACTAATAAAAAAGAATCAAAAAAAATTAATATAATATAAAAAAATCACCCCCCCACCCGCATGACAGCAGATCCATCCCACTCTGGGCTCCCCAGGCCCACTGGCAGAGGACCCAAGATTGTTGGGGGCAATAAGCTGACTTTGTAAAAATGCCGCTTAGTAATAAGCAGGCATATACAATGGAATGAAGGCTATTGCTGAGCACACTGGGTTGTATCCCAAAAATTGTAAGCCGCCCTGAGTCTTCGGAGAAGGGTGGCACATAAATATGAATTTTTTAAAAAATGCCTTCTGGGCCATTCTAATCTTTGGGGGAAAGATGTTCCAGAGAAAGGGAGCCACCACAGAAAAGGCCCTTCTTCTGGGTCCCACTAGGTGTATCTCCCTGGGGGATGGGCCCCGCAGCATTCCCTGCCTCTCTGCTCTTTATTTGTAGTAAATAGCCAATTGCAATATTGATCTCAACTAATACATTTATCTTAAGGTTTTTTTTCCTGCCAAGCAAATATTGAGTTTCTGTCAAGCAAATATTGAGTGTATTTATATTTTAATTCAGTAGGTAATTTTTAGAACCCCATGCCCCTTGATAATTGAAAGCTCTGCTGGAAGCTACATACAGACAAAGTTTGTGTTACTTACAGATAGTCTTTAACTTACAACCAAAATGGAGCCTAGAATTGCAGTTCTAAGTCATTGGAGCTATAAATTGACATGCATGGACTTGATTTTACTACTATTTTTACAATGTGGTAAAGCAAGTTACCATGGTTGTTAAATGAACTACATGATCATTAAGTGAATCTAGAATATCCAATGAGGGTGTTTTGCCATTTTCTGACAGAAAATGTTAAAAATCGTAGCAAAGGCAGTCATGTGACTGAAAAACGCTGCAACTGATCACAAATACAAGCTAGTTGCCATGCACTCAAAATGTGATCATCTGACCATGTAGAAAGGAGTGCAGCAGTCGCAACTTTGAAGATAGATTATAAATAGCTTTTTGTCTGTCATAACTTGAAACATTTGTTAGTTGAAATGGTTAAAAGTCGAGGATTAGTTGTATTTGTTTTTCTGATTTATGACAATTTTGCACATAAGTTCACCAAAAATGGTTTAATCTTAAGCAAACCATGAGTTTTAAGAGACTCAAAAATGTGTATGAAGCCTTATGTTGGCACCATCTGCATAGCTACCTGTTTTCACCCATTATTCTTCCTGTACCATGTCTTCAAATAAAGGCATAAAGGAAACATGTCATTTGCCCTCCTTTTCTTCTTCTAGGAATAGAGGATCTTTTCAAACTTTCTTTTGAATTTGATCTTTAGGAGCATTAATTAGAAGATGGGTTCATTCTAGAATTCTGGAAAAAAATTAAATTGATGATTTTTGTATTCTTCTAAACTAGATGCTGTATTATTGTTGATAGTATAATCATCCAGATGTGTAAATCTGGATTTGACATTTTTATCCACCTATTGAGTCCTCCCAGGGACCTGGGATAGATGTTGTTTTTGATGGTATTAAAGATATTTTTGCTGTATGTAAGCAGTTCCATGTAAAAGTGCTTTTTGTAATTGACCGATTGCGATTTTGTTCATGCCAATGGTATTCAGATTCCAGTTGTTTTGGCATTGCACTCAAGGCAGCAATTACTATTTGCCACAGTTATTCTACTTCTATTTCCAGGTCTTGATATTTTGTGATTTTCTCTGGTTCTTTCTCTTCTGTTCTACTTTCTCTGGTACTGCAATGTCTACTATATAGACATTTTTGTCTTTCTTATTGATTGTTGTTTAGTCTAGGGTGTTATATCATAGCTGCTTGTATATTTGAATTCTAAAGTTAGAGAGTTGTTATTAGTATGGTTTGTTGCACAGTTAGCCAGATGTTTAGACTGGCCCTTGTAGTAAGATGGATGATGGCCAATAAATTTAATCAATACTAATAATTTGGCATTTGTATCCAACTATTGAACTCTTCCCTGGATTAGGCAAATGTTGTTAAGGATATCATCGCAGAATGTCAGCTGTGTCAAGTGAATTTGCTTTTCACAATTGACTGATGGTGATTTTTGTTAATGTCATTGTTGTTATTACAATTGGCAACATACATATATGTACATTGACATCCTACTTTTCTCTATGAATTTTCAGGCAACTTATATGGCTCTTCCCCTAAGTTTTATTTCCATAAAAATCTTGTTAGTTAATTAAGCTAAAACTCCAAATTGATGGTTTTGAGCTCAAAGTTGATCTCTTCTAGTCTAACATTCTATGCCACTTGCTATATATTTGGGAAATAAACTGTAATAAAATTATATAGTAATGAAACTTCTTAGGTTGGTGGGTATTTCAGGCAAGTGCTAAAGTGAATATTGATTTCTTCAGCGTTGAGTGAGAGGTGATTCACATTATGGGGTAATGAGTCAGCTTCATTCCCTCTAGAGTGGGAATAGTATCTGGGTCAAGATTGAATTGCTGCAAGATAATAAAAGATTTCTTGTGAAAATCTTGTTAGCCATTTAGTGACAGTAATCCATAAAGGTTGTGTGAGTCACTTTAGATTTTCATTCTCTCTCCATCTGACAGCTAATTCCATGTGACATAGGTGCTTATAATTTGAATGGTAAAATACGTGTTGGAATTTCTGGATCAGGAGAAACTAACGTCTGAAGGTCTAGAAAAACTTTTGATCATGTCTGCTTACACACACATTTTAGACAAGCACAAAGCAACCTTTATAAATATTTCACAATGTTTTCTTTGATCATTGAGATTCAGTTATGTTTGTCTATTTGTGTATTAAAACTGCAGTAAAAGGTAGTCACTGGGATTTTTTAATTCATTTTTTCTTTCCAATTGATACAATGTATAATAGTATGCTGTGAAAGTGAGTTGGCAAAATTCTGACTTCACAAAAGAAAGTGAGCTGAGTGCTGAAAAAAGTAAGCTATTGGAACCATACATGATTTCAAATCTCTAGCTCTTGAAATGGTTGATAGAAAAAAATTAATGCAATGTGGAATTGAATCTTGTCAGCAGTAATGCTAAGCCTAACCCAGTAAGTTGACATGGACCTTATTCCTCATTCACAACTATTGTGGGTTAAGTGCATCCAGTAATTATATATTTTTATATATTAATTTATTTTCAAAAAAATAAAAAAAAAACTAATTAGCAGATGTTATGGTGCATCATAACTCAACATGCTGGATATAAAGTTATTACCACTATGTCAAAAATCTGCACCATGATGTCACATTACCTACAGTCAGGCAAGATATGGCCCTGATCTTGTACTCCACTTGTCCATTATGTATAACAATAACTATATGAACAATACTGATATTTTAGTAGACAACACAGTAGTTTCACATTCAAAATATATGAGACATGAAATAATTTATTGACCTGGTGTTGTGGACATGACCCACATCACTATCAGAAAATTGAACAATGATCCAAGGAAAGTGGAACAACACCTATACAACAGATAACCAATTCTCTTGTATGGCAAAACTTCAAACAAATTGCTGAAAGAGAAAGTAGCATGGCAGGTACCTCCAGAAAATGAGAATTTTAAAGGCTCTTTTACAATGGGGAACTAGAAATGTCATTAAGCACATGAAATCCACTGGCCTTGATGACATTTGAATTGATCAAATAAAACACTTTCACTGACAACCATAAAAAATTAGATCCTGAAGTTGTTCAACCATTGTGTAATTGCAGAACAAAATACCTATCCACTGAACTGCAAATGCAGCAACATCTTTTAGTCCTTTTGGGGGTGGGGGCAAACTGTTGCATACTACAGGACTCTACTGAAGGCAATTCAAGAGAATTGAATTGTGCAGACAGTGGAATGAAATGTGACTTGGTCAATAAATAAGAGGAGAAAGAAGAACACTTGGCAGAGAAGCTGCCATTGACACTTTTAGAAACATGTCTAAAGATTTCACTCACTTCCCAACTGAATGGGGATTCAAACTAACACTTAGGCTATGCTTAATTAAATGACTAAAACAAACCCTAGCAGTTAATATCTGAGTTAAGGTTATCTTGTTCTAACTCAGGCTTTAGAAAGTTATTTTGAAAGTTAAAGTTTAGTAGATGTCTTACCTTCAGTATTTATACATTTTCTTGACCATTTAGATCAGAACATGGAATTTTTTGGATGATGGTGTGAAACAAGCAAAATATGCCGTGGTTTTATGCTGCCTTGTGAAACATTTGGGGATTACAATATTGATAAAATAGGGAAGGGTATCGAGTAGCCCTCCAGATGTTGCTAAGCACCAACTCCTATGACCAGCTCGATCATTGATTAGAGAAGATGGAAGCTGAAATTCAAAATATCTGAAGAGCAAGAAGAAAAAAACCTACACCCATCACAGAACAAGTGCACACATACTTTTTAAGGACCAAAGTTTCTATTTGAGTGACATGCTGGGACTGGCTGTATTCCAAGAAATCAGTGGCTGGGAAAAGAAATAGCAGGTCAGGATGAAAGCTAGATTTAACTAATTTAATTAAAGTATTATTGAAATTAAAATGATTAAATACTGTGCAAAGGATTACTCCCCATAAGATCATTTTCTGACACATTTAGAAAGATACAGGTGACATGATCCTGTCCAGTCACGTTCAACTCTAGGAACGATGCTCATCTCCGTTTCTTAGGGAGCATTGTCCAGAGACATTTCTCTGTTCTTGTGGCCAGCATGGCTATATGCCAAAGGCACATAGAACTCTGTTTCCTTCCCGTTGAAGTGATACCTATTTATCTAGTCACATTTGTATGCTTTCAAATTGCTAGGTAGAGAGGAGCTGGAGCAAGTAATGGGAGTTCACCCAGTTGTGCAGTGCTCGAACCCCGGTTGTCGGCTGTCTAGCTGACAAGCTCAGCATGTTTAACTGCTGAGCCATCATGGGCCCCCCTATCACATCTAGAATTATCATAAGCTAGCAAGTATTGAAGAGCTCCATAGACCACACACCAAGGATCGAAAGGGAACAGTTTGTCCATCCTGGCACTATGTCACTCCTGTTTGGCCATTTATCTTTTCATCAACTTTCTTTTTTCCATATTTGCAAAGCACCAGTTGTGAGGAATTTGAACCGAAAAGGATAAAACAGCAGGACTTTTTTCTTTTAGTCATTGGATTTTTCTGCCTTTTTAAAAAAATGTTTTTGTAAGAACAAACAACAATGGGATCACAAGGAACTGACACTCCATAAGAAACATGAACAGGAGTCACTATTTCCATAATGGAATGAAGAAGTGCTAGGTTGCTGTTATTGGTATTGAATGCTTGAGAGTAAAAAATTCTACACTGGAATTCTTAGAAGGCATGGATTCCCCCCCCCCACACACACACACAAACACACACCTTCCTGGCTGAAATCCTTGTTTCAATGGGAAGTATTGAAGGAATACCAACAGTTTGTATCTGACTTTGCAATTCCTTTTGGCTAGGGCCAACAGGAACTGCCAGAATATTTCTGTTGCCATATGCTGCTTGAAAACAGTGATACAGCATAACCCATTAGCTCTATTGTTCTCTTTTAGACAGAAAGTACTTAATGAATTTGCTGCTGGCCTTCGTTGTGCAATAATGAGACTGAATGGGTATAAACCATTGGGTGCACATTAAACCATATTTTTTTGCAGGACCTGCTTTGGTTTTCTATTTATTTCTGGGCAGAATTTAAAGTAATTTTAAACTATAAAGTCCTTCTATGGTTTGGTGTTAATTACCTGTGTGATTGCATTTCCCCTTAGAGTCAGCCTGGCCACTTCAATCATTCTGGGAAAGCTGTTGGTTGTCCCCATTTGAGGGTGTCAGGGGGTCAAAGCCTGGAAGCATTATTTTTCAGTGATGGAGCCAGCCCTTTTAAATGCCCCCCATTGGAGATTTGTCTTTCCCCAACATTGCCCACCTTACATAAAAAGTTAAAGGGGGTCAAGCATGTTGAAGTTTATTTGTCTTAACTCTATGTTTTATTTTCCATTGAATATTTTTTCTTTGCAAGATGCTGAGATTCCGGTTATTTCAGTGTGGGATACAATTTGATAACAAATAAAAATGAATAAGTAACCTCATTTGTAAAAAAATGTTATTCACTTGCACTAACTGCATCAGGCCAAGGACCATTGATTCCTCTAAGCACAGCAAGATCCTTTGAACTTCTGTACTGGAGAAAAATATTGCTTATTAATTTGAGTAAATATTTCAGTAAGACTGCACAAAGTACTGCGGTGAACACGGCTCTCCTCATCAGCTTCTTTTGCTTTTATACCTGAAACATGCTGTGCATTAGTCATCATGAAAATGTTAGTCATAAAATGTGTAGGATCATCAGAACAGTCTATGATAAATATTGATATGGTTTTGTTTCAACCTTAAGTAAAAGCAATGTAACAAATTTCCCAAATTCTGATGGCTTGGACAATGATCTTTGGTGGATGGAATGTAGTCTGGATTCCCAGGAAGGAGGGAGCGCATTCAGAGAAATAAGCAGTAACTCAATTTAGATAGTTTGTGTAAGAATAAGGATGAAAACAGCCCCTACCAAATTGTACCTATATGAAGAGTATATGCTTAATGTAGGTAGTAGTCTGCTTCAGTTTGGCAATGTCTATAGGTATGGAACACTAAAGAAATATGCCTGGAAGAATCACTATTCATTCTTCTGATTGTGGAACCTGACATTAAGGCAAATTCAGCATATCCAAAGAAAAAGCTGCTGTATAGCACTCTTCCAGATGTAGAACAGTGATATAAGCAACAGCTTTTTCCTGGAACTAGAGTTGCAGCAGAAGTGTTGGCTGCAAAATACTATTGGGTTATTTCTGCTTTAACTTTTATTGGGCATAAAGCAACAATAAAAGGCAGTCTGGACTATTGGTTGAAGATTCAGATCTCCACTCAGAGAGATCTGGGTCCAAATTTGTACTGAGCCACTGATTGGGGTGGTGTTGAATTAGCCACTTCCTTTCAATCTGATAAGACAGCTGTGCTCAGAATAAAATAGGTGAACAATAAGTCCTCTGAAGAAAACAAAATCAAAATTTGATAGGTAAATAAATTCATACAAATACAAGGAACACATGTAAATATAATTATTCTTTGCAATGTTACAATATGTATTGCCTGTATCTATCCAGGAATGAGGAGAAACTCACTAAACTAGGCTCTACATATACAGTTCAGTGCAATATATATACAAAGAGTAAAGGGTAAGTCAGGGCAGAGAGATCAGGGCAGGACAGGGCAGGGCAGGACAGGATGGGGTAGGATGAGGAGAACTTGGTAATGGGATTGATGTGAATAACTTCATATAAGAAGATTACAAGAGCATGTAACTGGAGTGTTCTACTGCTATGATAATTTTATCACATTTATACAGCTGTGAATCTTTATGTTTGTAATTTGTTTAGAGGACTGCTATTGGTAAAGATGAAAGAAATCCTAAAATTAGTCCAAATTATATTCAGTTATCCAACAATTAAGATTTTAGTTGGATACTTAATTTTAATGGCCTAGAGATCTAGAAAGAACATTAATTTTTAACTCTAAGAACAGAAATGAAAAAGCAGCTCCAAGTTAATACCATGTTAATACTGTTCCCACAGGAGCTTTTCTTTCCTTAATCTTTCTATATCCACAGGATTTTTATGCAGTTAAACTCCTCTAACCATGCTTATGTGTAAGCAGTATCTAATGAAAAACAGTAACCTTAAACCAAAATAACAATTAAAACTAAAGTATACATTGCACACTAATAACTTCATGCGTCACTATTCAGAGAGCTTTTTTATTAAAAAAAAAACCCATCAAACTGAATGACTTCTTCAGTGGGATTTATTTCACTTGCTGCTACATAGTGTATAGTGAAATAAACTGGTGGTTCCAGAAAACTTGTGGGTGGATCCTAGGTATTAAGAACCCTGAAATAATGTTCAGAATTTTTATTTGCATTAAATCCTATACTTTACTTGCTTACAAGTTCTGATGTTGGAGAAGACTCTTGAGAGTCTTTTGGACTGCAAGGAGATCAAATCCAAAACCAAAGGAAATTAACCCTGACTGTTCTTTGGAAGGATAGATACTGAAGCTGAAACTCAAATACTTTGACCATCAAATGAGAAGAAAGGACTCATTGGAAAAGACCATTATTGAGAAAGAATGAAGGCAAAAGGAGAAGAGGACAGGAAATGGTTAGATAGTTTCATTGATGCGGTAGGCATGAGTTTGGGCAGACTCAGAGGGATAGCAGAGGAGAGGGGAGCCTTGGCATGCTGTGGTCCATGGGGTTCTAGGGCATCAGGCATAACTTAGCAACTGAACAACAGTAACAAATACTTTCTTGAGAGCTATGGGTTGTTGTTGTTTAGTATATGCTTTGTGAGCAAATTATTAAAATGTTTCATTTTTGCTTTGAGAAACCAAGAAGATATTGGACATTAAAGATACCGTATTAAAGCAAATAATTTAATGTGTTCGTTGTGCTTGAATTGTACTGCCTGCAGAATCAAAGAGTTGATGCATACCATTATTATTTCGGCACAGTTCTATGAATTTGATAAAGTTATCCTGATATTTTGTAAGAGCATACATCTCATTCTTTTTGCAGCAAGCAGGGTTTTTTAGGTATCCAATTGGTAATTTACATGTAACAAATGTAAATGTAAAACATTTTGTGCTGAAATCTGGTTATAACTGTCTTCATACTTAATAGACAAGTTGATGGAGAGCAAAGCACCAATTAAATTTAAAATGTTATTCACTCTGATATTACAGAATAAATTTCTATTCTCTAATTAATAAATGAATGAATATGTATTCTGTGTTTCCCCCCCAAATATTGTTAAAATGCTATTTGTCCTTTGTTTTATCAGGATTTTGAAGAAAATCTTTTTGTTGTTTTTCCTTGGCTTGAGTATTCACATATGTATTATCCTATGTGAAAGATACTTTATTTTTGGTATTACACATATTCCAAATAGTGTTATAACAAGTTTGATGCTTAGGATTTCTTTCTCAACCAGAAACAGTGTAGTTTACAGAATGTTTTGATTTTTATTTTCCTTTCACAGTGATAATAATTTCTTGTGAATTGGTTCCCTCAAATGATGAAAAACTTGTTTTTTCAGCCTGTAGTCCAATGCTAGACAGTGTTATAGGAGTTCTTTTAGTCATAATTCAGGACAGATTTTCTTGGATCTCTTAGGAGGTCCTTGTCACTGCGTTTGTTTTTTTTTTGGTTTGTCTGTTCAAGCTCCTAAGCTCATATTATAGCAAGCAGGTGTCTGCTAGCCAGCACTGTGTTATCTTGTCTCCATAGTAATGAGATAAGAAAGTCCTGTGATATTTTGATTCACTGCGTATGTGTACAAAGTTTATACTTCACTTCCTGTAACTTCCATTATATTTTTCCTTTGTTCTTTTTCTATATGCCTTGGTATGAGTAAGCTGCCAACATGTAGCTCCATGTAGGTTTTCTTATTTTATAAATAAAAAATGTTTTTAGATTGCTTTCCGGGTCTAATTTTTATCAGCATTGACAGCAAAGAAAAACATGGTCTATCACCTCTAATTAGCAGGGATGTTTGAAGAATTTTTACTCCCTGACAAAAAGTTTTTTAACCTTGACAATGGTTGCAGAGAACGGCTTGACAGTCCTGTCCTTGTTGCTTAGGAATGGTTGAAACAGTTAACCTCTTCCTTTGATGTGTATTATAGCATTCATCATAATTGATTCATTAAACTTCCCTATCACCCCAATAAGTTCTAGTCATTTGATTGGAGCATCCTATAAGCCTGTAAATAAATAAATAAATTCCTTTCTACTTTCAGACAGACAGCTGCTGTTAGCCATCAATAGATGGCCAACCAGTTAATAGCTCCCTGGTCAGTGTTTATATTATTATCTCTTTCCTTGTGTGCAGTATTTTGTTTGGTGCTTCTTAGTTTCATCAGACCTTTAAAAATATTTTAAAGATGTTGGCCTTTTGCTTTTATAATATCAACCTTTTTTTCTCACCTTTGAAAAATTGGCCCTTTTTAGAAAATCTGAAAGCAAAAGTTCTTTGTCTTCTCACCCATTTACTTTCCTTATAGCATTTTGTGTAATATAGTTTTTTAAAGAAATATTACTTGTTCTCTGATAAATATTTGTGGAGAAATCCTAAATAATGAAACAACTCTTGGGGTTATTAACAGTTTTGTTTAACTATCTTAAATCAAACGTATTGATCAACTCCATTATTTCCTAATGAGCCGTAATCCACATATGGAGCCACTTGTAATTTTCCCCTTTGACCTATAAAAAGCTTTGAATGAAAAGACCAAGAGGCAATGTCCCCTTTATATGCTTCCATTAAATTGTCTTTAAATGCCCTCCAGAAAGAAGGCAGGTCCAGCTATAGAATGTGAAAACATTTCAGAAATGCAATAAGCAAAAAGATGTACAGCCTACATCTCACAATGACAAAATATCCATCAAAACATTATAATGTTTCTTGTCCTTTCAGAATAAAAATTAATGCAGTACACAGCTTAATGATGAGTGGTTTGTTAGTTCAAACATACTATTTCTTCTCTTTGTTTCAGGCAGACTTGAGCTAATATTTAAAAATGGCCACCTAAGAAGAAGAAAAAATGAATTGAAGTCCTCGGACTATAAGACTCATTAAAAACCTCCTGGCAGGCATATCATTCTCCCGCTTTCCAGAGTTACAATAATTCACTCCTTTTACATGGACTGTAACTCACTGCAAAAATTACAGCAGGCTGGTTCAATATGACCTTACAATCTATTATCTGCACAGACCAATATATTTCATGTACTGGAGACTGGTTTGAGGTCACTGTAATTAATGGTTTTAAAATGATTTTCCTTACCAGTGGGTAAGCATGCTTTGTACTTTCTATTTTTTTTAGGGGGGGAGGAATGTTGAAAAAAGCTTTTTTTTAAAAGATCAATTAGTCATTTTGTGTTCAGAGCAGAAAATTGAGCAGAATTAGAATAGCAAGTTTATAAAAGTTATATATCAGCTTTAAATACAAATGTTCAGTTTATTTTTAAATTTATAATAAACTTTTTTGCACAAGCATTGCACAAAATAAGAGATAAAAAGATATAAGAAGTAGGATACAATATAATTTTAAAAAATATATTGCAAAAAAAAAGTATTGAAGGAGAACCTTCCAGAATAGCAATAGCACTTAGACATATACTGCTTCACAGGGCTTTACAGCCCTTTCTAAGTGGTTAACAGAGTCAGCATATTTCCCAAACAATCTGGGTTGTCATTTTACCAATCTCGGGAGGATGGAAGGTTGACTCAACCTTGAGTCTAGTAAGATTCGAACTACCATATTGCAGGCAGCCAACAGTCAGCAGAAGTAGCCTGTAGTACTGCATTCTAATCACTGTGCCACTGTGGCTCTTGGTGCCATCCTCAAGAAGGTCCACATGTGATCATTCCTAAAATGACACTGAAGTTCTTGGAGAATACAGAAGGATCTCTCCAGACAGTCTTGTCTATTGACTTATCTTTTATTGTCCTTTTTGGTACCAAGTTGTTTGAGATCTTGTAAGTTAAGAGCAACCAACAATCCCTGCAGATACTTTAGCACTAGTGTGATGTTTTTAACCAGTTGTCCAACTTAACACCTGCCCACTGCATTCTGCACTAGCTACAGCTTCTAAATCAAATACAAGGAAATAACTACCTAGCTGTGTAAACAACAGGTTGCCAGTGTGTGAATCATTGTTGAAGCACAAAGAAGAACTTGACAAATTATACTTATTCAAAATGGAACATAAATACTTAAATGGCCAAATCATGGCATTCTTAGCAGTATTTTATCGACTGGTACGGACAAACTGAGACCCCTTTTCTTAGAAACAACCATTTAATTCAAGAAAAAATGATTTGCCAATTCTATCAACTAAAACATTATTTTTTATATATTAATGTACAGTGTAGAATGTCTGGGCAGAGCATCTGAAGCTGTATGGGCACTGATGTCTTCTCTTGGTCCTGCCTGAATACATGAGGCTTAATTCAAGAGGGGAAGCTTGCCAAACAGCCAGAAACTCTTTACATCTGCAGAATTCCAGTTTATAGGAACAGCCTACATTAAGGTGACCAGATTTTAACATTGGTAAAGCGGGACACCATTGACGAGGGGGGGTTTCTTGATTAAAATTTTGGTCTATATGAAACAGTTCTTGCTTAAGGCAGAACCTCCCTCCTTCCCCCTCCCTTTAAAAAAAAGACGCGGGCAAGCCACCTTGAAAAAAAGAGCCTCCGGCACAAATAAAAAAAACATGCAGTGGCAGAAATGCCAGGTTGAAGGAAAGGAGAAGAATGGCTGAAGGGGGGAGGGATCTTATGAATTCTCTTTCTCTCTCTCTCTCTCTCTCTCACACACACACACAGATAGATTTAGGTAAAGATTCGACGGTGGCCTCTCCCCCTCATTCCCAGGAGACTCCCACCCAGCACGGCTTTACCTCCGCAGCTTCAGGAAGGAGCAGCAGCCAGTCCAGGCAAAGCCACCCAAGCAGCGGGAAACAAAGCCTGCTCAGGCCGCAAGGCCGGGCCTGCTCTGCTCTTGCCTCTCTCTCTCTCTCTTTCTCTCTCTGCCTGCTGCAATTCCCGGGAAGCGCCTGGCCGAGCAAAGCACAATTCAACTGGGCTGAGCGCGGCTGTTTTGTGCTTGCCAGCCCAGCAAGGGGGCCGGCCCACGGCACCGTTTTGCTGGAGCGGGAAAGGCAGGACCAAAGCCCGGTCACGAGCGAGGGAGAGCGCAGTGAGGAGCGTTCATCGGGGCTTCTTCCGCCGCCACCGCTTTCACTACACAGCAAACACCCACTCCTCCCCCTCGCCCCCCTGGAGAGCACGGCACTTTTGCAGAAGGAAGCCCACCCTGGGTCAGAGAAGACAACGACATGCATCCCTCCCTGACACTGACACGCGCAACGTGCACATTCCCTCTCTCTCTCTCTCTTGGCTTGCAGCTGCAGCTGCTCTCAGGCAGGGTCAGCCCAGAGCCTGCAATGACAAGCCCCACCCTGAAGTTGGAACTTTCGTGCATTCTTTCTGAAAAATCGGGACTTTTTAAAAACCCTGCGGGACGTGGGACAAATTGTGAAAACTGAGGACTGTCCCACCAAAAGCAGGACATCTGGTCACCTTAGCCTACATGTGGGAACAGTTCAACTTCTGCTGTTGACTACCTCAAGTGCCAGGGCTAACAGATGAAGCTCATTTGGGCTTGCTATGGGAACCCTTTTTTGAGATGTAGGATGAGAAAGGAACAGAGTTACTGATAGATCCATAACAACTATGGGCCACTCCCAAGATATTTCCTTCTTTTCTATTCCATGCACAGCTCCCTTCGCTTATCTGAACTTCCTTCTGCATTTGTCCAATATTCTGACAATATATTTTTGCAAAGAATAGAAATCCCTCCATTTCCCACCATTCAAACTGAAGAAGCTTCTTGAATGAGAAGCAAAACATTTTCAAGGAAGTCCAATTGCCTTTTGAACAGCACCTTTGGGGCGTCAATATTGTGCTGCCTATATTTTTGGGTTGAATTTAAAACTGCAGATACTAACTATTAGCAATTTTTAAAAAACATAGAAAATGATTAGATTCATTCTAATTGTTCATAAACAGAAGATGCAGAGGTGGTGTCCAGCAGGTTCTGACCAGTTCTGGAGAACCGGTAGCAGATATTTGAGTAGTTCCGAGAACCGGCAAATATCACCTCTGATGGGAGATTTTACAGTATCCTTCCCCTGCCACGCCCACAAAGCCATGCCCACAGAACCGGTAGTAAAAATTTTTGAATCCCACCACCGAGGATTATGGTCAATGAAATTTATCAGAAAGTATAGCACACAGCTGTCTCTTCTGGAGTTATAATTCCTATATGAAAGTTTAGCCTGAAAATTATTGACCAACATTCATTCTTTTATTAAAGCAGTAATATAGTTTTTTTTAAAACCCTAAGCTGAAACTATTTCTCAAGGAACATCCAAAACCAAGTTTATATTTGGTATTCCATAGAATATTGAAGAATAGTGTGATTGTGCTCAGTATCCCAGGAAATACTTTCCCTTCCATTTATCCTCCCTCCTATTCCTTTACCCCTTCTGAGAAAACTGGTAATTAATATTTCATATCCCCTGAGGCAGCCTGATTATAATGATCCACTATTTAAGATCCTGGCAGCATAGAGGTTTGGTATAAACTCCTATGATGCAAAAATGATGCAACATACATTGTAATGTCAACATGCAATCCGCCATATTATATACACCAATGTATCAGTGATTACCATCCCAACACTGTAATGTACCTTTCCCCCACTGTGAGGTGGAGGTGATCAAAGCCCAAAATGCAGACAATTTCCATAAAACAGTATTTCAGGTGTGGCCAATGTGCAATTTCAATCCATGCTTTCAGAAGAGAAAGGAGTCTTATATAAAGTTAATAAAGTCTCTTTCAGTTCAAACTTCACTATTGGTGAGTTACTGAACAAGTCCATGTAGTTCTCTGGGGAGCAATATAAAAACATTTTCCCTCCCTCCCAAATTTGTTCTCTAGCCAAGAGTGTGAGCAATTCCTGGTACTTACCTAGTCAGATACTAACCAGATCTGGCCATGGCCAGACAAAGTTGAATAAGGAACTTAAACAAATTGTTACGTTTGCATGAAGAGTCAGACGCGAGGAGTTCCAGCAAAGAAGTTTATTAGTGACTACAGCTCGAATAGACCCGTCCTGGCTTGGCTACGGCTGCTTCTTATAGCCTGCAGCCGTAGCTGCCAGCCAATGGGAGTGCAGGGTTTCTTCCCGCACTATTTAAACCAATGCCATTTGACATTTTACAAGAACAGTTCAAATAAACCAATAACATTCAAACCTACATAACACCCCTCCCACTAGGTTCAGTCCATACCAAACCCCAACCTATCTAATGTATTCCTTTAAATAGGTGGGGCTCTTACGCAATGCTGAGACCTTCGTGGTTCAGAAGTTTTAACGTTCTCACCCAGTGAGGGAAATGTGTCTACTGACATTTCCCTGTTAGGACTTCCTGTGAGAAAGACCCTGTTAGACTGTTAGAATCTGGTCTCTCCTCCCAACCCATCTCCATTCCAATGTCAGCACCCAAGTCAGGTAGTGATGTGCAATCTTCCACTTCAGGTGGTGGATCTTGGCATTGTGACAGGGTTCGGGATGGTTCCTGTAAATGGCTCGTTACACATGGGGTTGATTCCTGTTTGCTGATTTTCCTCCTGTTCCCCCCTTCCCCTAGAAGAAACATCAGGTGAGGGACCTAGAGGGAGACAGGGCCATGTTCCTGAGGGAACCTGGATCTAAGTTGGTCAATGTGCCTGCTCCAGAGGAGGCCAGGTACCCTGTAAGAACGAGGGCCCGTGATGTGAGTTATTTCAGCAGGAATCCACAAAGGTTCACCTATAAGGTTCCTAGCATAAGAATCTCCCACACTAAAAGAACGAACTTTGGAAGTGGAATCCAGTGGTGCTATGCGTAAGGGATGAAGGGCGGTCAAGGGAAGACTCCAGCTTGCCCATCAACAACTCTGCTGGGGACAAGTTAGTTGATGGGCTAGAGTGATGTGTTGAATACTCAAGAAGCTTTCAAGCTTCAGTGATGTCCCCAGGTGCTGCTGAAGCTTTGGTAAAGCATACCATGCTCAGCCTGGCCGCTTGGCAAGGGTGCCCAGGGGCAGTGAGGGCATGTCTGATGCCCTGTTGAGCTAGAAAGGATTCAAAAATGTTAGATGTGAATTGAGGCCATTGTCAGAGACAAGGACATCTGGTAACCCGTTACAAATATTTCCGAGCTGCTTGATAACAGCCTCAGTGGATGTCATGGGAATTACCTCTAGCCATTTGGAGTATGCATCTACTATAACCAGAAAAGTGTGCCCTCTTGTAGGCCTGCAAAATCAATGTGGATTCTACCATGGGCCCAGGACATTCCCATTCCTGTGGGGGGTGGAGGGTGGGGCTGGACTACCTGGTACTGGGACAAGAGGCTACCCAGTTTTCAACCATTTTGTCAGTACCTACCACCATACATAACTCCTGGCCAACCTTTCATCCTTACAATCCCAGGATGACCCTCATGTAACATTTCCAAACTCCCTTGCAGTTTTGCAGAAATAACCACCTGTTACCCCACAAAATACATCCTCTTAATACAGATAATTCAGTTTGCCTGGACTATGGTTGGGCAAGTGAGGATCTTGAAGAGGCCAACTTTCTTAATCCAGCCCATAACAGGTGCTAATACAGCATCTTTGGCAGTTTTGGCAATCTCAGCAGCATGGACTG